>OX589587.1:52873612-53505913 GCA_951329385.1 Polia nebulosa | reverse complement strand
TACTTTTGCGGCCTACACAAATGTCTTTGGTATTGTTCGTCGAGTCATTCATTGAGCTCCTTAGTTTTAAGTTGAGCTATTCGACTACCTACTGAAAAATGCTTGCACTGACTGGACAGGTCCACTTGAATAATATGTGTGGTTCTTTCTTCAAAAGACCATTATAGACACTAATCTGCATGGTCCTCAACATACTGTGAATGTGAGAACTATTTAGGTCGTTATATTCACGTAGATTTCATGATTGTCTGGCAGTTTGAGTACTTTTGCGGCCTATCCAAATGTCCTTACTTTGGTATTGTTCGTCGGTTCGTTGAGCTCTAAGTTCTGAGTTGAGCTACACGATAACTGACAAATGCTTGCACTGTCTGGACAGGTCCACTCAAACCTGCGTGGTGCTTTCCTCAAAAGCATATCTTAGAAATTAACGTACATGGTTGTCATATGATTTGACTAGTTTAAATCGTATGGATTATAACACTTTAAAAGAGAGTTTGACCTCTGAGTTTGTTTCGGTGCTTCTTCTCAGAGTAGTCAGCTAGGAAACACCGGCCTCATCTAGCTTAAACTGACAATAAATACTGACGTGTAAAAGTGTTCCTTGTAAACTATTTACTGAATAAACAAAATTTATCATTTATCGGATTTCCGCAACAATCACCAGGTCATTGGTCCACCTTGTGAAAGGCCTTCCAACGCTGCGTCTCCTGGTACATATGCGGTCGCTACTCCAGAACTTTTCGGCCTTCTGTTCTGCGATCAATGTACCTAGGCCACTGCCACCGAATACAATATTGAAGTAATTAATTTTCATATAAGTACCTCGTAATTTGTGTTACCTGAGCTGATGATGGTGGAACTAAGGAGATTCATGAGCGTAAAATGATTAAAATAACAGAAAACGTAGCAATGGGTACGTACGTGTACACTCATTTTAGCATAAACAAAACATACAACTTTATCGTTGCTGCCCACGTCCCACCTACATAGCACACACCCCAGCCGGTACCACTCAAATGACTCAACTGCGTTAACTTAGGAATGTCTACTTTTAAAGCCAACTTCGACTTTTTTTTTTGATGCGCTGCTGTTTGACCCCTATCTCACCTGATGAAACGTGCTCCATCGTAGACCACATGTCTACGATGGAGCACGCTTGCCTAGAAGTAACTAATTCACTCTTGTCTTAAAGTCCTCCAGCCCCCGTAGCATGACCATTTCTATCTCTATTCTACCAAGAAAAGACAAAATTCTTTCTATCCAATTTTGTCGAGTTCGATTTGTCTTCTGCCCGAGCATGGGGCGCCGGGCGACCCGTAGACTGGTGTTTCTATGAAGACAAAGACATGTATTCATTCTTTCAATAATTATTAAAATATATTACTATTTATCGTCTGCCCGTCTGTCCGTCGTCTGAAAAAAAAATTATTGCGTCTAATCGGAGCCTGTCTGTACGTCTGGCCGTTTGTCTGTCGTCCGTCTGTCCATCTGTACATCTTTTCGGCTGTCCGTCTGTCTCTCTGTCCATCTGTCCGTCGTCCGTCTGTCAGTCTGATCTGTCCGTCTTCTGTCTGTCCGTCTGTCTGTCTGTCCGCCGTCCATCTGTCCGTCTGTCCGTCGGTCCATCTGTCTGTCTGTCCGTCGTCCGTCTGTCCGTCTGTCAGTCTGATCTGTCCGTCTTCCGTCTGTTCGTCTGTCAGTCTGTCTGTCTGTCCGCCGTCCATCTGTCCGTCTGTCCGTCGGTCCATCTGTCCGTCTGTCTGTTTGTCCAGCGTCCGTCTGTCCGTCGTCCGTGTGTCCGCCTGTTGTCTGTCCATCTGTCCGTCTGTCAGTCTGTGAGACTGTCCGTCTGTCAGTCTGTGTGACTGTCCGTCTGTCACTCTGTGAGACTGTCCATCTATCAGTCTGTGAGACTGTCCGTCTGTCAGTCAGCGAGACTGTCCGTCTGTCAGTCTGATCTGTCCATCTTCCTTCTGTCCGTCTGTCAGTCTGTCTGTCCGCCGTCCATCTGTCCGTCTGTCCGTCGTCCGTGTGTCCGTCTGTCTGTCTGTCCATCTGTCCATCGTCCGTCTGTCCGTCTGTCAGTCTGTGAGACTGTCCGTCTGTCAGTCTGTGAGACTGTCCGTCTGTCCGTCGTCCATCTGTCCGTCTGTCCGGCGTCCGTGTGTCCGTCTGTCTGTCTGTCCATATATCCATCTGTCCGTCATCCGCTGTCCGTCTGTCTGTCAGTCCGTCTTTCCATCTGTCCGTCTGTCCGTCAAAGTTATTCTGCGTCTCGTACCTTTGAAACCCTCGAGACGCTACGCTCAGGTTTCTACATTAGAACCACTCGGTTCGCTCATGGTTCAATCCTAGAATTCTTCGCTAGCTCAGGCTTCAATATAAGTACTCGCGCCAGCAAACAACTTTGTAACCTTGCATGACAAATAATAATTTTTTGAAAAGGTATAATGTTGGCTACATTAAAACTTCTAAAAAACCTAACATGTTTAAAAACGAAGTTCAAAAAAAAAAAGAAAAAAAAAAATGATGAAGATGGTGACTTCAACTCTTAATTTAATGGCTTTTGTGGAAGATTCACCACAATTTTCAAGTATGTAATGAGTCACAAAATTGAGTTTTTTTTAAATCAGTAGAGAACTTGTCTACGTCTAATGTGATGTAGACTATTTGTCCCTGTTGAGAAGAAATGTTTCTACCCCCAACACGGCGTAGCATGACCATTTCTATCTCTATGTAGAATAGAGATAGAAATGGTCATGCTACGCCGTGAGTAAGGATAGACTAGATAGTTGGATACAAGTTCTTTCTATCCAACTATGTCGAGTTCGAGTTTTCTTCTGCCCGAGCACGGGGCGACCCGTAGACTCGCGTTTCTATGAAGACAAAGACATATTCATTCTTTCAATTTCGTCTGTCCATCGTCTGTCACAAAATTTTGTGCGACTAAGCGGAGCCCAATTGCTGTCACTTACGTATCTGTCTGTCCGTTTGTGCGTCTGTCCTTCGTCCATTTGTTCGTATGTCTGTCTGTCTTTCTGTTTTTCTGTGCGTCTGTCCGTCTGTCTGTCTGTCTTTCTGTTTGTCTGTGCGTCTGTCCGTCTGCCCGTCTGTCTGTATGTCGGTCGTCCGTCTGTCCATCTGTCTGTCTGTCTATCCGTCTGCCAGTATGCCCGTCTGTACATCTGTACGTCTGTCTGTCTGTCCATGTGTCTGTCTGTCTGTTTGTCTGTACGTCTGTTCGTCTGCCCGTCTGTCTTTCTGTTTGTCTGTGCGTCTGTCCGTCTGCCCGTCTGTCTGTATGTCGGTCGTCCGTCTGTACATCTGTCTGTCTGTCTATCCGTCTGTCAGTATGTTCGTCTGTATATCTGTACGTCTGTCCGTCTGTTCATCTGTCTGTCTGTCCATCTATCCGTCTGTCCGTCTGTCGGTATGTCCGTCTGTAGGTGCGTCTGTAAGTCTGTCCGTCTGTCCATCTGTCTGTCTGTCCATCTGTCCGTCTGTCTTTCTGTTTGTCTGTACGTCTGTCCGTCTGCCCGTCTGTCTTTCTGTTTGTCTGTGCGTCTGTCCGTCTGCCCGTCTGTCTGTATGTCGGTCGTCCGTCTGTCCGTCTGTACATCTGTCTGTCTGTCTATCCGTCTGTCCGATGATGTAGACTATTTGACACTTGTTGAGAAGAAATGATTCTAACACTTAAAAACAAAAGTGTTAAAAGTAGAGAAAAATTGGTGGTCATGCTTTGCATTGTAGACTTTTGTCGACTGAAGAATAGAAACATTTCTTCTCGTCAGTTTTAACATCGCCATGCTTAGGACGGTAGAAATCTTTCTACAATCTGTAATTTTGTCTATTCTTCCATCGACAAAACCCGTTTCTACGGTGGTCATGCTACGCGTGCAGGTTGTAGCTTTGTCGACACGGTTGTCGTAGTGGCTGCGCGATTGGCTGCTGCGCTGCGTGTCGCGGGTTCGATTCCCGCACGGAACAAATATTTGTATGGCCTAAAGATAGTTGTTCCCGGTCTGGGTGTTCGTCAACGCACCCACGATAGAGGAGAAATCCGTAGTTAAAAAAACTATCAGGACATATAGACTCCGGCAGGCAATTCCACTTCTTAGCTACCTACCTACCCTACCTACTTTACGTGTCGATTTTGACTCAAATTTTGTCCAGCTACCAGGACAGCTTTGTCATTAGCTTCATTTAAATCCTTCAAGGCGCATGTCCTGTGAAGGGGCTCCACACTGGCACAGAATTTGGGGATGGGTTGGGTCAAGAATATCCCATTTGGCCAGATTAATTCTACAGCGATCAACCTGGGTTCGCAATCGATTAAGAGATTTCCATGACTGTTCTGTCAATGATATTTATTTTGTAAGAAGGTTAAAAATAACACTTTTACATATAAAATCTACATGAGGCTGGTGTTCTCCAGCTTGCCCCTGAGGAAACCCCAAACAACCTCAGAGGGCAAACTCTAATTTAACCTCCACGTAATGGTCACCATATCAATCATAATGAGAACCATGTAGGTTGATGTCGGTGGTGATATTTTGAGAGAAGCACTACAAAGATTTGAGTGAACCGGTCCAGACAGTTCGAACCTTTTTCAGTAATAATATCTGTATACTCGAGTTCCAGTACCTATTTGATAAGTTAATCTGATTTGGAAGTTTGCATACAATTCAAGGACATAAAATCGTCGTTTCTAAACTCCTGATATTTCACCAGATTATTGAATACACCGTTAGCTTGTAATAAATTTCAAATACGAGTACAATAACTCCCAAACAGAATATACCAACCAGTTTACAATATATTCGGATATTTTCGAGAAGAGTTCACAGGTCACGCGATTGATTTTAAACCTACGGTTTTTGCAATACCTACCCGGTGACGTATTCACTTTATTGTTACAAATCAAGTGTTTTTGTAGAGCAGTGGTGGCTTCGTGCTATTAGCCGCGACTTACAAGTCGTGAGTTCAAACCCAGGCAGGCGCTTTACTTGGTGTAAATTATTTCATCACCACTGCTCTCAAAACGGTGAAGGAAAGCATCGTGAGGAGACCGGCATGTCCTAGGACCAAAAATTCGAAGACATGTGACATCCACCAATCCGCATTGGGCCCGCGTGGTGGATTACGGCCCACACCCACTCACAGAGAGGAGGCCTGTGCCCCAGCAGTGGGAACATTAAAAGGCTGATGATATATATACGAGGGTCATTCAATAAATACTTAGCCTACAAAAAGTAAACGAAAATTTTGGAAAAGTGGCAATTTATTTTTCAACATAGTCTCCTTTTAGTTCGATACACTTAGCCCAGCGATGCTCCAACTTTTTTAACCCGTCCGAAAAATAGTTTTTGTCAAACTCTGCAAAATAGGCCTCCGTGGCGGCGATAACCTCCTCATTCGATCCATATCTATTCCCGGCGAGTGATTTTTTCAGATTAGGAAACAGAAAGAACTCACAAGGGGCCAAATCTGGAGAATACGGTGGATGGGGCAGCAATTTGTAGCGTAATTCGACCAATTTGGCCATGGCAACGGCAGACGTGTGAACCGGTGCGTTGTCGTGGTGAAACAGCACTTTTTTCTTCGCCAGATGGGGTCGTTTTTTCTTTAATTCGGCGTCGAATCGGCCCAATAAATCGGCATAGTAAAGCCCTGTAATTGTTTTACCCTTCTCGAGGTAATCGATGTAGATCACACCTTGTGAATCCCAGAAAACGGTGGCCATAACTTTTCCGGCCGATTTTACAGTGTTCGCCTTCTTTGGAGCACGTTTCCCGGTCTGGATCCATTGTTTTGATTGCTCCTTGGTCTCTGGTGTGTACCAGTGGATCCAGGTTTCATCGACGGTCACAAAACGACGCAAAAACTCCGCTGGATTCCGCTTAAACAGCGCCAAACACGTCTCCGATGTGGTCTCACGGTTGCGCTTGTTTTCTGGTGTGAGTAAACGCGGCACCCATCGCGCCGACAGCTTTCTCATGCCGAGTTCCTCGTGAAGAATATGATGCACTGTTCCTTCTGAAATGCCTACAGTCTCAGCTAGCTCCCGAACCTTCAATCGGCGATCTGCCAATACGAGATCATGGATTTTTTTAATGTTTTCCTCCGTAGCAGCTGTTTTCGGTGCACCTGGACGTGGTTCATCAAAAACCGACGTACGGCCACGTGCAAACTCGTTGAACCAATTCTTGACGGTGGCCATCGATGGAGAAGAGTCACAGTACACAGCATCCAAGCGCTCTTTGATTTCGATGCGCGTTTTCCCTTCCAAAAATAGGAATCGAATCACCGAACGATATTGCTCTTTTTCCATTTTTGTAAAACCGATCGACACGTTCGCTTCCATAAGTTGTCAAATTAAAACAAATGAAGGGATTGGAATGAAAATCAGAAAAAATAATTAAAAAAGAATGTGCTACACTGTGGTAAAACTCTTTTGAAACTACAGCGCCCTCTAGCGATGAGGCTAGGTACTTATTGAATGCACCTCGTATATAAGTGTTTTTGTTACCAACCAGGGTCGCGGGAGTTTTTAAAAGAGTGACCGCGGCCCTGGTACAAGCAAACAGAACACAGGTGGGTTTTATACAGTAAGATTCTGATACGAAAGCGCGGGAGAAGTTAAAAGAAGTTATTTGAAGATTTCGACAAAATAAAAATGTCACGCGATTTATAATATTTATATTTATAACCCTACGATGTTCGTACTAACCCGGTGCCGGTGACATGTTCATTAAACGAATATTTTCCCAAGTCAAGTGATTTTACTGAAAACATCACTTAGTTCATGTTCATCATAAACTTACGATTGATAGAAGATACTGCTCAGACACTATCAGCCTTATATAAAAAACAAGCTAAACATAATGTATGCTTATTTTATATAACAATTAGCGGATTCAAATTAGCGGATCAAATTCTCCATAGAACATTTTGAATTAAGAATCAGTGTCTAAACAAATCACACAGTCTTTCAGTATACAGGGTTACACCATTATTATTTTTTATAAAAAAGGGCCTATACTAGGCGTTAAATGATTACTAAACCACAGTATAGTGAATGCTTACTTTAAAAAACGCATCACGGATTTTAAATTCAAAATCTCCTTTTAAATTTTGAATTAAGAACTTGCTTATCAGTGTTTATGGTTACATTTAAGTTATTTTTTTTTAAATAAGGCTCTCTATTAGGCCCTAGATCTTAACTAAACCACAGTATATTGAGCTTTCCAGTAATATTGAGTCACCCCTCGTGACTATGTATGGGCAGAGAAGTAATGGATATGCAGGAAAACGTTGTTGGATATAAGGCAAGGTCGATCTTTATGTATTCCTACATATTTTTACATTTCAGTGTTAGGTCACTTCGATAGCTGAATCTATTATTTTACCCGGCTGCCACAGAGGGTTATGTTTTTCATGTAGGTATGTATTATGTATGTCTATTTGTATCACGCCCTGCACGCTGCAGCCTAACGGGCTGGATGGATTTAAACAAATGGGGTATAAAAATAAAGAAGAAGAGACGATTCCAAAAATATAACTCATTAAATTATCGGACATAAAGTAGGTATTATAAAAATCCGACTGGCAAAATTCAACTAAATAATTCCATTCAAGTCACTTTTCAAGCAGTCTGATGTTGTTCTTGACATGAAATCAATGATTGAACTAAAATAAAGAACTGCCACCAACTGCATCAGACTGCTCGAGAACTGACGTGTTTACAATTTAGTTGTTTTATGCAGTCGGGTTCTATTTTAACCGACTTCAAAAAGAAGGAGGTTATCAGTTCGGATATTAACATTTTTTTTTATGTATGTTCGGGTATAACTCCGTCATTTATTGACGGATCTGGAAAATTATTTTTTTGTTCGAAAGAGGTTTGTACCGAAATGGTCCCATTTAAATTTCATGTAGATCTGATGATGTGTTTCGAAGACAGACAACAGAACTCTTTAAAAATTGACAGCAAAGCAACCGCGATTGCTGCGATCGTATGTCTATGAATTGTTAACCATTTTAATGGAGAACCACAACTAAAAAGTTAAAATAATAAACTTTTTACAAAAAAAAAGAACTGACTTCCAAAAAAAGTGCAAAATAACTTAAATTTCGTAAGTCGCTGTCAAAAAACGAAGACACAAAACCATAAAAAAGTTTTTTTTCTTCCTTTTTATTTCATACGATGGACCGAGCGTGCGCAGAACATACCTGTTCGCTCTTGCTCTAAAGACTGATATACTATAGCCCGTATCATTACTGCTGAAAATGAGCCCCTCCATAGACTTTACTTAATTCTGCTACAGACATTACAAAACCAAACCCAACCACAGATGCATGAAACCCAAGACTGTGAAGGCAAATCTAGTTCTCTCTCTTTTCTTTTGACTAGCTTCTGCTAGCGGCTTCACCCACGTGGAATTCGTGGACCAGACCCAGACTATAAATAAGCCTATTTGCTATTAAATATCATAATCTATCTCTGTGCCAAATTTCATCTAGATCCGTTCAGCCATTCTGACGTGATTGCGTAAAAACATCCATTCACTACAACTTTCGCAATTATAATTCAGTCCTAATTTCCTTGGTGTCGTGGCAGTCCCTAATTACTTCTCTTTTATAGATCTCTATCTGCCGACACATCAGTTTTTCTGATTGTCAACATGTGTGTTATACCATCTATGTATATTTTCACTGGTCTCCCAATTTACTCATAACCAGCTTTATTAATTAAACTCGCTAACCATATGTTTAATTTAAATACTGATGAGAAGATTCTAAGGGAGGGGAGGAGCTCGTGGCTAAAGTATAACAGCCGCACGGGTCGATCTATCAGGTTAAGCTACGCTTGCCGGGGTTGGTCCATGGATGGGACTATCTTTACATACCGAGACTCCTCCGTGCCTCGGAAAGCACGTTAAGCCATTGGTCCCGGCTGTCAATCGTGGATCTTTGACAGTCGTTACGGGTCGTCAGAAGCCCGAAAGTCTGACAACCAGTCTTACCAAGGGGTATCGTATTACCCAGTAACTGGGTTGTGGAGGTCAGATAGGCAGTCGCTCTATGTAAAATACTGGTATTCAGCTGCATCCGGTTAGACTAGAAGCTGACCCCAACATAGTTGGGAAAAGGCTAGGCAGATGATGCTGATGATGATTAGCAGATTCTAAATTCAAGATTCGAAACCTTTCATCCGTCAGTACTTTACTACCCACATGTATTCTTCTTCCGTGTACAAAATTTTGAATTAAGAACCTGTTAATCATTGACTTGGTTATTTTTTATAAACAAGGCATTTATTATTAGTATATGAGTACATTGGGTCTAATAGTCAGTTATAGTTAGAATAGGCCTTCCACAATTTTATCTGCGTTCATACTGTTTATTACTTGAAGATGAGTACGTAAATTATTTTGTTGTCTAGAAACAGTTACAGTAACCAGTAATCGTTAAAAATATTTGTATTACCTACAGCTATATTGGCCACCTTTCTTTTTTGTTTACAGTTATTACAGTAACAACGTTGGTTATGGTTTTTGCGAGTACATCGCGTGTCATATCCATGTGCAATATTCTGAAAAATATACGAAATACATTATGGATGTATTTCACATTTCTATATTATTAATTGTATTTTTGATTAGCTTTTCCTATTAAAGTTAGATTGAGTTAAAGTGGTTTTAGGGTTCCGTACCTAAAGGGTAACCAACGGGACCCTATTACTAAGACTCCGCTGTCCGGCTGTATCTCTTGATCCGTAATAGGTAGTTGAAATTTTCACAGAATATGTATTTCTGTGGCCGCTCTTTAATAAAATTCGTACGGAACCTTTCGTGTGCGAGTTACAATTCGCACTTAACCAGTTTTTTTTTTACATTTGCTACATTTTTTAGAAAAAACTTAGGTGTTAATTAGGTAAGTTCATAAATATTAAATAGAGTTTCTTTCAGTCTTCTTTCTAGGCAAAAAATAACTGAAATTATTTAACAGCCTGGCTTTCACGTTTCGTAAAAACTAGTAACTAAGTATGAAATTATAGAATTATTTAATTTGAGCTTTAGCTTTGAATTAAGGCGCAGATACGACTTGTAATGACTGGTCTTATTACTTTGAAATAAATATAATTATGTTACTTTAGACCATTTTGTTCGTAATTTGATATGTGAATATTTGAAATTATATTTTTATAACTTAGTGTAAATAATTTGTAAAGTTATGCCTAACGCGGATAAAAAATAAGAATCACGCAAAAACTATTATGCGTATTTTTATGAAACCATCTCTTTATTAAAGATAATTTAATTAAGTATTTATCTTTTAGTATACCTACGTGTTATAATACCTGTTGTTTTATGTATATTAAATGAATAATTCGTCTAATTTTGGATAAAGCTCCTTGATGGGCATGTCCTATTACTGGGTGGACGTACGACGCGTTGTGTGAGCTCAGCACAGAACACGCAAGCTAACCACTCAAGGTCGTTGGCATATAACTGCGCCTTAATATTACTGAAAACACATCCTCACTTACATTTATTTGAGTGTTTGTTTACTTTCCACCGATTTCTGAATTAAATGTTGAGTATTTGTCAACATCTACGTCTTAATACTTAATTTTCAACCCAGAACCGGTCCTAAGAATACTTATACCCGAAGTAAATATTGAATACTTAACACCAACTTCGAACCAAAACAAAAGAGTGACGTCAGACAAAAATTCGAAAAACAAACGAACTACTAAAAACACAGGCATAAAACTTTATCGATCAGTAGCCGGATGAGTCAGAGTTAGACCGAACCCAGTTTCCATATTGGTAAGGCAGACATAAAACATTAAACCGGCTAATTAGCTTGAAATTTGTGTTCCTATTTTAAACTTAGAACTTGTCAAGGGTGGCGAGACGAAAGGTGACGTCACTTATCATGTGTTTTTTATTTATTTGTAAAACTGTTTATGGCCAGTGCTTTTTGTTTAACACTAAAAAGGTAGATTGTTTTTAAGTTACATTTAAGTAAAATGAAGACCATTTTAAGTTAGCCATCCAAGTTAATGGTGAACATTCTTGGCGACCTAGCCAACCGATTCACCAAGGCTATAACTTAATAAAGCACGGGTCAATGTCAGAGATAAAAGTATGACCATCAAATGATCATTAAAAAGATTCTCTACGGACTAAGTTATAACTCGTATTGCCTAAATACTAAGTTGTACGCTGTCGGCAAATTAAAATCTAACTCAAAACACCAGAAAACTTAACAACACGAAAAACTTATAAACACACTTTTCAATCACACTTAATATTATGGACACAAAACACAACACATATTATGAATAAATACTTTTTAAATTAATATATCGAAGGTATACGCCGGGCGTGTTCGCGAGTTCGGTTCAGACTGTGTGATTCATCCCATTCGATGGAAGAAAAAAAAAACTAAAGTTGAATTAGGAGCGTAGCACACGCGCGGAACACAACTGTGACTGTGTTCGAGAGAGCAGAACTGAGCAACGGAACTCGATCTTGTATAGGATTTCGCGTTACTACATAGTGATGTGAAGTATGATTCTGCAGAAGGTTTGTTGATAAGATTGTGGCTTATGAAACTGCGCTGCTTTTATTTGCGTTGTAGGTTAACCTCTTTAGGGTTCCGTAGTCCTAACAAGAACAAGGAACCATTATATTTTCGGTCTGACCGTCCGAGGAATAGCTTAGACACTGTTAGTACTAGAAAGCTGCAATCTTGTATGGGTATCTAATTAATAACGCCAAGAAAACGAAAAATAAAAATTTTGAAATAGATTTTTTTAATGATAGTTCCCGTACATGCGAAGGTGTGCCTTTTTCCCCCTCGCCTATCCTATAGTGTGAGGTATCGTTGAATAGGTCTTTCCAAATCATTGAAGGCTGTGAAGACTTTTTCTCGATTCAGTGACTGATTTGCGAAATATTAAACTTTAAAGTGATATTTTTTGTTCCAGTCGAGCTTCCGGCCTCCCTAGAAGCTATAAACTGTTAGCTTGAAAAATCTGAAAAAAATTGTGATAGTAGTATATATAGCGAACTTTGAAGAAAATCTATCACAGATAAGTTAGCTCTGTTAGTGTAAGGTGAAATGTACAGGGTACCCCGGGAAATTCAAATATTCTCACGTTTTTTACAATTTGCAGGTCAGTGTCAGGTTGTATGTTGGTCAAAATATGATTCGCGGCCGTAGCAAGTATGTATTTACAGAACTGCAATGGTGCTACGCCTAGACTGTAAAAGAGGCTGAAGACTGTAAAAGGGGCTGAGCCTTAATAACAAAAATGATTGCAGTGCAGTCGTTTTGTCAGAAGCCCAAAAATCTGTCATTTAGAAGACTACAATTGGTTATTTCTTAGCAAAAGCCAAGGGGCAACGCCTAAACCAATTTTTGGTTGTGGAGGTTAGATGGGCAGTTGTTACATGAACACTATTATTTGCCGACTTACCATCAGTTGAGATAGTGGTAATGATAAATAAGTATTATAACTTCAATATCGATCTTTTAGATACCATAGATGAAACTGCAATGTGGCTTGGCAAAGACCCAGTGCCTCCGGGAAGAAGGCAGATGAAACATGAAATTGAAATAGAATTTTCGCCAAAAGTAGAGCTTGCAAAAACTCAGGTCGACCTTTGTATACAGACGTTTTCCTTTTTTTCATACGGAATACATTTTGGGATCCCTTATTTTCCCATTTAGACCCTCATTCATCGAATAGTATGCCGTTCTGAGGGCTAATTTTTTAATAGTCAAATAACTTGTAGGTATCATGGCCAAGGCCCTCCCACTCTGGGCGGGAGGGCGTATCAGACTTTTACTGTCTAAACCCACCCTTGTTCCTTCACTTGCCTGTGCCAAGGTCGCGGTGACTCTTTACAAACACACCCGCGACCCTGCCAGGCATCGGCCCTAGCGGACCCCGTCAATTAATACTGACATGTGTTTGAGGAGAGTGTGGAACACAACGCGCCGTCGACCCGGGTCTGGTCCTAATCGGACGACGAGCTACTAAGTGCTCGTCGTCCGCAAGTCCGCACCTACGGTGGCCGGGAATCGGTTTGCGACTCTCGACGCCCAAGGCGACTCTTGCGGCGGCTCACGCGTCCTGCCACCTTCGCGAGCAGAAGAAAGTAGTCTCAGCGCAAATCCTACAAGATAAAATCTTGGCAGAGATGGTAGGAGCTCAAGTTGCTCAGCTTGTACGGAGTGGTAGTACTGCTAGGTACCTGTTCGATATTATTATGGTTGAATTATCACGGCTAGTACGTGATGTTGTTATGTGGTATTAATAAATGTATTAATTAATCGCGTCTGGGCGTGTCCAGGTTTCAGTATTACGAGACTTTTGTTTGCTTTTGTTCCAGCCATCTTTTTTACGTTAATTGCAAGAAATGAAGGCGATAAGTTAGATTTTGTGTTTCTTTGGGAACAAGTTAGAAGGGTCTCTAGACAAAGTAATACTCTATCAGTGATAACTAGTGAAAAATATATGGCCCAGTGGTAACAGCCGCGACAAGTTGTAGATCATGGGTTCAAACCCAGGCAGGTGCTTTACTTTGTGTGAATTATTTCATCATCACTGCTTTCAAAACCTTGTAGTAAAACATCGTGAGGAAACCAGCATGTCTTAGAACCAAAAAAACCAAGACATGTAACATCTTCCGATTCGTACTGAGCCCGCGCAGAGAGGAGGCCTGTGTCCCAACAGTGGAAACATTAGAAGGCAGATTATGTTTATAATACTGCTAAACTTCCAGGTCATGTGACATCCACCAACCAAACCAATGGTGTTCCATGGTGGAATACGGCCCACACCCTCTCACAGAGATGAGACCTGTGTCCCAGCAGTTGGAATATTAAAAGGTTGTTATGTGGTATGTGAAAAATGTACATTTTGAACTTTTTGACAACCGTTAGAGCATAGACGAAGAGTTATCTATTAATTACAACAAAGCTATGCTCTAACGTTGAAAGAACGTGAGTAGTAACAGGTATCCAGCAGACCACCATTATTCCTATTGTCAGCAAAAGGTAATTGTAACGGGAAAAATGATAGCTACACTTCTCTTGAATAGTTTATTTATATCAAGTAACAAGGAAAATTGAATTGATAGTGCATTAAATACCTATAACATTACTGACTGCTGTGAACTATTTATTCTTAGACGTACGTGTACGTACCTATTAACGGGGTAATAGGATTCGATACCTCAATATTGCTTTCTAGCAAAACATTGTTTTTTTATTTTATATTGGAGAATTTTAGGTCGAAGCTCCAGGGTAGCACCCCAAATTCAAATTTTCTTACGTTTTTTGCAATTTGCAGGTCAGTGTCAGGTTTATAATCATTAAAATCATCAATGCATCTCTCTCAGTTAGAATTGATGCCAAATGTCATGATTTCATGAAATACTTACATTTGGCATCAATTCCAACTGAGAGAGTTGTATTGATGATTTTAATGATTATAATTCTATAAATACATACTTACTACAGCCGTGAATCAAATTTTGACCAAGATACAACCTGATACTGACCTGCAAATTGCAAAAACGTAAGAAAATTTGAATTTCGCGCGCTACCCTGGAGCTTCCACGTTAAATGCTGCAAACAATTTCTAAATAACGTGAAAAATCCTTTCAGTTTTGCTTCTATTCACCCCGGCGTTCCTATTCACCTGTTTGAAAATACAGTTTTACAAGAATAATGTAATAAGGATTTTTTTAAACTTGATTTAAAAGAGTGTCCATGTTGTTTCTTACACATTCTTCTCTACAGAGCTTCATCTGTCTAACCAACACCTGTACAATTTAAAAGTGCCTGCCGACTTTGGGTTCGTATTTGTGCTTTCAGTATCCAATTACATAGTTATTTAGGAAAACACCCAGAGGCGAGGTAGGTAGTCTACTACCTGGGTAGAATAACAACTTTTTACAAAAGCATTGTTATTTTTGAGCAGAAAATCTTCGATCTGATACTATCTACATATATTTTAGGTCAAGGTGTGACCTAAAATATATGTAGGTCAGTTCTTGTGTCCCTTACCCGTATAGACATTTTGGAAGGTTTATTTTTATATTTATAATAAAGTCTGGCCACGGGATTATCGGTTATCTAGGTATACTTTCGTAGACGGGATCGAATCAATACTTGCACAAATTCATTCATGGACCGCCTTTAAAGCTGTCCAAATTCAATTAAAATAGACACTTTGAGCAACCTCTACTACTACCTCTACCCCTATTATCTTTATGTACTTATTATAAACATAATCTGCCTTTTAATGTTTCCACTGTTTTGACACCACAGGCCTCCTCTCTGCGAGAGGTAGTGGGCTGTACCTAATGCACACCACGCAGGCCCAGTGCGAATCGGCAGATGTTAAATGTCTTGGATTTTTTTGGTTCTTGGACATGCTGGTTTCCTCACGATGTTTACCTTCACCGTTTTGAGAGCACTGATGATAAAATAATTAATGCAAAGTTAAGCGCCTGGCTGGCTTCGAACTTAGGACTTACAGCCCGTAAGTTGCGGCTATTACTATCTTGACTGGCTAATATTTTTACTGTGACATGTGGAGGAGATAGTTGCATGCCTAAAGCTGGGTCCAGATCAATGTTGTAACCATCTCAATCTGGGTCCAGATAATGTTCTTTTGTCGTACCGTTCCTCCGTATCGTAACAGCGTCACGATTCAAGTTACGGAGGAACGCTACCGACAAAAGAACATTATCTGGACCCAGGTTTAGATGGTTACAACATTGACAGGACTGTAAAGAATGTGCTGTTCTGTTTAGTGCAAACTAGAGAGAAGATACTGAATGCAGGAGGCCGGTCGATGAGGTGACAATAAGGTACTTAACTCATTTTTATTCATCCAAAATCGAAAATAGAAATAATATTTATAATCCGTGTAAAATTAAGTAAGTTAGAAATCTTTTAAATTTGGTGGAAGGGAAATCTGTCAAGTAACAGAAAAACTGGCTAAGTGCGTGTCGGATTCGCACATTAAGGGTTCCGTACCAAATATTGATATTTGTTAGTAAAGTATACGTATATACACATTATCACCAAATTTCAAGATCATAGGTCAAAAATTTTGATACAGACGACGGACGGACAGACAGATAGACGGACACGTGAGTGACAACAATAGGGCTCCGTTAGGACCCTTCGGGTACGGAACCCTAAAAAAAATGCACACTGACATATGACGTCACCGCCATTAGGTTAGTTTGTAACACTTAAAAATTGAATAAATTTAATTCGTGGAATGGAGCGTTATTTTGCAAGTTGACAGATTGTCGTTTGACGTTTCTTTTTCCAACTTGATCTAAGTAGAGCGAGTATGCCTCTAAATGAGATATATTGGAAAAAAACTTCTTAAAAGCACCTAATGATGTCTCGAGGTGTAAAAGGGACCAGAGTCAAGTTTAAATGCTGTAAGCATAAGAATGTAGGACAATGTAAGTACTCTTTTTGGGATTTTCTGTAATGATGCTAAATCAAGCGTGGCATTTATGAGTCTCACCGAATCTTTCTCTTGTTGGCAGGCTTCCTACTTTACCTTTAGTTTATATAAAAGAAAACAATATAAAATGGTCGGATCATAAACTTCACATTATTTTGAAAGAACAATGCGGTCTTAGCAAAAGGTTTGGAACACAAACGTCCACGTGTCCAGAGATGACCATGATTAGATGACCACGGCTTAAATACTGCTTGTGGATCTCCTCACTGGACCTTTAATATCGATCTTCGAACGATAGGGTAAAAGTGATTCATCATAAATTGTAAGTTCAACATACAATTTTATGTGTACTGAGTGCTATCTGGTGTGATGCAGTGTTGACAATAAATGTGATATATGTGACGACCAAATCAAAGGACTCTTATTTACTAGAGACAAACGACATGCGATAAACCCGAATATAGGTAAATAGGGTCTCATGCCATATATTATCTCTGACGCTAGCCGGTGGAAGAATCATTTCTTTACAAGTTACGCGCGTACAAAAGAGATAGCGAGATTTCGGGACCACGACACCCCACTCTTCCCTATACTAATATTTGAAATGGTAATTGCTGCTTTATTTAATAACCAATTTAGATGCTGCTTTCAGAAAAAAGTTTATTTCCAGTTTGTTTTTGTATCACATAAAATATTGTACAAAAATAAATGCATGAGAATACTCACTTTGACCAAAACTTCTGCAACTCATTGAAGAGTGCACAATGACCGGGCGATTCTGGAAGTTGTGTAACAGTCTGTACAATGATGTAGTACTATCCATGTACTTTCTATTTGAATAGATACAGCTTAAATACATGATAGTTTTTATGTAGTCATCCGAAACGAATAAATAAAATCGTCACGTTTGCTGTGCAAAATATCGATGAGTGTGAAAAAGTTACTTCCATACAAGCTTACTCCATTGCTTGTCTACATGATCATCGCTTATGGTAAGCGATGACGCAAGTGAGATACTGGTCAAGGGCGGGCCTATAAGTATTTGCCCGCGGCTTCACCCTCGTGCCCCAAGATCTTATTTATAAAAAAAAACCATGTGATTAATTTAAACACTGCTATGCAGGTTCTTAATTCAAGATTTTCGATGGAGAATTAGAATTTAAAATCCGCCAATCAGTAATTATGTCGTGGTTAGCGAGTTTTATGAATAAGGCTGCCATACTTCAGAAACGGTACAGTTTTTCGGGATTAAAAGTAGTTCATGACACTCAGCAGTAGTGTCGCTTAGCGAAAAAAGTAGTTCATGACACTCAGCAGTAGTGTCGCTTAGCGAAAAAACCTGCCAAGTGCGTGTCGGACTTCGCACATTTAGTATTCCGTACCAAGAGGAAATTATCAAAGAAAAAATTCGATTTATCAATATCGGGTGTAAAAAATTGTTTCCGAAGCCGAAAGCCACATATTCTACCTATTATTTGGATGTTTTTTTCCCACTAGACCATACCTGGGAATCCACTGGTTCTGGAGATATTGAAGGTCCAAAGTAGCAATTTTTTTTTACTTTTTTACGTAAATGAATTCCAAGTGTTATTACTAAACTTTTTTCCAAACAAACATTACCCGAAAATTCGTTTTTTTTGTACCTAATCAGACCAAATTGAGAAAAATTAAGTTTTTCAAACAATACTGTCTACCGTGCCACATATCAAACGAAATTATATTGTGAGGCTCTCATCTTTAAATTAATAGTTTTTATGTTAAATCACTTGATAATAAACGATATTGTGGTCGACGATGAAGCACACTTGTCACGAAGTAACATATTAAACTCTTGACTTAAAGACCAGGTACTAAATACCACATTTTTCTAAACTAAAATCCCATATTATTGGGCGCAATCTGGGGCAATCGGGCGCAGATACAACCACGACTGGAATCTTTTATTATAAAGTAATATTATGAAGTTTTGTCAATAATGAAGTTATGTCTGTACGTTTCCCAATTGTCATTCATTTGGATATTAATTCCTGATGAATGTATATAATGGCAGATTCTACTAGTTTTTCTGCTTTCGAAAATATGCTTTAGTGTCCAAAATCGAATCCGACACATTTTGCGAAAACTTAGAGCATAACAAGTATGTCAATCTGATTTATAAAGAACAATGCCAGCCACCCATACATTGTTTTAGCTTAGATTAAATTCCTACGTCTTTAAATGAAAAATATCTTGTTTAACTCGACGTCATCTTCTGAATTAGTGTGTGCAAAAATTTTTATTCGAGTAGGCCGAAAAAAATAGATATTCAGTCATGAAGTTTTGTAGGTTATGTCTGTAGGTGAATTTTAATAATGCGTTTAATAGGCAATATTATTCAATTTCGAGGAATTAAAAGGGTTGTATCACATTAGTATTTCCCTTACCTTTGTCTTGTGTTTTTCTTTTTCTTTTTGTGTTTCTCTGTTTTTTGCGTCATGTTTACCGTAAATAAACGTATTTTCTTTCTTTTTTCTTTATTTATTTCTACTACACTACAGTATTCTTGTCTAAACTGTATTGTTAATTAATTTTTTCCGTTTATTTATAACAACAACACTGCACTAATAAAAAACAACGAAAAGGAGTTTTTGGCGGCATTTCTTCGAGTGAAGTACAGTGGCTGTTTTTATTACTAGCAAATTGATTACTGGTGGTTATTGTAATGTAATCTTGGTGTAGTTTTGTGTCTCAACTATCTACGCTACTGAAGAATATGTGGAATCACTGAAACAGCGCTATCTCGGTAAAATGAAGCTGAGAATTTTATTGTGGTATTGACTACCTCAGTGTAACTTGCCAAGATAACTGACTCGATGCATTTGCTGCCGAATACTGCAAAAACATTAGAATGTGTTACATCTGCATTCTAATAGGGGTAAAAAGTGATAGTGTTCAAATTAAGACTTGGCTTAAGGCGCAGTTATACGACCGCTAATTATTCTAGTTTTATTTCTTTGAAAAAAATATATGCTACTCTACACAATTTCCTTCGTAATTAGATATGTGAATAATAGAAATTACATTTTTATTACGTAGTGTAATTAATTTGCAAAGTTATGTCTAACGCGGATGAAAAATTAAGAATCACGCAAAAACTATAAAACGTAATTCTATGAAACTGTCACCATTTTAAAGATCATTTAATTATTTATATTTTAGTACACGTGTTTTAATAAAATACCTGTTATTTAATGTATAATAAACTAATAATGCGTCTAATTTCGGACAGCAATCCTTGATGGGCGAGTTCTATTACTGGGTGGACGTACGACGCGTTACGTGAGCTCAGCACAGAACACGCAAGCTAACCACTCAAGGTCGTTGGCAGTTAATAGCGCCTTAAAGATCTTGTAACCAAGCCAGTGGCATAACCACAACTGTTAAAAAAAGTAAACGAAAAAATCAAATAACTTTCCATTTAAAATTATTAATGAAAAAAAAAATTAGAAATAAAAAATAGAATTTCTTTCGTACATGAGTCACTTTTTAACCGACAAAAAAATTGAGAGAAAACCTCGAAAATTGTGGGCACGAATAGTGTTTCTGTTTACTTTTCTTAACTTAATCAGGTATTTGCGTTTAGGAATCATCAAATCATGAAGCTGAGCTGATGATGGAAACCATACCTTTCCTAAGCAATCAGAAGTTAGATATAAAAACTGATTTTAGTGACAGAAACCACTTAATATGCTTTGAAGAAAAGACGTCTTTTCAATATTGGAGGTAACCTCTGTTGGTCAATATCCTGGGAACCTCAAGCCTGGATGGTTACATCATCTGCTCAGTGGCAAGAGGGATGATGAAGGATTAGAAATTAGCCTTAGAGTATTCAGAGTATTAAAAGATGACGCGAGCTCATAATCATAAAATAAAAAACTTTTTAAAAATAAAAACCGACGAAATAGAACTAGAAAGCAAAAAATAAATAAGCCTTTGAAGTCTTGAGTATTGAGTTTATTAACATAAAATATCAAATTTTATATAAACTAATTTTGGGTCGGCGCCAAATAATAAAATGATTAATTACCTAACGTAGAGCTTTCTTCATTTCTACGTACATATAAAATGTAGATAATTAATCAAATTACATTTCATATTCAGAAGATCACAGATCACTTTTAGACGCTTAAATTTTATTCAACTAAGATTTCGCCATTGTTCTTTGAAATATTTTTGTATGATTGAAAAGTGTAAGTATTATAAATATAAAAATAAATAAATAGAATAGAATACTCTTTATTATGTAAAATAAAAAATAAAGTAAAACATTTATTAAATCTACACCCATTGCTAGTACATATATGTGGGGCATACTGAAAGTTTCTAGATCTGCCCACTTTGTTAGGCATTGGAATGAGCCAAGTGCACATTTTACAAGTGCATCTGAAGGTTCGGAAGCTTTGCACTCGATAGATACCGCATGACTTAACGGAGAACCAGAAACGACTGCGTGTCCAGTGGTGAAGTAATATGATAAAAAAGTTTAACGAAGAACAGTCATTGGCTGTTTATAATATCGTGACAGATGACGAAACCAGGGTGTACTTTGAACCCGAAAGAAAAAGCCAGTCGGCAAAGTTGTTCTTTCCTTTTGAAGATTTGCCGAAGAAAAGTCGAAGCATTGGTAGAAAAATAGTTGCTTCTTTTTCGGCAATTCGGGACATTACACTACAGTACCGATTGATGACCAAAGGACAATGACTGCAGATTGGTACAGACTGTTGTCAACATTATCTGACCCACCCTAAAATCAAACGACTTTGGACCCTCTGCCTGTAACATTAAGGTTTATTTAATTTATATGAGCTTTTCAGACAAGTGCACGAGGACTCGATGAACCAAAATACAATAATAACATAGACACGCAAATTTGATCTTTAACACGTAACGTTACTGCCCGGGGGTGGAGGATAAATTCGAAAGAGTTACCTCGCCCCCGGGCACTCGAGGCAGGGAGGAACAGGGGTGGGTTTTAGTCAGTAAGAGTCTGACACGCCCTTCCGCTCCACCCTAGAGCGGAAGAAGTCATAGGATGATTTCCCACCCCCCCCCAAAAAAAAAAAAAAAACGTAACGTTAAGGTAAACCCACCCAACCTAGTCGGAGCCACCGGCATTATATATGTTTTTGTTAAGCTATTTTAATCATAATCTCGTTAACATTAAAGTTGAAAAGCTTTTAAGTCACACTACATAATTACAACCCAATCTTTAATTTCGCGTATTCCCAACAAGTTCTTGTGGCTTAGCGGTTTGATGCTGGATTGACGACGAACAGCATGTGGGTTCGAAAACACAGTCCACCTATACATCAGTTTCTTTTTTAATTTGTTTTCATTTCTACAATATTGCTTGCAATGTTAAAGAACGACCAATATGATTTTCGCCTAATAACTTATCTTGTAAACGGGTGGGTAATTTAAAAAACTTTAAGTTCACAGTTCTTTATAATGAATACGAATATTTATTTTTCAACTACTACTACTAACTTATTACAAGTTATGTGAAAATATTACCATTATAAAAAGTTTATGTATAGTCTGTAGTTCTTTACAATAATACAAGAAATAGTTTTGGAATATAAATTCTATATTGAAAGCAAAACAATATCTTTGTCGCAGGATTTGATCTCGAACCTTGTTTTTCTCAGTCTTATACATATACCACGAGACCAGAATTACTTGAACTCAATCATTAAAATAAGCTATTACACTTATCATATTATAACAAATAGTTATAAAATATAACCTAATGCTAATGTGAAAATATTACCATTATAAAAAGTTTATGTATAGTCTGTAGTTCTTTACAATAATACAAGAAATAGTTTTGGAATATAAATTCTATATTGAAAGCAAAACAATATCTTTGTCGCAGGATTTGATCTCGAACCTTGTTTTTCTCAGTCTTATACATATACCACGAGACCAGAATTACTTGAACTCAATCATTAAAATAAGCTATTACACTTATCATATTATAACAAATAGTTATAAAATATAACCTAATGCTAACGTTTTAAAGATCGCGTGTCTGTATTATTATTGTATTTGTTCATCAAATCCTCTAGCACTTGTCTGATAAGCTCATATAACTTGAATAAACCTTAATGTTACATGCAGTGGGTCCAAATTCGTTTGTTTTAGGGTGGGTTAGATAATGCTGACAACAGACTGTACCTCAACACTTGTTTGCCCTGAGTCTTAGAAAAAGTTCGCGAAAAGCGTCCTCGAAGCAATGTCCTCCTTTACCACGATAACGCATCCTCACAATTCGCTAAGGTAACGGAAGCGTATTTGAAGCCTTCAAATGTGAACTGATGACGCATCCGCCTTACAGCCCGGACCTCGCACCCTGTGTCTTCTTTTTGTTTCCAAAAATTAAAGACAAACTTAGAGGCACACGTTTTTTGAGCCCTGAATCGGTGGTGAATGCGTTCCATGAAGCTATTGAAGAGGTCCCTAAGGAAATCTGGTCCAACAGCGTTGTACAATGGTTTGAGCGAATGCAAAAATGCATTAATTAAGAGGTAATGTACTTTGAAAAACAATAAATGTATTGTAAGTCTTATAACTAGTCTTATTTTTATCAGAATCCAGAAATTTTCAGTAGGTATGCCTCGTAAGGCAAAAAGGTTTGTTATTGTTAATACGTATATTAACAATGGTGCCGATTCTGTTGTGCACAACTAAACTTAATTTAGGCTATTGCTATCTTTTTCTCTCTAATAAAACAAGAAAGAGATGGACGTAAATTAGAGCTGTCAAATTTAGTGAAACTACTATTTCCATACAAATTAAGGGTACACGTAAAAACATGTCGACTAAAAACACGATAAAGCGCAAGGCGTGAACTAATTTGACATCTCTAACTTAGTTCATAGCTATAGCCGTCCTTTTCTCATACTGCCTTTAGTAAAAGATAGCGATTCTCTAATTTTAGTTTAGTTATTGAACAAGAGAATTGGCACCAATATCAAATAAATAATTAAAATTGCACCAGCATAGCATAGCATAATTGCATAGTTAGCGGTTCACATGACAAAATGCTTAGCAATAATATTGTAATATCGCACAGCTCATATAAAGTGATTGCAAATGCTTCATTTGGAATAAGTATAATCCACAAACATGTATTGTACAGTACCTTGTAGTAAAAAAGACACATCGTAGAATAGAATAGAATAATTATTTATTTGCACTGAAAGTAGGTCTTAGATACAGATGTAATTTACCATAATGATTTTAAAAAACCGTCATACTTGTTAGTGATAGAGATGGCGAAATATTCTACCTTTAAGTTAATGTGTCGTGATTACGACCGGGTATACTGTGTTTAGTTAGTAGACTTATCGTGTAATAAAACTCGCAATGGCTAGGTACTGAAGATGTTTGCCAGATTGTTTAGGAAACCTCCCATTTTAGTTACATTTAAATAGTAAATGGTACGTGAGTTTGTAATTTTCTATGAGAAACTAGTCATTGATGATCAAGCAAACAGCTTCAATACCAACTTAAGATATGTATGGGTAGTGCGATCCAGGAAGACGCGCCCCACCACTAGGTTATTGCAGGGTTACAAAGCAATAAAGAGGAGTGGGGCGCGTCTTAGTAGATGGCACTACAATAAACGCTCTAAATCCAGTAGCATCACAGAGCACTATATAGCACTGGTATAGCGTGCCATCTCACGGGATTTTATGCCAGCTTACCAGCGTAGCGCCATCTGGATTTCTTGTTCCATAACTAACCATACTAGCGTGAAATTCATTTTACAGTAGTTCGAAAATAAAAACCGCTCCACATGAATAAAATTTTAATCAATCTACAAGCATGGAAAATGTGCTAATTTCATTCTCATAAATAGTTTATAAAGGGTAATTTTTTAATGAAACAAGCTTGTTGTTATATACTCAATACACACCTATTTATTTTTCTTTGACTCTTTATGTATTGTTCACGTTTATTATAGTACCTACAGTGCACATTTTTCACTTCAAGCATGTCGAAAAACCGTTTTACAATAATGTTGAATATTATTAAATAATTAATTATTTACAAAATAAAGTATGGTGGGGTGGATATGATAGTGGTAATGAAACTATAGAATTTTTATTAGACTATTCCATATTGCTTACGTTCAACTGCTTGCTTAGGCTCAACTCAACGTATTTATCAGTAAAGAAAAAAACGTAAACAACCCGAAAACAATTCAGCGCACATCGCGCATGCATTTTGCAAAACTTATGTTTTGCATATTGGCAGTTTTTCTTTTGACAATTTCAAATTTTGACATTTGTGATTTTTTATAGCAATCGATTAAATAAATCGAGGAACCAAAAAAATAAAAAAAAACCCGTATAATTCAAGTCTTTAAAATTAGAGTAAATTATTGGACCTTTCTGGACCATCACGGTCTCACAGAATGAGGCCATTACCCTCAGTTTTCTGTGTCCGCCAGTATAGCTCTTACTACTGCTGGCAGAGACAGGTGTCGCCATATAACATACAGTAGGTATGGTTACATGGCGACACCTGCCTCGCTGGTCAAAGATTTGGTGAGAACATGGAAAGATCATCATTCTTTTATCCAAATCTATTTGGGGTCGTACAATATTTATCTTCTTCTTTTGTACTTCTCTATAATAAAGACAAAGTGTACTTAGGTTTAAAACGATAACAAATATACAATTTTCCCTGTGGTTTACCACAATTCCCCTTTGATTCTTGGTAGCAATCAAAAGTGACTAAGATATGACGCCTTTATGTGACTATTGAAGTGTATTTATTGACGATTGAAGTGTATTTTTGTTTGCTAGTAACAACTGTTTTGAGCTAACAGTCTAGCAATAAATTATGGCAGGTCAGGAGTTCTAAGTGTTTGATAAGATGCAAAAGCATAGCATAATCAGCCTTTTGACGTTCCCACTGGTGGGAAATAGGCCTCTCTGTGACAGAGATCATTCTCTGTCACAGAGAGGCCTTAATCCACCACTGTGAGAGAGAATGAGCCTTAATCCACCACTAGGCGCCAGTGCGGGTTGGTGGATGTCACGTGTCTTCGAATTTAGCAACCCAGTATCACTTTTTTGCCTACCTAAGAACCCAGGACCTCACGCTCAGCAGCCGCGCTTGCGACCAAGAGACAGTTGACCAAGAACCTTAGTGGTTATTCGGACATCGTGACATGTAGAAAGTTGAACAGTGATCCGTGCAATAGACAACTACACCTGAGTGGTCTTTAAGTCAAGAGTGAATTGATTACTTCTAGGCAAGCGTGCTCCATCGTCGACCACATCATCGCTTACTATCGGGTGAGATAGTGGTCAAGCGTGAGCCTAACAAAGTTAAAAATAAATAAATAGAATGTACTCCCTCACTTATTATAACACTCGATACTATAAGTGAAATGACGTCTAAGAAGTAAATAGGCTTATGTAACGGCGTCAGAAGTTGCGCCTTCCACATAATCCCATTTGTAACGACAAGCATGTTGTGTTATTTTTACCAGAAAATCAATGTTTTCTTTAGCGGCCACTTCCGGTTTCTGAAAGGCACTTCAGTTCACAAGATGCCTCCTCTCAAGGTTGGTTGACTTTTTAAACAGATTTAGTTTTTAGAGATTTTATCGGGCTTTAGAAATTATAATGTAACCAGAGTCTGCGGAGCAAAGGCCATATGAGACCTTTAGTAGAAAGTAAAAATATCAGACAATTTGGCCGTATTATATCTCTCAAAGAGCTTGAGTTGGCATGTGAGAAACCTATTCAACAATCAGCTTTCAAATCTACAGGTTTAGCTGATGAACATGATATTACGATTGTTACTAGAGACCGATATAAGATCGAAGTTATTCGCAGGAGTACCAAGGGTACCGACATAGCTCGAAGAATCGCCAAATTTAAGTGGCAGTGGACACGGCACATTGCTCGTAGTCAATGGGGCCGAAAGGTTCTGGAGACGCAGCGGTGGAAGGCCTCCCACAAGGTGGACCTATGACCTATGACCACATGAGGGCTGATGATGCGAAACGCACAAGACCGGTCTTTGTGGCGACGCTTGGGGAAGGCCTATGTCCAGCAGTGGACGGACGTCTTTCGGCTGAAATTTTGATGACCACGATACGGACCTTCCGTATCGTGGTCATCCTTTACCAAAAGTTTAAGTTAGGAGAACCGAGGTGCTAGGCCGCATAGCAGGGCAATGATCTGTATGATATCTGTATAGTTTTCGGACCACACAGCAGTTTCATGTCTATTGCATTTCTTTTAAGCCGTATGAAAATTTTAGGATGTTAACTTTGGGATGTTTTTACTATACAATATTACATCTAGGTACGGTGAACGAGGCTGTAGGCTTTCCCGTTTTCTTTGTTTTGGTTTCCAGTAGTACGATGGCACGGTTGGCCAACCACTGAGGTTGAGCGATTGGCTGCTACGCTGTGTGTCGCGGGTTCGGTTCTCGCACGGAACAAGTATTTGTTTGTACTATAGATAGTTGTTCCGGGTCTGGGTGTCTTTTGTATGTGAGTTTACATTTTTGTGACCGCACCCACGACAAAGGAATAGGTAATTCCTATGATGGGGGAAAGTTTCATAAAAAAAGTGTACTCACCCGGTGCGATGAGGCGACATGCCCCAAGCCGTGCGCAGGAGTGGGTCGCTCGTCGCTGGACTCATCGCCCGACCTTTCGCCCGTGAAAACCGAGTCGTGGGATACTGACAGCCCACTGCCGTAGGCGCCCTCCCTTTATAATGAAAGAAATGATTAATAATTAATAACACAGAAGTTCCAATTAGGAGTACCTACGCAGAATCATAAACAAAATAAAACGTATTTAATTATGTGGAAAAGTTAAGTTATTTCTGCCTATGTCCTGCACATCTACTTAAACATCTATCCAGTATGTTTTTTTTTCTCTATTTGAAAGATAAATTTTAAAATTAAATATACTAACTTGGTTCGTTGAACTCTGAAAGTAACTTAGACGTTCCGCCACTAACTTATAGATGGCGCTACTCGTCGAGTAACTTAAAATTGGCTAAGTTTAAGTTATAGTCTCGAAACTAGATAATACGACTATCACATAGAACGGTGTATTTAATGCAGGGTAGACCAATTTAAATATATAGGCCACTTTATTAACCGCTGGCCTCAAAGATGATGAGGACATTGACAGAGAGCGAAGGACACTGTAAGAGCGAACATGATTGTCCACAGGTTTAGGCATCCTTGAACAAGCAGGCTCCGAGGAAAGCTCCCTGTGCGACTTTCATTATCATCCATCCACAGCCCAATTTCATGCTAGCCTAGTAGGTACTTTTTGTAAGGACACTGCTCAAAACTTCTGCACAACATGTCGCAAACAGAATACCACCTTCAATGAGTGAAGCCTAGTACCTCTACATGTATGGCTTTCATTCGTCAATTTTCTTAAGATAAGGAACTTGGTTCAAATAAAACTCCACTTACTTCCTCCTAGCATGTCGGTCAGCGTCCAGCAGTTCGGAGGTGGAGCTGCTCTTGGGGTCAGGCGAGGCGTCTGCTCGGGCTCCACTGCCACGACGCTTGAACATGCGCCGCAGGCCCCGCAGGAACCGCCCTGTGCGACCTTCGCCTGAAACATGGACCCGTGGTATTACGAAATTGAAGATCAGCTGCCAATTTGTGTTTTTACGTGTTGTTTTTAGGCTATAATTTCCCACAACGGGGCAAAGGTTTCCCTGCTTTCCTTCCACCACTCTTGGTCCAGAGAAAGTGGCATTCTATCAGTGATAACTACCCTATATATTCTATTCCATTTTTCTCTTTGGCAATGGTGCCGATGTCGACAATTCTGCCAATGTCAGATGTGCTATGAGAAAACGTGTTCATAGAGGAGAAAAATTTTTTTTTATTCAAAATCTGATGTAGTACTCTATTTGCTAAATTAGAAGTTGGATATAAGTGAAGCTTGCTGACGAGTAACCTATATATTATTGTAGTCTTTGATAAGTACTGTCTAAAATTCAAAAATCCGCACATCATTTTGACAAATGCTTTTAACACCGATAAGAGTGACATTTGTCTAAAGCTCAAGGAGGCAAGGACAAATCTTTGTTCGAGAAGTCCAGCTCACCCACATGCTTCCTTCCGATCTTTCCATTCATATATGATAAGACGGAAAAATAAAAACCTGATGGTTGTTGATGGAATAATTTTGTAAGTAAATAAATATTTATTAACTATGATGTTTTTGTTTTCCTAAAATGCCTGCTAATTTTAGGGGAAGACCAATGGTCAATAAACGAACCGTCCTAATCAAATTTTATACCACAGCTATATTTAAAGTTGATCGCCCCATCCTTCTTCGTAGCTAATCATTTCCTTACTCACTTTTTATGATACTAACAAAAACCTCTGGGGTTGATCCCCAAGCCACGAATTTATATGATAGATTTACGATTATAGATCATTCATTAAATCAGGGGGTCGGCGTGCAAAGTTTTATTATTCTATTGTTGCCAATTTTGGGGGAAACTACCCTTCGTCAACTGTCGCGGATTTGTCAGCCTCAACAATCAATAGATCAAAGAATTTGAAGTGGCGAGCGCAAGCCGTTTTACCAAGCTGTTCGATTGAAACCCTGGTTTTAATATGTGTTTACCAAGAGTATGTAGAACGCTATAGTATACTAGTATCTGCCATGGTGGCGCACAGTTTTGTAGCTGACAGACCAAGGGTTTGTCGAAGTTGGAGCGCACCGTCATAAAGAAAATTGTAGCTGTACACCTACTCTGAGTGCTACTACGACATGGGATCAAGTAGGTAGCTCTTTCATGCTATCTGTTCCTGGTACTCGAAAGTCTTATGATTTTTTTCACTTTTTGCGTCGGTATGCTTCCACAAGCTCGGGCACAGCTTATGGTTGTGCGAACTTGGATTCTTCGGGGAGTTCTGTAGTATCACCTCTTTCCGTATTATGCGATCCTGGTACTCACCATGGTTGTGTGTGTCGGTGATAGGCGGCCGGTATGGCGGCTCCAGCGAGCCCTCGCGCACACACGACATGAGGCCCCCGCCGCCGCCGCCCGACATTCGAGCTCGCTCCTGTAAACACAAAAATAACACTAATTAGGAAGGTGCATACTAAAACCTGGTTGAGACTCTGAAAGACCAGGGAAGCATGTCACAAAAGGGAGAAGGCCATAGCTAATCAACAGTGGGTAAAAGAAGGCTGCTTACGGTGATGGTGATGTCGAAGAAGGTACTAAAGGCAACTGTCAGCCTCGTCTTGAAGTTCACCGATGGAATGCCGGCATCGTAAGCTGCAGGTTATCTAACCTTTCCAATTTGCCAATCTGCCTAGCCTTTCCTATCTTAGGGTCCGCTTCCAGTCTAACCGGATGCAGCTGTATACCAGTATTTTACGTGGAGTGACTACCTATCTGACCTCCACAACCAAGTAACTGGGTAATACGACTTTGTGTAAGACCGGTTGTCAGACTTTCGGGCTCCTGACGACCCGTAACGACTGTCAATGATCCACGATTGACAGCCAGGAGCAACGGCAATATCTAACCTTCCCGTCAACCATTTATCCAGCAGAGCCCAGAGCACTGCCGACCTACATAAAAGAATGAAATCTTAGGAAACCAACAAACAAAGTATAGGGAAGAGATAACAGAAATTAAATTTTTGAGGGATTAAAACTTTAATCCTGTTCTCGTGCCTTCCTTAATCAACATGTTAATTTGGGGCGTCCTTAATTTACTTATTTATGATGATTTAATTAACATAGGAAGTTAATTAGGACTCTGGATCCACAAATTACCGCTAGTGTTTAATTAAAACGTCAAAAACCTTAACTGTGCAACCCACCCTTTGTTTTTAATAACCTATAATAAATACTTTTGTAAAGACTGGCTTTCTTCAGAAAAAAAGAGTCAATAGTTACAATATCCATACTATTTACATACTTATCAAATAGTTTTTCAACAATATCATCATGTTTGTATACCCCGAAGAGAACCCACACATATTTCAGCAGTTTGACACCAGGATGAGTTATCTACCGGCTACATGTATATCAGACTCCGAGTTGCAAATGAGAAATCCTTGATGGAATAACCCATTAACACTTTGCCCAACCGTAACGGCCCTGACTTACGAGTTGTAAGTCGGGCGTTTCAACCCAGGCAGACGCTTTACTTTGTGTAATTTACTTCATCACCACTGATCTCAAAATGTCGAAGGAAAATATCGTGAAGAAACAGGCATGTGCCCTAGCTTTAGATCATGACATAATTCTAAATTTAATATGGTGGACTCCCAAAGATACTCGTAGCAGACTGGAACCGTGTTTTTTAGTTTTGTTCTTATCTATAATATTTTATTAACTAATCAACAAACATTATCGCTGTTCCAATGTCACTTTGTAAAGGCCCTTTCATATTTTTTTCTTGTGAAAAGGCAAGCTGATAAAGATAAAATAATTGAGGTGTCAATCTTCATTTTTAGAAGATATGGGTCCAATAGAGGCTTGGAGGTTGTGGGGCACTTTTCTGAGAAAGCAAAGGGCGTCAACGTCAAATCATTTATATCAATCAGACTTTTACAGCTGCGGGTAAAAGTAACTTTTACTTTTGGTAAACAAGGATAGTCCGTTGCAAAATTTTGTTAGTATATGAAGTGAAGGGGTAACTCCGTGAAGCTTCTGATTGATTGACGGACTGTCCACAAAGTTACAGTCAAAATTGCTACAGGTAGACACTATGTATTTATTTATTTACTAGCTGACCCAGCAAACGTGGTTCAGCTATAAAAAAATGTAGGAGGGTGAAAAATACTTTACGAACTGTTCTCATACCCACAAATACAAAAAAAACATTAAAGTCGGTCGAGCTCGAGCCGCTTCGGAGGAGTGCAACCACAAACACCGTCACACGAGATTTTTCTATATTAGATGTGCACACAAAACACTTACAAGAAAAAAGAAAAAATACAGATAGAAGAGCACAAAGGGGCTGCTTATTTCAAAACTAATTTCACCCCGCACTTTTTTCCATTCGACCTACGACAGGAAAGTTGGATAAGAGACGTAGACACAGTGTGAATAAATATGTAGATAAGGGTACTTTAAAACAAATAAATGTAGGTCAAAGGTATTTGATTACAGATAATGATATACATATACTACGAGTATGTTAAGAAAAGCAATTTTACTGCGGAGCAGGTTCGGATTGAACTTGGCACCTAGTGTAGAGATTATTGCGGTCTCTGAGAAGGTCCTTATAGAAATATGTTTCAAATGTTGGAAGAAGGAGTGAAAAAAGCAAAATGGTTCTGAAAGTGATGAACGACACTGACTTATATTTTTTTAACTAGCTGCATAATGCAACGTTTCGTGAATTTTAAAATCTGCCCTCTGTCTGTATGAGTCAACATGAGAAACCGATCACCTATAGGCAAACACTTCCCAATACTTTTTGTTTACTATTGATAGGTTCGCGTTTGACCACTATCTCACCTGATGGTAAGCGATAATGTTGTTGACGTTGGAGCACGCTTGCCAAGGAGTAACATTGACTCTTGACTTAAAGATCGCCAGGTTGTAGCTATCAGGAAACACTGACCCCGGCTGGGAATTTCACTCCTTAGCTGCAGGCACAATGAATGTGTTTCCAAAACGTCAAGTGCGTATGGGTGGGATGTTCAGCAAGTACCGGACGAACCAAAGCCACAAACGCCATCATCATACTACTGCCCTCATTTCAATTTCCTTGAGGTCACCTCGGCATGTATTCTTCTTACATATATTTGTCGTCATCTCAATAGCTACCTCCTCTTCAGCCATATCACACAATCCACGAAAGCCACATAGTATTCTAGAATATAACATTACTATACCAAGGTATTCAATAGCTACACAAATGTTGAACACCGGTTCACGAAATAATAATTATTGTGAGCTTATCGGTACACAAAGGCCATTAGGGTTTACCCGTAATTACGTTATACCTTTTTGGAATTGTTTGTTTAATATTGTAGATTGTGTAATAATTATATATCCTTAATCACTTTCTCTCACTGAGAGGCCTGAGTCCTAGCAGTGGGAACCTTAAGGGATGATCTAGGAAGATTGGTATATGTAGTGCAGCTGCCTGACTTAAACATGACCATGAAAAACTTAGAATCATCATAATCCTCCTACCTTAATCCCAACTGACTTCCACACGTTTCGGTCACCGGTGCCACTCTCATAAAATTTTTGGAATAGACATTCAAATGATTACAAGGTTCCTAATAAATTCAAATCTATTCTCAAAATCAGAAAACATATGCGGCCCAAATCTAAAACGCCCTTTAAGCATGAATAAATTCTCGATATAACCTCGGATTCTCATATATCCTTAACATATTGCAAATAGCTCGACAATGAACGGTACTTCTCATCTTAAACATAAGATTTAGATCAATAAACAAAATGGCGAAATAAACGTAAATGGAATGAGCTGTGCGTCCATCTCTGGTAAATGTCTAATAAACATTCATTACGAGGTAATAAATCGACCGGGAAATATTGCCCGGTGTAGGCAAACACTCCCTGAAGTAACGTTACTTAGAACACACAATATAGCCCGGGTATAATCTGTGTGTATGTCCAGATATGTAGTAAAGCATACAATATAAAGTGCACAATATAACCGGGTATAACCTTTGTGTACGACCAGATATGTAGGAAAGTATACAATGAATTTGAAGGCTTCGATTGACGCAATATGGACCGGGCTTTTATTATTTCAGCCTAAAGGTCAAAGGTCGATGTTTCTCACAGAGCCATAGAGCATAGCTTTCTAGATGTAAAAAAACCCCTTGGGAATAGTGTGTCGTGTCCCCGTGGCCTTCCAAAGAAGAGGTGGCGAGACGATCTACACCTAAACCTTAAGGACTGACTACAGGTGACTCAAAAAAGGATACCTGGAAGAATTTGGCCCAGCAATGGAAATGAAAACTAACAAAGTATCTCTTGTCTCTGCTGTCATCGAAGGCTAGTCTATTGAACATTAATTTCTAGTTTGCCGCGATGTTTTTATTTCTTTTTGGAATTTACTTTTCGGGCAATTCTGAGTTTTGCAATACCGATGCAAAAAAAACGGATAAACTTAGTGAGGGCCAATGTACGAGTATGTCTTTTGTTTCTACCATTATTTTTGAAGATTAATAAGGAAGACTTTTCATAAGAACTATAAATCTATGTCCCTAAGTTTACTATTAAAATTAACACTCTTATAATGAGTAAGTAGTAAAGTGTCTTTGCTTGTCTTTTTACGGCACTACAAGCAAAAACAAACCATATGTTATGTGTACAACATTGTGCCATGTGTTCCTAACTGGCATTCATTCTATAAATATACTCGTAATAATAATCGTATTGGCTTACTACTATTACTACTTCGTAAAGAAGCCAAAGAACTTCTTTACGCACGTTCAAAATCGCTTTTAGCTTACCTTACACCTACATTCGTGCCTTAAACTACCGGACGTGTGGCAAACCCAGTACACTCCGAAGTTCTGTTTATTTTTAACCAACTTCTAGAAAAGGGTTCTCAATCCGATCGTATTTTTTTTGTGTGCTACCTCAGAACTTTTTTCTACGTAAACAGATTTTGATGCTTCTTTTTTTATTTGAAAGCTGGTGCTTCTCATGTGGTCCCATTTAAATTTAGTGAAGATCTGATGAAGAAATTCGGACATATACAATGGAACTCTTTAATAAATGATAGAAAACCTGGAATTGCTGCAATAGCATGTCTGTATATTGTTTACACCACTTCATAATATAACATCACGCTGATACGCTCTGTACAGTTCACCCTGATACACCCTAATTTCACTAATTATTATGTTCAAAATCCATATTTTTGGGACTATCGATTCGGTCATAAGCTTACTATTTAGTTTTAGTTATGGGGTACAAGCGTACAACAACTAAAAAGTGAAAAATAAAAAGGCCTTTTTACAAAAAAATACAAAAACCACTATAAAAAATATATTTTTGTAAAAAAAAAGTTTTTATAAAAACCTTTTTGGTTACTTTCATAACGACTTTATGTAGATTATCATCACCTAAAAGACATCGCCAGATCAAGCGTCGTAAGTGGTTGAAATGTATTTGTCCCAGGCTTCGGAGAGATTCCGATCACATTCCTAAACTGGCCACGGATTGGAATCGTCAAGGGAAAAGGAAGCGTGGCCGTCCCCGTCAAACTTGGCACCGCAGAAACGACGAAGATCGAAATGACGTGGAGCGAGGTGAAGCGTGAAGCTCAAGACCGCTCGCTAAGGAGGAATACTGTGGACGCCCTTGGACCCAGCTAAGGGGACATAGGATCGAAATCCACTACGAGATATTGGTCTTTCTCACCCAACGTCGCCACAACGACCGCCCAATCAAAAGCTACGCGCATTTCCAAAACTGTTTACTTCGATAATCATAATCAACATCAGCCCGGCCTTTTACCAACAACTACGGTGCACGACCACTGGCGCGGGAGGAAGTACGGCTCGCTGACGTTTCGGAACGCAGATCCACGCGGTTCGGGGCACGGTTGCTTTGGGAAGTACCTGTGTCTCATAAACAGCGAGCCGGGTGCTCGGTGCCATCACTGCGTTCACTGTACGGAAGACACGGCTTTGGCATACGCTGACCGAGTGTACCGCATGGGAGGAGTCGCGCCGCGCCTCCGTTTCGGAAGTCGGAAGCGTGAGTACGAAACTGACAGACCCCTCTGCGGGCACCCCAGGGCAGAGGACATCCATGACGATTTCGACTTCCAGTCTAACAGGAGGCAAGCTGAATATCTTTTATTTGTTTGACCAGTAGAAACCTAGCTGAAAGTTTTATAATCAATTACATTAAGCCAAACCGAAATTGTCCACTAATTACAAGTAAATTCTGCTCTAAATTAGTCAACACTGTAACAAACTACATTAGATTCCCTTCAAACACTATTAAAATTAACTTGAATCCCAAACTCGGATGAGTAGGTAAAGGGTTCAAAGTTTCTTGACCTCAACTCAATCGTATAATAATCTTACTCTATATAGCAAATCTCTTAATACACTTTAAGATTACTTTGACCTATTTCGTATTGAGCCCATCTTATGCCCTTTCTGATAATCCTGAATCGGTTACTGGGAGAAGGATTGCTTTGTAGCACTATACACATTTACACAATCAATATGTACTCGTTGGGTGAAAATGTGGACAAAATATACAACTGTTAACGGTGAATGGCGGTCTAAAAGCACATTACGATAAAAATGTCGATGTGTGAATGTAGATGTAGACGAAGCAAAAAGAGTATATACGAGGCACTAGCTTCTACCAGCGGCTTTGCCCACGAGGAATTAGTACTTCTCCCATTATAAGTTATAGCCTATGTGTTATTCCAGACTATTATTACCAATCTCTGTACCAAATTTCATCCAGATCAGTTAAGCCGTTCTGGTGTGATTGAGTAACAAACTGATAATTTTACTAGCGACCCGCCCCTGCTTTGCACGGGTAAAAAATTTGTTGTCGAAAAAGTTTATCGCGTACTGACGCGGCGGGGGACTTTGTTTTATAATGTGTAGTGATGATATTAATGGGATTTATCATATTAGTGGGATAGTTGTAACATATGGCGTTCTAGTTACTTCCTGAAATGGTACGAGTCAATGTATTTCACCCAAAGGGTAATGGTTGGAGTTTCCTTGCGCGATCGAATCAGGAAACAAGACGTCCGCAGGATAAACAAGACAGCCCGAAGAATTGGCAAAACTAAAGTGGCAGAGGGCAGGCCACATTACTCGCAGAACTGATGGTCGATGGGGCTGAAGGTGTCTAGAGTGGGGCGTACAGGAAAACGTAGCGTTGGAACACCGCCCACAAAGTGGACCGATGACCTGGTGAGGGTCTCGGGAATCCAATGGATGCGAGACGCACAGGACCAGTCGTTGTGGCGACACTTGGGGGAACTCTTTGTCCAGCAGTGGACGTCTTTCGGCTGAAATATAGCTGAGCTAAGCTAACTTAGTTTAGCTCTTTGTCTGCAACTAGCTCGACCGTGTGAAAAATTTAATGTCCCGTAATATTCCCAACCTTCATTAAACCCTACAATATGAACACGAGAGACATCCCTAAACAACAGCATTATCACAATCATCATTCCCTTATCACAATCAAACCGGTACCAAGACATAATCGCGACAGTCATTATCGCTCGCAACTACGCTCCCCCAGTTTCATGGTACAAGGTCGGGAACCCGGGACGTTGTATGTCCCTCTGCCAAGGTCAAGGTCGCCAGCCCGATCGATACGGATGCTGTGGGGAAAAAGGACGGAGGTACACCTAATGCGTGTATGCGAAAGGGAGGGCGCATTAGAGTAAGAGATACGAGGATAGTGTTTTCCTATTACAACACGGTGTAAGAATGTCCTTGTGTGGAAATTTTAATTAGTTAAAGGTCATTGCTTTGTGATTAATGGGTAAAGCACAATGGGAGAAGATAAATAGAGGCAATGAGTTGATATTCTAGTAAAGTACGCTTAGAATTATTATTAGTGGTGGCTTGGGAAATGAAAATAAATGTTTACTGAATTATAAAGTTATGTAAACGTGTATTTTTCTTTGTTTTTCTGATATGGAGGCAGTGGCCCTTCTGCAAAAGTTTTTTTCTCTGGTCCTTCGAGACTTAGCGAGAACTTCTAATGACACAAACCAGAAGGTTGGACTATTTTCTAATGTCACCAGTTGTCATTTACAACTTTGTGTGGTCACAAAGTAAATCTAGCAGTATACACGGTGTAAGAGGAACGCTTCCGAAGCCAGAACGTAGATTATACAACCTAAATGCAAACGGATACCAGTAACCTTTCGCCTTACGTCGGCGTCGCGTGGTCGCTGGCCACGCGGCTGTCCGCGAGCTCGCACGCTCTTTGAACTTGAGGTAATGCGTGAGCGTCAGCTGATATTTTACGAATACATTGCATGCTAAAGTTGGAAAGAAAAAAAAAGTGTTTGTCCGTTATTTGCAATTTATATATTTAACTGTTCTCACAGCATAGTGTACGAAAAATGCAAAAAAAATACGTGTTTTTTTCTAGTTTTTTTATGGTATCGTTTCGAGAATCACTAGCCTTATCACCTGACTCCGTTTTCGGAAGCGTTTCCCTTACACCCTGTATTCCGCGCGACCTAACACAAACGCTTTTGCGTCCATTAACTACGTGAGGTGACTTTTTGCGATTTTTTTACCCCCTTCAAACGCTAGGTAAAGTAAATTGAAACTAAGTACACGTGGATATCTATTCTTAGATTTTTATTTGTCCTATGTGCTTTCTCTATGTTACCCGTCTAAAGTAAAACAATATTTTGAGCAGAGGAAAATCTATGAGCAGATGAAAACAAGAAAAAGAATAAGTTCATAGACACCTGTGTAAGATTATGATAGGATTATACCTAAAGCCGCGACCCTCTATTCTAATCTCCGGCGTACATAATATTTATGTCAATTATGTTGTAAAGAAATTATTTCTTCCACCGGCTAGCGTCAGAGATACTTTTGGCCTGAGACCCTGTTACCTATCTTCGGGTTCTGTACATGAGGTATGCATGCAGTAAATAAGAGTCCTTAGATTTGGTCTTCACATATATCACGTTTATTTTCAAACTGCACCACACTAGATAGCACTCCGTCTACAGAAAATTGTATGTTTAACTTACAATTTATGTTGAAACACTTTTACCCATCTTTTGAAGATTATAGGTCCAGTTCAGAGGTCCTCAAACGGCATCTACGCCGTGGTCATCTAATCCTGGGCAATTCTGGACACGTGGGTGCTTGTGTACGGAACCATCCTATGATCCGACCACTTTATTAGGTTTTTGCATAGTTATTAAATAAATCTAACGTAGGAACCCTGCCAACAAATAGAAAGATTTGATGAGACTCCTGAATGCCACGCGCTTAAGACTTAGCATCAGCACAAAAAAAAAAAACCCAAAAAAGATACTCACAGCGTCCAACATCCGAATGCTTAATGCATTTGAACTTAACTCTGGTTCCAGCTACCTTTCGAGACATCATAGGTGCTTTTTAAGAACTTATCCAATAAATAAAGTTTAACGTGGCAGACTCGCTCCAGATCAACTTGGAAAAAGCTACGTCAAACGACAATCTGTCATCTGTCAACTCGCAAAACAACGCTTCATTCCACGAAACTAAATTTATTCTATTTTTAGGTGTTACAATACACCTTACCCCGGTTAAAAAAAAAAAACTTTCATTAGAAAGATTTTTTTTTTCCTCAATCAAAACTATATTGCCATGCGCATTCAGAATCTCACCAAAACCCTCGACAGAAACTGGGGCAACCCTAAACAAATCTGAATTTAGATTCCCCTCAGACACAGTGACTAAATTACTACTATATAAGTAAGTACTAATTTAATTTAAATTTACAATTTAGTATTAAGTACCAAATAAAATTAAGAAATAGGATGAGAAGGTATGCATAACCCCCAATACACCTTAACAAAAGTCTGTATGTAGGTATGCACACATTTAAATAAAGTTTCAAGTTTAGTTTAATTAAATAATCAATACTCCTCAACGCAGAGTATTGTTATTCCAAAGTATCTATAAATTTTAAATCTAAATAACTACTAGATACTAGAAGTATCAAGTATTCACAAGAAACTATTTCAAAACTAATAAAAAAAATAAATATTTAGTTTTGACAACATTAATCTCTTATTCAAGTAATTGAGATGAGTAAGTATTAAGTTTTATTTTATTACCCTCAATCTCCAATCCTAGCAAGTAACAGTAATACCATAACAACAAGTTCCTAAAGAAAGTAATATCACATCACAAATCTAAGTAATTGTGAGTTTAACTTTGTAGTTGAGTAATTTACAAAAGTCATATTCTATATATTTGAAATTCAAAAGTATTAAGGATAATTTAATTAATCAGGATTATCAGAAACTGTTTAATCAAATTTCATAAGTATTGGCTTGGGAGCAATTCAAGCATGAACCCCAAGCCAAAAACTAAAAGTGAATTGAGGACTATTTGCCCATCTAAACGAATTTGGGTATGCAATACCAGACACACTTACCGTGTATCTTTTAATGGACAGACTTACGAGCATCCTAGCCAACCGTTAACAAAATAAACGAATTGGGGTTCAACTATCCATCTAAACAAATTCGGATATTCAATATACCAGATACATTTATCATGTATCTTTTAGTGAACAAATCTTAAGATGTCCTATAATCAATTCCAAAAGTTAATTATAAATATAATAAATAAAAGTTAAATTTAGTTATCTAAGAGTGAATTGAGGACCATTTGCCCACCTGAACAAATTTGGGTATTCTATATACCAGACACACTTATCGTGTATCTTTTAATGGACAGACTTACGAGCATCCTAGCCAATTGTTAATAAAATAAACGAATTGGGGTTCAACTGTCCATCTAAACAGATTTGGATATTCAATATACCAGATACATTTATCATGTATCTTTTAGTGAACAAATCTTAAGATGTCCTATAATCAATTCCAAAAGTTAATTATAAATATAATAAATAAAAGTTAAATTTAGTTATCTAAGAGTGAATTGAGGACCATTTGCCCACCTGAACAAATTTGGGTATTCTATATACCAGACACACTTATCGTGTATCTTTTAATGGACAGACTTACGAGCATCCTAGCCAATTGTTAATAAAATAAACGAATTGGGGTTCAACTGTCCATCTAAACAGATTTGGATATTCAATATACCAGATACATTTATCATGTATCTTTCAGTGAACAAACCATAAGATGTCCTATAACCAATTCAATATGTGAATTAAACATATAATTCCATAAGTGAATCCATTTGAAAGGATTCAATGAATAAAAGTTAAATTGAGTTTTATTTAATTAAGTTGGGCGCCTGTGGGATCATCAATAAATAAATTTGAGTAAATATCCCACAATTATAAAAGTTGGTATCACTAGTTACTAAGAGAATTGAGAGGTTTATATACTAATAAAGTAATTAAGTAGAGTGAGTTTAAAGTTTTAATAACTCCGGTGAAGTATTATAGTCATCCGAGAAATTCTCATTAAATATTGAGATCTAGCTAAGACTCGTTTAACTACTTTACTATCATCCGCAGATGATTCTTTATGTAAGCGGCACAACTCAGCGATCGGTTCCGAACATAAGCGTACCTCATCGGCCACCGCAGGTGCCGGATAGTCCTCCTGCTTGATGCTACCCCTCCGATAGAGACCACATAGACGACGATACCGCTTGCGAACCTCGTCCCTGGATGCCTTTGGATCTGCAGAAACATTAAAGTAATTTAATTCATGAATAAGTTCCTCCTTAAGAAGGTAATCTAACCATATTGGTTTATCCATCTTGAACAAAAGAAATCTATCTTAAGTTTCTATTCTTAAGTTAAATTAACAAGTTACTATTATATAAGTTAATAAACAAGTTAATATTATATAAGTTAATAATCAAGTTAATATTATATAAGTTAATAAACAAGTTAATATTATATAATATTAAGTGTAACAAAGTTACCCACAAGTTGTATTAATTAAATTTAAGAATACATACACTAAGTGTTGAGGTTCAATAAGCGGCTTAACATTTAAACCATGTGCTTCTAACCTCAATTTAAACACTATAAAAGTAATATGTTTAATAGTAAATAGCTTTAACAATTAAATTAAACACTATTTAAGGTTAACTAATAAGTATTAGAACTTAATATTGGCAACTTCAAATTAACTAACCATGTGCCTTTAACCACAATTGTGTCAAAATACTTGACCTGATAGAATTAACTAAAGATTATTAATCTATCTTAACCATATTACTACAAACAAACCTCATGCATCACGTTGGGCGTACATTGTAAAGAAAATTATTTCTTCCACCGGCTAGCGTCAGAGATACTTTTGGCCTGAGACCCTGTTACCTATCTTCGGGTTCTGTACATGAGGTATGCATGCAGTAAATAAGAGTCCTTAGATTTGGTCTTCACATATATCACGTTTATTTTCAAACTGCACCACACTAGATAGCACTCCGTCTACAGAAAATTGTATGTTTAACTTACAATTTATGTTGAAACACTTTTACCCATCTTTTGAAGATTATAGGTCCAGTTCAGAGGTCCTCAAACGGCATCTACGCCGTGGTCATCTAATCCTGGGCAATTCTGGACACGTGGGTGCTTGTGTACGGAACCATCCTATGATCCGACCACTTTATTAGGTTTTTGCATAGTTATTAAATAAATCTAACGTAGGAACCCTGCCAACAAATAGAAAGATTTGATGAGACTCCTGAATGCCACGCGCTTAAGACTTAGCATCAGCACAAAAAAAAAAACCCAAAAAAGATACTCACAGCGTCCAACATCCGAATGCTTAATGCATTTGAACTTAACTCTGGTTCCAGCTACCTTTCGAGACATCATAGGTGCTTTTTAAGAACTTATCCAATAAATAAAGTTTAACGTGGCAGACTCGCTCCAGATCAACTTGGAAAAAGCTACGTCAAACGACAATCTGTCATCTGTCAACTCGCAAAACAACGCTTCATTCCACGAAACTAAATTTATTCTATTTTTAGGTGTTACAATGTTACCTATGTTACGAACCACAGTTATACAGAGTGTAAGTAACGAAAATGGATGAGCATACTTTAAAAACTGCTTGTCCATATAATTCAAAAACTTTCCGAAAAAAAAATTGGAGCGCCCATACTATTTTTGATCAACTGATGACAACTTTGGATGGAAAGTTTTTTTTTTTTTTTGAGATTTTAATAGGACTTCCTTGAAGAATGTTGTTCATTATCATGGGCGGTATCTAAAATATGACCACCCATAACCGTTACACCCTGTAGTACTTACTGTAGAAAACAACACAAATATAGATGCTGGCGGGAATAATTCCGAATCATTCCCGTCGAATACTTCGGAAGTATTCCGAAACTTTGGGAATATTTCAACTGTCGAAAAAAACCAGGAAAATCGACCTTACTACCTATTTTTCAACTTTTTTTTATGTCACGTATACATATAGTGACTAATAATACTGTTCTGAAAACTGCATCAAAATCGGTTCAGCCAAACGCAAGATGATCGCGGACAAACATACATAAATACGGTTCAAACTCATAACCTCCTTTTTTTAAATCGGTTAAAATACCAAAACCTGCTCCTAAGTGTAACACTTTTCTGAAAATCGCATCAAAACGTGTTTGCTTGCAAGGTTTGTCTTTGTTTGGGCTATTATACGCGTTAAGTAGGTAGGTAATGATTAATACCTACCTATGCGACTCGCGAATACTCGCGATGCGTACAGAGCTACATACAAACTAACCAAAAACATAAGTAACCCTTTTTCAAAAAACAAATGAAATATGCTAGGCCTGGTTTTTTATTCCACAACTGACATTTATAAAAATAACATTCGATTTCGAAATAAGTAGGTACCTACCTAAAAACAAAAGAATAAATCGCAGGCTAACATAGATCTACCTATAAAAATATCAACATATAATTCCCATTGAATTATTCGGGCGAAATATTCGGCGGAAACATTCGATTGCGGGGTACGAATCTTTCTCGCGGGGGGGAAAACTTCTCCGGGGAGCATCTCCGCTCTTACCGCACCCCGCACCGCCATCGCCTGCGCGCACGACTCGTGGCAGTAGGGCGCGCGCGGCGGCAGCGGCCGGCGCACAGAGGGGAAGCGGGGGCGGCGATCGACGATCGAAGCAAAATACGATTTTTCAGCAAAAAAAATAAAAATCTTAATTAAATTCATTTTGAATAATTCTGATTTAAAGAAACTTTCCCAGAAGTATTCCGGAATTATTCAGAATGATTCAGAAGTTTTGTAACTATAAACACAAAGTACTTACCCCTAGTATCAATTAGAGATGCCCCGATGTTATAGAGAATAGTCGAATAACTCACCATTATTATTCGACATAAAAAAGTAATTTAAAAATAATTTATTTGTTATTAAATATCACGCTTGTCTTGAACTTACCAATCATTTATTTGTAACTGTCATCTAAACATTTTCAAAGAAAACAATTAAATTAAAGAAATCAGTCTCATGTTATACTGATTTTACATTTTTAAATGCTGTCAACTGATATTATAATTCTACTAATATTATTAATGCGAAAGTTTGTATGTTTGTGTTTCAATCACGCATCAACGGCTGAAGGGATTTGAATGAAGTTTTGCACACAGATAGATTATAACCTGGATTAAAACATAGGCTACTGTTTACCATGCGGGCGAAACCGCTGGTAGAAGCTAGTTAATAGTAAGTGTGTTTTGTTTTTTACGATAGAAAAACTTAGATTATTTTTGAGTATAAACATTTTTAGTTTACTTTAGACAACTATTCACCGAATGTCGAAAAATACTTGCTATTAATCGGTATTCGACGAATAACAACAAAAAAATTGAGAAATGCCGAATACCAAATAATGGCGAGTATTTGCGGCATCTCTAGTATCAATCAATTAAACAACATTGTATTGTTTACACTGTAACTAAATTCAATACAGTCATTCACCATACTATTATAACCAACAAACTCCATTGAGCCCTGAAAAATGGACACCGTGTTTTTGCGTGTTATCTCCCAACTCCCACTATTGAACACGGTGCCTCTCCGTGTCTTCAGTTGAAACACCCCCGTTCAGAGGTACGTCGCCAAGCGGTCATTTATTAGGGCAGGCTCGTGGCAGGCTTAACCATATGATGTGGGAGAAAAGCCGGGTGATTGATGACAGTGATATACATGAGCGCTGTTTTTGTTTTAAAGAAGTGAGTGGCAGAGTTTCCAGCGCTTTTACTCATGTCGCTAGAAATTAAAGCGGTTTTTAGGGTTCCAAAGATTAGAATAAATATAATTCGGAAAAACGGAATCTGTGTCACCGCCCATTGCTCTACTCTATTTGACCCAAACACGGGCGTGTAACGTCAATAAATAAGTTTTAAATAAGGGGTCTTTTCTAGGGTATAGTTTAAAAAAAATACCTGCTAAAAATATGATACGTTCGGAACCCTCGCGCGCGAGTTCGGATCGAAGTTAGCCGGTTTTATAGTGTATTGATGTTGTAATCATCAGTACACTGAAAAAGTTTAAAATTGTCATAGGTTAATCACAATTTCAGACTTCTAATATATAGGGTGACTGGTAATTAGTGACCGATAATTAAACAAGTGATTGTACTCATGATAACAAACAACTTTCCCAAAGAAACATTTTATTTATCTCAATAACACAACAGCCGTATGCAATTCGCGCGCGCGGGGCTGTGACCGACAGCTGTTAGCCGCGTGCGCCGTCCTGACTCACTATATGTTTATTTGGGAAAGTTGTTTGTTATCATGAGTACAATCACGTGTTTAAGTATCGGTCACTAATTACCAGTCACCCTATATATATATACATGCACATTGTTTTACAAATATTAAGAGACTTCTTTACTTGTCCGGAAAAGAAAATGAGAAATACAATCTCATCTAACGGCTCCAGTGACTGAAGTTCAGCGTCATTCCTAAGATAATCTAAGAGTTTAATACAGGGTGTAACAGAAAGGTGTGTTCATATTTTAATACTGCTTCTGCCCATCATACCAAATAACTTTCTTCAAAGAAGTCATGGTGATTTCCCAAAAAAAAAATTTGTATCTTCAATATTAATTTTTATCAGCTGATGATCAGTTTGTAAGGAAAGTCCAATTCTTTTTTTGGGAGTTTGTTAAGACATCCTTAGAAAAAATAGCTCATTCCCATGGGCAGAAGCAATTTTTAAAATATGACCACCAATTTCCGTTGCATCCTGTATAAGTTAAAAAAAAAAGATAAAAGATGGTTTATTTGTAAAACATGAGTATTGATGAGCCAGATCTTGACCTAGAAAGCGATGATAGAGGTCTATTGAACGAGTTAGCCCTTCAGGTGCCGGAAGTGTGAAAAAAGTCAAGAGGCCATGATCAAGTCCGCCATTGTACCTTTGTGCATGAATTTTAAACTACTCTCTAAATCACTTTCTCTCTACATAATATAAATGTAAGTCGCTTTCCGCGTCTGTCTTTTCCTACGTTAACTCTTCCGTAATCCCGCAACGGATTTTAACGCGATTTCCAATTTTCCACTAATAGAAAGAGCGATAAACGAGGAAGGTTTGTGTGTAATTTTTATCCGAGCGGAGCCGGGGCGGCTGTAATATTTTTTTTTAAATAAATAAATTGTTTATTTTGACCAAACACTTTTGCACATTTAGTTACACCCACCAAACTGCGTAACAGTTTGTCGGGATTTGTAATCCCCATCACGATAGCTGTTACCACCTAAAAGATTTTCACAGGTTTCCGCCACACCGACCCTCTTGACAAAAACCCTTAGTCAACCATTTACGACACATTTAGTCATAAAACTTCAAACTACCCACATTAAAAACCACGTTGACTACATGGTCTAACCCGAAAGTTTCGCGGTCTACAATTATAACGTAGGCTAGTTGCTTCATACCCTGAGAATTGGGTTGACGGCTATACTGTAACATTACGACATTACTGTTGTGGTCATACTGCATGAGTGTGTATTATGCTTTGTGTTGGCAATTTGGGACCGGTGATTTTGGAGAATAATGAAAATTGTAGAAAGGGGTTGATATTGGTCTCCTTTTGTCTGTTTCAAATGTAGATTTTAAAGGGCTAAAAAGAGTCGACCCTGTACACTTTATCATAACCGTGTTAGGTAGGAGGAATGTATCAAGCACGGAAAGAAACACGACACGGACTACCATGGCATTAGAATGTATCAATAGTATATCATACCCGTGCATAGCGGTCATCATACGCGGTTATAACACGTATGCTCACTGTTTCGCCACCTGCGCGCACCGGTTTGGCATGCTTGAAGAAGATTGGAAATTATCACAAAGGAACTTACTACAGTTTACCTGGATAAAAAGTACCCTATGGCCTACTCCAGGTCATAGTCTGTACATGTACCAAAATTCGTTCACCCGTTGAGGACTTTCACATTTTATAATATTATTAGTAGGATTTGCGACCAGTGATTTTAGAGAAGAAAGAAAATTGGAGAAAGGGCTCGAAATTGACGTTCTTTTGTCTGTTGTAAATGTAGATTTGAAAGGTTTTCTTTTGTTATACGGTCTCAATTAAGTTTGAGTTTGGGTCAATCATAATTGCATGCTCTTAGGATTCTTGAGAGATATTATTTTGCATAGGTACTTTCAGAATATTAAAATACTATTTTGAATAAATAGAATAGAATATTATTCTACATACTTTTGGCATTCATATGAGTTTTAACTGACAAAATGTAGGTACACTTGTGCCTTTATCATAATTATCATCATTTCAGCCGAAAAACGTCTACTGCTGGACATAGGCCACCCCCAATTATTGCCACAACGATCAGTCCTGAACTTCTCGCATTCATCGGATTTCCGCGACCCTCATCAAGTTATCGCTCCACCTTGTGGAAAACCGTCTTCCGGTACGCGGTCGCCACTCCAGAACTTTTCGGCCCCATCGACCATCTGTTCTGAGAGCAATGTGCCCTGCCTACTGCCAATTAAATTTTGCGATGCCACCTTAACCTCTGCCTTACTCTTAGAGGAATACAGGCCTGATGTTATGATTAAGAAATCGTACAATTCTTTCAAATTTAAATACATCCAGTGCTCTGATTTCCTTTAGCAATATTATCTTTGCAACAAAAGCAGCGATAAAGCCGAGACTTAAAAGACCATTGAAAATATCAAATCTCTTAAAATATTGACGATCTGTCTGTTTAGAGACTTAAACTAAGTACTAATTTAAATCAATATCGTACGTCAGATTGACCTTCAAAAATTACAAGGCCGGAGGCAAAGATCCTCGCGCGTGAGTGGCGCGAGGAAGCGAAACTCGGCTGCCGCGACACCTCGCGGCTCGGCGGACAGAGCTACGGCAGGATCTCATGGCGACATGGAGATAGCGACTTGCGCCACCCAGCGCTGGGCACGCCACCATTGCGGCGGTAGTGCCCCTCTTTGAGGAGTGGCTGGAGAGGCGCCACGGCATCCTCACCTTCCGCCTGACGCAGGTCCTCACCGGACACGGTTGTTTCGGGAGGTTCCTATGTCGGATAGGGCGGGAGGAAACGCCCGGGTGTTTCTACTGGGCGGATCGTCCAGAGGACACGGCGGAACATACGGTGGCGGGCTGCCCCGCTTTGGCGGAGCCCCGCCGTGTCCTCGTGGATGAGATGAGTCCAATAAATAACTCACCTTTAGTAATAAATAAAAATAACAATAAGTTAAAAATAATTAATTATATGTATATACGAACGAATAATCAAAGTGAATAAAACTATAATATAATAATGGTTTTACACAATGTTAGGTACTAACTTATTAGTACATAATAAAAAATAAAAAAATAAATTAATAAAAACTATATAATTGTTTAATTGAATTCTATTAATTGTATTAATAAAACAGTAGTTGTCTTCCTCCTCTCTCCTACTTGATCTATGCTGTGCCCGACAGGGTCCATAATTGTGACTAATATAATAATTTCCCTACCAACTATAAACATTATGGTACGCAATAAAGAATTGAGAATTGAGAATTGAGATTGGCGGCTGCGACCTCTAGCGCCCTGCCCTGGTTCAGGCCATGGTACGGAGCGAGAGGGAATGGGAAGCAGTAATGCTCGCGAAGAGGGAGGCGGCATGGGTGAGGGAGACTCAACAACAGAGTCGCCCTCACGCCCTCATCAGCGGCCGCCTCAAGAGACGCCTGGGGCTTCCGGCGCCGCGAGTCGATCTCCGGCCACCGTAGACCCGGGCCTGCGGACGGCGAGTAATTGGTAGCTCGCCGTCCGATCAGCACCAGGCCCGAGAGTCGACGGCGCGTAGTGTTCCACGCGCGCCTCAAAGACTTGTCAGCAATAAAGACGGGGCCCGTCATGGCCGATGCCTGCCCAGGGATTGAGGATAAATTCGAAACAGAGTTACCTCGCCCCTGGGCACTCAGGGCAGGGAAGGAACAGGGGTTGGTTTTAGTCAGTAAAAGTCTGACACGCCCTCCCGCTCCACCCAGAGCGGGAGAAGTCATTGGATGATTTCCCACCCCACAAAAAAAAATGAATGTTTAATTTTTTTTTTTTAACTCAGTTCAATTGTCACGGAAAAAAAAAATATATTAAAATGAAATGATATAAAAAATAAGGTATCTAAAATATCGCATATGGTGCATAGTATTAAATAGTGCCCACCTGTTTTTTTTTTTTAATAAAAATCCCTAAAAAACAGTTTTTTTTTTAAATATTATTCTTCTAGGAGATGTCTATAGGAATACATAATAGAAAAATAAAGGTTTTTTTCTATCAGTTTCGTGATGGGAATTACCGATTTATAGGCTCAGGTGGCTGTCTTTGCTGCTAAACTAAATAATTTATGGGTCGTTCGTGGGGCCCATTAAAATCTTATAAGTGGGAATGAAATTGCTTTCTGTCAAATGCTTTATTAAACGGGTAATATATTTTAGTTGAAGACTTGTTTCTTTGGGAAACCTTTGAATTTAAGTTGAATGAATCTCCTTTTAATTGATTGTCGTTACCATTGTGATGACTGATGAGCTTGTTAAGGTCAAATTAGTGGTTGAGTGATTGGGAATAGTAATGATACGAATGAGATTCTGATCTTCAAATTTTTACCTATTGTTATTCAATTATTTCATTACAGTTCTATTTGAAGTAGTTAGGGATTACATCGATGGATGTCGTGACCTCTCTCAGGACAGTGGGATGAGCTTAAGGGCCTACCTCCGCATAAGTGGCGCCCTCATTGAATAAAAAATCGTATCTTTGCAAGGAAAATAAAGATTAAAGAATCTCATGTTGCGTTTGTTACTAAGATGATAAGGTATTTTTACGTTGTTAAAACAGGACTCAAAATGTTTCGTACCCAAAGTAGTAAGCAAAAATACCAAAAAAAGCCGTTTTTGACACTTTTGCTTACTACTTTGATACGAAACATTTTGAGTCCTGTTTTTACAACGTAAAAATAACTTACTCTATTTGCAATAAACGCAACATGGGATTCTTAATCTTTATTTTCTACGCTTTGTCAGGATTTTTTATTCAATGAGAGCGCCACTGGTGGCGGATATATACGCCTTAATAATCTATTTAAACTTTACAGACTTCAGGTTTAAATTCAGTCTGAGACTTTGCTCCTATAGAAGTATGCGGAATAGGGTGTAAAGTCACGTAAACTTCCATTGAAAAGGAAGGATCCTCCGACCAGACGGGAGTTGCGTCAAAAAAAAAATCGCCTGATTTACTTGGGGATGACACTATTTTACTGAAAATTAAGCAGAAGTTTTTTGAATATTCTGAAATACTTTATTTTGAACCTTCGGATATTTAAAAGACAAGACATTGTTAAAACCTTTATTTGCTCAGATGTATGAACGGCATTGCTAGGACGTGGCCCCATTTCAGTCATGTGTGTGTGTGCAAATATTATTTGTGGTCTGTTGCCACAAGTGTCAGGAGTTGGTCAATCGTATGTATCTGGAATGTGGGGGAAAGACGCAGAGCAGGAGCCTTATTGTGTTGAATTGACGTAGTTGTATCTGTTTTTGTAAGAAACTATTTGGAGACGTGATACAGATTTCGATTTAATTACGGTTTCTGATATGACGTAAACCAGGTGGTAGCACTAGACGTCAGGTCCAGGCACCTGTATAAGTGCTTCTATTTTCTGACATTAATTAAGTTGACGTCAACGTCATGTTCACGTCAAAGTTACAACGACCTCTCGTCAAGGAGTCGCCAGCTGGTGGCATTAATTTTTCTGAAAAATCCTTATTAATAGCACGTTGCTCACAGAACGTTTGACCGATAGAGCCGAAAGGTTCTGGACTGGCGACCTCGTACCAGAAGATGCGGTAATGGAAGGATTCCCAGGTGAGGGATACGGCAGTTCACTAGATTCGAGAAGCACAGGAACGGTTTATGTAGCTTGGCTTTCAGGAAGGCCTGTATTTAGTAGTGGATATCTTTCGGCTGCAATAAAATTTATGAGAAGCCTATTTAATCATTATCATCGCCACTGGCAGCTTAGTTCCACCACTGCTGATATAGCCTCTACCCTTTAATGCCATGTTTTCCTGGTAAGTGCAACTGAAACCCCATTATACATAAGCACATATTACACATGAGGCTTAACACAAAATGACTGGCAAAATGTGTGCGTTAGAAACCTCTGTCAATTATATTTACTAAACGGAAGTTTGCTAGAGTCTGTTTGGACTAACCTAGTGACGGGCTATTAATAGGAGATTTTAGGAATTTGTAAATAGGTCTCGAGTGGCTTTTGTCAGAAATGAAATAGAAAACCATATTTTTGGTTGAATTTAGATAATTTTGATGTTATAAAAGAGAATAAAGGTAGGAGAATTAGGAATGAGTATATAAGAGGAGGTCTGAAAGTGGCACCGCTGACTGAAAAGTTGTGTGGAAATCGGTTGTCGTGGTATGGGCATGTGATGCCGAGGAATGAAGAAAATGTCGTTAGGAAAGTCTTGTGTATGGATGTGGATGGCTATAAGAGTAGGGGAAGGCCAAAGAAACGATGGTTGGACTGTGTGAAAGAGGATATGGGTAAAAAAGGGGTGACTACAGAGATGACTAATAGAGGAGTATGGAAGAAAAAGACATGTTGCGCCGACCCCAAATAAATTGGGATAAGGGCAGGAGAATGATGAAAAGAGAATAAAGGTATCAACATGTTTTTATTAGTCTATGATAAACAACCATCCGCCTTTTGTGGCAGTTGGGTAAAAATACCAATAATGTCGTCTACGTCATGACTTTGAAAGATCATAAAGCACAATGTAAAACAGAAAATATGATTCTTCCATGGCGATACATTTTTTTTTTGGTCGCAAGGTCTTCAACATAAATGTATCAATTTGCTTAATCTCTTACATTGACAGCCATTATTTTGAAATTCAAATCGTCTACGAAATTATTCGGTTTCGCTCGCTCTAGAAAACTCTTGAATTAATGATCTTCGAATAAAATTGTTTAAGAATACATTAAGGGAGGCCAGATAAGTGTTATCCAGCGTAATTTGCGAGCAAAATAAGTTGAGTTATTTCGACTTAGCAATATCGATCAACTGCTTGAAACCGAGCTTCAGCGTCATTTACACAGCACACTTGAATTATGCTGTGTAAATGAAATCGGGTGCCAATCTGTCCATTTTGTAGTTTTCCTGGATTAAAACTGAAAATACTCACTAAGAGCAGCTTTATGTCAGTGAAACAATTTTTGTAATTGGATCAGTACCTACTTCCAAAAACGTTTTGGGAACATGTTCACTGTGCGTACACCTAAGGAATGGAATTCCCTGCCGGAGTCTGTTTCTTGATAGCTACAATCTGGGGGTTTTTAAGGCAAGAGTGAGGTCACTTCTAGGCAAGCTATGCTCTGTCGTCGACCACATCACAGGTGAGATAGTGGCCAAGCTCGAGCCTCTACAGGCTCGCGTATCATCTATATGTTAAAAAATTGCCTATTACAAAAATATTAAACAACATTTTTTCCGAAATGATGGACCCTTGAAATGTTGGTTGGGACAGACTGAATGTGGAACGCGAAGGACACCCAGTGTAGAGACCTATGTCCTGCAGCGGACTGCAATAGGCTGTGTGGTGATGATAATGAATCCCATAGGCAAGCATGGGCAACTAGGCAAAACTGACTCTATACTACTGGTTACTGCTACTAAATTGATCAGAACAGGATCGGAATGTTTTAATACATTTTACGTTTGATGAAAAGTTGTTTGTTCGATGTTTTTGATTTCTTGTATGGATTTTATTACCCTACTTCCTACTATACATATTTATGTAAATCCCAATATTATAAACGATAGGCAGCCGATGCGCCTAATACAACATTTAATAAGCTGGCTGGCCATATGGTTAGGCCAATCACATAATAGGGTGACTATATGACGAAAAAAAACCGGCCAAGAGCGAGTCGGACTGGCACGCATAGGGTTCCGAACAAATCATATCTTTTTCAGGATTTTTTTAAACTGTATACTTCTTATAGGTTTTCTTGTAGTCAAGAATTACCTACTATATATTTTTTTCAAAATTTTAGGCCCGGTGGTTTTAGGTTTTGGTGGGTTAGGGACGGACAGACAGACAGACAGACACACGAGTGATCCTATAAGGGTTCTGTTTCATTCGGACTTTCGGAACCCTAAAAACATTAGGCAACCCAACACGGACTGGTTAGATTCGTATATAAGAACTAAGAACCGACGTCCTTATATTTTTCATTATTTGAAATATGTCTTTAGACAAAATAGCCGCGAAACAATGAAGGAAAACATCGTGATGAAACCAGCAACCTGCATTGGGTGCTATACTTAGCACCTCAAACAATGAAGGAAAACATCGTGATGAAACCAGCAACCTGCATGGGGTGCCATACTTAGCACCTCAAACAATGAAGGAAAACATCGTGATGAAACCAGCAACCTGCATTGGGTGCCACACTTAACACCTCAAACAATGAAGGAAAACATCGTGATGAAACCAGCAACCTGCATTGGGTGCCATATTTAGCACCTCAAACAATGAAGGAAAACATCGTGATGAAACCAGCAACCTGCATTGGGTGCCACACTTAGCACCGCAAACAATGAAGGAAAACATCGTGATGAAACCAGCAACCTGCATTGGGTGCCATATTTAGCACCTCAAACAATGAAGGAAAACATCGTGATGAAACCAGCAACCTGCATTGGGTGCCACACTTAGCACCTCAAACAATGAAGGAAAACATCGTGATGAAACCAGCAACCTGCATTGGGTGCCATATGTAGCACCTCAAACAATGAAGGAAAACATCGTGATGAAACCAGCAACCTGCATTGGGTGCTATACTTCGCACCTAAAATACCTGAACTTTCCATTACTAGACGATTAAAACTTCTCTCTCAACCCTCGAGCGCTACTTCCGCTTGATTCTCACCTCAAACAATGAAGGAAAACATCGTGATGAAACCAGCAACCTGCATTGGGTGCCACACTTAGCACCTCAAACAATGAAGGAAAACATCGTGATGAAACCAGCAACCTGCATTGGGTGCCATATTTAGCACCTCAAACAATGAAGGAAAACATCGTGATGAAACCAGCAACCTGCATTGGGTGCTATACTTCGCACCTAAAATACCTGAACTTTCCATTACTAGACGATTAAAACTTCTCTCTCAACCCTCGAGCGCTACTTCCGCTTGATTCTCACCTTCACCTCTATCCTTTACATATTAATGTAGGTTAGGTCGAGAACTCACCCGTTGGTTTCAGGGGTTTGTTTCAGTAGCTGTTGCCATAGTAACCGAACGCCCCGACAAGACCTGGAACAAAAAAGGTACGTAATTAACTTTGTGATAGTGTGAATTTTTTTTTTCTTGAAAATCGGAGGGCATTATGCCTATGGGTGTTGTTTGAAGGTCGTAAGGTTATGCTTAGTATATAATAATATACGGTATATACGGATATAGTATTGTTTCTGTCGAAAAAACAATAGTGATTATTTTGACATGGAAGCCTTTTTTTTTTTGTGGGGTGGGAAATCATCCAATGACTTCTCCCGCTCTGGGTGGAGCGGGAGGGCGTGTCAGACTCTTACTGACTAAAACCCACCCCTGTTCCTTCCCTGCCTGAGTGCCCGGGGGTGCAGTAACTCATTTTCAGAATTTATCCGCTACCCCTAGGCATGCAGGCACCGGCCACGATGGGCCCCGTCAGTGGTGGCTGACTACATCTCTCTGAGGCGCGCGTGGAACACTACGCGCCGTCGACTCACGGGCCTGGTGCTGATCGGATGGCGAGCTACCCACTGCTCGCCGTCCGCAGGCCCGGGTCTACGGCCGGAAATCGTCTCGCGACGTCCTACGCCGAGTACGCCCGGTACCTCTCCTGCGGTGGTAGCGGCCGGGGCCGTGAGGGCCACTCCGTTGAGCTTCCCTCACGCGTCCCGCCTCCGCCTTCACGAGCATTACTGCTTCGCAGAAGGCGGAGACTGCCTCCCATTCCCTCTCGCTCCGTACCATGGCCTGAACCAAGGCAGGGCGCGAGAGGTCGCCGCCACCTATCGCATCCACGAGGACACGGCGGTGCTCCGCCCAAGCGGGGCAGACCTCCACCGTATGCTCCACCGTGTCCAAGGCGTTGTAACACCCGGGCGTTTCCTCTCGCCCGATCTGATGCAGGAACCTCCCGAAACAACCGTGTCCGGTGAGGACCTGCATCAGGCGGAGACATGGAAGCCTACCTTTTTTTTTTGTTTTTTTTTTGGAGGTAGGTTATATGTCTTCTCCCGCTCTGGGTGGGGCGGCAGGGCGTGTCAGACTCTTTACTTATCAGATTGATCATACTGAAAACCTTCTAAGAAAAACTGAAAGCCTAAGCATTTTTTATGTACCAAAACCTCATCGTGATAGGCTGCAGGCGCTGCAGCACAGCACATGTGCGTTCTATATTTATATATAATATATATCATCATCAGCCTTTTAATGTCGCCTCTGCTGGGGCAAGGGCCTCCTCTCTGTGAGAGGGTGTGGGCCGTAATCCACCACGTGGGCCCAATGCGGATTGGTGGATGTCACATGTCTTCGAATTTTTGGTTCTAGGACATGCCGGTTTCCTCACGATGTTTTCCTTCACCGTTTTGAGAGCAGTGGTGTTAAAATAACTTAGACAAAGTAAAGCGCCTGCCTGGGTTTGAACTCACGACCTACAACTTGTAAGTCGCGGCTGTTACCACTGGGCCACCACTTCTCATATAATATAATATATAGTCCTCCTTATAGATTTCGATAACGATTACCCTTTGAAATTTACCCTTTCTTAGCGTGTGCCCTTTCCACATTTACTTAGGAAACAAAGCCTCAAAAGTAGAAAAATAACCTAAAATGTAGATAAACACGTCTGATTTTACCAATTTGGCCAATGCTGGGACACGTGAAAATTGGCCTCGTGTAACCTTCACATATGCTCTAATTGATGGCCAAATTCCAGCCCTGTAACGCCAGGCCCAAGTTTCTATGGAGTTATGGGTTTTTCCTTTACCCAAAGTAAAGCGCCTGCCTGTGTTTGAACAAACGACACACAACTCGTGAGTCGTGGCCGACCAATGCTCAACCTACATACTGGCACAAAATAAAAGCTTTCGCTGTCAAGAGAAAAATAAATACAACTTTAGACCACAATACACCATGAAACAGTAGAACCGTCCTCATCAGTAAAATGGTCAAAAACAAAGTTAAATATAAAACCGTTCCTAAACACGAGTGGTCCTCCTTAAAGTCAAGTTCTACGCCGACCCTTACGTTGTGAATAATCGGATCCCGCCATAATTGCTGCTTGAATTTTTAATAAAACGTAAAACACGTACACATTGTATGTACTTAACCGTCTTCAAAAAACCAACCAAGTGCGTGCCGGATTTCGCACATTTAGGCTGAGGCTACAGTAGGCAGCGATGTGCGATGCGACTGGAAGAGCGAAACGAGAGAAACATGGTATGGCTACATTACAAGCGAAATTCCGGCGTATATTCGCTCATATGTTGATGTAGCCGATGCCGTGATTTCAGTAATGTTGTTCCTATCGCATAAAGAAATCAAAGATCGCTAGTAATATTTGATGTACGGTGTAGCCATATACGCGAGCATTCATTTACTTGTTTTAATCGCTCATGTGTCGCAGGTCGCGTCGCGGCCTAATGTAGCCTCAGCCTTTGGGTTCCGAACCAAATGAGGGAATAATTAAAGAAAAAATCTGATTTATCAATATATTCGTATTTGATACCTAGTAAAATATACGTAACAATAAACATTATCACCTTTCAAGTTCACAGGTCAATGGGAAGTTAAAAAATTCGCCGTGTGACAGACGACGGACACTTGAGTGACAGCAATAGGACTCCGTTTGAACCCCTTCGGGTACCGAACCCTTAAAAGGAGGAGGTTCATAATTCCTGCGTATAATATGTATTTTTAAAAACAAGATTTTATTTAACTTGCAATGTCCGTATGTAAGTTGTCCTAGGATAGCTAGACTAGGACGGCTAATGAAAGAAAGAAATGCCAACAGATGGAGGAGGCCTTCATCCAAGTGTGGATGAACCCATAGTTTTAGTTTTAATTATTTGATCACTTCATACTGTAGTTTTTCTGAGAAATAGAGTATTTTTATTTTATTTTATATAAGGACGAGTCTGTTGCCATAAACTAGGCACAAATCCTGACTTGACTCCGATGGAAGAGAAATTCCTAACCAACCCATGCTTAGCAGTCTTGCTCTCCCGATCACTTGACCAACAAGACAGACGTTCTTAATGAAAGCAGTTTAAAAAAGTATTATTACGCTTGCTCCCCTTGTGGGTAAAGAGATTACTAATTGAGATGCTGAAGTGGCCTTAGACTCAGACGTTTCCGTTTTAAGACCAATCTCCTTGATTTATACCCCTCCGTTTGTGTGGTGGTCAAACGCTAGCCTATCAAACATAAAAAAAAAACTACCTAATTGTTTTTGCGATCTGTTGCCAAGTCAATCTCACCTTGGGCTAAAACAGGTCTAATATTTTTTTTGTATACAAAATATCGCCTGTGGAATGCATTGTCAGTTTCAATTTTATACTCTTTGGTCAATAAAACGCGCGTAATCACTACCAGTATCTATAAGAGTTGTAAAGGAGCATTACTTGTCACTCTGATCATGTTCTGTTTTATTTATTCAATCGTTGTCACTTATTTTCGTACCGATATATTTAGTATGTATGTGTCTATTTTATTGTATTGTAAATTTTAAATTTGCACCAATTGCAGCTCCATTTTGTATCCAGGCAATTTCCATTCAAGTCTATTCCAGGTTGCCTGGAAAAGATCGCGGAATGCGATAAGGCTGCCAATTGTATGTTTTTGGTTTGTTTTCCTTAATGTTGTGTTTGTGTACAATAAAGTATATATCAATAAACAAAATAAACGAGGAGTCTGTGTCAACTTACTTCAAAAAGGAGAAGGTTCTCAATTTGCCTAATTTTTTTTTAAATTTTTATTACGCGATTACTTCGCCAATTATGAATTAATTTTGATGAATCGTTTTTTTTTTTTGGTAAATATTTCAGAGGTGGTCCCATATAAGTTTTATCGAAATAGATTAAGCGCTTTTTGAAAAACATCATCAAAAACAAAAAATATAAATACAGATGACATTTCGGTTTTCTCCAATTATGTTTATGGGGTTATCAATTCGGGCATAACTTTACAATCTAGTTTTAGATACTGGGTAAAAAAACTAAACAATCGAAAAATAAAAAACTTTTATAAAAAAAAATACAACCGACTTCCAAAATCAAAAACACTAAAAATTGCAAAATTACTTTAATTTCGGAAGTCGGTGTCAAAAAACGAAGAAACAAAACCAAAGAAAAACAAAAAAATTATAATACCTGCATACTCAACCTTTTTTTGCTAGCCTATGCTGTCTCACTCCTACCATATTTTGCTGCTTGGGCGAAATCTGTCTGCGAAAATCTAGTTCGTCCCGTCCGTCATCTACTTCTGTCTGCCGCAACCCCGTTACTCAGTGTACCAGATGTGTGCTTCTTTGGCAAGCAGTTTGATCGGCATGCGGCGGACATGTCCTGCCCAGTCCAATTTAAGTCCGATTGGTTTACGAGCTCTTTTGATATCAAGTATCTTGTAGACTAGGATCATAGAAACCAAGTTATGGTAGCACAAGCTTTTGCTTCAGCTCAAGTGTTCTTTTGGTCTAATCTTGCAGTCGTTCTATTATTTTGCCTACATTGAGTCGTTTAGTTTCTACCCTACAAACAAAATGTCAATATTTCCCACAGTAAACAATAAATCTTCAAAAAACAAACAAAGACCCAATAGCTTATCTTCCAAGAATTTCTATCATAAACTATCAAACAGATAGAGAACAAAAACTGAACTAGAAGTAGAACTAAATCGCTAACAATAAATAATAAAAAATAAACAAATCGAAACAATACAAGTTGCAATAAGTTGCGTGACGGAACCCACGGTATGGCATACTACTTTTTTACCTCAAGCCATTGAACTGTTTACCACAACACAAACGCAGTTAACATCACGCTTATCTGTCTAGCAATAAGTCATATTTTATCTTGATTCAGACGTAATTGTTAGTTTGTCGATCTATTATAAAAGTTGTCTTGTATATGCAGTTGTAATCACTCTTATTACAATTAACTAAGGTAGATTTCTCTTTGATCTAAGTGTTAACATAAAGTTGGCATAAACTGGTCTTGATGAAGTTCAAGGTTTTGTGGTGTTTCCGGATGATTACTGTTGGCGGTTGCTCGTGGGGATAATTCACTTTTAATTGGCGTGTTTTTCTGATGATGAGTGTTAGAAAGTAAGGGCCATTTATATTTGTCAAGTTTTTGGCAGGTTATACTAATGGTTGTAACGCCCTTGGCTGACAAGAAAGAGGTAATAAAGATGTTGCTAATCGCACAACTTCTGCTCAATTATCATCAGTATCCACCTTCTATCATAACTTCTGGTTAAATAGGCAGCTGAACGATGATATTATTGAAAATGCGGGCGTTTATGTGTAAGTAAGTGATGCAGGTACTTGAAGATGTACATCTTCAAGTATTCTTATCTTACGTTGCGGAGAGTAAAACTAATAACAGGAATGCAATACTTAAAATGTTGTATTATAAATAACAATCTTGACAATCTACATCTAACTAACTTATGACAATCAATTATTTTCTTTTATTAAATTTAAAACTAAGTTATTCTAAATTTGCGTCACCCTTTAAAGGTAGCAGGCTCAACCAGCCTGTCTGCTAAAAACATTCGTTGGACGCCACAGTATTAAGGAAAATTAGATACTACTAAATTACTTGTTAAGTTTTGGGTGGCAAACAAGCCGAGACGGTCCACCGGGTAGTAAGTGGTCACCGCTGCCTTTCGACATTTTCTGCCATACCTATTTTTGCCCAGGGGTTGTGGATAAATTCGAAACAGAGTTACCGCGCCCCTGGGCACTCAGGGCAGGGAAGGAACAGGGGTGACTTTTAAGCCCTCCCGCTCCGCCCAGAGTGGGAGATGTCATTGGATGATTTACAAACCCACAAAAAAAGGCTAGTGTTAAGAGGTTTGTAAACTTGTTTGATTGTTTGTAAAAGGTACGCGTTGATTTCAGTGTCAGTGTGGAACCCCTTCACAGGATATGCGTCATCTCTGTGCTTGCCTAGCATGCGCAACCTGCAGGTGGTTGCGCATGCTAGGCAAGCACAGAGAATGATTTAACCTTCCTATAACCGCGCCAAATTTTGTGACACCTACCCACCCGCTCACGATCACACAGACCGAAAGTTTGGAACGCAATCTCGTAATAAGTACTTAACTGAAATACGAGTAGATATGAAAAAAAATTGACCTATTATTTTTGCGTGATTTCCGTTCTTTATTTAGTTATATTTCAGAATTATAACATTATTTTTGTTTGTTTTAAGAAAAAATATATTTTTGCTTGCATTTTGTAAACTTGAACGAGACAACAGCATTTAAATATATCTTTTATTGATTAGTATCAATAAAATATATATAATGCTGTTGTCTCAAACTAGGGAATATCATAAACCAGATAAACCAATTTATTAACAATTTACTATTCATTTACTGAGTAAGAGCTTTTAGTAAACAGTCTCTGAAAAATAACGAGATTTTCGTTGAAGAGTTTCGTAGATTTACAAAATGCAAGCAAAACTTTATTTTTTGTTAAAACAAACAAAAACAATTTCATTATTCTGAAATATAACTAAATAAAAAACAGAAAACACGCAAAAATAATAGGTTGTTTTTTTTTTCATATCAATTTCAGTACAAAATCACAGAAAATGTTACTACGACACTGATACCCGCGTCGGTCCCACTGACCAATTGTCGCCAAATACGACGATATGTGCTACTCGCACAAACGCACTTTGTGGCCTAAAATTATCGTAGGTATTATTGATACCTACGATAATAATCCGGCAGCTAACCGAAAGTACAATATTTATATTTAATTATAAAAGAAAAAACCACCAAAGAATGTTTTGTCGGTCTCACAGACTAACGCCCCGCGCGTTAGTCTGTGAGACATTCAACAACATTCAAACATATGGGAAGGTTAAACGAAGCCAATGACAAAGCTATCTGTTAACTACATACTGCTCGGACAAGACTCAAAATCGACACGAAAAGAAGAAGACCTACAATATCCCTAAGAGTCATAGGCGACTTTATATCCCAGAAAAACGTACCAACGATTTGCGGGATAGGTTATAGAGACGAAGCCGCAGGAAAAGCTAGTCTATCATAAAGCTTGTCGCAGTAAGAGACTCATTTCCACACATTCTCTGACGGTCCAGTGCCAGAATCTCACAAAACAGCAATAAAACATAAAACGCCTACAAAATCTCAGCTCCAGCAAATCTATCATGTTTCAAAATAGATATGTCCAAGTTTAATATTTCTCGTGGAGAGATTGAGGTAAAAATAACACGTTCCACTAGGGATGTGCAATGGTCCGGACTTCGGAACGCGGGATCCGATGCGCTCCTCTGTGGTTGATACTAAAATAGAAATTCACACATTAGGTATTTCATACTGAAGCGGCTTGAATTTTGTAAGGATTTTACAATTTTCATGGAATCAAATCAAAATTCTTTATCAATAGCATGAGTTGTATTTGTATCGTAGTCATTATCCTTTTGCGGTCCATCATCGGATCACTAGACGTACGGTGATGCGCCACCCCGGTAGTGGACATCCCATCCACACGCACAAAACGTTTTGGGAAAACATTCATTGTGCGTACAGCTAAGAAGTGGGATTCCCTTCCGGGATCTGTTTCCTGATACCCCAACCAGGGGGTCTAGTGAATAGGTTACTTCTAGGCGAGTGTGCTCAATCGTCGACAGACAGTTGAGATAGTGGCCAAACGCGAGCCTATCAATGATAAAACGTGGGTCCATATTCCTCAATAATGTCACTTAGTAACTTGCCGACAAAATAGGATTAAAAACTTTGCTACCTATATCATCATAATCCTTCGTGAGTATAAGAAAATCCAGTCCACACCAATAGGCACATTCACCATACCAAACCGTCCCCTATACGAGTATCAGTCCTCTAGAAGATATATCCCGTCACTTTACAAACACTTGGCGTACCAACGCTATCCGAGAACCATATCGCAACATCTCTGCTCTCAAGAGGCTGCAAGACGATTTCCTTGCTAAAATAGGACTCGGATCCGTTCCCAAGAGATATGATTTACAGAACCGCCACAAATGGAAAAACCGCCACTTCCCAGATGGTTATGCTTTAATAATACATCATGTGGCTTGTAATAAGTGGCAAATTAATGTTGGATTATCCCATTATTGTTTCTTTTCGTTTTTCTGTGTATGTGCGAGGATGGAAGAAAAGGTTTCCTTGGTTGTTTTTAAAGATAAATGCGATACAAATGGGGTCTGAAAATAAACAGTTTCATCTTGTTTTTTTACGAAGCTTATGATAATAAGAAACAGGAAGCTCTTTGAAAAAGCTTTCAGAAGTTCTTGTAAAGCTTTCACTCTGTCTAGACTAGAATACGAGTACAACTGTTATGTTCATTGCAGATAGGAATATTTATTAAAATAGTTCTTGGAGGATTTATTTCTGTTTTAGATGGGTTTGCTCTTGACTTTAGTCTAGATCAGAGGTGACAGGGACAAAGTCGACGATGGAGCGAGCTTACCCAGAAGAAGCCTGTTCGCTCTAACTTTGAAGAGATTATAGTTGTATGCATTCCAATAGGATAGAAGCTTCGTATAATTACATGTGTCCTGATCACAGAACATTAAGGTGAAAGCTCCAGGGTAGCCCGCGAAATTCAAATTTTCTTACGTTTTTTGTAATTTGCAGGTCAGTGTCAGGTTGTATCTTGGTCAAAATTTTTCTTTGGTCAAAATTCGCGGCCGCAGCAAGTATGTATTTAGAATTATAATCATTAAAATCATCAGTAAAACTTTTTCAGTTAGCTACAGAGTCCTAATGGAAAACCCAATATTACTTTTACCACACCTTGTGTCCAACCAATGAACCAACTATAGGCACATCATCATTGCCTTGCCTTTATACCAATTTATTTAGGGTCCTCGCATCATGACTTCTTTTACCATACTTCTCTATTAGTCGTTATCTCTGTACTCACCACTTTCTTCCTGACTGAGAGCAGCGGTGGCCCACTGGTAACGGCTCAGACTTACGTATGGACGTGGGCTTACGTCGTGGATTCGAATCCAGGAAAATTTATTCTTTGTGTAAATTATTTCATCATCACTACTCTTAAAACGGTGAAGAAACACCGTGGGGGACTGGCATGTCCTAGATCCAAAAATTCAAAGACATGTGACATCCACCAACCCGCTCTGGGCCCGCGTGGTTGATTAAGGCTGATTCCCTCTCACATAGAGGAGGTTTATGTCCCAGTAGTGGGAACATTAAAAGGTTGATTATGCTATGCACTACTTTCTTACCAACTGCAGCCACATCTCATGATAAACACATTACCAAAATCTCTTTATCTTCATCCATTTAAAAACCAGCTCATCATTGTGAAAGTGACCTCACTAACTCGTGAGTGAGCGTACCACCAAGTGCTGTGAGGTCACGAAGTTACAATTATATCCCACAATGGATTGCGACATCGCTATTATAAGTTTTTGTAATTTTAGGAACTGGCCTGAGAATTAGAACAAGGTACTAATTGATTTTGAGATTACTATCTTTTTTATTTGGGAGTGCGATAAGAAATGATTCATTTTGAGAACACAATCGCGAATTTAAATATGTGGATTTATTATCATGATTTATTTTGTTAGGGATCCGAATAAATTTCCATCGTATAGAGGGGGAATTATTTCTAGATCTTGGCTTACTTCTTTCTCAGCCTTTGTTTACCATTTTACCACTGATAAGGTCGTGCCTGACCAAAATCTCACCTGATGGTAACCGATGTGGTCGATGTTAAAGCACGCTCGCTTGGAAGTAACCTATTTACTCTTGACCTAGAGACCTCCAGTTTGTAGCTATCAGGAAACACTCCGACAGAAGTCCAAAACTTAGATGTCTCGATGTCCCAGGTAAGACACGTCTGGCGAAGAATGACAAGTACTGCCGACCCCAAAGAATGGCCTAAGACAAGGCAAAGAAAGGGATCAATCCTCACCAAATCATCCAGGTGCATGATCACAACAAACGATAAAATTATGAGTTCCATAGCAATCAGTAGGTACTGTTTTCCCAACGACCATGATTATCCACAATTCTTCATGCAAATCAGCTGAAATTCCATCACGATCCCAAATAATTGTCCGCATATAATTCCGAGACAGTACCGTTCACGAGAAATGAGGACGAAGAAATAATTCAATGTATTTTAAAATTGCGAACGACTTGTGTTCGGAAAAGTGTAGTTATGTTATGTTTATCGTTCTTCGATGATGTCAGCCTGTCTGTTGAAAATCCGGTATTATTGGGAACAATTTTAGTGTTCATTAATAACTCTGCGTTTTCTTCATTCTTGCAGTTTGTCGGATAGCTTTAGACTCCTCCTGTGATTTACTAAATAGAGAGATCTTTTCAAACTAACGGTTCTGGGACTATTTTTTATCCCTTAATGGCGAAGCCTGTGCGATTGATCTAGTGCTTCCTTTCCTTATTTCTAGAAGAAATTCTTAATCCTCATAACTACTCGTCCTATTCACCTTTAAATTTCAAAGTCTGAGCCCAAAAAAATACTATTGATAAACAGTTTCACATAATTCAAATCTCTTTACAGGTAACACATCATATAACATCAAAAATAAATCCACTTTCAGAAACACCTTGATCTACATCCTAGATATCTGCTTACCCCGCAGCGAGAACCAATCCAATCAGTCCCAGAGGCAGATATTCGGGAAATGGCGCCGATCTCCGCCCGACGATTCAATTTCCTTATTGTGATGCCATCCGAATATGAATATATTTCACGAATATACTCTTACGCCAGGTCTTCAGACATCAATTTAGGACATATCTTATGGCTGAGATGGAGAGGTCCTTATTTTTGCATGAGAGATAAAATGAGATTTTAGTTTTCTTTTCAAAATTGTGTATCACATAACATCACTACATTATCAAAAAAGAAAATTAAAAAACCCGACCCGAGTTGTTGTTTTTTTTTTTTGTGGGGTGGGAAATCATGCAATGACTTCTCCCGCTCTAGGTGGAGCGGGAGGGCGTGTCAGACTCTTACCGACTAAAAACCCATCCTTGTTCCTTCCCTGCCCTGAGTGCCCAACGGCGAGGTAACTCTGTTTCGAATTTATCCTCAACCCCTGGGCAGGCATCGGCCGTGACGGGCCCCGTCGTTATTGCTGACAACTCTTTGAGGAGCGCATGGAACACTACGTGCCGTCGACTCTCGGGCCTGGTGCTGATCGGACGGCGAGCTACCCATTACTCGCCGTCCGCAGGCCCGGGTCTACGGTGGCCGGAGATCGTCTCGCAGCGCCGGAAGCCCCAGGCGTCTCCTGAGGCGGCCGCTACTGAGGGAGTGAAGGCGACTCTGTTGTTGAGTCTCCCTCACCCATGCAGCCCTTCGCGAGCATTACTGCTTCGCAGAAAGAGGAAACAGCTTCCCATTACCTCTCGCTCCGTACCATGGCCTGAACCAGGGCAGTGCGCGAGAGGTCGCAGCCACCTATCGCATCCACGAGGACACGGCGGGGCTCCGCCCAAGCGGGGCAGATCTCCACCGTATGCTCCACCTTGTCCTCTGGACGATCCGCGCAGTGGAAACACCCGGGCGTTTCCTCCCGCCCTATCCGACACAGGAACCTCCCGAAACAACCGTGTCCGGTGAGGACCTGCATCAGGCGGAAGGTGAGGACGCCGTGGCGCCTCTCCAGCCACTCCTCAAAGAGGGGCACTACCGCCGTAATGGAGGCGTACCCAGCGCTGGGTGGTGACAGTCACTCTCTCCATGTCGCCATGAGATCCTGCCGGAGCTCTGTCCGCCGAGCCGCTTCAAAGCGGCTGCGGCCCTGTCCAGTTTGGGAGCCAAACGTCGGAAGTGCTCGACGAAGTTCCACCGGCTGTCGAGGACGAGTCCCAGGTACTTCATCGTCCCCTCGACGCCGATGTGAACCCCTCCTACTTCTTACCGACTTGTGCAATGCCACCTCGAGTCCCAGTTGCCGGATCCTCTCCACGATTGTCGCAACCCCGCGTTTCATGATGTTGGCCGCCGCCTCGTGCGACCACCCCTGCGCCAGAACTAGCGTGTCTTCCAAACCACAGGTTTGATGCCACAATCAGCATCAGACTGCTTGAAAAATGTTGTTTGGAACTTTTTAGTTGTTTTCTAGTGGGATTTTTTGAAAATTACAATATTTTTACTTGCTAGTTATATTGTTGGAATCGTTTCGTCGAGTTTTTTATTTAAATAACCCACATAAACAACAAAAAAAATACGACTACGCTTACCTAATGGAGGTTGCCATTTCGTTTTTTTTTATCAACATTCATAATAATTATAGCTTATTCGACGGTCCAGAACAATCTAATAATACCTCATTTGTTAAAATCCATCAAGCCGTTTAGGCTATACAGCGCGTGTCAAAAAAAATAGGGGAAAAAATATTACCCTCGTTCTAGGGCACTTGGGTAAAAACAATGTAGCTTTCGACGTCTGTCTGTTTCTCCGCTACAACGGAATTTAATGCGACACGATATACGAGGAATGTTTCACACAAACCTTCCTCGTCTGTCGTCTATCGTATCCTATAATTTGTACCCATGCAAATCCTATAAATAAGAGTTGGTTACTACTGACGAAACTACGGATCGAATGTGTGAAAGATGGCTAGAAAAAATGTGATGACAAATAAAGAAGTATGGAAGAAGAAGATATGTTGCGCCGAACCCAAATAAATTGCGATAAAGACAAGAATGATGATGTTTCATATCAGGTGAAATTCTTATAGGTAGCTGACAAATGCGATAACTATAAAAATAAATTGCAAAGCTTATTGTAAATGAGGCTTATCTTTAGACAAAGTAAACACAAGGCTTAAGTCCTTGTCGGCTTTAGTAAATTCAATTTAGCTCGAACTCGAAATGATACAACCTAGTGCCCCGTTTAGATTTTCCGGAGGCTTGACTAAGTTATTGTTGCTAAATGTATCTAATTTCCGTCTCTATCTTCTCAAGCATATTTTATGAAAAGGTTTTATTATAAATACTAGCTTCCGCCAGCGGCTTCCCCCGCTTGTTAAAAAGTAACCTATGTTTAATTCCAGGTTATAAATCTATCTGTGTACAAAATTTCATTCAAATGCCTTCAGCAGTTTTTGCGTGATTAAACACAAACTTACAAACCTACAAACTTTTGCATTTATAATATTAAATAGTAGGATGAATCCAGACTAGCATTCACAGCCTCTTTGGGATTGTCTAGGTTCTCCTTGAGTTTCATTAGTTTATGTAATTTCTCATACATGCTACTGTCAATCGATAATGTTAAAGATAACTTCTAAAATATTATTTTTCATTCCTACGTTTTGAAATTTTAATATACTAGCGACCCCCGCCCCGGCTTCCCACGGGTGCAATGTTTTTTTTTTAATAAAATTTTCTTTCATATAAACCTACCTAAAAATTACAAATATAAAAACAAAACAAAAAAACTGGTCAAGTGAGTGTCGGATTTCGCACATTAGGGGTTCCGTACCAAATATTGGTATTTGTTAGTAAAGTATACGTAATAATAAACATTATCACCTTTCAAGTTCATAGGTCAATAGGAAGTTAAAAAATTTTTCGTAACAAAATTTTGTGTCAGACGACAGACGGACAGACAGAGACGCACAGATGGACACGCGAGTGAAAGCAATAGGGCTCCGTTTAGACCCTTTGGGTACGGAACCCTAAAAAGAATTAGCCAAATAGGTGCAGCCGTTCTAAAGTGATGCGCTTACATTCGGCAATTGATTTTTATTTATATATATTTGATTTCAATTTTCGTAGGTAACTCTAATCTAAATACTATTGTGTTTGTTCAACCTGGATTTTGGTCTTCTTTCTTCACCTTATATTAAACTAGCCCCTGCAGCGGCTTGAAACACGCTCCTGGGACAAAAACAAACAACAAACATCCATCCATCCAAGCATTTGTATTTATAATAAATAAGTTGGATTTTCTCTGCCTTAATAAAGACTTACTGCTTAGGTTTGTTTGTTTCTTATTCTAAATAGATTCCTTTACTTCGTTAATATTTTACATCTCCATTACATTCAGTAAATTCCCTTTCCCACAATTTATCGAGTTCTGAGACATAATGTTGTTTAGATATTCTCTTAAATTTATTGTTTCTAACTTCTCTTGTTATTTCACTTTAGTGTGTATTGTTAGGACAATTTATAGTATCCTTTAATTCTTGTGTGGTCGCAAATAAAATGTCATTTAGTATATTTATTTATAAGTTTACAAAAAAAAGTTCATTCTAAATAAAAAATCTGCAGTCGTTAGTGCCTATGTTAATGTATATACATACAAGTATACAGCTGACTAAGTTTGGCAAATGAGATATCATGATAAGGATAATTGGTGTTTCATCGGCTATCAATAATACCTCTAATTATTAAGAATTTTAAAACCAGCTGAAACTCTGCATTGCAAGAAAGTCATCCAAGCGGTTTCAAAGGGAAGTACTGATGCAGAAATACACGTACACTACAAATAACATTAACAGGTCCCAGGTGGCAGGAAACAAGCCTATAATCATACAATTCTACTTTCTCTAGCTTGCAAACTGTCAATGTTTCTAAACATCGTATTTCCTCTCCTAAGTATAGAATTCACTGCACGCATTCCTAAGCATGCCACAAATAGATAGAACCTCCCTACTAAGTCCTCTCGCATCTCTCCCACTATCGATCGAAACGATGTTTGCTCTATACATTGCTGACTTAACATTAACTCTTCAAGTACGAGCTCTGTTTGAACGTGTAATGTATTACCGATTGAATTAGGTCGGAGCAGTGCAGTTTTGAAGGATGACGCAGCTAAAACTTAAGAGTTTTGTGCTGGCTGTTCTTTGACTTCGCTGTGTAATTTAGTTCGGAAGGTTGGAAGCGATATGAGGTTATGTATGACTTACGATTGGATGGCTTTGATATTTTATTTTATTGCTAGGGGCTTCTTCGCGTGCGTAAAATTAATATCCACGGGTAAATGGACCTTGGTTCTAGACACGTGATTTTTCGGTAGCGCACGTCAATCACATACATTTTGGACATCGTTTTCGCTGATAGAATGTCACTTTGTAGGACCTTTAAAAAAAAATATGTCAGATTTTGAGCTACTGAGCAGTATAGTAGTAGTGTAGTATATCACAGTGCTATGCTAGAAGATACTGACTCGCTTCAAGAAAAACTATACTGTTAGCAAAGTAATTGAATTTTTAGTAGTTATTGATAAGCTAAAAATAAATGTAAGCTTCGAAAACATGTGACATCCACAAACCCGCATTGAGCCCGCGTGGTGGATTACCTACAGTTACAGCCCACGTCCTCTCACATAGAGGAGTCCTATGTCCCAGCAGTGGGAGCATGCAGAGGCTGATTATGTTTTGCTGGTAGTTTATACTCAATCATGCAGTTATTTAAAGTGGTTATGGTCAGCGTAATAAAATACCCTTTTGCTTTTAAATACGGCCCATCAAATTCTAAACCAAAGCACTTGAAAACATGCATCATTCTTGCACACGAATGTGTTCCAAAGCATTTAGTTTATAGCCTAGTCCATCAGCTATATCTGTATGCATTACTTCGATATCTTCGATATTATCCAGTTCCCGATCAAGGTTTGTATATAAAGGTTCTGTCTGTTTGTCTGTTTCAACTGGGACTATTAACATATGCAGGGTGACTCAGATCAGTATTGGAAATATATTTGATATGTATTATATAGGTGATCTTGTTATTTATTGCAGCTGCTACCGATAGACTTAAATGATCAGTTCTGATGGAACCGTGAGTACTATGACTATGTGGTTGCTTTTGTGAGTTTGCGTGTATTGATAAGTTGATTCAGCTACCTACCATTTAATTGCAGTGTAATTTTAAATATCTCTTTGACCTTTAAAACTACTTTACTAAGATTGTAGAACTTGAAATAAAATCACTGTTTAATGGATAAACTGGTATTATTAGTTAACTCATCATCATCATTCTCCTGCCCTTATCCCAACTTATTTGGGGTCGGCGCAACATGTCTGTTCTTGCATACTTCTCTATTAGTCGTCATCTCTGTAGTCACCCCCTTTTTACCCATCTCCTCACACAGCCCATCCATCGTTTCTTTGGCCTTCCCCTACTCTTATAGCCATCCACATCCATGCATAAGACGACATTTTCTTCACTCCTCCGCATCACATGCATATCAAGACAACAGATTTCCAAACAACTTTTCAGTCACCGGTGCCACTTTCAGACTTCCTCTTATATACTCATTTCTTAGTTAACTAATGATCAAAAATTAGACGCAACTAGCGACCCGCCCGGCTCCACACGGGTACAAATTATACACCTAAACCTTCCTCATGAATCATCATCTGTCGATTACGATTGAAAACAACATGAAACCCCGTTCAGTAGTTTTTAAGTTTATCGCAAACAGACAGACATACGTGGCAGGGGACTTTGTTTTATAAAATGTGGTTATATTTGCAGGTCGTAAACACAATAACATGGAACACAAGCAACAAGGAAAATTATTCTGATAAACCTGTTGCTATTTGAATTATGGCTTTTCCTGAATGCGCATCTCTTCTTCTTCGTGTCGATGGCACGATAGTAATTCAAATATTTTTGATTTGGGCCAACTTTGTCACTTCCACTGCATCTTCGATGGCACTGCATAGGTCAGATTGGTTGCTCCATTGTCAACCACAACATCGCTTACCATCAGGTGAGATAGTGGTCAAGTACGAGACTTTTTTTTTTGTGGGGTGGGAAATCATCCAATGACATCTGCCGCTCTAGGGTGGAGCGGGAGGGCGTGTCAGACTCTCACTGACTAAAACCCACCCCTTCCTTACCTGTCCTGAATGCCCAGGGGCGAGGTAACTCTTTCTAATTTATCCTCAACCGGGCAGGCATCGGCCATGACGGGCCCCCGTCATGTTTGCTGACAACTCTTTGAGGCGCGCGTGGAACACTACGCGCCGTCGACTCTCGGGCCTGGTGCTGATCGGACGGCGAGTTACCCACTACTCAACGTCCGCAGGCCCGGGTAAGTACGAGCCTATTAATGATAAAAATAAAAAACAAACTTTTGGGGAAGAGAGGGCGGGACAGGAGGTGGAGCATAGTTTGCGACTTGACTCCACATCCGCACCCTGCTTTGCCTACAGATATTCAAGATTCTGAGAGTCTTTCACATTAAACATTACGCCTCATTGCAACAAAGACAAATCAGTATATGACTTCAGGAAACATTAATATCCTGAATACCATTACCAGTCATAAAACAAACGATATTGAGCGTCATTAAAACGGGAATAAAAAAGAAATTCCCAAAGAGACGCCTGAAACGTCCGGTAATAGGAATTCCTAAGCCGAGGTAGGAATTCCTAGGAACTTATATTTGCGGTCTCCATAATAAAGTCTGCAAGCCGAGTTTTATATTTGTTGAGGCTTTTATAGCTTTCCAAGAGCGGTGGATTGTGGCTATATAACCAGTGAATAAGGATAATATGAATAACGTTTCTACGGTTTGTTTAGTTAGGGCTTGTTTTGATGGATATATTTTTGTTGTTAGTGAAGAATGGCTATGACCACGGGCTATGACCGTATCTAAAACGAAAATAATGACCCTCGATTAAGTTCTATTATTATGATTCAGATAACTATCATCATCATAATCATCATTTCCACCGAAAGACGTCCACTGCTGGACGCAGGTCTCTCCCGAGCGTCTGCACTTCGACCCTTCCTGTGTTTCTCATATTCAGCGGACTTAGCGGCCCTTCTTACCGGTCAACCTTGTACTTAGACTTGCAAACCTGCATCTTCCTGTACGCGGTTGCCAAACCTTTCCGCCCCATCGTCCATCCATTCTGCGAGCCCTGCCCACTGCCACTTAAATTTGACAATTCTTCGGAATATGTCCGTTACATAGGTTCTTCTGCGGGTCTCTTCATTTCTGATTAGGTCACTTTGAGAAACACCTACTGATTCGATCAACACTGTGTTATGCACCTGAGTTTTACACCTTTTTCATGGATGTCCTCTGCCCGGGGCAGGCGCTGTGGTCTGCCAGACTCTTACTGACTAAAACCACACGTTGTTCTGCAGCTACCTTTGGCTGGGCGCTGGAGTGTTTGCGCATTTCATCACGCTCCCCCGGCCAGGTAATGGCGCGTGAAATCTTGTGGACTAGGCGCGGAACACGGCGCAACGCCGTCTCAAACCTTCAGACTCCCCAAGTCTGTTGCGTGCCTGTAGGCCACATCCTATCAAAACACACACAGTTATGTAGAACGGTTCACCTACACGTGGATACAAGTGTCGACGCACTACTCATTAAAACGAGCCAGTTTTCACTCGGTCATCACACCGCCAACTCATTACTGAGACTGCGAGCCGTGACGAATAACGCCGTCGACATTATACTAGCGTGACAAATTATGATAAAGTTCTTATTAATAAAACTGTTGATCAGTGGGGCTCCTTATGGACGGGAGTGTTTGAAAGATTCACTGCGACCCTGGAACGAAGGCAATGGAAGGAACACGGGAGGGATTTAGTCAGTAAGAGTCTGACACGCCCTCCCGTTCCACCGAGAGCCAGGAGAAGTTATTTGATGACTTCACCCCTCAAAAAGAAAAGGGGCTCCTTATGGAAGAGTTCATCCGAAAACTGTCACCGTACCTTACTTCTTTCGCCACTTCGCCAAGCAGTTTTGTTGAGCTCCGGTTTGAAGGGTATGAATGCCACAGAAATTGTAGACAGATGACTTTTTAACTGATGAACTTTGACTCTCGGTGACTAGCAAAATGATGCGTAGGACGTTAGTGGATTGGAAAACGGGCAGTATAATGATAACTTTGTCGTTTAACATCAGGAAGGCAGAAGATTAGAATACCGTGGCTCTTCTAATCACCTGCCAGTTCGATTACCCGTTACGATTACATATTAGCCTCTTATAAGTTGTTATTGACAATTTAGAAGACACTCATCCTCTTTATACCTTTTAGGACATGATAAATATGGTTCCGAGTTAGTAGCTGTCTTTCCTTGGCATTATAAGTTCACAACAAGCGGTTTTCCAGAGTCATCACGAACCGTCTCGCGCGCAGGTTTGACGAATTTCAGCCTCCCGAGGAAGCCGGATTCCGAAAAGGCTTCAACACCGTAGACCACATACATACGCTGCGGCAGCCAAACAGTATAATCTGCCCCTCCGCTTAGCGTTTGTGGACTACGAGAAAGCCTTGATTCGGTCGAGACTTGGGCTGTGCTGCAGTCTCTCCAACGGTGCCAGATCGACTATCGGTACATCAAGGTGGTGAATTATTTGTACGAAAACGTCACCATGTAGGGCCGAAACCTATCCTCCTGTAGTGGGGTATAAGGCAAGGAGACGTCATTTCTCCGAAACTGTTCACGGCCGCAATGGAGGATGTCTTCAAGGTTCTGGACTGGAGAGGGCTAGGCATTAATGTCAATGGCGTCATGACTGAGACTATGGAGGACCTCAGTACAATGCTCCATGACTCAATAGAGCTTTCGAAAGAGTGGGTCTTTCGGCTCAAATGATGATGATGATAATGATGAGTTCCAGAGAGATCTGGCCTACTGTATTTGGGAGCGCAATGTGACAATATTCTTCTAATGCACCGGGATTTATTACTACGGACAGGCCCCGGCTCCGCACGAGAACAAATTATACTTCGAAACCTTCCTCATGTATCACTCTGTCTATTGGTGAAAACCGTATGAAAATCCGTTCACTAGTTTTTCAGTTTATCGCGGACAGACAGACAGACGCGGCGAGGGACTTTGTTTTATAATTATGTAGTGACTTGTCGTAACAAACGTGAATAATTCACAGTCTATCTCTTAGTTTCTCTTGATCATCACTTCGTTTGCTACAATTATTTCGTCTAAACTCCGTGACGCGAAGTGTTAGTAATAACTCACGCGCAGGTTTTTGTCACATGTAATCTAATGTCATTTTCGTAATAGCTTATTACTATTTATAGTTTTTGCGGTCATAATGGTGCAAAGTTCGTTGTTTCGATCGGTACTTATTAGCAATTGTTATGTGGTTGGAGTTATTGGAAACGGATAATGAGTAGTTGAATATTGTAAATGATTTTTTTTAGTATTCGTTGGCTTCTTGTTGCATGTTATACTTACAAGCCTGGCATGATTAGGTATCTTGATCTTCTTGACTTTTTTAACAACATTTTTTGAATATTTAATTTTTTGTTCATTTCAAAAAATTATAACAAACAAATTATATTTTTTTTTATTACACTTTCATCATGTGATCTTATTGATCTTAATGGTTTGTAGGTACTCATAAATTGACAATAACTTGATAAAGGTGTACGACGGTGTCGCGGCCATTTTATTTTTATTTTCTTTATTTAGGTAATCAACAGCGATACATAAAATTTGTTACAGTGTATTGTAAGGATAATAGTAGGTTTTCCTTTGTAACTGGTATTTAGCATACGAACGGATAATGAGAACATTTTAAATACAATATTACTTATAGTTAAATTTGGAATTAAAGAAAAGATAGTATAGTATATGTATACATAAGCTGTTGAAAAACACACCCTTATTTTCTTATTTTCTCGTCGACGATACATCTAATCGTACTGTTTGGACCGCGGCCACGTTTATTGAAGAGCGACGAAGGCGTTATTCAGGTTACCTCGGGTGCAGGTGAACGGACACTCCAGCAAATGGTACATGGTATGAACCCCCATGTACCATTTGCTGGAGTGTCCGTTGCCCTATGGCATGAACCCAGTGCGAGTCTCGCACTGGGTGTTGATGAATCAATAATCCTTCATTTTGCCCAGAACGGTTCCATAATAATGATAAAAGATCGACAGATTGTCATCATGACATAAAAACTATTTAATCTGTCAGTTAGATTTATACACAATATTTTAGACACTATTTTTTCTTGTGTCACGTCAACAAAAATGAGGACGACAGTGACAGTGCGTTGAAATTTCGCGTAACGTCACACTTACGTCAAAAATTTACCACTTTTTACCTAGAAGTGACGTAACAAGTTCATACTCCTGAACTTTGATACGTTTATAAATATTTTATTGGCTAGGTAAAGCAAAAAATACGTGTCCAATTTTTTTTAATAATCTAACTTACGCACTAAATATAATTATTATTTTATACCCAGAAATCATCCCTATTCTGTTACTAGGCAAAAACCCAAACAAAGAATGGAAATTTCTCGTCAGGCCTTATATTCCAATAAAATCGGATAATGTAACATTTCCCAATTTCACAAGGAAATGGCCCAAAAATCTTGATCACTTCGCTGAAAACAAGGTTATGTAAAACACGTTCGTTCTAGCGATGTATCGAGCTCGCGTACCTCGTTCAGATTCACGCACCGCCTACCGTGTATATTGCTGGCTGGTAACCCTGAACTGGATGGCTGGGACTTTCATTAACCTAGTTTTCTGGCTGTTTTTGTGTTGCCAAAATATACTATGAATAATATACTAATATAATATACTATATATATGGAAGGTTGTGATTGTGAACTTATTAAATTACACAGATAGGTTCTTTACGTCCAGCAGTGAACTACTTTTTTTAAGTTACTTAACTGTCCCACTCCCGGGCAAAAATAAATAACGTTTCTTTATATATATTTTTTTTTTAGAAGTTTAGGATGGTTGGGTCAAGTGACAGCCATGTTATTTGGGAAGTGAGAGTTAATGACGTGGTATTAGGTATAACACACAGAGTTAATTTCTGCATAGATTGATGCTGCTTGGTGGAATATGGCCCATTCCCTCTCCTAGAGATGAGGGGCCTGAGTCCCAGCAATGGGAACATTATAAGGCTAATTATGCGTGCTTCATGCTATAGATAGGTTGAAGCTCTTACTATCCTTGAATGTAAGGCATGGCTACGCATTAGGAAGCCCCAGGAGCTTTCCTTGGTGAATTCCTACTAAGAGCGGCAACAAATATATGGGTATTTACAGGAGCAGAGCAAAAAATATGAAGTCCTCCTGAATTCCTGATTACGGTCATGGCGGTCAATCTAGACTGCAATAGCACATTTAGTAGCGAGCCGCGGAAGATATTATATATTTGCACAAACACAGATACATTCTCTCTCTCTCTCTCTCTCTCCCAAATACCTAGTAGACCAACCATAATGCTAGTCTACTAAGTATGCTGTGGCACCACGTCTAATTTACTGATCTCAAAACATTCAGTAGTTTCAGTAAAAACCAGCTACCAAAGATTAAATTAAAATGTATAAATTCAAGCTCTTCAAACATAACAGACAGATGTGTTGCTGAGCAGTTTGTTGGCCACTTCTTCTTCCCAGCTAAAACACTAGGAAGTGGTGACGGGCGGGCGTTTTTCGGGGACTGTCTTTATGTAGAACCTTGACGTTCAAAATGAGCTGGCCCTCAGCATATTTTGAATAAATGACTGAGTTGATTTGACCAGCAACATCTCTCAAACACCCAGTACTCCAAAACCAGTAGGTATTCACAATCCAGTTACTCTGATCATTTGTTCTGTGTCTGGGTGTAATTTATCTATAATATTTATGTATTTAAAAATATTTAAGTATGTTTATCAGTTGTCTAGTACCCATAACACAAGCTCTGCTTAGCTTGGGACTAGATGGCGTTGTGTGATAGTTGTGGAATATTATTATTATTATTACTCTGTACCAACGCACTGAATGCTCGCTTATTTAGCCAATCATTAACATATCCTAAAAAAATACAACCTCCACCATGTCTCAAACACCCAGTTCACCAACCACATCACCCACAACCCAGCTACTCTGTAGCACCGCATCGAATGCTAGCTTTCTCTCACGGTCGGCTGGCAGAGAGGCAGATGTCACAGCTCAGCGAGCATCGCCGTACACTTAGCTAGGCTCTCGGATTTTAAATAACACGCCTTTTATAGCTAAGGTCAAGTTTATTAGTTTTTTTTTTTGTTGGTTTTTGCACCTAGTTTAAGTGTGTTATTTTCCTAGTTCTTTTTTGAAAGCGATCTACATAAAAGGAGACCACCCAAAAATAATCATAACCTTTGGAGTCACATCTAAAATATGCCTGTGAAAGGATCATTATTGGTTTTTATGTGTTTTTGTGTTGAATAAGGAATGTTCGTCTCACATAATTATTCGCATATGCATAGTCAGAGGCTCTCGAGTTCTAGACAACATTTCATTCATTGACATTCACAATTTGACATTCTACCAGCTCTACCGATTCCTGCCAGGGCCTGCAGTCTCGGCATTGATAGCGAAACTAATGTTAGCTACCGATCGCTAAATTACTAGCCGCTAAAAAACTCCCTCATTGTGAGGAAAAATTTTCAATCAAAACCTGAAAAAATAATTGATTTTCTAGAAATATGTGCAAAGACGGCGTACATTTTAACTTGCAAGCACTATTTTTCATGAAAACTTATTTCTTTCATTTCTTTTTAACTTGTCAAAATAATTAATTTCTTAGCGAACGAATTCGGTCGTTACGCGATCGTTAACTATGTCGAGACTGCAGGCCCAGAGTCGCGGGACTTATCGAAAGAGTCACCGCGGCCCTGGCACAGGCAACTGAAGAAACACAGGTGGGTTTTAGCGCTTGCCAGCAGCGCGTGGAACACTACGCGCCGTTGTCTCACGGACCTGGTGCTGATAGGACGACAAGCTACCCATAACTCGCCGACCGCAGGCCCGCGTCTACGGTGGCCGGAGATCGTCCTGCGACCTCCAACGCCCATGGCGTCTCCTGTGGCGGCTACGGCTGGGGGCGTGAGGGCCACTCCGTAGAGTCTCCCTCACCCGTCCCGCCTCCTCCTTTGCGACTGCACTGCTTCGCAGAAGGAGGAGACTGCTTCTCATTCCCTCTCGCCCCGTACCATGGTCTGGACCAGGGCCTGGCGCGAGAAGTCGCTGCCGCTTATCGCATCCACGAGGACACGGTAGTGCTCCGCTCAAGCGGTGCAGACCTCCACCGTATGCTCCTCCGTGTCATCTGGGCGATCCGCGCAATGGGGACACCCGGGCGTTTCCTCCCGCCTTATCCGACACAAGAACCTCCCGAAACAACCGTGTCCGGTGAGGAACTGCGTCAGGGGGAAGGTGAAGACGCCGTGGCGCCTCTCCAGCCACTCCTCAAAGGGCTAAAGCCGAGACGAGACAAAACAGAGTGTAAAGTCCCGCAACCTAGACGGGTGTTGTGTCTGGTCCAGGCAACGATGGTTGATTTTGGACTTGTAAATGTTCAATCGCGCGGAGAACTTTGCGCGATGTAGGATTTGTGTGTTTTAGTTCGTATGAGATCGCAGTTCATGTGCCTTGGTCGAATCTGCCGCGCGACCAGTGAGGGCTGTCCAGCAACCAGCCTAATACAATAAATATAATTAATAGTGGCTGAGGCTGGCCGAATTTTCCGAAATACACTACATTGCAAGCCTTAAAATGGTCGGGGAGGAAGGCAATGATTAAGCTTCTTCTTCATTTCTATGGTCCTAGATTTATGTAACTAATTTTTATTGATACTTCGCCACTTCTACTTCGATTGAAGGTTTTTGGTAAAAAAAAGTACTACGCCGTGTTACTTAATATTGAAACGCTGCTGGGAATTTTCCTAATAATAATAAAATAAAATAAATACCTGGTCAGTCCCTAAACCTCAGTAGCCAGTACTATCACAACATTTAAATTTTCACAATAAATGATACCATCATGAGTCATGAGTCAGTGATTTCTGCGCACGGTTAGTTGTTTAGTTATTTTGTTCCGAGTATTCGACAGCATGTATTGTCTTCTGTTATCATTTGTGTGTATACCATGTAGATATTTACATAATGATACAATGTAGCTTACTTTTGTATTTGTATTGGAGATCGAAGGTCAATTTTGTAGGACAAGATAAGGCGCCAGTGAACATTGTTCTTGATAATACATATATTAAATACTTTGGAGGAAAGGAGGTGTTGGAAGAAAAGCCAAGAAAGTACCAGAGTATCGATAAAGCCCGAGGATTCGCCAAACATAAGTGGCAGTAGGCAGGGCACATTTCAGAACATATGGTCAATGGGGACGAAAGGTTCTGGAGAGAAGCGAAAGCGGAAGACGCAGGGTTGGAAAGCCTCCCACAAGGTGGGCTGATGACCTGGTGAGGCTCGCGGGAATCCGATGGATGAGAAACACACAGGACAGGTCGCCGCTCCAGAACTTGTCAGCCCCTTTGACAATCTGGTCTGCGAGCGATGTGCCCGACCCACTGCTACTTCAGTATTGCGATTCTTCAGGCAATGTCGGTAACCTTGGTTGGCTTGCGGATATCATCATACCTGATACGATAATGCAAAGAAACTCCGAGCATGGCCCTCTCCATAGCCATTTGGGTGACTTTAAGCTTTCTGTTGAGGCCTATTGTGGTCGCTCACAATGGGCCCCAACAGAAGGCTTAAAGTCATAATTATATTGCTGCCTTGCAATACTAAATCTAATATCTAATATTACCTACTCATCAACGAAAAACGTCGTGCGTCCTTACAACCTCCTAGAATACAGTCATGCTAGAAATAAGTGTACAACAACAAATACAATATCACCTAAAAATACCAGCCTCAGATACCACGGTGAATCATCCTTCGACTCCTGCGCATACAGTGCGCTCTGTTCTAAGAAACTACACTAATTGCATTCACTTATCGTTGATACGAACATGCTGAGCTTACGTCACGGCGAGTGATGTCACGGTGCAGATGTTGTGAAGACAACAAAGGTTATGTAGGGTATTTGTCGTAAATGTAAATGTACGAAATAAATATTTATACCTGTATATATGTATATTGTATTATAACTGACTTAGACTATGAAAGATAACTGATTACAATTTTATGCAGTGGGTGGTAAAAAAGTTAAAAAAACCCAGCGGTTTTTTTTTAATACTTCTTTTCGCCATTGCTTTTGCCCAGCAGTGGGACACAAAGTAAGTTGACAAAAAAAAAAAACCTAATGCAGCGAAGAGAGGTTTTTCTAGCCAATTTAGGCGTAGAACTAACCAATGAAAAACAGCGACTGTGATATCATTTATTTATCTTCTAACAGAATACATAATATTATGTCACAACCTTTTCACATTAATGTATCATTTACATACAATTACAGTTGCTAAGCGCAAAAACCTTTTGGATTAAGAAAAATAAAATATATAATATTCCAGTATTTTTACTGCAAGAAGAGTAAATAAAATCCCGACAAATATCATTGTTAAATACCAGACATTTTCGTAAAGACCGCGGATAATCACAGCTGAAATTCTTTGCAAGTTTCCTTGAAATGACGCTAATTTTCTTCAGCTATCTCTATTATTTGCTACTAGCGACCCGCCTCGTCTTTGCACCTGAGCAAAATGATTCGAAAGACACGTAGCGCCATCTAGCGTCCTAAAACAATTGTGAACGTCGAAAGTTCTTGTTCTTTCCCTAGGGAACAGTACTTTTTTTTCTGAATGAAAGGTACACTATGTTCTTTTCTGTACCCATTTTTTTTTGTGTTTGGGGAATCATCCTATGACTTCTCACGCTCTCGGTAGAGCGGGAGGGCGTGTCCGACTCTTACTGACTAAAACCCAGCCCTGTTCCTTCCCAGCCCTGAGGTAATATGTGTCTGAGTGCCCAAGGGCGCGGTAACTGTGTTTCGAATTTATCCACGACCCCTATTTCTGTACCCCTGACAACGTATATGCTAAAGTTCGTTATGATCGGTTTAGTGGTTTAGGCGTGAAAAGGTAACAAACAAACTTACTTTCGCATTTAGCTTCACTCGGGTACAAATTTTATACCTTTTCTTTTTTAAGAAAAAATAAACAAATTACATACCTACCTTCTATACCGACCTTCCTCATAAATCACTGTCTATTGGTGAAAATCACATGAAAATCAGTTCAGTAGTTTTTGAGTTTATCGCGTACAAACTTTATTTTATAATATGTAGTAGTAAAGTGAGCATTAGATCCTAACTTCACTACAAAACAACAAAACGCGTGTAACGATGAGTTTTGTTTTCAGATTTACAGGTGTTTTGATAAATTTCAGTCGTGGGAACTCAGACGTCCCTTTGTGAGAAATGGTCCCTTGAATCCTTTGAAACAAACTAAGTGTGGAAAATTTACAACTGTTATGAACAATTGTTTTACAATAGAGAATGGAGTTTTAAGTTTTTCTTCCGTAATAATTATGTATTAGCTAGCTAGGATGTGGTGGGAGTGTTTGAAAGAGTCACCGCGGCCCTACCTTTTTACCTTACTGAAGGAATATGGGTGGGTATTAGTTAGTAAGAGTCTGACACGCCCTTCCGCTAAACCCAGAGAGCGGGAGAAGATGTTTTTTGATTTCCCACCCAAAAAAAAGGTAACTATGATAATCCAAGTGCCATTGCGTTCATTCACCATTGACGTCATCGACACATAAAGCGTAAGCTAAAACTGTACGTGCTTCGAACATTGCACACAGTTCAAATGCAATAAAGATTCCCATGCGGCGTGCGCTCAATGACAAACTAGTCAGAGTCGTACGCAAGTAATTGTCTTGACATGAACAGATAACGAACTTCCTCGTACATAATGGCGTGGCACATATTTTTTGCTTCTATCTGCACATTTTATCAGTAAGCGTAGTTTCTCCGTGTTACTTTTCTGCCATGTTTATCAATTATTTTAGTGAGAGTTGCGAGTTTTTACAAAGAAAACAATGATAAGTATGATTTAATTGTCTATTTATTGGTATGGCATAATTTAATGGTAACAGTAAAAAAAATCTCTTTTGGAAGAAAAAGTCATTTTCCGCCGACCCTAAATAAATTGGGATAAGGGCCGGAGAATGATGAGTAAAAAAATATTTTTTACAAAAAAAAAAATACAACCGACTTAAAAAAAAGAAAATACATAAAAAAATTAAAAATAATTTTAATTTCGGAAGTCGGTGTTTGTATTTTGTTTCTTCGTTATTTGACACCGGCTCGTTTGTGGTCTCGGTATCCGCTCTTACACTAGGCTACCTCTTTCTTTTCTTGACCTGCCTTTTAATGCATTTAAAACTAAAGTTAAATCTAATCTTTGTTGGAAGGCATACTATTCCATCAATGAATATTTAGATGATAAGAATAGTTGGTCGCTGTGTTAAACGCAAGACAATAAATTGATGTTCTTTCTTTAGTTAGCTTATGACAGGTTTTATGAGTTCATATAATAATTATTGTTTACTGATTTTGCTGTGATGCCCTTAGTTTATCACTTTTGGCTTCGAATCACAGCTCTATCGATAGATACTACCGTTGCACGTGTAAGCACACACCAGTTATGTATGGAGGCTTATTTAATTTGGTTTTGGTTTAATGTTTATTAAATGCTTGAGCTTTTCTGTTTTTGATGGCATAATGGAGTGTGCTAGCTAACAAGTGGCGGATAATTTAATTATATGATCGTATTTTGGATGATTATGTCTTTATTTTTTTCTGTTTTACATAATTGTTACATAGATTTATGTTAAGACAGTTGCATATTATTACATAGATTCAAGTTCTTCATACTTAACAGACAGATGTGTGGTTGGGGACTTTGTTGCGTCACTTCTTCTTTACAGCTAAAACACTAGGAAGTTGTGACGAGGGATCGTTTTAAGGGACTGTCTTTATGAAGAACTTTGATGTTCAAAAAGTGCTCTCTGCCTAATTTGAACGAATGACTTTTGATTTTGATTTTTGACTTCCATAATGAAGGGTATTTTGCAATTGTTTGTTTATTTTCTTTGTTAGAAGTCGATTGTATTTTTGTAAAAACTTTTAAATTTTTCGCTTTTTAGTTGTTGTACCCCAGAACCGAAACTAAATATTTATGGTTATGCCCGAATTGATAACCCCAATAACAGGGAACATGGACATGGATTTGAACGTAATTGGAGAAAACCAAAACGTCATCTACATCTGTCTACACATATTTTTTTTAGTTTTGGTGATTTCTTCGAAAAGCTCTGAATTAATGTTGATGCGAATGACCTACCAAACAAAAAAGAATCATCAAAATCTATTCACCAGTGGCAGAGTAATCGCGTAACAAACATACAAAAAAACATACGGACGAATTGAGAACCTTCTCTTTTTTGAAGTTGGCTAGAAATTCATGCTTGAAGACAAAGGACTCTAGACGAATTGACAGTTCAAAATATTTGGAATATAAAAGTAGTTTCTATGTAGACAAGCGCTACTTAAAAGAAATGCCAAAATGTTTTGCTATGCTAATGTGTACTACTCATAGCAAAACATTTTGGCATTTCTACAATCGATATCGCTGATAGAATATCACTTTGTCGAGATTTCTAAATACTTCTTAGGAACTTTTGTCCTAAAAAAACGCCTGTGATACCTAACGCCCATGTTCTACTTACAGTAAGAAGTATCTAAACGACCCTTATCTTAACTACATTACACTAAATTGAAGACAAACTACTCCAGTCGTATTATGAATGCGACGCCTTACAAGTGCGGATGACTCACTCAATGAACTTGTCCGCCGTCGCCGCTAGTCGCAAGTTCAACGATTGTCGCAGGGGAGGTCGCTCTATCGATTGTTTGTACGTGCTGTGAATAGACGGCTTTAATTACAATTTTTTTAAGCCACACTTGTATTGTCTTAAATTTCAAAAATATGCGTATCGTATCGAGTATTCGTATTCTAAGTATGAACGCCCATTTAGACCATATCATATCAATCTTAGCATTATCTTATTGCTCGCCGTGTTCAGCCAAAAACAACGTGTACCTATGTATCCCTTTTGATAATCGCCTTGAGATGAAACGCGGTGTATCATGAATCAAATGACATAATCTAGTGTATAATATCGTGCTGCAGTATCAAAATACGTCTATACTATATTCATACGATACAACTGAAATGTAGACCTCACCTTCTCCTACCAAACTTGTGTGTCTTAGGCAATCTCTGGCCAATTTTGCCCCGTTTGTTTTAACGAACATTGAAAATAGTGATTGAAAATAATCAGAAAATCGTTACCAAAAATATTGACCCTCAAACTGGATGGTCTTCACTCTTCAGCTAAGAAGAAGCCCACTTCATGAGCTATTCCCGAGGGCATCATGAGGGTCACTTAAAGATAAAACTCTCGCCTAAGAAGTGGCTATATCGTGGCCTTTTGGGGGCTATACAGAGAAACTTGAAGGGTAGCAACGTGTATCTACAAAACTTTTGTAAGAGAATAAACTTTATTACCCAAACCTAGAACCAAAAATATTTTCAGTCAGTATTATTGCTTTAGGTAAAATAAACACTTGTCTGATGCTAATTATCACACCAATAGTTTCAGTACCCTCCGAAAGAAAAGCAAGCCTAGTTATAGCCCCCGGGCTGCTACTAAAACTTTCCTAACGGAAAAACCCAAAAGTATTTTCCCTGACACAAGAATCAAACCCAAAACCTCACGCTAAACTGTCACGCTTACAACAACAAGACCAACGAGGCAGATTCCATAATGGGTTCGCTAGGATTGCGGAAGTGTTGGAAGTCACTGCGGCCCTGGTACAGGAAACTGAAGGAACACACACCGTTGGGTTTTAGTCAGTAAGAGTCTGACATGCCCTCCTGCTTCACCCACAGAGCGGGAGAAGTTATTTGATGATTACCCTCAAAAATTACTACCTAAAATTACCACCCTCAAAAAAAAGCAGTTTCCAAAATAAACATTCATTCAGCTCTCTTTTGTCACAGAAACACAAAACAATCTTAAATGCTACTAATTAAAAGCTACAATATATCAATCTCATGCCAGTCACAAGTTCACAACGCTGTTTACTTTTTCTGCAGTTAACTGTAAACGCATCGTAAACAGTTTCCCACCATTATGGCACACTATCATGACGCAGGCGACTTGTTGCGACGGGTTCCCGATATGGTGGGGACAAAGAGTAGGAAATGACATGGAGTGGTATTGATTTTTGTTTTGCTTAAAGTTTAACAAAAAAAGGTTTAGACAAATCTCCTCTTTTGAAAAAACCACCTGAGTGTATATCTTCATATTTTGCTATATATTGCAAGCGTTGCATCATCGCATATCTCTTTCTTTTCCATGTGGTCATGTCACAGCATTAAGGATAAAAAGCCAAGCACAGGATGCTATTAACAACGCATAAAACATCATCACCTGCCTATTCTTTCCTAGTTACATGTGTCGGGGTGTGTCCTCCTTCCAGTCTAAACGGATGCAGCTGACTACCAGAATATTACATGAAGCGACTGCCTACCTGATCTCCACAACCTAGTTACTGGAATTTATACGAGTAGGTACATTAGGCAAGTGAAAATACCGTCATCTGTTCCCACTGCTGGGGCACAGACCTCCTCTCTTTGAGAGGCACACGCCGTAATCCACCACGCGGCTCCAATGCGGGTTGGTGGATGTCACATGAAATGCCGTTTTGAGAGCAGTGGTGATGAAATAATTTACACAAAGTAAAGAGCCTGTCTGGGTTTGAAATAACGACCTACAACTTGTACGTCGCGGCCGTTACCACTTTGCCACCACTGCTCCTCCACTTAACACATACAACATATACCTACCTAAGTAATTGTAGCCACTTGAGTTATTTTAGTGCTCTTGTCATCCATTCCATATACACTTATTTTTTAACTTTGATAGGCGTGCGCTTGACCACTATCTCACCTGATGATAAGCGATGATGTGATCGATCGACGATAGAGCACGCTTGCCTTGAAGTAACCTATTCATATTTGACTTGACTCAAGTTTACTGTCTGCACTTAACATTCCATTTGTCGACCATTACATGTCACCGCCCGATACGGCCCGTTCCAGCCTGTCTTGTTACACCCACAGAACTACTTGTTTGATGGACGTGCGTCCTAGAATTTGTTATTAAGTTTCGTGCTGTCTATGTAAATAATAATTGTATAGTTTCTTGAGTAGCTTTGTGAGCACGATTACGCCCGTTAGCTAAGAGGGAGTTTGTTGATAGAGTGTTTTAAGAATTGTCAGGTTTCGCTGATTTTCTATAATGTTGGTTTGACAGTGGTGTAAGGTCATGTTTAGTTGTCTGGAGTGTCAGCTGTGGACGTATTTGGGCTAGTTTCAGGCTATGACCTGGGCTAATTTATTGAACGTCACCCTTTTATAGAATTCTATCACAATCAATAGATGTAAGTATCATTTAGGCGTCTATTACCTGGTTATATTAGGTTTTGCTGTCAGTTTTACCACAGTCAAAGTTGCGACTGACGGATAACTGACCGTCTAGTATGCTGACTGATGGTTGAATGAAGAAATCTCCATGATTTTTTAATCATTCAACCATCAGTCATGAACTCATGACTTTTGGAAATGACTGACGTTTACATCGTCTAGGCGCAGAATGTCCAATTCGCAAAATATCCGGCGGTCGCAAAATATCCAATTCGCGGAATGATAGTTCGCAGTGTCCAATTCGCAAAAAGTCCAGCGCTGCAGCGGTCGCAAAATGTCCAATTTACGGAATGCCCAGTTCGCAGAATGTACAATTCACAGAATGTCTAGTTCACAGACTTGCTAACTGGACATTTCCAGTTAGCAGAATGTCCAATTCACAAAATATCTAGCTAGCAATGTCCAATTCGCAACATGTCCTCTTCGCAGAATGTCCAATTCGCAAAATGTTCAGCGATAGCAGAATTTCAAATTTGTAGAATTTCCAACATCATAACGTTGTCACCCTCTCCCGGGCCCTCATCAATCCGTAATTGAATCAAGATTTGGGCTTTAATCATAAACGTTAATTACAGAAAAAAAGTTATAGTTTACGCACAGCGACCTCTGTTTTTTATAGCGAGCGACTAATACGCCAGCAAACCGCGAGCGCACGTTCTTGGTCAGCTGCTGTTTATCAGCACACAATGACAGTTCTATTTTTTAATGAATATTATTTCCTTCCTTAAGGTTAAAGCTATAAGGTAGCCGGCGAAATTATAATATATATAATCTATAAAAATAAAACAAAGGGGTTAGTTACTCCATTTGTAGCTCGAGAACGGCTGGACCGAGTTTTATGATCTTTGATGTTTTCGATTAGCCCCGAATAGCAGAATAACTAATAAAACGTTGGAAAATTTCACGATAAAAATAATACGAATAGAAATAATTTTTCCATACATTTTATATGGAATGGCTTTTTTAATGATATCACGAGATCGGATTCATTTATTGATTCTATACATATATGACATATAATATCACGCTGCGACCAACAGGAGCGAAGCATCAATAAAAAATAAAAACGGGAAAAAAAATCCTTTTCAAAGCTTCAGATGCGTGCGCTGCGTAATCGGTTAAAGTTACGCAAAAATGATGTACCTATAACGGAAATTTTCTTCTATTAAAGTTCTAAAAAAAGTCCCCGACAGCATATGTCTATCTTTTAAGGTTACTTACCTCACCATAATCTATTTTATGGTTTTTATTTTTTACGCTAAGCTTAGTTCAGTAAAACTTAGTTTATAGAGCGAATGGTGAAATCGGCCCTTCTATTCGTAACGAATATTATTAGCCACACAAAAAATGTTACCAACGAAAGTTGGACGCCCTTACATCACGATCTTAATAAGTACTCAAACGTAAGTAGTTAGTGTCGTCAGACGATATATTCTATGTTCTGTTTTTCTCCATATATATTATACAAAAGTTCATGACTTCATTTAATTACCTTTCAGCAAAACATTAATATTCATAAACCTCTCAAAACCAAATATAACTTTGCGTCGGTGAAACATGATATTTGCCTTCCGTTTAGCGTAAATTGTGGATACAATGTTCTGTGTTCTCATGTTACAATTAAATTTATTTGTAATCGTTTCTTAAGGGCCTTCTCGCGGTCCAGTGGCGCCCTCATTGAATAAAAAATCGTAGCATAGCACAGAAAATAAATATTAAAAAATCCAACTTGACGTTTGTTACAAAGAGGATAAAGAATTTTTACATTGTTAAAACAGGTCTCAAAATGTTTCGTATCCAAAGTAGTAGGCAAAAGTGCCAAAAACGGCCGTTTCTGACAGTTTTGCCTACTACTTTGGATACGAAACATTTTGAGACCTGTTTTAACAACATAAAAATTCTTTATCCTCTTTGTAACAAACGTCAACTTGGATTTTTTAATATTTATTTTCTGTGCTATGCTACGATTTTTTATTCAATGAGGGCGCCACTGGACCGCGAGAAGGGCCTTAAACGGAATGTTTTGCGACGGCAGTCAGAATTTAATGTCAACCGTGGGTGTGGCCGGTAAATGTTGTTATAATTTTATTACTCTATCTCACCAAGGCGGGTTTGTCTTGGACCATGGATGTGTGTGTACTGTTCGTACGTAAAATCGAAGCGCTCGGTGTCATAGAAAATAACTTACGCACACAGAAACAATGTGCACGTGAATCTGCACACACATCCAAGGCCAACCCTCCTTTGTGAAATAGAATATATTTAGGTAATAGTTAAATCACTACATCACTTAGACATATTATAAAACACAAGTCCCCCACCGCGTTTGTACGCGATAAACTCAAAAACTACCGAACGGGTTTTCATGCGATTTTCACCAATAGACAGAGTAATTCATGAGGAAGGTTGAAGTGTAATTTTTACCCATGCGAAGCTGGAGCGGGACGTTGTTCGGGAATAATTACGAAAATTGGAGCGGCATTTAAATTTACTTTTGCGACAGTTTAATTGGGAATATTGAACTTGGATGTTAATAGTATTTATAGAAAGCCACAAGATAAATATTCTAGATTCTAGGTAGAGCGTGCGTCTGGGTTGATATCTATGACTGCGTTGATTACCTACTTTTATTGCAATTAGTAATTTAGTTGGTACATCTTTATGCGCTGAAGAAGTGCCATTCCCTCAGCGAAAATTACTGTCAAAATGTGTAGACACGGGATCGACAAGAGCATATGAATTGACACGTTGCTAATCACAAACATTTTAGGCTTTTGACATTGTTACCACGTTGTCACCCTGACAGAATGTCACTTTGTCCAGTATCCCAAGTGGGCAAAGGTTTTTTTTTGTAAACGGAGTTATAGACATGGGCAAAAAGGCTGCCAGGCTCAAATGTGATTGGGTGGGTCACGTCGGCCGCATGCATGATGACCGCTAGGCAAAAGTGTCCACACAATGAATTTATGGGTGCCAAAGGATAGACGGCGTCGCCGAGACCGACTCAGGAAGGGGTGGCGAGATGACTTGAACACTCAACACGAAGGCTGGTTTGAGGTGGCGCAAGAAAAGAGTGTCTGGAAGGATATAGGGGAGAGCTTTGCCCAGAAGTAGGACACTACAGGCTAAAAAAAAATAAGTTCGCATTTGACCACTATCTCACCTGATATTAAGCGATGATATGGTCGACCCTGGAGTACGATTGCCTAGAAGTACCTATTCACTCTTTACTTGAAAACTCCCAGGTTGTAGCTTTCAGGAAACACAGACCCGGCGGGGCATTCCACTCTTTCTCAAGAGATATACGTAGTATAAAACTAACTACTTTTTACCCGACTGTCCTGCCCCGAGTAGAAAATGTGTATTTTTAGACAGATGTTTTTGGATGTTTGTCCATCAATCACGACTACAAGGCCTTTACGGTTAACGTACAAACCAAACTACATCCCGAAACCACTAAATTAAAGTTGTCCAAAACCCAGCTAGTTTTACTTATACAAAGAATCAATTAAAATCCACGAAATTTGTTGTACCTTACTTCGAAAAACACGGATCTAATTCCGAACAGCCGGTTACATTTCGACATTGTCACCGTCGTCGGCGGATAACCGGGTTTCTGTGGCTGGCATGTTGCCAAGTGCCAACCGCCCGGCCGTGCACGTTGCATCAAATGTAGTGTGGTTATGTTGGTGATGTTGTGATTTTGAGAACACAGTGTTTAATTTTTATTTTGCTGTTTTGAACTATGTTCATACCCCATGAATATAGTTCAAAACATGATTGAATCATGATTTTCTAGAGTATTTTAAGTATTTTTTATTCATGCTGTTTATAGTATTATTTACGGCGGTTATGGGGTATTTTACTCGTAAACATGGCAGAAAGCAAAACGATAGGGCTGGGTCTGATTTACTTCTATGTCTACTTATTTTTCAAGTAGAAACGGATTTTGTTCAAGTTTTCACTTCTGTCGGTACTCCCGGAGTGCCAGTTTTTTTTTAAGTAAAACTTCTTTACGCACGCTTAACTTGGGCAGGAAGCTGGTGAATGCGTGAGGAGAGCGTTACGAAAAGTGTGATCGGGCAAGGTGAACAGAAGAGATGGAGCCTTAGACTATGAAAGGTTATAGACATAGTGTCAAAAGCCAGCAATCTGAAGTACCAGAATGAGTAGCCGTCTTGTATCTGTACACGCGAAAAAAGCTCACACAGACAAAATGAGAAGCCGAAACATCATCGTTATGTTCGTCGAGGTCACTCACACATTTTATAGATCCTGCTTCATTTAATGTCCAATGCGTCCTATAACCTTTCATAGTCTAAGGATGGAGGAGAAGTTTTACTTCAGTCATGTGGTCTAAAGCACACTCGTTTTTTTTTTTTAATATTGTCACTTTTTAGGGTTTTATTTTATTTCATTTGTGTGAACCTGTGGCACTACCTACCTAATAATTATTTTTCTTTCTTTCTTGATCTCTACTGGGTCAACCAGTGTTACTGGGATCCCCATGGAGAAATTTAGAAACAGCTTTTTGTCTGAGTTTCTGCTCAGCTCAGGAAAATAGTTTTGCTTCCTACAACTTGGGTATGAAACATTAGCACTCGGCGAAAAGCCGAACATTTAGCCACCCATGCACAAAAAGGAAGGCCGCGAACACAAAACAAGTAACAAATAAACATACAACATAGGTAACGAATAGCTAGGTTCAGTTAGGTCACGCGATACGCCTATCTGACCACAGAACTAAACTTAGATGCAGACACACGTGCCTACAAGCGAATATTTCTGTCACCGGAGAATTGTAAACACATTAGCTTATGAAAAATCTCGTAAAATTTTTAACTCTTTGTTTTCAATAAAGCTCTGATACATTGAAAATGATCAAAGAACATAAACTTACAAAAACATTACACTTTCTTTTAAATCTACCAACCCAGCTCCCTTTAAGGACACGTTTAGTGAAGCTACTTACATATTATATTCGCCACTGTAATCTAATAATCTTTACCACCTCATTCCAAATTCCACTCATTAACATACCAACTTAATTCCTTAAACGGGCCTAAACCCAGGAAGACTTTGCGCCCACACATTTAGCACTTACTGAGTTATATAGCCGAAACCCTATTCTGCTAGAATACGCAAAATTTCGCCGATACCATAGAGCACGAAAAGCCGCACCGGCAAGATTATGCTGATAATATTCGGGGCCGTGATGTTGCGGTGAGCACAAGTCTCAGCTGTCAAAGCCATAGTCAGAATTAGACTTCTCAGGAAATTTAAGGCCACCAGTTGGCGCCACTTAGGCGACAGGTCTTTTACTTTGAAAACGAAACATAATGACGTAAACATAACTTTAACGTCAATTTAAAGTATGTCATGTTTTAGTATAGCCATCCGTGATCTAAATACTTGGTGTTTGTGCGACGTATCTCTGCAGACCATGACCCACCTCTCATCTTGCACCGCATGCCCTGTCGCCTGCATGCATGTGAGGCTGCGTCAGCAAATGCTGTTGTCGTGGCTGAATACTGGGCCAAACATTTTAAACCCGTCATGCATTCATTAGCAGTCATTAGCAGACACAATTAAAAACCAATTGTCGCGTCACCTTAACGAGACGCGAGGGGCCTGACGGATTAATTAAAAACTAAATTTGCCATCGACACGCTAAGAAGAAGACTCCTTGCCACACTTGGTTTTATGGAAAGTTTTGAATGCCGTCTCTAGCAGGAGTTTGTGGCTAAGTAATAGGAGCTGGATCTTTGACAGTCGTTAGGGATATTCAGAATCCAGAAAATCTGACACCAGTCTTGGTATAAAGTATTAAGTAAGTTTTAGTGGATTGAATGAAGTATCGTGTTAATCAGACACTTCTGATTAACACGATACTTCATTCAATCCACTGGGATTCTCAGACTCTACATTCCAGTATCTGATTCCTTGTAAAATACTGGCAATCAAGTAGATGGAATATACTTTATCAGCTGATTAGACTGGGAGGCGACCCTCACATATTTGGGAAATGACTAAGCAGATTAAAATTATGACACGCACTGTCACGCTGGTTTTTTTTCCTTTCTATATCTTGCAATCAGTCATGGGGACTATAAACTGATGGGATCTAGTCGGAATGGTTCGTAGGGTGCTGCTCCCTGCGGAGCCTAACAATCACCCTTATGGATGGCTATTCTCGTCGAAGAGGTTACGCCGCCTCTTCAGTCGGCTAATGGTTTCAGGGATGGTAAGCTGTCCTGCTAGTTGGTTTGGGTTTTTTGTAGACGTGACTTGATCGTTGGCGCCATGGACTGGCTATGTAATATGTATGAAAACTTTTGACATTGCCATCTCTAAAAATGCCCGCCCGGTTGTCTCCGTGCTCTGTGGTCGCCATAATTGAATTTAGTGCGATCAGTTTAGTGAGCCAAATATCGGATTATGTTTATATTAGCGTTACAAGGACTTTATTACGTCATTAGAGGGGAGGATAATGATCATGGTTCATTTACATCGCAGGTTTTGTGAGGGAATTATGGAAGATAGCTGTTGGATTAGCCGCAATGGCAACTTAAGATTTACATTGGCTATAAAATTCGAATCTACTTAGTTGCCCTCAACGTAGACCTATGTTGGGTTGCAAAACAGGACCTTTCGTTTAAATTTTTACCATCATCAAACGATACGTATTCACTAATATTGTGTTATTTCTTCCCGATTTATTTTATTTTCTTCTCCCACGACAACACATCATTGTGAAAGCCTTATCTCGTTCCAAGTGAGTTGTCACATAGTAAAAACAAATGCTTATCATCGCACCTAGCAATATTTGTAGGTACTATGTGGTTACTGGGGAAGTGCTTCCGTCCAACCGACACGCTTTCTTCAGAGGCATAGCTAAATTATTACGTGTACTGTTACGTAAATATAATTGTATATGTTTGTTTGTTTGAAACTGTTATTGGGTTTCTTATTGCGAATTCTCAGTAGCATCTTGTTTTTTTTAAGTATGTGTTTCATAAGTGTGTCCGTGGCTTCACAGGCCCTATCAGAATACCAGCGCTGCGATATTTATTTTATAAATTTCGCAGCATATGCGACTGATATAAGTGCTTTTTTGGCCTCGCTTTTGTTTTTTGTTATTATTATCACTGATGTAAGTATGATGTCTTGCCATGTAAAAATTGTGTTTTTCTGTGCGAGGCATGAAATAAACTTTTTTCTTTTTTTTATGTGGACATATTTTTAAAAACTGCTTCTGCACATCGAAGAGAAATACTTTCTCCAAGGAAGTCCTAGACAATTAAAAAAACAAACAAAATGTACCTACCATACTAATTTTGATCACTTGATGATAACTTTATACGGCAAGTCCAAATTTTTTTTTGGGAATTTAGGCGCGGGACAAATATAAGAGGCATCGGGCGGAGGCGAGGCGCCGGCAAAGCGCGGGCGAGGTGCGGGCGCGGCGCCGCTGCAGCGCAGAACAGGCGCGCTAACGGTGTCAGAAAGACGTGGCGCGGGCGAACGCAGTGGATGCATTTGGGGCATTCTAGTGTTTGATTTAACTTCGGGTACGCCGGGGGTAAGGAAGCGGCGCCCGCTCCACGCCCGCGCCCCGCCGTCTCAGTATGTCCTGCGCCCTACCTCTTCTATACATTTTGTATGAAATACTAAAAAAGTGGCACCGCGCCCGCGCTGCGCCCGCGCCTCGCCACCGCCCGACGCCTCTTGTATTTGTCCCACGCCTTACTATGATAACCTTAGAGAAAGTTGTTCATATCGATGTGCAGAAGCAGTATTTAAAATATGACCGGTCGTTTTCGTTACACCCTGTGTGTATAGCTTTAGCAGGTTTATAGCTTTGGCAGTTAACATGCGCTACTAAACAAATGCAACGAACCAATCACATAATCCCACACCTCTTCAACAAAGTGAACAGATGATTCACTACGCTCTTGCGCGCGCTTCCTGTCGACCTTGAAAGATCGTCTGCATGTCACGTTCGTGCGTGATTGGCTGATAACTAGTCTGCAGTTTATTGTTTGAATTAAGAACATCATTATATTTACAGGTACCTATTTAAAAAAGAAGTAGACATTTTTGGCGGAATTTTTTGAGTGAAGTTCAGTGGCTGCCAAAGGCAGTGATCTACTTCCTCGGGCACCTATAGAACTCATTTTTTTAGAAGTAACTAAAACTCACGTATTGCCAAGGTCTTTTTGAAATTGAGTATTTGTCAAACCTTGCCTGAAAATCTGTCAAATTTTGGCATTAAAGTAGAGTTTAACATGTTCTTAACTCCAAATACTCAATTAAGAAACCGGCCCATATTTTTAAAGTTTAACACGATTACCTCCACTAAGCTATCAATAACGTATCCCACGAACTTACCAGCCAATCACAAACCCGTAAAATTGAAACAGAAATACAAAACCAACTATATCATATTACAAGAATATAATTTCCTGAAAGGTGACTTTGAAATAGATTTCCTGCCCATTATGAAATATAATAGTAATAAGTAGAAAGCTACACGGGGTATTACGGCTTCTCTATCAGAGGCAAAGCCGCTGTAAGCCGGGCCTGGCGATGTCACTTCGTAAGCCGCTTCCATTTTTATTTTGGGGCCATGATATCAGCGGACAAAAAGAAAAAAACCCTTGATAATGTCAGTAAATGGTAAGCTCTCCAGTGTCTGTCACACAGTTAATACTAGCACAGACACCGTCGTTTACTTTATCTTTTAAAAGGAAAACATAACTTTGCACGTTGTGTTTTGGTTACGATATAGATGAGCTGTACCCACCTTTCTGTTAATATAAAAAAAATATTATTTACTTAGCGACTCGCCCCGTCTCCGCACGGGTACAAATTATACAAACAAATCTTCCTCGTTTATCACTCTTTCTATTAGTGAAAACCGCATTAAAATCCGAAGAGCTAGTAGCGGAGAAACAGACAGACGCGGAGAGCTAGTAGCGGAGAAACAGACAGACGCGGAGAGCTAGTAGCGGAGAAACAGACAGACGCGGAGTGCTAGTAGCGGAGAAACAGACAGACGCGGAGAGGTAGTAGCGGAGAAACAGACAGACGCGGAGAGCTAGTAGCGGAGAAACAGACAGACGCGGAGAGCTAGTAGCGGAGAAACAGACAGACGCGGAGAGCTAGTAGCGGAGAAACAGATAGACGCGGAGAGCTAGTAGCGGAGAAACAGACAGACGCGGAGAGCTAGTAGCGGAGAAACAGACAGACGCGGAGAGCTAGTAGCGGAGAAACAGATAGACGCGGAGAGCAACTTTGCTTTATACTCGTACTATGTGTTAAATGTGTGTGTGATAGTGAAGAGTTGGTGATATTCTTCAGAAAGGCCAGGTGCGTAGTACTCACATTCGGTGTGCGTGTATGGGTATATGAACGTAAACGAAGCAAAAGGAGTATGTAAGGATCATAGTAGGTGGCGTTCTGTAGTTTCTGCCTACTCCCATGAGAAAAAGACGCGTGAGTTTATTATGTGTTTATGAAAAAGTGTTGTGTTACAATTTGCATTATTTAAGCCAAAGACGTCCCACTGCTGGACATAGATCACCCATAAGTGTCACCACAATGACTGGTCCTGTGCGTTTCGCACCCATCGGATTCCCACGACTGTCAGAAAAAATCAGTTCACGAAACAAGTGAAAAGAAGAGATTATTCAATCTGGAATTTATAAAACTTCATTTATAAAAGGCTATGGGAAACCCAATTTTCGTAACAAATTATCCTATGTTAATAATTTTGTGTAGGTATGTTACGTTTGCAAAATTATATCGCAAATTGCCGCGAAATAACATTAGGATACAGAATACAGAGCATACTTGCAGTACATTAGGTACTTTATACATAATATATTTGTAATTATTTACCTAAATGCTAATTTGCTAGTTGTAATTAAGTTTAAATTGGATGTTGACTAATAAATACGCGGTCACAGCAAATTGAGTGACATACGACCTGAACGTGATTGTTTCATTAGTTTGGCTACAACCACATTTAGAAGAATTGGGTTTCAGGACCTTAATTACATAGTAAAACATAGGTACCATTTAATAAATTGTCACATACTTTAGTGGAAATTAAGAGCTTATAAACTCAAATGAATCCATTCTAATGCTAACGACAATAAACAGTCGTAAAGAAGAATAAGCCTGCGTGTAACAGACTTGGGGAGTCTGTTGCCTCAAGAGTCTATCAGAAATGTCTGACAACCAATGGCTTGTCGTTCGAAAAACTACGTAGCTAACATTTTGGTAGCGCATGTCAATCCTACATTTTTCGACATTCGTTATTGTCATTGATAGAATGTCTCTTTGTCTGGGTAATCATCCAGACTAGTATTATAAAAAAGATTCGACATCACAATAATCACACAATACCTCGCTACTCATCAGCAAAATCGCTCTTATTAACCAAACATCGTCAATAATCGCGTTTCTCCTAGCCTCACGTGTCAGCCGCCTTGACACCCAGTTGATCTCGGTTTAATTGCATCGCAGATACCGATAAAAATCAAGGGGACTCGGCTTCACGACGAATATTCATTTAATCACTAAACACTGGCCGCAGGGCTTAACTTTTTAAAATTAGTTGATGTTTTGTTGAGAATTTTATGATTGTTTGCTATTTTTTTCTTTTTTTAAGAATTTTTTTAGGGTTCCGAAAGTCCGGATGGAAAAACGGAACCCTTAGGATGCCTGTCCATTTACGCCTAGCGAGGGAGTAATGTAGAGCAGAGTTGTGGACTGTGTTTTTCCATTGATGCGGAGCGAGGTAGTGAGGAGCAGAGTTGCGGACTGTGCGGAGCTAGGCCGAATTCACGCGTCGAGTAATTTGAGCGGGGGCGGCAGGAGATTAGTTCAGTTATACGCGAAATGTTGCACACAACAGTTATGTTGTGGAAAAGTTTAAGATTATTTGTAGTGATGTTAGAGGAGACACCACCTTGAGAGGAACCTCGCGGCCACTTCTCGGTTTTGTATGAATTTTCAAACTGGTTCGCGAATCCCTGTCCACTGAAGCGGAGCGGAGATTTTATGCAATTCCATTGGTTAATATTGGCACAGCTCCGCTTCGCTCCTATACTCTCCGCTCCAGTGGACAGTCGGCCTTATAGGATCACTCGTGTGTCTGTCTGTCTGTCACAGTCAATTTGCGCTGAAACTACAGGAACGATTGAGTTGAAATGTGGTACGCGCGACATGTCAAATGAAAAGGTATATAGTGAGGGTCTCAAATTCACATTATCATAAATATAATAAAAATAATTAAAGTAAAAAGTTTTAATGTTGAAAATTGTCAATAATTTAAGTTAGCGCGCGAGGTCGACTCGCATTTCTCGTTTGAAGTTTATATTTAAGCAGTCGCACCATGTCACATTCAGAAGCATCCGGGAAGACTGGAAGCCGACTCCAACATAATAACTAAGAAAAATATTAGGTAGATGATGATAAAGCCTTTTTGGTGGACGAATGGAATCCAATAAAACTATTGTTCTTACAGCTGCCCTTAACCCAATTTATTTGGGGTCGGCGCAACATTTTTTCTTTCATTCTTAAAACTATATAAATAAAAAAGAATGTTTGTATGTTTGTCCTATATGCGTTCCTACACCATTGATCAGGTTGTGATGAAACTTTGGTAAGGTCTTCTAGGAACACCCACGAAGGTTTCTGGCCCAAAAAAATCTATTCAAACAAGAAAAACAAAACTATTTTTTGAATTTATATTTCTTTTGGCGTGTTAGGGAAAAATTATAAGAGTAAATTTTTACGATGCGCGCGCGCACCGTGACGAAAAACCTACAGCCTGAAGTTAGCTAGAACCGACACCCTGAAGTTAACTATGGTCTGTGGTTCATGAAGAATGATTGTTTTCCTTTTGTAAACTTTGTGACAGTTTGGTTTTTTATCTTGTTACGCCAAAGAAGTATAACTTCTTACGTGCGTACATACCTATGTACACACACACTTTTTTTTTACTTTAGGTAGGTGGCATTGCAACGCATGCTGGGTACAGTTAAATATGTTACATTAATGTCCTACTGACAATGAAACCAATCTCCACAGAGAAAAGCCAAATACGCAACAGATTTAGGTATAGTGCGCAAGCGTAGTGTGGAAGGTCCACTCACTTCTTACACTCACTTAAGATCAGATTCGTTCGACATAATAATACTCTTGTCTTATCATATCAACTAACCAAAGAGTAGCTTTTTTCATAAACTAGTAGTGTTTAACGGTGACATCTCGTATTATTTACAGGGCGGAATGTATATTTGAATCAATGCCTTTTCATTTTCGTGCATTTCCCATTTATTTCCTGACATTTTAAGCTTACATCATCTGCTCGATACGCGGCACAAGAAAAGGCTTGGTGATCACGTGCTGCCGTGCAACAGCGAGATTCTGTAGTTTACTCAGGGATGTGCCCTAAAGACAGGAAAAAGACAACTAAAAACCCCAATAACATGGAACGTGGCATTTCAACATTTGGAGTACACCAAAACGTCGTCGAGGTAAACGTATTTTTCGTTATTTTTTTTCAGTTTCTCAAAAAGCGCTCAAGCAATTTCGATAAAAATTTTATGGGACCACCTCGGGAGTATATTCTTTCGGATAAAAAAAGAATTTTGAAAATCGGTCCACAACTGCCGGAGAAATCGGCGGACATACATAAAAAAAACATACATACAGTCGAACATAGGAGACCTCCTAATTTTTCGAAAGTCGAATAAAAATACAAAATTTTGGGGATACACGCTATCAAAATGACACATGGTCAATATCAAACATTTTATTTTTTGACAATCGTTATTGGGAAAAGGTTAGGCAGATTGATTGATAATCCTTATTGCTGATAGAATGTCAGCTTGCCTAGACCCGTAGGAAAGATTAGGTGTAAGTATAACACAGCGTTTTAAGCGAGAAATATTATGTGTTGATCTGAGATAAGAAAAACTGAAAACTACAATTGACTACTTAATACAGAGAGACATTTACTACTGATCAAAACTAGGCTAACAGAAACCGTTAAGAAAAAAACCCCACCAAAGGCGACATATTTTTCTCATCCAAAATTTTCACGAAAGTGTTAAGCACCAACCTATACCTACATAATACAGCGTTTAATCAACCAATCATGATCGAAGGCCGTTCGTCCCACTCCGGTCCACTTCGACACGGGTATCTATTTGGGCATAATGAACGCTGTGGTGCCAGTATTTATGCGAAAATTGAGATGAAAATCGAAACATGAAGCTGATGATTTCATTTTATAAATTTAGTGGACTTATAGATTGCAAAATGAAGTAAATAAACAAGTAAACTGTATAGTCTAAGATTCCAAAGCTTTATTAACATAATGTTTGGAATTGAGTACTTAGTGTTATGGACGTACGTATAATTGCTAGCTTTAGCCCAAGGCTATTTAGATGAGTCAGGAACGAAAAACTATGTCGACAATTTTTATTGTCAATTTTTACTGACTATTTCTATGCCTATCTAGTGTCTTTGTTGAAAACCACGTCAAAATTGCTACCCATGAGAAGGCTCACCTTTTCGCCCGCCCCAGGCGAAGGGCGTCCTGAGGAGGAACGAAAAACAAAGTTGTGTTACAAGAAGAGACGTCGCATGGATCTTCTATATGACCGACGCAACTTCAAAGGCATAAATGCGATATGTGGGAGTTACCTTTTGGGAGCTCGAGTGCGACTCAAAAGGCTTGAGGCATAACACAGTTAGGCCTCAAGTTTTTTTTTAGAGTGGAAATCAAATGGTATCGCCAGCTCTAGGTGGAGCGGGAGGTAGTGTCAGACTCTTACTGATTAAAACCCACGCGTGTTCCTTCAATTGCCCCTTTTTTTTTTTTTTTGGGGGGTGGGAAATCATCCTATGACTTCTTCCGCTCTAGGGTGGAGCGGAAGGGTGTGTCAAGACTCTTACTGACTAAAACCCACCCCTGTTCCTCCCTGCCTCGAGTGCCCGGGGGCGAGGTAACTCTTTCGAATTTATCCTCCACCCTTGCGTTCCACAGTCGTGTTGAATCTTTAGAACAATCCCGCAAATGTCTGACGTCTATTAGTTCAGTCCGTAACCATCTTCCAGCTAACTTGAATTACCTGAAACAAAAACACGGTTTAATTAGTACAGAACACATTTTTAATTCAACAGATATTACAGAAAATGGCCGGCTTAGTACTTCAACTGGAAAACTTAAGGCGATTAGTGGATTATGTAAGATGGGCGCTGCTTTAATTTATTTTCTACGTTAGTCACTTGGGCTGCTAGATGTGGAGATTATGGCTGTTCGTATTCTTTTAGGATAGGACGTTGTCTGACGCATATTTGACTCTGGTTTAGAAAACATGCTGTCAAAATATAATAATAAGCAGAGCTGTTACATTTTTAATTTAATCTTTGAATTTGTTTGACATACGAATGTTATTTAAAGTTTTGAATGTATGTATTTGTTTGAATTTTATGGGCTTAAAGCCTGAAATAAATGAAATTATTATTCCATTTATTCAATTTTATGTACATACAATTTTAAATTTTTAAATATTTAAGTACTTAGAAAAACATAAATAAATACAAAAACATTTAAAAATATAAAAAGTAGTTGCCCACCGGTATCGGGAATAGGGTCCAAGCTACCGGTGGTCAGGGCTCCTGAGAAAGGAATCTCCTAACAATACGCGCCGTGTCCAGGAGTACTGCTTTCTGGATCAAGCCCTTGATCCAACTGCCCAACGAGAGCCTCCTGAGATGTTGGTCGAGGCTCTTGGCTATTAAGCCATTGGCCGTCACGACTATCGGCACAATGACTGCTGTATCCACCTCCCACATGTCGACAATCTCGCGAGCCAGATCAAGATACTTTGTTTTTTTATCTTTCTCAGCCTTCACGAGGTTCTCGTCATGAGGGACAGCTATATCAACAATCATTGTGCGACGCTCTTGTCGATCTATCACCACTATGTCAGGCTTATTGGCAACAATAGTCCTATCAGTGATGATAGATCGATCCCAATACAACGTGATATTGCTATTTTCGAGAACTGGGTCGGGCTCATACCTATAGTACGGTACTTCAGATTCCACAAGATTGTATTTAAGAGCAAGTTGCTGGTGGATAATCCTGGCTACAAGGTTGTGTCTGTGCAAATAGTCTCCGTTAGCTAGACGAGAACAACCAGAAATAATGTGTCGGATTGATTCCCCGGGCCGGTGGCATGCCCGACAGATGTCAACCGTACCGTCCTTCACAATATATTTCCGGTAGTTATTCGTCATCATAACTTCGTCCATAATCGCACAGACAAAACCTTCGGTTTCCCCGAATAGGTCACCAAAGCGCAGCCAGGATACGGACGCTAAGAAATCTACATCGGGTCCATGTAGGACCCGGTAAAAGCGTCCGTGAAGCTCCTTGCTCTGCCATACTTCCCTGCGGTCATTAGTATCCAGTACTTTAAGTTTGCGCCAGTTCTCGTTTGCCAAGGAGAGCGGGGTGAGGCCCTTGTCCACAGCGACCACATCTCGATGCATACCCACGTCGGTTTCTAGGAAATATTCCCTAAGGCTGCATACCTCGCGGTTGTGTAGGGTCTTAGCATTTAAGAAGCCACGACCCCCACATTTCCGCGGGATATACAGCCTCATCACCGATGATCGTGGGTGATGCATCCGATTTGCGGTCAGCAGTGTGCGGACCCTCCTATCCAGGGCGTCAAGTTCCGTCTGAGTCCATTTGAGTATGCCGAAAGAGTACATCAATACCGGCATGACCCAACCGTTGAAGGCGCGCACCTTGTTCCCGCCTGATAAAAGACTATTTAGTACTTTATTCAGGCGGCCAAAGAAGCGCTCCTTCAGCGACTGTTTCACGTCAGCAGTATTGATGCCTAACGCTTCCGACATACCCAAATACTTGTAGGTTTCGGTTGAGGAGAGGGATCTAAGGTGTATGGAATCCGAGAGTTGAGTTCCCACGGATTCCATAATCTCCCCTCGCTTTACATGCATGACTGCACATTTGTCCACACCAAATTCCATTCTGATGGCGCTACTGAAGGTTTCTGTTACCTTCAGTAGCTTCATCAGTTGCAAGTTGTTGGGGGCAAAGAGTTTCAGATCATCCATGTAAAGGAGGTGTGATATGACCTGACCACCTCTTCTCAACCGATAGCCCTGTCCCGAACCCTCCAGTAGTGTACTGAGAGGGTTGAGGGCCAGACAAAACCACAGTGGACTCAGACTGTCGCCCTGGAATATGCCACGCTCGATCCTTATCGGTTCGCTGTTCTCCTGTATCTGACGACATCCTGGATAGTGAAGGACTGTACTCCACTGCCTCATACACGACATCAGGAAGGTGCGCAGAGTTGCATCAACTTTGTACAACTCCAGCACCCTCATGAGCCATGTATGTGGCACCGAGTCATAGGCCTTCTTGTAATCTATCCAACATGTCGACAGATCTCTTCGAGAACGACGAACCTGTTGGCTAATAGCAATATCGATGAGGAGCAGCTCCTTAGTACCACGGGACCCATTCCTACATCCATTCTGGGAGGCTGACATGATACGATTTTTATCAATATGGGTGTTAATTTTAGCTCTCAGAATGGATGTAAGAACTTTATAGACCGTCGGTAAACACGTGATCGGTCTATAATTCTTAGGTTCCGCAGTACTACCTGATTTATGGAGCAGGTGGGTTATTCCTGTCGTAAGAAACTGGGGCAGCGACCCTGACTCTAAGGCAGACTGGAACTGAGCTGCCAAGCGAGCGTGCGACCTTTGAAACCATTTAATCCAGAAATTGTGCAGCCCGTCCGGCCCTGGAGATTTCCAGTTAGGCAACGGACGGACTGCACGAGTTACATCTTGGGGGCTGATGGTAATTGCCCCCATTTCTGGTATAAGGTCGCACGCGCGCTCGACCTCTCGAGTCCAATCACCCTCGGTGTGCCTGACAGGCACCGACCAGATGCTGCGCCAGAATGAACTCATAGCGTCATCATCCGGTAGATGTCTATCGGACACACCTTGGTCCGGTCGCTCCCAAGCCCTATAAACCCACCTTTCGTTGCTTTGGAAAGTGCGATTCTGAGTGTACCGCTCCACTCGCCGCTTGTACCGACGAATACGATTTGCCCATGCATAGACCTTCTGCTTCAGGAAGTCAATACGCTCTGTGACGCGGTTCAGATAATCTCGGGAACTAATATCAGTCCCCGAGAACGCCCGCCTCACGAAACGCATCACCCTAGGGCGAATGTTGCCCTCCCTGAAGCAGATAAGCTTGCCGATGAGTGCTCTAGCCTCACCAATACGACGCTCAATCCTACACTGCCAAGCTGGTACAGCAGGTCGTGTAGCTCTGTCACAATTTGTGAACTTGACGTGAGCTACACGACATGCCGCTGCAGCTGCGCAGTATAAGATTGAGTGGGTATCGGCAAGGTCTTTGCTGCTATCAAAACAATTCGATAGCTGCGAATCTAGAGCACACACCAGCGCTTTATTTTTCTTATGCATGGGCAAACGAGGTAGACGAGGTCTAAGCCCAGGCGGTGTGGAGCGGTGCTCTCGGAATGCATCCTCCAAAGCGCTCCTCAAACGTTCATTGCATTGAGTACTCACGGATATAGCTGCGTCATCATCATCCTCACCAACGTGGTCGGGTCGCGGTGGAGCACTGGGTTGCAGTTGCACCGCGGCCGGTGGCGAAACAGGTGAGACACGGCTACTCCGTGATTCAAGGCGTAGTCTATCAAGTACGGCGTCATTCAACATACGGTTACGCTGGATAACCCGCACTTGATCCGACAGTCGCTGGGCCGAAACGTTGACAGCTGGCTCAAGCACCTGAAACAGAGAGAGCATCCGACCACGGTACGCTGTCAGGTTAATTCCTCCCTCTGTAGCCCCATAGTATGAGCGCATGACGTTTTCATTTATGGATTGCGTCCATCGCATGCGCTGCACACTTCCGCCGGGAGCTGGGACCCTATCAGAGGCCGGTGGGCCTCGAGGTCCTAAGCCGCTCGGCGGCCGGCGTCCTCCCCGTCGACGCGCAGGTGGTGGTGTCGTCGGCGGAGTGGTGTATTCGTCGCTCGAGCTCGACGCAACTGCAGCGGCCGGAATCACTGGACTCACGGCAGGCGCGGGTCCCGGCGGCTGCGAGGCGGAGCTGAGCGACGAACCCGAAGATGTTGGTTGTGCTTTTTGGCAATGTGCCCGGCTTCTTGTCAGCATTTTATTTAGTCATCAGTCAGATAAAACTTGCATCTTGCATGCATTTCGTCGGTCAAAATTAATTCTTGATGTAGGTAGGTACTTTTTTCTTTTTGTTAAATTGTTGGGTTCTTTTTTCTTGCTGATTTACGTTTGAAATACATTTTGTTGAATTGTTGATTAATAAAATTATTGAAAAAATTTTGAGTGAAAAAAATTGATGCTTTCAAGTTGACAGCCGGACCACAGATTATTATTAAGAATAAAAATGTATGGAATGGGCTTGGAAATTTATATTACTTCAAATGGACCACTGCCATTAGGTAAGTGTGGTCTTTTTTTATGACATGGTCATATAGGATATCAAAATAGGCTACAGGAGGTGATTTCAAAAATATAACTCACTAAAATTATGAAAATTAAACATCAATAATTTTCAAGAAACCCGACAGTCTGATGCGGTTGGTGGCATTAAATCTGCAATTGAACTAAAACAAATACGAGCAACTGCATCAGACTGCTTGAAAAGTAACTTTTTTGGAACATTTTAATTGTTTTTTGAAGTTTTTTTTTTAAACATTGGGAAAAATATCACCTAACGCTAGAGATTAATTTGACTGCGCACTTTAAGCTCTCACCTAAGTTACCAAAATGAGATTTTCTACAGAATACGACTGATGCAGTCAAAATATTCCTGCACAATTAAGTACGTACAAACATAACTTGCACTAAAGCTGCAGTTTCTGCGTGCATGCTAATGGGTTAGTTTCGCAGTCGCAGCCGCGCTAATGACAGGCCACACGAGCGCGCTTGAAGTTTAATGGGAAGGTGCTGTAATCACTGCTTTTGGGGTTTTTGCTCGTGGTCTTTCAACCGTATACGCTTGTGTATGCGTATAAAGATAATGATTTATTCAAGTCAAATCTTCGGCGACAGTAGTATATACGCGCGCTCGTACAACATATCGTAACTAAGAATTTACTGTGATACTAACTATTTTTATGTAAAGAAGTTTTATTTAACAATGGAAGGCACTTCCATTGCTGTGCTGTAATTAGGCCTCTCAAAAGTTGCACTTAACTATGCACCTTTCACATCTAGTTTTTCAGTTATTTTAGTTATAGAGGCGCTGGTGCAGATGCTGCCTTCCTTGGACCGTGAGATATTTATTTATTTATTTATTTAGTACATGGAAGACTTACAGCTAATAAAAGCAAATAAAAAAGGAAATCATAGTCACCAGAAAGCCAATTACAAATCCTCACTTATAGAACTATAATAATTTTATATATAATATATGTAGGTATAACTTTCATTTCACTTTTCAATTAGCCACGAAAACACAAGTCCTTCTCTTATTCACACCTAAAGTAGTCACGTCGTGCGGTATCGCGACTCACTAAGTGCATCGCATCATGTGCATTGACACTTTGTTTTTAGCACTTAGTAACACATAGCCGTAATAGGTCCGATGCTAGTCTTGTGCACTTATTAAAAAGAGTTCGTGGTTTGGAAAATGATATGGAATTGCGATGTTTATAGTTTTGAATTAAGTTTAGGGATGATTAAAATTGACAAATAAAGTTTTTTGAGCACTGGAAGTTTGAACTTTGAATCTATTGTTACGGATTTTGCCATCATTGATATTATTATCAGCCCCTGAAAGACCTACACAGGGTGTAAGGAAATTGATAGTCATATTTTAGATCATACTACTTCTGCCCTTGAAATGAACTACTTTATTCTAGGAAGTCCTAGTAAATTAAGGTCATCAGCTGATTATAATTTGTATCATCATCTGCCTAGCCTTTTCCCAACTATCTTGGGGTCGGCTTCCAGTCTAACCGGATGCAGCTGAATACCAGTATTTTACATGGAGCAACTGCCTATCTGACCTCCACAACCCAGTTACTGGGTAATACGATACCCCTTGGTAAGACTGGATGTCAGACTTTCGGGGTTCTGACGACCCGTAACGACTGTCAAAGATCCACGATTGACAGCCGGGACCAACGGCTTAACGTGCTTTCCGAGGCACGGTGGAGTCTCGGTATGTAAAGATGGTCACCCATCCATGGACCAACCCCGGCAAGTGTAGCTTAACCTGATGGATCGGCCTGTGCGGCTGTTATTACTTTAGCCACGAGCTCCTCTAGCTGATTATGATTTGTATATAGGTCCAATTTTTTTTTTCGTATTTGCTATGATTTTCTTGACTTTCGTTCATTTCTATGGACAGAAATATGACCACCCATTTCCATTACGCCCTGTAGAATGTTGGTTATCAAAATAAATGTACCTACTTATATACGTCATCAATCATCATTCAAGTTTAAAAAAGAGAGTTTTTGGCGGGATTTTTTCGAGTGCAGTTCAGTGGCTGTTATAATTATTCGCAAATTGATTCTTGGTGGATATTGTGATGTTAAATTGGTGTAGTTTTGTGTCTCAAGTGTCTACGCAACTAGACAATATGTGGAATCATTGAAACAGGCGCGAACTCGGTAAAATAAAGCTGAGCATTTTGTGGTAGTATTGACTAACTCAGCAAAGCTTGCCGAGAAGGCTGACTCGACTCATTTGCTGCCAAATACAGAAAAAACATTAGAATGTGTAACACCTGCATTGTATTGGGAAAAAAGTGACAGTATTCTGTATCTAAAACTAAATAGTTTCTTAACTTGACACTGGCTAAATGTACAAACCGTGCGAAGCCAAAATTAAAAAAAAAATTAACAAACTTACATCTTCTAACAACATCATAAAGTTCATAGATTCTTTTCGAATTGAAAACTACCTATTTGGGAATCGAAAATAATCGAAATCAATACGTAAGTTAATAACTAGAAAGAATTCCTTTTTGACAAGGTTCGTGTTCGTGTATTCTTACATTGGCAGACCGGTTTCTACAATACAAACACCGATTTTGAACTGTAACTTAGCAAAATACCCGAGGATTTCACACTCGCAACCCGGAAAGAGACCCCAGGTAATATGGCTGACATTCTTACAACATAGATATACCTAAGTATTGGTATTATTCGTGTATATGTTGGTATTTACTTAGCATTTTGTGCAATGCGTGTGTTCTTATGTTAAACAGTTTAAGGTACACATAATATTATGTCTGCATTCCTTTTGAGGCGTATAGGCTGCATTTGAAAATTGTGTGGCTTGTGGTATACAAAATGAAGACTATTGATTATACGACGATGAATGAATGAATGAGCGTGGGGTTCCGTGAGCGTGGGTTGCCGACCCATCTGATTATGAGAGTAAAGGAACAGCCTCCTTAGCCAAATAACTTTTGTAATAGCGCTAACGCTTCGTGCAAAACGTATGGCAAGGACATTACCTGCGGAGAGAACTGTCACGTGACCCACGCCCAGTAATGTCGTTGCCATACATTTTGCACGAAGCGTTAGCGTTAACGTTAACAGAAAAGTATTTTGTCTAAAGGCTCAGAGTGCACTGTGTTTGCGCACACGCTTGTGCTGCTGCGTACTTGCTAATCTCGGTTGAGATAATTATGTCACCGTGATCGAATTTCGGTCGGGAGGATTATATGAAATACTTTTACGATGGGCCAACACTGGAATAGAGAAGAAACTATTCAGTACATCTAGCCAGTGTTTTCATTTATTGTCATCTCTACCATATATAAATTATCTTGGTATGAAGTGTATTTTCCTTTTAAATTTATGTCAACAGATGCGAACAGTTACATAATAATAGTATTCGTTGAGTAAGATGCTCATCTATGCGTCATGTTCGTGAACTGGCGCCTTTAGCTAAGATGGAACTAGTTATCTCTTATCTGCCACCCAAGGTTTATATTTATAGTATCTATAGTTAAAGAGTACCTATTGAGTTGTCCTTGCTCGTTATATATACTCCATATTAAGCTAGTTTCCTAAAAAAATCAAATTAGTCCGTCAGTAAGATTATCAAAAAATATTAGAAACGTAAATTTTCTTTTGTCACGTAAACCAAATATGAGGAATATATAGTGCGTTGAAAATTCGCGTGACGTCACACCTCGGTACACTTTGTACCGTTTAGTGACGTAACAAGCCCCCACTCCTGCACTTTGATGCATTTTACCTTTATAATAATTGTTTATTGGTTTGGTAAAAATGCGTGTCCAATATTTCTTGATAATCTAACACTCTCTGTACACGACGTACTAAATAGAATTATTATTTATATACCCACAAAACATCTCTATTGTGTGTACAGTGTAGAGTGAACAACTAACTTTATCTTCCTGACTGACCAACTCCTCGACAGTTCAAAATTGCCTGTTAATGGTTTAATTGAAATAAAGTTTTTTTTTTTTGTGGGTCGGGAAATCATCCAATGACTTCTCCCGCTCTGGGTGGAGCGGGAGAAGTCAGACTCTTACTGACTAAAACCCACCCCTGTTCCTTCCTGCCCTGAGTGCCCAGGGACGAGGTAACTCTGTTTCGAATTTATCCTCAACCCCCGGGCAGGCATCGGCCATGACGGGCCCCGTCTTTATTGCTGACAACTCGTTGAGGCGCGCGTGGAACACTACGCGCCGTCGACTCTCGGGCCTGGTGCTGATCGGATGGCGAGCTACCCATTACTCGACGTCCGCAGGCCCGGGTCTACGGTGGCCGGAGATCGTCTCGCGGCGCCGGAAGTCCCAGGCGTCTCCTGAAGCGGCTGCTACTGAGGGCGTGAGAGCGACTCCGTTGTTGAGTCTCCCTCACGCGTCCCGCCTCCGCCTTCGCGAGCATTACTGCTTCGCAGAAGGAGGAGATGGCTTCCTATTCCCTCTCGCTCCGTACCATAGCCTGAACCAGGGCAGAGCGCGAGAGGTCGTTGTCGCCGATCGCATCCACGAACACGCCGACACGCCGGGGCTCCGCCTAAGCGGGGCAGACCTCCACCGTATGCTCCACCGTGTCCTCGGGACGATCCTCGCAGAAATAAAGAGCTGAGTTTGAATTTATATATTACACGGTATTTTTTTTTTTTTGGGGCTTAGTTAATCATCCAATGACTTCTCCCGCTCTGGGTGGAGCGGGAGGGCGTGTCAGACTCTTACTGACTAAAACCCACCCCTGTTCCTTCCCTGCCTGAGTGCCCAGGGGCGAAGTAACTCTTTCGAATTTATCCTCAACCCCTAGGCAGGCATCGGCCATGACGGGCCCCGTCATGAATGCTGACAACTCTTTGAGGCGCGCGTGGAACACTACACTACACCGTCGACTCTCGGGCCTGGTGCTGATCGGACGGCGAGTTTCGCACTACTCGCCGTCCGCAGGCCCGGGTCTACGGTGGCCGGAAATCGTCTCGCGGCGCCTGGAGCACCTAGCGTCTCCTGCGGCGGCTGCTGCTGAAGGCGTGAGGGCGAGTCTGCTGTTGTTGCCTCTCCCTCACCCGTGCCGCCTCCTCCTTCGAGAGCATTACTGCTTCGCAGAAGAAGGAGACTGCTTCCCATTCCCTCTCGCTCCGTACCATGGCCTGGACCAGGGCCGGGCGCAGTACTTGAGTTGAAACATAAATGCTAAAGTTTTAGCACATTTTTGAACGGCCCGTGGGCTTTTCTTATAAATCTTCAGCAGTCCTAGTTTATAAAGTTAATTTAAAACATAAAAATTGCATACTCAGCCATAAATAATGCCGCAGAAACAATTCTACAACGCAATCCAGATTTATGACAATAAATAAGTCGATGGACGATTTATGTGCATCTTAGAGCCTTTTACGACGAAATAAGTAATATTTAAGTTACCTATTGTAATTAATTGTTCTGACGCAGGTGTATCACTAATTAATTGCATGAGATAGGTATGAGTGAGTGCCTCTCTCTGAATTGTGTAAGTAGTCTCAAGGGTGATAGCTGGGCGTTGGGGCTTAGGTTCTTCCTCAAGGTGGGTAAAGAGTTAGTTTTAGAGTTTTTCAGTAGCTTGGGGGTCTAAAAAGGCCGCTTTGGATTCAGCGTCAGCCTTTTACTGCTGGGGCACAGGCCTCCTCTCTGCCAGAGGTACACGCCGTAATCAACCACGCGGCCCCAATGCGGGTTGGTGAATGACACGTCTTCGAATTTTTGGTTCTAGGATATAACGGTTTCCTCACGATGTTTTCCTTCACTGTTTTGAGAGCAGTGGTGATGAAATAATTTACACAAAGTAAAACACCTGCCTGGGTTTGAACTCACGACCAACTTGTAAGTCGCCGCCGTTACCACTGGGCCACCACTGCTCCTTGGATTTATTAATAGTATGTCCTGCGCACAATTCATACAGCCCAATTCATCCGTGTAACAGTTTTGTATTTCGTAGGTTTACACATTTTAGCTGAATCTTACTTATATAAATTCACTCCTTCCATGTGCTGATGGTGGTCACCAAGGTGGATTTAGTGACGTAATAACCCTACGCTCCCTGGATTTTTCCCCAAAAGACCAGGCGCCTTTTGAAGGTTACACGCGACAGCAAAAAAAAAAACATCGCTGGCAGAATGTCACATGGTCTTGAGTCCAAGGTAACTTATCTTCTATATTTTTATTCTATAAGTACACCTCCTCCTACCCTACAGAGAATGATAAAACACAGGCGTTACGTTTTATTTATACATCATCGAAATAACAGGAGCTATATTTTACTCAAACGTTACTCATAGCGTAGCGTGGATAATTAAGATTTATCAAATAGTTTTTACCGACTTGTCAGTAACACAATTAGCGAGAAATCGGTAATTATTTATATTTTCATGTGTCTGGGTTTCGTCACACTTTTTTTGATTTTGTAGACAGAGACTGGAAAGTGAAAGAAGTAAATTGTATGTGTCACCGGATTATTGCAAACACCGCATGTAAGTTTTTAATAAATATCGCAAGAGTTATAAAATCCGGGTTGGACTTTTCACAATCGTTAGTCGGAGAAGTGCCTCGTTCTCGGGCACTCAGAGACTGATTGCCCACCGACTGATTCTAGAGAACAGTGGAGGCAGTGCCACCGCACACTGTGATCACGTACTGCCGCGCACAACGAGGCTGAAGGGAGACAGTCTCCTCAGAGTAGATTCTGAGGTGGTATTTTAAGAAGTCATGGGACCTTCCATGTGCATGGTGATCATCGGGGTGGTTTTAGTAAGTTAAACTGCCTGGTATTTTCTGAAACATAACATAATAACAAACACATAACCGTGTATGTACAAAATGTGACTAGGTAGTATGGCAATAATAACATCGGTACCTCCTTTATCGTCATCTGTAGGTATAATTTTATATTAATGTGATAAAATTTCTTCCCCATAACGGTAAATTATAGCATCATTTATTCTCCCTAACAGTTTTCCCAAAGAAAAATATCTGAAGAGTTTTCAACGCTCTCATTTTTAATAGAGCCACTTGAGCACGATGAGTCTTTTCCCGGCAATAATGGAACATAAAAAAATACATTAAATGTAAGTACAGTCAGAGAAATTAATTTTATAGATTATGACCTTACGGTTGAATGACACTTAGATACATGTCATAAAACGACAAGGTGTTTTATTATATTACATGCCTAAAAGCGGTAGCAGCTGTATTTTACACTTAGTGCGGAAAATTGCGGCCGCCAGGCCCCGCCACAGTTTATTATCCCTACAACTACATGTTTATTCTATCGGACTGGTCGCCAGCCCCCACGGCGCATGAAAAAGCAATCCGCGAGCCATTTCTCATAATATTTTTTTATTAAATATTATGTTTATGAAGTTTAACTTATTATTTTCGATAAGTGTGTTGAAAAACATCGTTTGATACACATGGGATGATTCCAGGGTAAAAAAAAAAATATTTAGTCCGTAAGTTATTAGATTATCAACAAATATTGGATACGTATTTTTTGCTTTAACAAATCAATGAAAAATGTCAAAGATAAAACGCATCAAAGTTCAGGAGTCCCGCCTTGTTAAGTCACTTTTGAGTAAAAAGTGGCACATTTTTAACTCGAGTGTGACGTCATGCGAAACTTAAACGCACTGTATGTATTAATTTTTTGATTACTTGACAAAAGAAAAAATACGTGTCCATAGTTTTTTGGTAATCTAAGTAAAGGACTAATTAGATTTTTTTAGTCATCAAAATGACTTCGCCTTCGGCTCGGGCGTGTATTCATCCTCGGCTGCAATGACCAAGTTTGCCCATTGCCATCTAAATACAAAAAAAAAAATTAGGCATCCAAGATCTTAGCCTTATTTTTGCGTCAAATAATTTGTCGCACAAAACTGTCACGGAAATAGTCGCAACTATTCTGCTCCTGGTACCCTATCTCTGTATCACTCGTTATTCAGATAACGAAAGAACCTTAATACTCGTACTTTCATTAATTTGGAATCTTCTCCTTCTTCGTCGTATCGAGGATTCCAAAATTAAATGTCAGCCACGTCGACAGTGTTAGCATTTGCCTCGTAAAGGTCTTTCAAAGTGTAGGTGTTGTTGCACAGAGGGCATAACAAGAGGTGGGACATTGTTTGGGACATAGGTCAGCAATCGCACTGTGGCTCACTGGAGTACTACCACCTGACTAAGTTGTACCTGCAGCGGCCCAGCTGTTTAGGTTTAAGGATTTCCAGGTTGGCCAAAGCAGTTGGTGGCCCGCAGGAAGCTTCTCAACAGGCTCAACATAGTCGGTTGGAAAGGGATGTCTTAGGAGCTACTTTTTTTTTGGTATCTTTCACTTAGTAGGACACTTTAATTTGATTAGTATTACCTGAAACATCTATACTAATATTTTAAAGAGATTTGTTTGTTTTTTTTGTACCGAATAAGCTCCGAAAATTAGCACATAACTACTAGACCGATTTTAACCGTTTTTCACCAATGGAACGCTAAATTATTAGCGAGTAACATAGGCTACTTTATATACCGTAAAAAATAACAGTTCCCGTGGGCTAGGTCACGGGAGCAAAGCCGCGGGCAGAGTAATTAATAATTTAAAATACTAGCGAAACATTCATCATATATTTAATACTTATTTTCGAATAGCAACAGCCGTAAATAATGTTATCTTTCAGCTGACAGCTAGCATGCGGGTGTTCGATTGCACGCTAAATGTGAAATGAACAGTTTCGTTTATTTTATTTTTTAAACATTGATAGGCTGGTGACCACTATTTCACCTGACGGTAAGCGATCATAATGGTCGATAACGGAGCAAGCTTGCCTAGAAGTAATCTATTCACTCTTGACTTAAAGACCCCAGGTTGTAGCTATCAGGTAGAACATTTGATTAAAACCTCGCATTTTATGAGAAGAAAATTCTGAATTCTTGCCATTTTCTATACAATCTTAGAATTGCCATAAATTGTTTGGAATTGGCGAGACAAAATTTCTGGAAAAAAAAGGAATATGTATCCCGCATTGGGAATACTCCTGTATCGTGCCCCCCCCCCCCGTCCCCCCATTTTTCACTGTTTTAACGCAATTAATTTCCCTAGAAAGCGCATCTTATGTATGCGTGAAGTGAAGACATAAATAAATGAATACTTATTACGAAAATTAATATAAACCATGTTTGATGTCAATCACAAACTCAGTTATTTTATTGTATAATTAGTGGTCCAATTAAAATTGAATAAATCATTAGATGGGGAAGTTTTCCCTTCATTTATTTTACTAGTTATTAATATAGTATAATTCTTTATTAGCAAGTAAATATCATGGCTAACTACAAAATAACAGCAATCGCACAGGGTCGATCGTCAAGGTTAAGCAGCGCTTGCCGAGGTCAGCCCGTGGATGGGTGACCATCCATTTCGTACCAAGATTCCTCCTTGCCTCAGAAAGCACGTTAAACCGTTAACCCAAGCTGTCATTTATAGATCTTTGGCAGTCGTTAGGGATAGTCAGAAGCCGGAAAATCTGACACCAGTCTTACCAAGAGATCTCCTATTACCCAGTTACTGGTCTTTCAAGGTCTGATAGGCAGTCGCTCCATGTCGATTACTGGTATGCAGCGGTCTCCGATTAGACTGGAGGCCGACACCAATCCAAAGGGCTAGCCAGATATTATACCTTAGCGAGTCTACTTCAACGTGTCGATGGTAAAATTCTTTAATTAAATATAATGTTTGGCCCAGTATTCAGAAACGGCAAAAGCATTCGCTAACACAGCAATAAGGTTCTCACATGTACACAGGACAGGGCAAGTGACACAAGATGAGAGGTGGGCCATGGTCTGCGGAGAGACGCTGCATAAACACCGAAGATCGGAGCCCCAATCTGTGGAGGTTGTCTTTACTGCGGCCGACCTGAGTACGGATTCTATTTAGAGTTTTTCTGGAAACCTTAGTGAGTGAACCAGTATTTTCATTTATATTATTGGACATTCTACTCCACCGAGTGACGAGGCGAACGGAGTGAGCCGATGGAACGGAAGGTGGGGTAGAATGCCCAATAATATCCTACTCAGGGAGTGTCAGACTCTTACTGACTAAAACCCATCCTTTGGTTTCCAGGGCCGCGGTAACTCTTTCGAACTATCCCGCGACACAAAAATGCAAATGCCTTGAGTCTTGGCTACGGACGTCGGGAGTAGACTTCGTAGTTTAAGAACTGCGCTCATTTGTACGAGAGCTTAACTTGTGGCGAGTTTTAGAAGTCAACATTTTATTTATTTATTTTAACTTCATGTACAATAGTGGTACATGAAGGGAGTTAGTGATAGCGTGACGGCTGATAGGACAGAATGGAAGAAAAAAACGTGTTGCGCCGACCCCAAGTAACATGGGATAAGGGCAGGAAGATGATGACGATGTACAATTGTGGTAATATTGGCGGACTTAATGCAACAAGGCATTCTCGAGGATCGAGAGGAATTAATTAATAAAACTCTTTATCACTAAATACTATAAAATAAAGTCCCCCGTCGCGTCTGTCTTTGTATGTGTTCGCGATAAACTCAGAAACTCCTTAACTGATTTTCATGCGGTTTTCACCAATAGACAGAGTGATTCATGAGGAAGGTTTAGGTGTATACCCGTGCGAAGCAGAGGCGGGTTTTCGGATACAAATAAATGATAATAATCTACATAGACTTTTCACTGGGGGGTACAGATGCGGCGTTTGCAGGCCTCGCACTTGGTGGACTGATGACCTCGTGAGGGCCGTGGGAGTCCACTGAATGCGAGAAGCACATGGCCGGTTGATCTGGTGACGCATGGGATGGCTTATGTACAATAGTGGACGTCAGCTGGGATACAAGCTTCCTTTATAGCCTGGTAGTCCACCATTCGAATTCAAAGCGGGTGAGTATCACACGTCTTCGAATGTTTGGTAATGCGAAAGTTTGGATGGATGGATGGATGGATGGATCATGCACAAATCCTCGCAATAGTGAGGTCGCTCCACAAAACCTGTGTAGCTCTCTGTGACGGCTGGCTCTGTTAGCCAGGCACCCACGCACAACGAACCCAATAAGAGGCTAAGTGCGGACAACGGAGTCCTTTTACTCGTACTTATACTATACTTAGTTAGTTAGTTGGACGTCATGATCTGCGATTATTGCAGATTTAAGAGCAGTGTTATATCGTCCCTGATTTATTTATTGCACTGATTAATTTAAGTTACAGCGTGTTGCTTAATTAAGTATTATTATAGTTATTAATTAATGCGAGTAGCTAAGTGATAATTTGATTACTGGACAATAAGTGGCGACCTTTCAACCGCGCAAATGATAAGGGGACAGTAAATAAAATATAAAGTCATCAACTGATAAATAACTGGCGTTCTTCGTGATTTGATAAAATATTATTATTTTAAAATAATTAAATATTATCATTATTAAAGAAAGAAATTTCTATGGGTCTATTTAAAGTGTGACCGACCATTTTTTTTTGTGGGGTTGGGAAATCATCCAATGACTTCTCCCGCTCTGGGTGGAGCAAGAGGGCGTGTCAGACTTTTACTGACTAAAGCCCACCCCTGTTCCTTCCTTGCCTGAGCGCCCAGGGGCGCGGTAACTCTCGAATTTATCCGCGACCCGTATATTCATTTCTTACTCTACGTGTACGTTTTACAATTCATGTCATCTTAATTTAAAGGCTTTAAAATCTTTTGTCTATAAGTGCAGATCCTTTCGTTTCTTCGTCTTAAAACCATTGCTTCAAAACGCAATAATTTTCGCAAGATTATAACGATTGCCACCTGAGAATGTTGGTATGTACTTACTTTATAAAGTATCCATCTTCAAATGTACACGCTGTCTCTATAAATATGTTGAATATATCAACATGCACATTACTGTTATACTTTTATTATACCTTTACTCATTTCTTCTATTACCAAATCCTTCACGCGGAAATAATCACTAAAGCATGAGCAGAAACATCACAAAACGACAAAAATTAAGTCACTACTCCAGACGCATTTCATTCCGACTCAAAGGATGACTTAAAACTTCAAAGGCATTTCAAAACATCTCTGCTTCTCATACTTCATCGATGGAACTTTATCCTTAACCAGTTCTACATAAGTTTTATTTTTCATCAGCAACATTAACAAACGCATTTCGAAAAATATCTTCTTCTCAATCTACATCAAGGAAATTTTATCCTTAATTTTAAAGAGGTAAGGTTTAATCTTCCTTAGCGGGGTTAAATGAGTGAGATGAGGGTAGGTAACGAAATCAGGTTAAGTGTACTTGCCTAACAGGTGGCATGGCCTTTTACATTTTCCGCCTGTTTCTTGATGGGGCTTAACGTGGGGAAAAAACTGAAACCTGGATCTAGGTCCCCTTGCCAAGTTTCATCATTGCGCCAAGAATTCTGAGCACTATCTAAAGCACTTGTGTTTTATTGGTGAAAATGTGGAGTATTTTTGAGAAGGTTTTTATTTTAGTTAGGATTTGCCGGAAAGGAAAAGAGATGAATGGAGATGTTGAGGGTGAGTAAATTAAGCTATTAAGTTTTATCTTCAAAAGAATTTGTGTCAATTGTGCATGTTGACATATTATTATTCAACATATTAATATACACCGCGTGTACATTTGAATGGATACTTTATAAAATAAGTACATACTTACATACCAACATTCTCAGGTGGCAATCGTTATTAACTTATTATTCATGGACATTTTGTAAAAAAATATCAAGAAATTTCTCATAGCTTTTAAAAATTATACCACTTTTTGGTGCCATTCGTTTCTTTTTTCAGGCCGACCAAACTCACATTCTGCTGCTATCAGTTTTAGCTACGTATACATACTTTACATTTATAGGGTTCCGTACTTGAAGGGTAACGAACGGGACCCTATTACTAAGACTCCGCTGTCCGTCCGTCGGTCTGTCAGTGGGCTGAATCTCATGATCCGACAGTTGAAATTTTCACAGAATGTGTATTTCTGTTGCCGCTATAACAACAAATAATAAAAATAAATGAAAAATTAAAGGGGGCGTATTTTTTTTTTGGCTTCTTTTGCTCGATCTTAATAATGGCAGCAAGTAGACGCGTATAATCAAAGAAGCCATATTCAATTGCCGAAAAAAAATTGGACTTTCCGTACAACGTCATCATCGACTGATCAAAATAAGTAACCTTTTTTTTCGGAATTTTGTACCTATGACGTTCTTGAAGAAAATAGTTTTTTTCTATGGGCATAAACAGTATTTAAAATATGACCACACATTTCCGTTACAACACGTATGTATAGCTACATACACACCAAGCTCTTTAAATAAACTAAAAAATACAAAAAAATCATTACGCTTCCTCCATATTCGTGACTTCTTACTAAGAACTCTGCCTGCTCCACAAAGGAACACATACAAAGCTATAGGACATCCTACACGTGCTCCCCAAGAGCTGACGTAAACGACTGGCATTGCAACCTCATGACATCACCCATAGTAATTATGTGCAAGAGAGAGATGCTCATAAATTCTTAAAATTCTCATGACCATTTTAGTATCACCATAATCGGCTGAAAAAAATTCTAAAAAAAAAATGACAATAACTTAGCAACTGCATCTTTTTTATCTGCCATTGGAATTTCAGATAAAAGTAAAAAAAAAGAAATATGAAATGTCAAGAAAAATAACTACCAATTTGACACGACCATGACCCGACACATTCATTTGAAAAAAATCCAAATTCAAAATTCTACGAATTCGACTACGGAAATACAAAACGTTCTTACACAGTTCCTTTTTTTTTTTTTTTTTTTAAACTATGGAAGTTGTCCGCTTCAAAATTTGCAAACCATTTTTCGTTGTTGGTTTCCGATGGAGCTGTTGTGGGTACATACCTTACGTAAGTCTGATGACAATACAATATTATGATACCATCGATCTGATCTGATGATGGCGCATCGAAGTAGGGACTGGAACTCGCTGATCGCAAATAGTCCTACTATTGAATTTGAGCTACTAATTATGTTTTGGTATCATGAGTACTTTCTGTTACACATGCATGACGACAAGGGTCAAAACTAGTTTAAAAAAAAAATCTTTTGCTTTAAGTATTCAAAATAACTTGACTGACTTCACTTCGTAATTACTCGTATAACGCTTAACCTTGAACTAAAAAACTGAGGTAGCTCCGACCATATTTCGAAATAACCTACAAAAATACCGACAATAATTGAATTCACTCAAACATCCCAGTCCCAGTGATATAATATCGTTTTTTGCTGTCATAATAATATCTCGGCCGTCAAGCTTTCTGAGACAGTTTTTATGTAGGAGATAAGGATCAAAAAACCATATAGTCAATGAAGCAAAGCATCGCGTGTAGGAATCTTTACATCTCGCTTCGCATCACAAAATGTTGAGGAGTTCAAGGCAATGGGGGATGGAGATACAGAAATATGCGTGTTAGAGTGAGACATATATTGATGTTGCAGAAGGTAAGCATTTTATGAAAGTGTACTTAATTACCGAGTGCTGATTGGGTCTGTTTGGATTATGCAGTGTGATATTGTTTTAAGTGGAATATTTTGTTTTACTTTAGTAGTACGGGTATTTCAAGTGTCTATTGAAAGGAGAGACGGTTAGCACTCCTCTTGAAAAGGATGAAACACAAAAATGGTTAAGGTACACTTTAACCACCATTTTTTGGGTCACAGTAGTGTTTGAAAAGTCCACCGCGGCCTTGGCACAGGCAACTGAAGGAAGTTTGATGCAATCCAAAAGATGAAGCTTCAAGAGTCTACAGATATTTTTGTAAGACGCTGCACAGTCAATATTTATTTAGTTTAAATGGATGAATCCTTAGGATTACGCCTCAACATTCTAAAAAGTTATTTTTGTACACTTGTATTTCTTCAAAGAGAAATATTGGAGTCCTATTTGCGGTTTCGTTGTTATCCTTACCAGAGTAAGGGGTATGTGATGAAGACGTACGGTGATGTGCCACCGGTATATATAATTATCCCATCCACACGTAACTCGGTAACACAGCAAAGGAGTGGAATTCCCTGCTGGAGTCTATGTTTCCTGATAGTTACAACCTGAAAGTTTTAAAGTCAAGAGTGAGTAGGTTACTTCTAGGCAAGCGTGTGCATCGTCAACTACATCATCGCTTACAATCAGGCGAGATAGGTGTTAAACGCGAACCTATCAATGATAAAAAGGATTCAGTGGGATAGGTCACGAGAGCCCGCGGACAAGATAGCCTAGGATTTAAAGATAGCTGTGCATAACAACAAAAGCAGATACCTAAACAGAAAACCAGTTACACAAATGCACTAAAACCAACAAAAACTTACCACATCTACAACTCATTCGTCAAAATTCGCAATCAAAAATTCGTCTCCACAAAAAATTAAATCTGCTTATATGGCATCCATTACTCGCTCATGCAAGCGTCACTCAATTCCAAAAGTGATGACTGATGGTTACATGATGCAAAAATATAAGTATAGAGATTTTATCATGCAACCGTCAGTCAACGTACTAGATAACTAGACGATAGGTTACCAGTCAGTCACATCCTTGACTGTGGTTAAACTGACAGGAAAACCTGCCGCGTAATGCACGCCAAAACATTTTTCGGCTCAAAACAAAAGAAGAACGTTTGCATCTCATTTAACGGTACTTGCCGAGGTTCCGTCTGACGTCATGGAGTGAAGAGAGGAGGGGGAGGTCATGGGTCACCGCTTACGAAGTTAGGAGCAATTAAAATTGAGTTTCAAGATGACAGATGCAGTGGCAGTGAGATTGTTGACAGTCGTTGATATAGTGAGATTGAATGAGCGTGCGAATAAGATAGTACATCATAATATAACAACAGCATTGATAATTATTTGCCGAAGGTTAAACAGAGATGTATCTACAGAGTTTAACGGAAATGAGTTGTCATATTTTGAATACTGCTCCTGCCCATGGAACGATGAACAACATTTTTCAAGAATGTCTTAGTAAGTTCCAAAAACAAAAAATATGATTTTCCTACCCAGACACCTAGAAAAAAAAATGCTGATCAGTACATTTTATCGAGTTATTAAAACATAAATGAAAGCAGCTGATTTTTTTCGCAATTTCAGGTTCGTTCCTAAAGTAAAAGTTGTTATTTATTAAGCGTTTTCATTTATTGTTGTCTCCACATTGTATACTATCGTATTCAAAATAGATGCACGAATGAAAAGATAAAAACAATCTGGAGTTTCATTAACATTGACAAAGAAGAAAAGGATTACATTGAAACCGAAATAATCAACATCGGAATAAAGGAAAGACAAGACGAAATGAAAGCGATCCGGACAACAAAAAATTAAAAGAAAAATCTCAACAAATGGTGTACCTATATACTCGTACTTAGCAATATTTGTGGAACAGAATATTATTTTTTAAACTTCACGAGTTTTGATAATCCTACTAATATTATAGATGCGAAAGTTTGGATGGATGGTTGGATGTATGAATGGATGGATGTTTGTTAACTCAATTACGCCAGAACGGCTGACCGGATCTGGATGAAATTTGGCACAGAGACAGATTATATTCTATTCTGGAATAGCACATAGACTATAATTAAGTTAAAAAGTCATTTAGTACTAACTCCGCGTGAGCGAAGCCACTGACAGAAGCTAGTAAGTAAATATAGATATTAACAGACTTGGTAGCTTTTTAATGAGTTTGATTTCTTGACGTTCTGTTCAAGATGGGACTAAGTTGGTTCCTAAGTAGGTAAATAATAAATGGCATTAAATGGACAACACTCTGTCTTGACATTATCAGGGAGATGATCAGGTGAAAATCTTATTACTCTTAGGTAAACAAATACCTAAATGTAATGTAAGTAAGGAATCCTATCAAAAAAAGTGAGTTTCACAGCCCTTTCTCCAATTTCATTGATCTTGGAACGAAACTAGATAGGTACTGAAAACCCTGAGAAAATGGAAACTAGCATTACTGAGAACCTTTCGGTTACTACGTTAAAAAATAATACTACGATATACTCCTAAACGTACTTTTCATACCTATATCAGATGTTCGTTCTTCCCTTGTCTTTGTTAGGTTAGGTGTCCTAATTGGGGCAGCCACCATACAAAAAGCATAAATCGTCCCACAGCTGGATAAATATCCCCCCGGGAATACGTCTACATTTTTAAAGTTCGTCTTCTTAAACACTTCAGGCCTTATTTATAAAAAAAAAACGGACAAGTGCGTGTCAGACTTCGCGCATTTACGGTTCCGTCAAAATGAGGGAATTTCAAAGTCAAAATCTGATTTATCAATATATTGGTATTTGTTAGTAAAATATACGTAGTAATAAACGTTATTACCAAATTTCAAGTTCAAAGGTCAATGGGAAGTTAAAAAATTCTTCGGGACAAAATTTTGTGACAGATGACGGACAGATAGACTGACGGACACGTGAATGACAGCAATATTGGAACCTTCTGTTACGGAACCCTAAAAATAACCATATTGTGATTAGAACACCTATTAGCAGATTCTTAATTAATTTTCTACCCGGAAGAAGGATAGATGAGGGTAGTAAAGTACTGACAGAAGATTTGAAGGTTTTGTCCTAACTGGATTTGAGAAATGAGTCGTATGCTATCTTGAATTTAGAATCCGCTAATTAGTATTTAAAATAAAAAATGTTTGTATTTTATTTCTTCGTTATTTGACCCCGACTTCCGAAATTTAAGTTATTTTTAAATTTTAAGTGTATTTTCTTTTTTGGAAAAACCACCGACTGTCTTGGTTTTTTTTTTAAAAAGTTTTTTATTTTTCACTTTTTAGTTGTTATACTTACACCAGAACTAAAATACACACACAATACGAGTACATGGAACGTGGAATTTAAACATACTCGTAATTGGAGGAAACCAAAACGTCATACATATTTTTCGTTTTTGTTCAGTTTTTCAAAAAGAGCTGGAGCAGTTTCGATACAATTTATATGGGACCACCTGGGAAGTATAAACTTCTCGTAATTGGGGAACATGCATAAAAAATAAAAAAGGTTGCGACGAATTAAGAACCTCCTCCTTTTTGAAGTCGATTAATGAGCATTTGGTTAGCGAGTTTTATAAATAAGGCTGTTTATCTCCAAACAAGCATCACCACAAAACAATACGGTATTTTCGCAACCGAAGCTCAGAGTCACAAGTCATTAACGGTTGTGCATCAGTGACTCAATAACCTAAAAACGGGCAACATTAATGTGCAGACAAAGGAAGACCGTTAGTGTGTGACAACGAAGTGTGGTAACACTCGGTTGCGACATTGTGGTAGGGTTAGCGAGCTGTTTATATCCTTTCTTTGAATGAGGTAATGTTTCGTGACTGTCAGATTTATGGACCCGTTTCTTGAAAGTAGGATTTACGTTTTAAACTGATAGGTACGAAAGTGAGTTTGAAAGTGTCACGGTAAATAAAACCATCTAAATCACGAGCATATGGTTTAACATCCTACCAATATTATAAATACAAATTTGAATAGATGGATGGATGTTTGTAACTCAATCACGCCAGAATGACTGAACAAATCTGGATAAAATTTGTCACAGAGAGATAGATGAATAGTCTGGAATAGCACATAGCCTATAATATATACTGACGAAGCCGCTGGCAGAAGCTAGTTGTGGATAAGTGTGAACCAGAGCAGTGAATCAGAGAGAGCAATCCTAGTTTTTATCAGTGTGAGAAGACAAAATATTAAAAATATAGACTATGTCTGTAACCTTGGTTTTATTTGCCGGTTAATTGTAACCAGTGCACATAGCTTCAGACTTGCCATCAAAACCGATGTAGGTTTACTGGTAACACACGTTGAAATTTTGACTCAACTTCGGCCTCATAATAATTATGATATTGGTAACTGGACGTATTCCCGGCAGGACGTTGTCGTTACCTATTACAATTTTGATACCCGAGGAAAAGTTTTACGTTCTTTTGAAAAATTCCCGAAACACGTTACATAACATAATTTTTAAAACTGCTAATTGACAACTTGTAAGCTTCTTCGGGTGCTTAATTGTTACAAATAGGTTACGCTATCACATCCTGCTAGGAATACGTCGGGTTACCAGTAACACTACCTCATATTTTGCGACAGAAGTTGCGAAGTTGAGTTAAAATTAGAACACTGTTATGGCAGAAAACAGAAAGATACAAAAATCCCGAGATGTTGACCAAAGTTCACTTACACGTGAATGAGAAGCAAGACAATATTAGATCTAAGCTGATGTTTTTTATCCAGCGGTGTACTGAGATGCATAATGACACATGACCATGTCACAATAAAACATTACCTTAACCTTCTTGGGCAGTCGGGTAAAAAATACGATCACACTTACTACCTACCTACCTAATGGCAGCCGCCATTTTTTTTTTATTCCAAATTTATATATAGCCTATGTCACTTACTTCGGTGGTCAAGACCAATCTAATGTTACCTAATTCCTGTGCCCCGGTGCGTGTTTTGCGTGTCCGTGTCGTGGTGTTGGTACGAATTTTCCAAATTTTTTCTTAAAAACTTGGTTTTTGGCCCACTGTGCAAAATTTTTATTGTAGTACAGTCCGCTAGCTCGCGCGGAGACACATCTTTTGACACTCCACAGGTGAGCCTAGCTCTCACACGAAAGGTTAATTTTTTTTTGTTAAAATTCATCTAGCCGTTGAGGCTACAGGGCGTACCAAAGAAATAGACATATGCACATGTATACTCTCGAAAAACCTTATCCTTATGAGGCAGTCGAAAAAAAATACATCATCATGTGCAAATCCTATTCCCAAGCCTGTTGCTATAGTGCTACATACATCACACAACATAGTATGGTCTCTTGCCGACCCTAAACACAGGTGACACGTATCCGGGTGGCTGATGCGCTCTGACCTACTCCACTTGGCCACAATGACCAATTTATTGAGCATAACAATCGATGGAACTAATTCGTGTCTCTATTATGTGAATGAGCATTACACACATGTGGATCGTTGACATGTAGTTCGACTAGTTTGATTTTAACGTTTTTTGGTGAGAAGGAGAATTCTTCCCAACTCTTTTACCCAAATCTTGATCGGCATTCTTTGTGCTATGTTGAGATTTATTATGATTTTTATTGATTTTTTGAGCAGTTAAGCTGTGCTGTCATTAGTTCATCACCTTTTGATTTTGGCATTTGGTATTATTTTGGTGAGAAAAAAAATTCTTCTGAACCGTTTTTACCCAAATCTTAATCGGAATTCTTTGTTTAGATTTATTATGATTTTTGATTGTATGGTTCTGAGTAGTTAAGCTGCGTTATCATCATCTTTGGCTTGTACCAGTTCCTCAGTTGGACTGCTAGTCCAAAAGTAATATATAAAGCATATCGATCATCATTTCAAATGTTTAAAACATATTTTTTTATCTTCGATAGGCTCTCGTTTGGTAACCATCTTACCTGATGGTAAGCGGTGATGTGGTCGACGTTGGAGCAGGCCTGCCCAAAAGTTAGTATTCACTCTTAGTTTAAAGACCTTCCGGTTGTAGCTATCAGTAAACACAGAGTCCGGTATGGAATTCCACTCCTTAGCTGTACGCACAATTAATGTGTTCCCAAAAAGTTTTGTGCGTGTGGGTGGGATGTTCACCATGCACCGCTGGTGCTTCACCCACCGTCTTGTCGCCGTGTGATCGTATATTTGCTATCTTCTGTCAACTGTGGGTCAATATGGTTATGCCACAATGCTTATTTTACCAAACATGATACAATCAGTGTACTCAACACCACTTATAAAATAAAACCTCAAAAAGCCATACAAATAAACCAAAATACTAATAAATATCCAATCCCGCAATAAATACCCACAGTAATCACATTGAAAGTTACCATAACTTGACACAGGTAAGCCCTACCCTCTGGTGGGTAATATAGCACAATTAAATGGCCGCCGGAGACATCAATCGATGATGTCATCAGTATTCAAGTCGTGTGCGCCAAGTCGATGGATATTTCATACATAATGTTAGTAACTCATTGGAGGACTAGATAAACCGCTACCTCTCGCTAACGGTATTCAGTTTTAGTTAGATGTTTACCAGCGACCCAAACCGGCTCCGCACGGGTACAAATTCATGAATCACTCTTGGTGAAAATCGCATGAAAATTCGTTTGGTATTTTTTGAGTTTATCGTGAACAAACAGGCAGACGCAGCGAGGGAATTGGTTTTATAATATGTAGTGATAGTAATTTTTCTGTAAAGTATGTGGAGATTTCTCATTCAGAGTTTTGACAGGATACCTCGTTTTCCGCAGGAGTCAAGGCATAGGCCGATGAGTGGCAGTGGGCAGGCCTCATTGCTCGCAGAACAAGATGGTCGATGGGGCCGAAAAGTTCTGGAGTGTCGACCGCGTACCGGAAGATGCTGCACTGGAAGGCCTCTCAGAAGGTGAACCGATGACCTAGTGAGGGTCACAGGAATCCGATGGATGCGAGACGCACAGCATAGGTACGGTTGTGATGATGGCGACACTTGGAGGAGGCCTTTGTTCAGCAGTGGACGTTTAGGTCTACGGCCCTAGATAAAGTGGCATTCTATCAGTGAAAGCAATTGTCAAAATGCCAAAATGTTAAGAGATTGACCAAGTGACGTGTCGTTAGCGCCTGTCGGTCTCATTTTGGTCTTTTTGAAAGCCGTTTTCGCTGATAGAAACTCACTTTGTCTAGAGGGTCTTTTCTGATTATTTCAATATGTATTAGCAACCACATTTATTCTATTGCCTCTTTGGTGTGTTCGGGTCCTACTTCTGAGTGAGCATAAGTGCCTGTATTCTACTGTCGGATCAAGCAGTGTTTTGTGTTTTTCCATGTGGAATTTCACGGTAACAGCCTGGTGTCTAGCTGTTTTCGAATTATAGTTATAACTTCTTTATCTATCCTAATTGATTGGTATGTAGCTATTTAAATCCACGGCTGTATTTCTGATTACCATAAATACAGTCGAGTGTCACTTATCCGGCAGTAATTAAAAATTAAAACCAAAAAAAAAGGGGGTGCCGAATTATTGGAATGTTTCGATTACTGGATTGTTTAGAAAAAATCAAGATGCTTAAAATAAAGCATTTTAGAAGGTCCTAATGTAATAAGGTACCATATAGGAAGCTAAAAGCCCGGGCGAAGGGTGCCGGAGTATTAATTTGCTAGATTACTCTTCTGTAATTATTTTTAACTGCCACACTTCCCAATCCCGCCTACAACCCCATGTAGTTTTTTCACTAATAATGTATCGACCGCTCTATCACTATTTTCCACTAATAATGTATTTGAATCACCTGCGACCGCTCTATCACCAAGGCTCGCATATATTTGGAAGTACGGAACTTCGAACCAGACCATTTCCTATTCCATATCTTTTAACCTTCAGACATCTACTGGAAAGACAGGTCTAAGTTTTATTAATTAGCAAACTAGTTTTGTTTTTTTGCATTTGAAGCAGTTCATTTACATGTGAGTATGGATTGGTTGTGTGAACTTGGACTTAAAATAGACACTGTTTGTGAATTAATGATGGCAGCTGGATGGTATGATGCATTTGGTTATTGTTTCATGTCGAAGTCGATAAGAGGGTTTGTGAGGAGACTATTATGTTCATCTTCTCATACTGAATTGCATGTTTGGCATACCTTTATTTTGCCATTGAATTATGTACATGGTTTTTGCTGCACATATACAGCCTTATTTATTGAATTCTCTAACCATGTGCTTAGTAATTTAACTACTGCTAAGCGGATTCTAAATTCAAGAGGGCAGCTGAATGTAATCTATGTAATTATATATACATGTACCTATGTTCGGGCATAACTTCGTCATTTATAAACGGATTTCCAAAATTCTTTTTTGTTCGAAAGGGGTTTGTTCCGAAATGGTCCCATTTTGGATCTGATGATGCGTTTCGGAGACAGACAACGGAACTCTTCAAAAAATGACAGCAAATCAACCGCGATTGCTGCTATCGCCTAGATCTCCATTGTTAACACAATTTAATGGGGAATCACAACTAAAAAGTGAAAAATAAAAACTTTTTAACAAAAAAATGGAACCGACTTGGTTCCATTTCTTTGTAAAAAAGTTTTTATAAATGATAAGTCAGTACTTTACTACCTAGATCTATCCGTTTGACGGGTAGAAAATGTTGAATTAAGAACCTGCTAATCAGTCTTTAAACTGATCACATGGTTATTTTTTTTTTAAAGTTTCTTGTCAAACTCGACACGAGTTTGACACAAGTCAATAATGGAAAGGTGGTGGGCTGGTCCACCACAGCCCAGCCCACCTTTCCAGAGATCTATTGGATGCGAGAAGCATAGGACAGACCGATGAGGCGACGCTTGAAGAGGCCTATATCCAGAAGTGGATGGAGGATGTCATTCGGCAGATATATTGATAACAGCAGCTGGTGCATATTGCTATTCTTAATGTAGCACTACTGTGCATAAACGTGTTAAAAATCACAAGCCCAAGATTTCAGTTATTTAGAGCATAAATTGCCATATTCTTTTGACTAGAGCTTAGATATAAGCCGTTCACACGAACGTGTCGGCAGAAGCCTATGCCGTCGGATTTGAGGCAGCGAACTGACGGTAGCATTGTGCTGACGACGCCTAAGGCGCCGGGCAGGGTGAGGAGCATGCTGAAGTATCACGCCCGCCTGAACCGTAACGTATGAAATCGCCGTTTGCGTCTATACTGAAGAAGGCGAGCGCCCAGCGGCCCAGCTAGCGAGCGATCGTCTAATGTGTTTCACTTCTTCTATGCGCGTCGATGGTAATTTCCTTAAATCGTTTGGACCCAGTGGAAGTTAAGTTCATTGCAGATCGTTGGCATACATAGATTTCTCCAAAGAGCAGGTTTATAGGCACTTGGGGCACTGAAACGTGTTGCTCATGTCCTGAACAGGGGCAACACACTCACATTTTGTATCCAACTCGTCTATATAAAACCGCATTTCGCCCAGTTGTTTTTGCAGCGTCCTACCTGGGCGCGCAACCGATTGAGTGCTTTATACGGTATATAGGCCACAGCAGTTCATGTCTAGCCTCTACTGCTCGCTACAACAACTCGAGATGATCTGAGGCCACACAATCGCACCCGCACCCGCTCTAGTCACCGCGCGTTCTCTCTGGGGAAGGCTTAACGTGCAGCTTTGCACAAGGATGGCACGGCTTTACAGCCGGCCTAGCCTGGTAGCCTTATTCCGAATTTCGGACTGCGAAGTCGAATAAACAGCAGCGTGCAATTTTAACTTGTGCAAGGGTTATTAAATGTGGCCTGAACTTTAAGACAGCAAGCTCATACATTATTCGAATCAAAAACTGCGGTAGTTTTTTGTCTCTGAAATTAAATACTTTTAACGAATTTCAATCATCCTTCTGTTTTTGTCAATCGCTCGAAGATAACAGACTAGATGTTTTCAATAATGTTTAGAGTTGAAATTTTTGTATGTACAAGCCACAAGAATTTAGACCCAAATGACGTAAAAATTAACGCTAGGTACAATGATTACACTTTACCAACCCAAAATACGATGGTCCACAAGCCCTTTAGGCTTTGCAGTAGTATTATTTGTATCCTTGGCTAAAACACAAGCAAGTGGTGTTGGGCGGTTTTGTAGGATTGCCTTTAAGTATGTAAAATTTGGACGTTCAAAAAGTGCTGGCCTCAGGGCCAGCACTTTTTGCTACTACTACTAAACTAAGCTCAGGCTTAGTTTGACGAAATCACTTTTGAATTTGTTATTTTTTTAAGTGATGTATGCCATAAAAACGACCTTCAACTTTATAGCAAAAGCAAATTGTCAAAAGCATTTTTTGCGAGAATCTTCCTCAGCATACTATCAAGCATGGCTACTCGTACCTATTTAAAAGCTAAATCTAAGCTTTTAATTAACTTGCTTCTACCAGCGGCTTCACCCGCGTGAACATCGAAAATCAACACAAGGGAACATGCTCCCGGGCCTGCGGACGGCGAATAATGGGTAGCTCGCCGTCCGATCAGCACCAGGCCCGAGAGTCGACGACGCGTAGTGTTCCACGCGCGCCTCAAAGAGTTGTCAGCAAAAACGACGCGGCCCGTCATGGCCGATGCCTGCCCGGGTTGAGGATAAATTCGAAAGAGTTACCTTGCCCCTGGGCATTCAGGTCAGGGAAGGAACAGGGGTGGGTTTTAGTCAGTAAGAGTCTGACACGCCCTTCCGCTCCACCCTAGAGCGGGAGATGTCATTGGATGATTTCCCACCCCACAAAAAAAGGGAACATGCTCCTGGGATAAAAAGTATCCCTTGTACTATTCCAGAGTACAATCTATATTTGTGCCAAATTTAATCCAGATCCGTTCAGCCGTTCTGGCGTAATTGAGTAACAAACATACATCCGTACAAACCTTCGCATTTATAATATTAAGTGTAATAACATTTATAATATTATAATGTATGGTAATAAGTAAGATAATGAACGACTCAAATAAAAACACATTGCTGTATTATCCAAAGACGAACCAACCCCAGACATTCTATCAACAAAAACCAAAGACTATAAATAGCCCGAATCACTAATATTCCTAAACAAACTGACGATGACGGTCCTGAACTAAAGCTATATTATAGCTGTCATCCCTTCAGTTGTTCAGGCGCGGGTGACTGACCCCAGCTATATCGGGATTGTCTCGGACTGCAGTTAAATCTTGGGATAGTGTCGCCACGAATTTGTGGGACAGGATTAGAAGTGTGGAGCTGTGTAGCGAAGATTAGCGACGGTTGTTAGAAGACAGCAGGGGCGTGGAAATTTTGGATATTATATTGTTATGACAGGGATATCTGTTGCTTGGCAGCGGTATTATGACAGGGATATCTGTTGCTTGGCAGCGGTATTATGACAGGGATATCTGTTTTGGCAGCGGTATTATGACAGGGATATCTGTTGCTTGGCAGCGGTATTATGACAGGGATATCTGTTGCTTGGCAGCGGTATTATGACAGGGATATCTGTTGCGTGGCAGCGGTATTATGACAGGGATATCTGTTGCTTGGCAGCGGTATTATGACAGGGATATCTGTTGCTTGGCAGCGGTATTATGACAGGGATATCTGTTGCTTGGCAGCGGTATTATGACAGGGATATCTGTTGCTTGGCAGCGGTATTATGACAGGGATATCTGTTGCTTGGCAGCGGTATTATGACAGGGATATCTGTTGCTTGGCAGCGGTATTATGACAGGGATATCTGTTGCTTGGCAGCGGTATTATGACAGGGATATCTGTTGCTTGGAAGCGGTATTCCTGGTGCATGTAATCTTGATTTGTGAAGTGTGAGAACAGAAACACCGAAACGCAATACTGCAAGCGAGTGACTGCTTCAGAGGTTTTTAGGGTTCCAAAAGTCCGAGTGAAAAATTTTAAAAAATAAAAAATACCCGAGTTCCATAAAAAAAACACTAATTTGTGTTTCTAGTTTTTTTTTTTCGTTTTTTGACACTAACTTCCGAAATTAAAGTTATTTTGCAAATTTTATTGTTTTTTATTTATTTATATAAGTACCATAACTAAAAATAAATAGTAAACTTATGCCCGAATTTATAGTCTCAATAAATAAAATGAAAACACCATTAATGTAGTAAAGTCACTTTAATACGCATTATTAAGGATAACTCAAAAACTACTAGTTTGATCTTGATTAAATTTAAATGGAACCACACGAGAAGCATCACCTTACAAATAAAAAAAATCATCATAATCGGTTCATATAAAAAAAAGTTCTAAGGTCACACATTAAAAAAATTGCGTCGAATTGAAAACCTCCTTTTTTTGAAGTTGGTTGAAAAACGGAATGTGTCTGTCCGTCTGTCACAGTCATTTTGCTCCGATTCTCCGAAACCGATTAAGTTAAAATTTGATAAGTACAAACATGAGTACTGTGACAAAACACGGATGTGTAATGTAAATAAATAGATTGAATATGGGTGTCACTTTTGGGGTGAATATTGGAAAATTAAAATAAAAAGTTTTACGAAACTAACGTGCTACATACATGTCTAGTGTTTTTTTTTTCTAAATTTAATATATTATATAGAATGTTTAATTTACCTATTTAAGAAAATAGATGAATAATTACCATCCTCCCCTTATCTCCGAAACCACAGGACCAAAAAAAACAGGAGGTAGTTCTTTACTTACCTATAAGAAATATATATAGTTTACTAAAAAGCCAGGATATATTGAAATCGTATTTTTAAGACTAAGAATATTCTTAGGGCCAATCTTCATAATAAGTAAAACATTTTTCATAGGGTTTGATAATTACTGCGTTGAAATCTTTCCAAAGAATAAGCATTGCCATTCAACGTGGCAATGCTTCAATGTTCTGGGCACTTTTCCAATTGACAGCGATGTGGACGAATTTTTCGATACCTAATAAGTTCTACGCCTCCCCTTTTTATGCCATCTGTACATATTTTAGCTTTTATACTTTGTAATTGGGTAGTTTTAGTCCGGTCAATTTAGACATTCGAAGGTACATAAAGTCCCAACAAGCTGAAAGTCAGTAAAATTGTTCAAAACATAATTATAAACAATGTTTAAAAGTTCCCCATCATTCCCGTGTATGGAAAAAATTGTATTCAAGGTCAAAGCTAAAAAAAATGAGTTTTTCGCGATTTTCAGCAAAACGATAAGTTTTATCACAAAAGTACCTCAGACAAATATATTGGACTATATATTGGACTTGAATAAAATTTTTTCCATACACGTGAATGATGGGGAACTTTTAAACATTGTTTATAATTATGTTTTGAACAATTTTACTGATTTTCAGCTTGTTGGGACTTTATGTACCTTCACTCTCATTTTTTGGTCTAGATTGACCGGACTATTTGTATTTATCTGTAAATATATTTATAAAACAATACATGCAATATAAATAATGTTTGTTTAATAAACTTTCCAAAGAAACCTATGTTCATAAGCAAACATTCTCATTTTTATTTCAACCCTTCAACTTCAAACCCCACAACATTTTCTCTCCACAAACATTCATGGCTACCACAGGACATTGACAGTGATCCCGGGGTTAGACATATAAATCCTCGCTCTAAACAATTTACGACAGTTCTCCGTCGTATCGTGTCGTAGTGTCGTATCCGATTCGTCGTAAGGTTTTATAATGTCGTCTTTATTACTTGTGCTTGGTTAGAAGGGACTTTGGGGAGGATTGATCTCTGCTGGATTGGAAAGACACACGTTTGGATTTCAGGTGATACAGTGTTTTGAGAGCAACGTTAGTTTTGATTTGGCCTGTGATTGGTGTAGGTTTTATAAGGCTTTGGTAACGTGTTAGCTTGCGTGTTCTGTGCTGAGCTCACGCAACGCGTCGTATGTCCACATCAAGGAGCGCTGTCTCAAATTAGACGCATTATTAATTTATTATACATAAAACAACAGGTATTTACTAAAAACACGTATGCTTAAAGATAAGTGATTAAATTATCTTTAAAAAAAAATATCCGCGTTAGACCTACTTTACAAATGGATTACACCATGTTATAAAATATAATTTCAAATATTCACATAAAAAATTACGAAGAAAATTGTCTAGAATAACATATATTTTTTTCAAAGAAATAAGACTAATCATTAGACGTGATGTTTAATTTAAAATCATTAGAAGTCACATATCTGCGCCATAGGAAGGAAAATGGACGGCGCCGTCCCGAGGTCGGTCACGAAAGAGGTAACGAGACGTCCTCGAAATAGGGACAAAATAGCAAGTTTGAAAATGATAACGAACACTGTTCTATCTCACCAAGGCTGGTTGGTCTTGGATGTGTGTGTAGGTTCACGTACCTATTTTTTCTGTGTGCGTAAGCTTTGTGCGCTCGGTGTCATAGAACATAGCTTAAGATAGGCGTCCATTATACGGTACGTTTTGTTCTTTGTTTAACCACAGTCAAGTCAAGTCACAGTCAGTTGTGATTGACGGAAAACCTATCGTCTATTACAGTGACTGCTGGTTGCATAAAAAAATCTTGATAGTTTGATTCAACACATGACTTCATACATCATGCAATCATTAGTCATGACTTTTGGAATTGAGTGACACTTGCATGAGCGTGTAATGAACGACATAAAACAACCAAAACATCGTAAAATTCATTGACTTATGAAGTGTTTATGGCAAACACTTTGTCATGAACTAGGGAAGTCGGAAGTTACCCCTTCTCCATAAACTTGACAGCAATAAATCTTATCTATCAAGACGAGACAGTATTAAAATGTTGTGGTCCCCTTCATAGGATTCATAGTTAACGTAACAGGGTGACAAGTAACTACAACTATTAAAAACTATTCATAGCGCTTATATTCCTTGAGGGGGCAGGCAGAGCCGTCCAGGTACACCCACATTTCCCGAGTAATGTTCATATCCCATGTTATAATAATAAAACGAGTTATTTATAAGACAGCTTAGAGCCATTGGTCCAAAATAGGTGCTGGACGCACACCAGCATCACTAGGAACCACAAGACCCACGAGACAATCTTATAGCCATCAATTTTAAAACGAGACGGCATAAGACAAAGTTATAAGCCCCTTCTAAGTTAACTTCAGGGTGACAACTTAATAACCGTTTAACATCAAACTCCCAACAACATTAGAAATCAAACACTGAAGTTTACAGCTTTCTAAACTTAGCTCCTTCAGTTCAAGACACTGTGCTGAAAATAGACAGGCAAAACTAGAAGTACAGTTACATTGAAAACTGAGACAAGTGACGATCTGAAGGTACTTCAGACTTGTCTCGAACTTCGGGAGCTGAAGGATTCAGGCTAGTTTATTTTGATTGTAGACTATTTTCCTAAATGTCTCGGATGTCTTCCTTGACAATTAGAAAGAGGTTACACAGAGCCGAGAACAGTGGAAGGAATGGATGTTATGCCTTTGCCCAGCAGTGGGACAGTAAAGGCTAGATATAATAATAATAAAATAATATTTAGAATGGCTGGTTTTCTTAAAGCTGTTTGCTTGCAGACAGGAGATTATCAATTCTAGCTACAATGTGACCCAAAAATAAACGAGGCGTCATTACTAGGGCTGAAAATCGTATCCAACATCAATCTTTATATCATTTTGAAAGTTTGTTTGTAAATCAGTCACGCTTCAACGCAAATCCATAACCTAGAAGGCAGTAAGATAAATTGGGTTTTCCATTTGCGACCAGGAGTCTGAACTTGTGTCTGATTTCTGATTTCTCTTATAATCCTCCCGATCGAATTTTGATCTTGGTGGCAAATGGAAATATTATAGTGCACAAGCGTGTGCGCGAGAGTAGGAACAGAGAGTGCACTTGTGTTTACAAGTGCACTCTCTGTTCCTTTACTCTCATAGTCCGATGAGACCGCAAGACCAACGTCCCCTCTTACCTTCAGGTAGTTAAATATGACTTGCGAAATGTGAGGACTACTGTAAGTACATCGGTACACCGCTGCGTAACACACAGAAATGTTTCTTCTTCTTTGTTATATCTATGGCATAATCCTTCGGGGAATACTAGCGTGATGTTATATGACTAATGAGAAATAGGGTTTCTCCCTCAAAATATGAGCCACTGAAACTGAAACTCACAAAGTTCAATAAGTCCCAATTAATTAGTCGAACATAATTGTGTGATATTAATTAAAATTATACGTTCATTAATGAGCAATCAGCTTTGAAAGCTCTTGTTTTAATACACATTAATGGAGATTATTAATTAAATTGATTTTGAATACAATTCTTCATTGTAGCAGTTTGTATTTGTCACCGTATAATTCCAAACACAGAAATAATTCAAATACAATAAATCTCATCCAAATTAGATAATGGGAGTTTTTGTATTAAAATAAAAATGTGATTTTTCTTAAACCAACGTTGTTTGCGATTTTTACGGTGACATATGACATTCAGAGCTTCATAAATATAATACTAGCGTACATAATATTGAAAAGCGACAGTTAGGCTTACCAAAGGGCATCATTTTACCCAGTAACTGGGTTGGTTAGGTTAGGTTAGTAGTTCCTGTAGGCTGTTCGGTCCGAGTGCATTTCCGAACACAACCTTGGGAGGTGACAGCTGTCACTTATGAGTTTTTTTTCTGTCCTCTGTCACTTTTTGGTTTGACCGTAGTGAAAAAACGTGTTGAAAATGTAGATTTTAGGCTTGGGATTCAAATCTAGCTGAATCTATTGGTTTTGGACCTAATTGTTTGCTATTGAACTAATTTTGATTAAAGCCCCATTTGATGTAGTGGTGAAACGAGTTATTTTGTGAAAATACTTGGAAGTTTGGCGGGTTTGCCAGAGACCGCGCGCTGGGTGAGATCACCGGTGCCCTTTTGAGGTCACTTTTGGAGTCTAGTATACCTGCTGACAAGCACTACACTACCACATTTAACTCTGACATACACACATATAACCAGATTGGTCCCTGGACGAAGACTTCGGAAACCTTGGGTAAGTTTTCAAAACGTTTGTAAATTATTCTTTAGCTCTGCGTACTTGCTGACAAGTTTGCGACCAGGTTGGAGCCGGGGATCCGGCAGGCACACTTCTACACTCTTGTCTCCTCAAGTCGGATCCTTTGCCCTGGCTTCGTCGCAAAAATAGGCAGTCGCTCCATGTAAAATGCTGGTATTCAGCTGCATCCCGTTAGCCTGGAATCCGACCCAACATAGTTGGAAAAAGGCTAGCTGATGATAATGAAGATGGTTGGTCTTCACTGGCCTTGTATTTGTTCTTCAGTAACAGCCTTCTTTCTCTAAAAAAACGTCCACTTTTTTTTCTTCGTACCATATTCTTTGACCCTCAACCTTCTCCATATTTTGGTACAGGTGTTCGTCATCTTCCTAACCTTCTCCCAACTACGCTGGGGTTGGCTCTTATCTAACCGCATGCAGCTGAATGACAGCATTTTACATGAACGCACTGATCTCCACAAGCGATACCCCTCGGCAAGACTAGTGCAGTGGTGTGATAGGATCAATTAATCCGCCTAACCTTTTCCCAACTATGTTGTTCGGCTTCCAGTCAATACGAAAGCACCTGGATAACAATATTTTACATAAAGCGACTGCTCTCTGACCAACACAAGTAGTAACTAGGCACCACGATACCCCTTGGCAACACTGGTCTCAGATTTCCTGGCTTCTGACAGCCGGGGGACCAACGGCTTAACGAGCTTTCCGAGGTACGCAGAAATCTCGCAAGCGTTGCTTACCACGAACTCCTAGGATGTCGATGATAACTATCATAATCGTTTCATATCTGTTCCACTTCCACGATTATCCCCTTCTACTCTCAATACCTAATCAGACTTTTGGCACCTAGCGTATTAACCCACTCGGTGTTTGCTGGGGCGTTAAATTGGTCCCATTTATCAGTTCAGTAAACACGACTAGCCTAGATCCGTGATCTGTTTGCTACTACATCAATGTAAACAATGTCGTGTACTTGTAATAATGTGTTTACTGAGCGTGTGTACTGGGTATCTGTGATTCATCTAACATAATCTTGTTGGTTTGTGTGTTCTTACTTCTAAATAACTTGATGGACTTTGTTGCAGGTTTTATCATCATCAGCTTTATTTCATGTCGACAGTGTATGTACATTCGATCGAAGCCACATCGATTGCTCGATCGAGGCTTCGATCTTATTTATTTATTATTTATTTATTTATTATGTCTACATATGTCTTATGTCTACATAAGATTCCCCAAGGGTCGTCACATAGACTGGTATTTTGCTTCTCACATCCAATGGACTGCTAAGGTCCACGATACCACTCTGTAGGAGGCCCTTCAAGACCAACGCTGCATCTTCCAGTACACGGTTGTCACTCCAAAACCATTCGTCCTTTCGAGAACTAAGGTGGCAGTGGCAGATTGCTTACTGAACGGATGGAACAGGCACAGACTTCTTGCCTAAAAAGGGAGCAATCTAAGGTAAAGTATAAGTAGAACTTCTGAAGGTAAAACTAATTTGGAAATAGTTTCATAAGAGGATGTTAGAGAGTGCTGATGGAGTTGCTAATGGTGGTGGACCTGGGAGTCTTTAAGTCAAGAGTTAATAGACAAGCGTGCTCCATCGTAGAACACATATTTTCTTACCATCAAGTGGGATAGTGTTCAAGCGCGAGTCTATCAATGTTAGTAAAAAGGTGGAAAGATTTACCGAAACTTTATACATGAAGGGAACACGGCAACACGCCTTCGACGACGTCTTCAAAAATATGGAAGATATGAATTTAAAACAAGTAAACATCAAAGTTGCAGATACATTCCCTCGGGGTCGTTGTCGTCATAGTGGCAAACACTACAGGGGTGCGAAAAGTATTAAAGTTGCACAAGTTTTGAAGTTAAAATACAAGTTGTCTATACTTTATGTCCCTCGAGGAATAAAACTTGGAAGTCAAGAGATTATATGAATAAGTTAGTTTAAAGTTTATTAAACTAACCGTATCAACAAGTTATAACTTTTAAGTATAGCTTCATAATAGGTAAGTAAGGATGCGAAACGCTGGTGATGCTTTATTTTTTCTTTATGAGACTGCAAATGAGATACGAGTAAGTAGAAATATGAACAAATTAGCATCTGCCAGTGGCTTCGATCGTGTAACTTAGTACTTATAAATTATAGCCTATGTGCTATTCCAGACTATAATCTATATCTGTGCGAAAATTTATCCAGATCCGTTCAGCCGTTATGCCGTGATTGGGTAACAAATATCCATTCATATTAGTAGGATGTAGAATAGTGGGATTAAACAGTGCAGTCAGAACAGCAGTGTTATTAAACAGTGCAGTCAGAACAGCAGTGTTATTTGGTTTTTCCTCGGCTCGGAGTTTGGAAGTTGGTTGTATGAAACTCCACCGTGCCTCGGAAAGCACGTAAAGCAGTTAGTCTTGCGGCTGACCCTCGGTCGTGTCAGATTGCCGTCCCATCGAACTATGAGAGTAAAGGAACGAAGAGTGAACCTGTGTTTGCACACTTGTGCACTATAATATCTCCTGCTTACTTAGCTAGTCACCGTTCATATATGTATAATAACTATGTTTTGGGTAATAAACAGACTCGTATAGACCACGGAAGACATGCTTCCCTGGTCTACACGAGTCTCATAGTAAAACCAAGAACAAAGTTGCCAATGAAAATGAGTTAATTGTAATTTTAAGGGTTTCGTACCCAAAGGGTAAAACGTGGACCCTATTATTAAGACTCCGCTGTCCGTCCGTCTGTCTGTCCGTCTGTTACCAGCCTGTATCTCATGAACCGTTATAGTTAGACAGATGATGTATTTCTGTTGCTATAACAACAAATACTAAAAAACAGAATAAAATAAATATTTAAGGGGACTCCCATTCAACAAACGTGATTTTACGTACGGAATCCTTCATGCGCGAGTCCGACTCGCACTTGGCCGGTTTTTTTTACATTATAAGCTTTTATTTGACTTGCAATGTTTTTTGGTTCGGGTGATATCTTGCAAGCAGAATTAGAACCACTCTTTCTGTCTTACCGAGTTGATTTTTTACATGTTGGTTCAATTCCGATGTCAATGCATTTTTATAGTAATGGCATGACCTGAATCGACATTAGAGATTAGCTTCAGATAGGGGAACTCTTCAACGATCAACAGCACAGACACCACAATTTAAAAATGTTGTTTTACAGTTAAGTCTTTTATTTATACCTAACATAATGGTAGTATTTGAAATAACATGGTCGACTGTTCATCATGAACTAGATATCTACCGAAATGTGGCGCCTTTAATAAATAAACATTTAACGGAAGACATTTCCGATTGCCTTGGCATTCGCTAAATGTTACTTTTAAATGCTAATTACTGTTATTTAGCTAAATGATGAATGAATTCGTTGGTTTGTTTTTCTTTAAAGCTGGATTTACATTACACGATGTATGAATCATTTTGGTGCTAGTTGCACTTAGTCCCCACCCCAACGCATCAGTGACCTAGTGGTACCCGACCCCGACTTCCGAGTTGCAAGTGTCGTGGGTTCAACAAACCCAGACATGCGTTTTACTTTCTGTAATTTCTTAAATCGCCACTGCTGTCAAACCGGTGAAGAAAAACATCGTGAGGAAACCGGCATGTCCAAGAAACAAAAAATATCGAAGACATGTGACATCCATAAAACAGCACTGGGCCCGCGTGCTGGAATCAGCCCACTTCCTCTCCTATAGAGGAGGCTTGAGTCCCAGCAGTGGGAAAATTATAAAGCTTATTATTTTATGTTATGTAACCAGTTCAAAATAATCTTAAATACGAGCGCTAAGTCTTTGATGGCAATATGCTCACCCTCTATTACAATGAACTGAAACCTTTTTGGTGAAATGTGGATGTACTATTGGGGTACTTATGCCTAGTCTTTGGGGTTTGATGTAATTATGATCTCATGAATAAGAGGCACTCGATTGATTTTTAATACATGCATTATAATAAAATAAGATAATGTCACTGTCAACACAAATTGCAACATAAAACCTCGCAAAACAACCACCAATTTTGAAATCACTGAAATGTCAAAAAATACAATAAACATTTTATTTCTCGTCATAAAAATGCATCATCAATGCAATATGCATGACAACTATAAAAGATGGAGGCTATCAATTTAGAAATTGTGAAATCATTAATATTTGATTGTAAAATAAACATAAGTCTTGGTTTAGATGGTCACGCGTTATCGCGTGATTAGAAATGTTGAGGAGCGTCATGAATTAGCGCGCGGCAAACCAAACAGTTATAACAAGTCGTATCAGATGGTCGATGGGGCCGAAAAGTTCTGAAGTGATGACCGCGTACCGCAAGACGTTGAACGCCTCCACTGGGGTGGCCCGATGACCTAGTGACGGTCGCGGGTAGTCGATGGATGCGAGACGCATAGGACCAGACGTAGTGGCGACACTTGGGTGGGGGAGGCCTATATCCAGTCATGACGATTTTCGACTGAAATGATGATGATGATGAGCAGTGATCGGAGTAGGTATATTATTTCGACTATTTTGATTCAATGACCGTAAACGTTGATGTTACTATGGACAATTCCTGGGACTCTAACTGAAACTCCGGGATTCTAAAAAACAAATTGATTTTTTATTAGAAGTTTGTAACGCCTATTTATACTTTACTATACAAAGTTGTTACAGAAAATTAAGACATATTATTTAAAAAAATAAAGTTTTTTATTTCATTAACCTGAAACGTCCGTTTTATACTTACCCGTCGGAGGAGTGGAGGGATATGTGTTCGTTCATAATTCCTTAAGACGAGAATAGCTTTATACAAAGTTATTTCTAAGTTATTTAGTACTCGTAATATATATTTCAAATCCCGGGATGCCAGGCGTGTCCATATTAAGACATCGTATCGCATGTATAAAAACTAGCTCTACCTACTCTGATTGATGATGACTATGAGTGTCTGTATAATATTATATACAGTATAATATTTGTTTTATTGTTATCTGGGCTTCCCCGGATTGCCTCGTCTCAGACGAATCAGATTCATTTAAGTTTTATCCTTTATAGTTCCTGATTGTTTACAACTCTACATTTATTTCATGGTTTAATGATTTCTGTAAAGGCTAAGTGGTAGGTATATTGTCTGCATACATGTTGTGGTGTTTAAACTCTCATCTATAGAAAAGTAGGTGACTGATCTTTCTAAGTTGGGCTAGGTAACTGTTGTGGCCCAAACACGTTTAACCTAGCACTAAACGACACCACATAAAATGAATGCTTAAACAATATTGACACGCTGAAAATCCAACAGTCAAATATTTCATACGCCTTATTCGTGGTGCCCACTTCAACAGTCAAATATTTCATGCGCCTTATTCGTGGTGCCCACTTCAATTCCTGGTTATTACAGTTCATCTCCATTAATATTCCACTTGTCAGGCACTCTCTACGCCCTCGTCTACGTCCTCTTTTTGCGATACCACATATCAGTACAGTGACCCTTATGACAAGTCCATTATACCTAACCCTTACCCATATAAATAACACGTTATTATTATTTGACCAATCTTAAGATATCTTTGCGAGCATTGAACTGAGATTCCTGAACACTGCAACTCGATATACTAGTCTATTGCCACTCCCAGCACAATCACCGTCACATAAATTTTAAATTTAATTTTTTATTTGATCTTGTCTATTTTATATTGATTCCGTTATAACTTTAATCTCATTTTTGTGTTTATTTCTATTTCATTTTGTCTAATTTTGTATAATTTAACCTAATTTAAATCTTATTCTTGTATTAACCTACTTGTATGTGTGGTTTAAACTGTGAATATAAGTTGGTTGTTAATAGTAAATAAATAAAAAGAATGCTAGTGTAAAAAGAGCATAAGTTTCTTAGGTAAGTAAGCCTTAAATATAATGAAGAATACGAATAAACAGAGATCAAGTACGTAGACAACAATTATGATAAAACGTAATATTGGCTCTCTTTTATTGAATCTGTATGAAAATTCATTCAGTAGTTTTTGAGTTTATGGCTGAAACACAGACAGACCGACGCGGCGAGAGACTTTGTTTTATAATATGTAGTGATATACTAGAGGAGTGGGTCCTAGATGAAAAACTCGCAACACCTTCTAAACTAACCTGTATTATGCAAATAAATAATTTGATTGATTGATTGCCAAAAATGGTCACGTCGTCGCGGTAGACCAAGGCGAAGATGGCGGCATACGTTCTATCACCGAAAGGACTGACCCTCAGCCTCACTAGCGGAAAAGAGAATTGAACGGAAAAGAGTGCCGTGCCATGTGCCGGTGGCGCATCGCCTAGTGCCAACTGCACGATAACTAACAAAAAACGCAGCCAAAATTTCGTGCGAATCGCAACATCTGAACAAGCTCTTAGTTGCATTTTGTGAAGCTGCAAAAACCAGTGTCTATAGATCTCTAATGACTTGACCTTAATGATGCACGGACGATGTTCCAATCCTTGTTTAATTTGGCATTCATGACTTTTACTTGCATCTACGACACTATGAACGAGGAAGGAAGTTTTTTAATGACGTTGATGGGTAATAAAAAATCAATTAAGCTGCTCTTAGTGTCGTAAGTGGTGATTTACATTTACTTTAAAGAAGTCAAAACTTATAGATGGCTGGTGTAATGGAACATAACCTTAGCTGAATGGTCGCCTAGAGACAGTTGAAGAGGTGTTTGCAAATAAATAGCCGGATGGTTACAGACCGTAAAGACATGCAGGGTTGCGTAACGTAGAAATTTTCATTTGACAATTCAACAGTATTCTCTGTGTTCTTTACGTTATCAAGCAGATGAAATTTAAACACATGGAGCAATGGATTAGGGATTTAACTTCGGTTGTTATAGAAAGTGTGACGACGTGTAGCATGGCGCAAAAGGGAGGGCTTTTACTCAGCATTAAATGGAAAAAACTGTCAATTCTGATGACGAAAGACGAAGCAAGCACCCACCTCATTTACAATATAGTATACAAACTATATTACAAAGCTAGGTAAAATTTGTTTGTAGGGGGTAGTCTCCAGAACTAATGAACCAATTCTGAAAATGTTTTCACTGTTAGAAAGCTACATTATTTACGGGTGCTATAAGCTATATATATTAAAACACAATTTTTGTCTAGCCAGGTGGAAAGAAAGACCTCTTAAACTATTTGCAAGATACAATATTAGCGAGTAATACTTATGAACTGTTTTCTCAAAATCCACGCGGACGAAGTCACGGCCGTAGTGCTAGTAAATAATGAAATAGAATGTTTTAAAGATCTCACATTATTTGAAAGCCAGATTGGGCTGGGGCTTATATCTACAATATTAGCGAGTAATACTTATGAACTGTTTTCTCAAAATCCACGCGGACGAAGTCACGGCCGTAGTGCTAGTAAATAATGAAATAGAATGTTTTAAAGATCTCACATTATTTGAAAGCCAGATTGGGCTGGGGCTTATATCAGAATATAATTAGAGATAACTAGAATAATAAATTACGCAAAATTGACAGTGTTGAAATTTTCACAAATTCTTAACGTTAATTTAGAAGGTCGACGAGCATTCATTAATTTTAGCGTCTCTCATTGAAAGAGGCTGATCCTTATTATATTTTGGTATTGGAGTGATGACAGGTGTCTCGTTAACTTAAGGCTTCCATTAACTTTCATCGAAGAACTTCCACAGAGTGATGGCTTTGCTACGATCATTACATTAAAATCAGCATTTTGAAGGTTTGGAAACACTTTGTAAACTGTCTAAATGGTCACTAGGTACGAAATGGGCATGGGATTTAAATGTACATGACATAATGATGTTTTATCCAGCATTAAGAGGCCGTACACGAAATTTTGGCCGATTTCACTGATTTACGTGATTTTACAGTTAAAATAATGCATTTCTTTAAGTTTTAATGTACAACATGAAAGATCATTTCAATTATGATCTAATGAATGAGTTAGATTCGAAGCTTGCGTTGCGTATTATAAGTCGAGATTTGGGTTGTTTTAAAAGATGTTTTATTACCAAATTATTGTAATTTTTTATTTTTTTTCTCAAGAAATGGATTGACGGTGAACTGAAATTTAGTTTCTGCTATTTTAATTTTATAAACGACAGTTCTAAATAGCCAAAATCAATTCTTTGGCCATTTTCTCTAAAATTTGACTAAGTTAAATATTTTTTTACTAAAAAATTTTACATGAAAGTGGTAAAAAGTGATTCATACATTATATAGATGAATTTTGAAACAATACATTGTAATTTTTTCATATCGTTTACACGTCAAAACGATTCGTAATTATGTGATATTCTAAACCCCTTACAGCAAAATTCACAAAACCATCGTCAGTTTATGGTCGCTTAATCGTAAATATAATAAAAATTAAAAAAAAACTACCTCATACATTAGATCATAATTGAAATGATCTTTCATCATGTGCATTTAAACTTTTTGAAATTCATTATTTTAATTGTAAAATCACGTCTGTAAAACACGTAAATCAGCGAAATTGGCAAAATTTCGGGTACGGTCTCTTAAGTGATGTTGAGAAAAAATTCCGAAAAAAAGAATTGTTATCATAGCATCGCATAGCATAATCAGCCTTTTAATGTTTTCACAGGCCTCTTTATTGCGAGAGCGAGTGGGCTGTAATCCACCACGCGAGCCCAGGGCGGATTAGGTAGATGTCACGTCTTCGAACACCTATGTTCACATCACCAATGAGAAATCCATTTAAATCAATCATCCATTCCATCCATGCATCCCATTTATTTCCCAGTGTAATAATCATCAATCTGTTTCCCAAATCTGATGATTTTGATCCTTTATGTCATAGTTCTACCAAACTTACAATAACTTAATTTTTCACCCATATACATATAATTTTTTTTTGTTCATCGAATTTGCAATGAGTCGCCAGACTTTATGTACATGAGATGTGTGAAACATCCAGTTCGTAGAATTGAGGACCAGTGTCTCACACTCCCACATGGCTTCTCTTCAGTCTAGTAACCACATTGGCAGGATTACACGACAAGTGGATTGGCATAGTGGGTAAGAAGTATTTTGTGTTGCCCTTTATAGTGCTCTATTTGAGGCCACTGTTGCAGGATTTCCTCGTTCCTCGTAAACCATGAAGCGTTTGATACACATTCTAAAAATACTATTTATACCATTAGTCCGTGATTAGCTTGCAATATTGCGAAGTAACGCACGCACGATGCTTACCTGGAAACAAAGAAAAACAAACATTAGTTATATTGCAATTAAAAACATATTAATGCACATCAATTACTTTAGTTATGTAATCAAATTACTCGATAGTGCAATACCTAATGACCAGAAGGTATTAAATGTACGCCTACTGAATACCTTGGCAAGTGAATGCAGTTTAATTGCAGAATATGATGTTAGAAAACAGAATTGTGTGGAAAAGGGAGACGAAGGCTTTTGCCCTGGAGTACAGGACAATATAAGGTTAGATTCATCTTTCAGCCGAAAGCCGTCCACTATTGAACCCCCAAATACCGCCACAACGACCGGTCCTTCCTGTACATCTCGTATCCATCGGATACCCGCGACCCTCACCAGGTCTTCGGTCCACCTTCCGGCACGCGGTTGCCACTCAAAAATTTTTCGGCCCCATCGACCACCTGTTCTGCAAGCAACGTGCCCTTAAGTTTGGCGATTCTTTAGCTAGTTAGCTTGGGTGATGTAAAATTCAGACACTTAAAAATATTAACTATACACTTGTCTACGGATAAGTTTCAAATCAATACCCAACATGTGATTCTGTGCTTCTCGGCGGCGCTAGGCTGGTTATGTTAGCCAGGACCCCCCACACACAACGGACCGAATGGGAGTCTTAATGCGGACAACGGAGTCCCTATACTGGACCCAACATGTATGCAGACACTTAGCCTAAGAAATCATTAAACCAAAAACAAATTTAGACAATCAGGGACTTTACAGGGTAAAACTTAGATAGACTAGTATGATACGCCCAGAAATGATAGCCCTAAAACAAATATAGGTACCGTTCACATACGAGTATATAGGTATTATGATACGATAAACGATCAATTAATTGACACAGAATTGGTAGAAAACGGTAGTAACACATTGTGAATTGTGCTATGACGAATAAAAGAAAAAAAAGAAACACTTGAGAGAGATCTTCTGTAATTGACGTATTTCAGCTAACTTAAAGGACAATGATGAAAATAGAGCAATTTTATGGCAAAATTTTATGTTCATGATCTCATTAAAAACTAACAGCAATATATTTTTAAGAGACAAGACTGCTTCACCTACTCTTTCAAATACAGGCGAATATTAATATACAGTATCGAAGTTCATATGTCCCGAACGTTCCAATTGTCTCCCTACGGTCTGGGCCCTAGGGCCGGCCAATCAATGCAACCTTGGATCAATTGGTCATGGTGGCCCACATGTCAAACTTGATGGTACTGAGTGGTATGATGGATGACGCTGGATTGTTAATTGGATAACTCTAAGAGTCATCTAATAACTTTTTGGATACCAATTATGAAACACGAGCTTCTGCCAGCGGCTTCGCCCGCGTGTGGTTTGTACTTACCTCATTACAAATTATAGTCTATGTGCTATTCCAGACAATATTCCAATTAATCTATCTCTGTGCCAAATTTCATCAACATCGGTTCAGCTTTTCTGGCGTGTTGAGTAACAAACATCCATAAATTCATCTGAACTTTCGCATAATATAATATTAAGAAGGATCAGATCAGCGTATAGTAGATTTTGTAGCGTCATCTAGTTATTTGTACATTTGTAAAATTCTTTTCTTCGGTTAAAAACTAAATTAAAGAGTGAAACTAATTAAAATTCTTATCTATGGAATTGGCAATGACGTGCCTTGGTGCACTTGCCGGATTCTCCTGTTTAGCATATTTTCATCAACTGCTGCAAAGCCGAATACTTTCAAATTGTTAGTGCGAAACTATTCTTTTTACAACTTTAATCTTTCATTGGAAGTTGCTTAATTAAGTTACACCGTTTAGAATTGGTCGAATATAATTCTTATTGGCTACTTGTAATTCTAGTTAATACCAACCAAACCAAATGTGCAACCATATTTTCCGTTTTATCTCCAAAAGGGTCTACCATATCTTCGTAGTTTAGATCTGCACTAAACGTTCGTTGTTTATCCCAATTTTCTATTCTGACTCATCAGACAACCTCGAACCGTTGTATCCTAAGTGCCGCTCCTACTTTTTTACCCAGGTCTATCTCATCACCAGGATCATCAAATCGAAAAACGTCCACTGCAGGACATAAGCCGCCTCAATGTCGCCACAACGATCGGTTCTGTCCGCCTCGCATCCATCGGCTACCCGCGATCCTCACCAGGTCATCGGTCCACCTTGTGGGAGGCCTTCCAACGCTGCGTATTTTGGTAAAACCTATCCTTATTGTAATATATAGTCTCTATTAACAAGTAATCAACATCAACACTAACATAATAATCTCTGACGTGCTTTGCATACAATAGCACACGTGTCGAACATTGACACTACGAACACGTACGAAGCCCTTATTGAGCATGTGTCAGATAATGTAGGTGCTAAGCTTAGGTTGTATTTAAATAATAAGGAGTAAGAAGAATATGTTGAGTAGGTACGTGAATGAATGATGCAGCTACTGATATAATTATAGTTACTGTTAATACTGCAAATCTCTTAACCGATTGCGGAACCAGGTTGGTAGCTGTACTGATAATATAATAATCTGTCCAAATGGGGTATCCTTGACCCATCCCAAACTGAGTGCCAGTGTGGAGCCCCTTCACAGAACATGCGTCACCTCCTTGTCCACCCAACATGCACAACCATTGCACCTCGGATGATTTAAACGAAGCTAACGACAAAGCTAGCCAGGTGGCTACATACTGGTCAGACAAAATTTAAGTAAAAATTGACACGAAAAGATAAAGACTGATAATTGTAAATAAGCGAAGCAGCGTAATGACTTGATGTAAGAGCGTTCATGAAGAATTACATCAATCTGCCTAGCCTTTGCCCAGCTATCTTGGGGTGGCTTCCAACCTAACTGGATGCAGCTGAATACCAGTATTTATATGGAGCGACTGTCTATCTGACCTCCACAACCCAGTTACTGGGTAATTGGTAAGACTGGATGTCAGACTTTCGGGCTTCTGACGACCCGTAACGACTGTCAAAGATCAACGATTGACAGTCGGGACCAACGGCTTAACGTGCTTTCTGAGGCACGGAGCAGTCTCGATATGTAAAGATGGTCACCCATCCATGGACCAGCCCCGGCAAACGTAGCTTAACCTGGTGGATCGACCCATGCGTAGGTATTAAAAGAAAGTCGATAAATAAAATGACATGAAACAGGACACTAGACTAAAGCAGCTAAATTTGTAATACCAAAAACGGCCGTTTCTGACACTTTTGCCTACTACTTTGGATACGAAACATTCTGAGACCGGTTATAAAAACGTAAAAATACTTTATCTTCTTTGTAAAGAACGTGACGTTGGATACTTTAATACTTATTTTCTGTGCTATGCTACGTTTTTTTATTAATTGAGGGCGCCACTTGGCCGGTAGTAGACCTTTAAGGTCGCGGGATCGCAAAGGGAAACTGAATGAACACTGGTGGGTTTTACTCAGTAAGAGTGTGACACTGCCTCCCCTCCTCTCCACCTAGAGCGGGAGAAGTCATCTAATAATTTTAAACCCTCAAAAAAAAACAAAACGCAAGGTTATTAAAGTAAACCTCAAAGACATGACAGTAATTCTAGTAAAACATTACACATGAAAAATTACAATATTAGTCATTCTAAAAAAAGTTAACGTTTATATCACATGTTTCCTTCACAACAGAGCAAGGTTAAAAACGTAATAACGTGTACAAACGAAGGACATTTCAAACACAGTACAGTCGTCACTGCTTGTACCATGGTGCAGAATAAATTGTACGTAAACAAATTGTATCAGTTTGAAAAGCGTGCGCAAAACAAAGGAGGTTTCAACAATGAAGGAGGATTACAATGGTTCTGATCTCTGAGTTTTCTCGGAACAATACCGTCAATTCTGTTCGGAATTACATAATGAAGATTTCTGACTTTTATCTGATATTTGAGCTTTAAAAGTACCGATGAGGTAGTTTCTGAACTAAGATTTTTAAAGTTAAGCAACTCAACCAAGCAATTAAGTTTTGTTGCCAAATGATAATTATTTTTTTTACACCTGGTTAACTATGCAGCATCGGTTTTGAACATTGATGCGCCGCTGGTACTTAGTGGACATCCCACCCACACGCACAATAAGTTTTGGGAACACATTCATTGCGCGTACGACTAAAGAGTGGAATTCCCTGCCGGAGACTGTTTCCTGATATGTAGCAACAACCTGGGGTCTAGTCGAGAGTGAATAGCTTACTTCTAGGCAAGCGTGCTCTATCGCCGACCACATCATCGCTTACCATCATCAGGTAAGATTGTGGTCAAGCGCTAGCCTGTTAAAGATAATAAAAAAACCGGCCAAGTGCGAGTCGGACTCGCGCACCGAGGGTACCGTACCAACTTGAAGGTATGTAAAAAGTTCGTCCATCACGGGAATCGATCGAATCGGATCTCGAATAAACTTAACTTTACCGTTTTAAAACTGTTGTCCCCATACATCGACATAGGTCGCAGTCAGTTTACCAACAGCAAATAAGTTTGTTATCACATGTTTTTTTTGTGATTTAAATACAAATTTACGGTTTTCGGATGTTTCCTTTACTTGTGCTTTTTTTAATGTTTCTTGTCAAATTTCATGATTCTAGGTCACACGGGAAATACCCTATAGGTTTTGATTCTATTGAGAATGTCAAATAATGCGGCGTAAATGGCCGTATCTTTTGATTGCGTTGACTTAGAAGTTTCATTTTTTACCGCTCCAAGGGATTGCAGACCTTTTGTATATTTGTTTTTTTTTTTTTTTTTATGTTTGATAGGCTCGCGTTTGACCACTATATCACCTGATGGTAAGCGATGATGTGGTCGAAGATGGAGCACGCTTGCCTAGAAGTAACCTATTCACTCTTGACTTAAAGACTCCCAGGTTGTATCTTACAGGAAACACAGACTCCGGTAGAGAATTCCACTCTCTAGCTGTACGTGCAATGAATGTTTTCTCAAAACGCTTTGTGCGTATGGATGGGATGTCCACCATGAACCGGTGGCACTTCGCCGTACGTCTTGTGGTCCTTAGATGAAACGGGCTTGGCGGAATCAAATCATGCAATTCCGTCGCACACTCCCCAAAATGTAATCGATAGAAAACCGACAGGCTAGCAACTCGGCGTCTATGTTCAAGACTTTGGAGTTTTAACTCAACGAGTCTATCATTGCCGATGATCCTCTTGGCTCGTTTCTCAATTGACTCAAGGGCATCAAGCTGGTATCTTGCAGATCCGTCCCAAAGATGAGAGCAGTACTCCATACACGATCGGACTTGCGCTTGATAGAGTTGGAGCAGCTGTTCCGGCGAGAAGTATCGTCTCACCTTTGCGAGGACCCCCAACTTTTTGGCAGCCACTTGAGCCTTAGCCTCTATGAAGGGACCAAAATTGAGGGTAGATGTTAAAGTAACACCAAGAAGATCAAGTCGGTCGGTTATCGGCACGGTCACACCTCGGCAAGATGGAGCCGGGTGAAATTGGCTCCTTTTAGCAGAAAAAAGACACGCCTGGGTCTTAGCAGCATTGAACTTAACCAGATTGGCATCGCCCCATTCTGAGACAGCCTGCAAGGACAAGTTCAAGCGCCCAACCATAGCCTCTCGGAGAGACCGGACCTGAGACCCACTAACTCGTGAGTCTGGCACGTATCTCTCGGCAACAGTGCTGTCGTCTGCATACCCAAAGGTACCGGGTTTTAGCAGATCGTTAATATGCATCAAAAACAATGTTGCCGAGAGCACCGACCCCTGAGGAACACCGGCATTAATAGCCAGCAGTCCGGACGAGCAGCCATCTATGACTACTCGGATAGACCGATCCCTCAGGAAATCTGCTATCCAATCACACAATCCAGCGGGCAGACCGAAGGAAGGAAGCTTGCCAATTAAGCTGTCATCATGATATTAATTTCATCTAGATAACTCCACGCGTTCCTGAGAAAAAGGGTCCTGATTGACGTACAGACGAACAACAAACTGATCCAATAAGGGTTCCTTAATTCCTTTTGAGATACGGAACCCTACAAAAAAACAAAAATTTGCACCAGTGTAAATCTACACAAGTTTTTTTCCGCTAATATAAAAAAAAAAACAAAATGATCCACAGAAGCACTTACATGAGCTCTTTACATTATATAAAAGAAAACCGTTAACTTAAGTAAATATCCATTTTGAACGCTTTTAAATTCTTTAGTCCCCTTGAAGTACTCTTAAAAACATTTAAGAAACCCGTCAACTATAATATCAAAGAACAAGCTGAATTTGGTGCTTTGAAAATTGTCTAAAGGGAATAGGAAAGTGACGTATATTTCCTATGACATTTTAAACGACATTTTTTTTTAGATGGAAGATTGTAAGCACATATAACGTATTTAATATAGGTATTAAATTTTAAAATAGACAGGCAGAAAAATAAGATAGACGGACATAAGGAAAATATGGTAAAAACTAATCATGGGGCTCTAACTACTTTGATTACCATGCTTCCGTGTAAACCTAGCGGTTTATGAGCCTTTTTTTGCCGTTAATAGGAAAAACTAATTAAAAACATAACATTTTTCTGACTCAAAGAGTTTGAAACCTCTTAGGATTTTCCTAAGAGGTTTATGAGACAAATTAGATCACTGATTTCTGAAGTTCTAAACACCTTATCAAATGCAAGATAGAAACCATAATGTAACGTGGATTGAAGTAATCGTACAGCTAAAGAGTGGAATGGAATTCCTTGCCGGAGTCTGTGTTTCCTGATAGCTACAACCTGGGGGTCTTTAGGTCAAGAGTGAATAGATTACTTCTAAGCAAGCGTGCTCCGTCGTCGACCACATCATCGCTTACCATCAGGTGAGACAGTGGTCAAACGCGAGCCTATCAATTATAAAAAACCGTCCCGCAACTACAGAGAAAGCTAAACATCTCATAGTAAAACATACTTGCATGACTCACATTACTATAAATAAACACAAACTAAACAGTAATTCTGTCTCCACTAAAAAGACAGTAGTAAATGATATCAATGATTTACAACCCGAGCTTAATATATGCCGTGACTGATGATCGTGGCGAGTGACATAAGAACGTCGTAACTCACGGAACAGACTGGCCAGTTACAACTTACAACGCGGAACTGTTTGGGTAATGTCGTTTCAATATTGGGTAGGGTCGCTTCCCTACAATTTTTGTAATTTATCGAGTTTCTAGCTTCTGCTAGCGGTTTCACCTGCATAAAAATATCCTCTGTCCCTTTCCAGGATATTGTCTACACGTGTGCCAAGTTTCATACAAATCCGTTCAGTCGTCAAGACGTGAGGACGCAGATAGTTACTTTTGCATTTATAAAATTCGTATGGATAACAGAGATGAAAGGAGTACCAGTGCCATATAATGCGATATATGGTTTGATTTTCAACTCAATGAAATTGAGATTAATTAAATCAATTGAACAAGGACAAATAGGTGTTCAGTTATTGGCAGCATTTAGTCTTTTGTCGTGATTTCATGAAATTCTTACATTTGGCATCAATTCTAACTGAGAAAGTTGTATTGATGATTTTAATGATTATAATTCTATAAATACATACTTGTTACGCCCGCGAATCAAATTTTGACCAAGATACCACCTGACACTGACCTGTAAATTGCAAAAAAACGTAAGAAAATTTTAATTTCGCTGGCTACTCTGGAGCTTTAACCTTAAGTATTTATTTTCTACATCGTAGCACTTTGCCGACCAACCCTTGCAGCTAATAGGCACATAAAAAGCGGGCAAGTTGGGACTGGGGATCAGTTGGGACGAAACCCAGCGTTCTGGGTACTTTTCCCATTGGTAACGGTATCCAAGGGGTATTTTTGATACGCGTTATACCTTTTAAGTTATTTATAAGTTTAGTTGTCTGCAATAAAAGATCTTGTAAAACTTGTAACAGAATTTCCCATAAATATGGCACGATAACCCGTTACTCTCGGTACTGTCACCACAATCAGCTCTTTTATAGCAGATCGTTAGCGATATACGTATACGACGTTTTTATGTTTATGTTTCAATGCTGATATGCGGTAGTATGCCGAAGTTTGTAATTTTCGTACTCGTAAAACATTGCTTGAGGTGATTTGGTGACGCATTACGTAGTTTTGTTCTCGATGTAGTTGGTTATTAGTTTTTTTTAGTTCGATTAGTTGAAACGTGGTCGCTCACAATGGGGAGGCCCATTAGAAGGCTTTAAGTTAACCAAAGAGCAATGAAGAGGGCTATGATAGGAGTTTCCTTGCGTGATCGAATCGGAAATGATGATATCCGCAAGAGAACCAAGAGTACTGACATAACCTGAAGAAACGCCAAACTGAAGTGGCAGTGGGCAGGGCATAAACAGCAGATTTATTCGTCTGGCTTGGAGTAGCAGACGTATCTTTTTTTTTTATTACATCACATTGCTCGCAGAACAGATGGTCGGTGGGGCCGAAAAGTTTTAGAGTGGTGGCCGCGTACTGGAAGACACAGCGTTGGAAAGCCTACTGAAAGGTGGACAGATGATCTGGTGAGGGTCGCGGGTAGCCGGTGGATCAGGAGCGGAGGTGGTATCTTTGGTTCTCCTCGTATTCTACTGCCATCATCACGTACCTTCTGGTAAACTAGCGGTTAAGCGCGAGCCTCTACATCAACAAAAATAAAAAGTACTGCCAGGTATGTTTCTTTTACCGATTACATATAGTGCAGTAACGTCCCGCCCCGGCACCGCACGGGTACAAATTATACACACAAACCTTCCTCGTTTATAGCTCTTTCTATTTATTAATGAAAACCGCATTAAAATACGTTGAGTAGTTTAGGAGAAGTTAGCGGAGAAAAAGACAGAAGCGGAAAGCGCCTTTAATATTTTATACTATGTAGTGATAGTGATCTGTCTCGTCAGGTACAAACCTTAACGAATTAAATACCATTCATATAGCGAAACAACAAACTCTCTTGACGCTTACACAACAATCCTGATTACGTCATCTCGATAGCACTCTCCGCTCAATTTGTTGCACAAATAAACATATATACGCGTTAAGTGCATTCGTTTAATCCACAATATAATAAAAATCATGTATAGAACAAACGAGTGTGACGTAAGGTACATAGTCGGGCGAATGCACTGGCATAGCAAGCACAATCACTAGTGGGGCAGGGCTGGCGAATGGACAGACAATCGTGAAAACCCTTTTGACGAATTGATTCGTATACTAAAATAATTATTTTTCGACAAACTTACTCGAAACCCGCGCACCCGCTCGCTTTTAGGCTCGCAATGTATTTCGCGCTGGTGCGGAAAAGTGCGGCGGCCAACCCCCGAACAATTTAATATTATGTACTCGTAACTGTATCAGGCTGGTCGTCGGTCAGCCCCTACTGGTCGTCGGCCACGAGCACTTATTGTGTATGTCCTCGGGTAATTGCAGAATCCGCAAGAGTTTACAAAAAATTTCGTCAAATTATATACTCTTTTTTTCTCAATACAACCCACCCAACAAAATGAGATTGCAAAGTATCAATTTTGGTTGGGTTTTATTGTATTCAAAATGAAATTACAAAATATTGAAAATTCCATTTATTGAATGATTTATCTTACGAGTATCTTACCGAGTTTACATTAATCCAGTGATATATAAAATAACCAACAATAACTTCTTTTCATCAGGTTCTATATTTGTGGATGTCCAATTAATGTTAGTTGAACATCAACCCTTGTCCTACCCCAGCGAGATGTGAACATCGTTATAAAAACCAAAAAAAAAAATCTTTTTGATATTTTTAAGTCTTCCATCTTTTCTTCCCTCTTCCGTGCCAGCCCTGTCATAGGGAGAGATCATTGCACCACAGCGTTGCACTCTCCTCAGTGAAACGAATCTTAAGTGGACCGTACCAGATATTTATTGCAAATTGTTTTACGTACACAATATGTTAGAGTCCACGAGTCCACGTACACTTCAAATTGAATCGGAATTTGTTTAAGGATTTACGTTAAGAGATCGGGAGATTAGGCAGGTTTCAGACTTGCTTAAGCTGAAAGGATTTCAGACGTGAAAGTAAGGCTAGCCTGTTATTATAAATAGATAATAATAAACTTGCAATACAACATTTTATACTTGACAAACAAATAAATTAGACCGAAAATCTTTAGTGAAAACTTAGGTTGGCAGATTGGAAAAATCTTGTTTATGAAGAAGAACGTAATCCGTGTAACAGACTGAATGTAACATGACGTTTTTTTTGTGGTTTGGGAAATCATCCAAGGATTCTCCCGCTCTAGGGTGGAGCGGGAGGGCGTGTCAGACTCTTACTGACTAAAACCCACGCCTGTTCCTTCCCTGCCCTGGCATCGAATTTATCCTCAAAGACCTGGGTGTTAAAAAAATGAGAATGTTTAGACAGTTTTATCCAATGAAGCAGGTATCATACCTACTACTTTTTAATGTTACCCTACTTTTCATCATTAGGTATCATTTCAGCTGAAAGACGTCCAAATCGACCGGTTCTGCTTTGCTTAGACCCACCACAGCGGAACCCGGCTGTCACCAGTTTCCCTATTGTTAAAACTCAAACCACAGCCCCAACTCTCACCACACATCCCATCAGTTGTGTCGTCATGGAGCATATCAATAAATCTAACAATTGCAACAGATCGCGACGCGGATGGTTGCGCGAGCGCTTCTTTACGACGCATTGTCTACTGAATTGGTAATTGCTCGCGTGAAATTGACCGATCGAGTATCTTATGGTAAGTGAGTTATGTCATGATTGAAAAAGTGGGATGGGTCGGGTGCTTGGACTAGCAAATTGTTTCCGAGTGAAAACTAAGACTGCACGATGAATGCTACTAATATTATAAATGCGAAAGTTTGGACGGATGTTTGTTAACTCAATCACGCCGGAACGGCTGAACGGACCTGGATGAAATTTGGCACAGATATAGATTATAGTCTATTTTATAATGGAGGAGGTAATAATTCCACGCGAGCGAAACCGCTGGCAGAAGCTAATGTATTAATAAGCAGCTTTGTAACACAAGATCTTAAGGTACCTATGATTAAGGAAAAACAGTTTTTTTATATAAAAATATTAGCTTTCTGCACTCCTCCAAACTTTAACTGTCCCAAATTTCATACTCCTCGGTCCGCGTAATGTTCGTAAAAAGGGGTCAAAGTTTTTCCTTCCTTTTTTATTGTTAACGCTTTTGACCACTATCTCACCTGATGGTAAGCGATGATGTGGTCGAAGATGGAGCATGCTTTACCTTTTTTATTGTTAACGCGTTTGACCACTATCTCACCTGATGGTAAGCGATGATGTGGTCGAAGATGGAGCATGCTTTACCTTTTTTATTGTTAACGCGTTTGACCACTATCTCACCTGATGGTAAGCGATGATGTGGTCGAAGATGGAGCATGCTTTACCTTTTTTATTGTTAACGCGTTTGACCACTATCTCACCTGATGGTAAGCGATGATGTGGTCGAAGATGGAGCATGCTTTACCTTTTTTATTGTTAACGCGTTTGACCACTATCTCACCTGATGGTAAGCGATGATGTGGTCGAAGATGGAGCATGCTTTACCTTTTTTATTGTTAACGCGTTTGACCACTATCTCACCTGATGGTAAGCGATGATGTGGTCGAAGATGGAGCATGCTTTACCTTTTTTATTGTTAACGCGTTTGACCACTATCTCACCTGATGGTAAGCGATGATGTGGTCGAAGATGGAGCATGCTTTACCTTTTTTATTGTTAACGCGTTTGACCACTATCTCACCTGATGGTAAGCGATGATGTGGTCGAAGATGGAGCATGCTTTACCTTTTTTATTGTTAACGCGTTTGACCACTATCTCACCTGATGGTAAGCGATGATGTGGTCGAAGATGGAGCATGCTTTACCTTTTACGAAAATCACGCGACGGAGGAGTTTATAAGCTAATATTTTTATATTTATGCATAAGAAATAAATTAAATGAATAAAAAAAGCATTACACACACTACTACACACACTATTTGTATATATATACTCTTTTGTTTATGGTTCACAGTCATGTCATGACATGTTTATGGTATTTGACAATAAAACCTTTTTAAATGAATTATGGTCGAATTTCGATCACTGGGCGACCACTAGTTTATTTAATTTTTTATGGACTTTATGCCTCAGGCATTTTCTACCAGTCAACTTTTGGGTGCTGCAGAGACAGAGTGGTATGTGCAATTTAGAAAATTCAAATCATGAACAATCATATTAATTGTCATCAATCACGTTTGTCGTGTCTGTCGGTATTTACATTGCATCGGCTGTCACTGCCCTTTCGACGCTGCCATTTGAAGGTGAGCTGGGGCGAGTTCAACCCTTCAATATAAAAGAGCACTATAACACTTTTAGGGTATTAAAAGTATTATTTTATAACTTATACATACAAATCAGGAATTGGTGAGGTTGATATTGATGATTTTGATAAAAGAGAACGCTCTAGAAAACGTTTGCCCAGTAGTAGATGAAAAAAATTGTCAAAGAAAATGGGTCATCATTTCTCTAAGTAACAAATTATTTCATGTAGATACTAATGGGAAGACGTTTTCTAGTGCGGTTCTGGTTTATGCTTTTCCTGTACTGTGATAGCTATCAATTATGCTGGAAGTATATCATTTTGTACTCTTTTATGAACCTTCATTTTAGCCGTAATTTGGAGATTTGTGATCATCAAGTATGAGAGTGGTAGCTGCTGGATGAGAGTTGCCGAAAATCTAGGTAAACAATGTGCAATTGGAGACGCCAATGCCTTTCTTTTTTTTTGTTTTTGGGGTGAAAGCTTCAAAAAGCGCTTTTTAGGGGAAAAAGACCAGAAAGAAAGACCTTAAATAAAAAAACAAAAAAAACAACCGACTTCCAAAAAAAAAATACACTAAAAATTTATAAATAACTTTAATTTCGGAAGTCGGTGTTTGCATTTTTACTTCTTCGTTATTTGACACCGACTGCCGAAATTAAAGTTATTTATAAATTTTTAGTGTATTTTTTTTTTGGAAGTCGGTTGTTTTTTTTTGTAAAAAAGTTTTTTATTTTTCACTTTTTAGTTGTTATACCCCAGAACTAAGAACCCCAATATAATGGAACGTGGAATTTAAACATTTGGAGAACACCAAAACGTCATCGAGGTACACGTATTTTCCGTTTTTGTTCAGTTTCTCAAAAAGCGCTGAAGCAATTTCGATAAAATTTATATGGGACCATCTCGGAAGTATATTCTTCCAGATGAAAAAAGAATTTTGAAAATTGGTTCACAACTGACGGAGAAATCGGGTAATATACATACAAAAAAAAAAAAACATACAGACGAATTGAGAACCTCCTCTTTTTGGAAGTCGGTTAAAAAGACCACTCCGGCACCTCCTCTTTACAACGCCTGGTAGGGCACATTCCTAAGGGGACTGTAAAGAGGTCTCCCCTGAGCCTCGTTGTGCACGGCAGCAAGTGATCACCGTGCCACCGTCCTTCCTGAGGTCACTCGGTGGGTGAACAGAGTCTGAACACCCGCGAATCCAGAGTCCCGCCTGCCTTGAATAGTGCAGGCGGTGTTTTAGCGTTTTAGGCGTCGGTCGAGGCGGTTGCCTTCCCGACGCCTTCTTTACCGAGGTGGATCGGCCCTATCACGATCCCGCTAGCAGTGGATTGCTGTAAGATGTTGTTGAGCACCTATTTGTTTAGATTTTCTTACGCTGTGTCCATCCAACCATTTTAAACCTCGCATCGTTAAGCTCAACTTGAGCAACGTCCAACTAAAGAGTATATAAAATAGTTGCAATCTATTGTTGATTATCTCGGCATCTGCCTGGCGTACCGTAAAGGGGCCTACGCTATTGCATCCGTGGTTTAAAAGCGTTACTACACTATTGTTAAAGACGCACTTTACGTGTTGCGATAGATAGTCATCTTTATGGATATGTGGAAAAACTGTAAGGGAATGTGTATTTCGCCTATAGCTTTTAATAGCCAGGGTAAAAGACTCTCCTTGTGCTTCTTCTTCTTAGTGTGTCGATGGCAAATATAAAAAAATTTTTGGCCCAGTATTCAGCCACGGCAAAATTATTTGCTGACGCTGCCATAAAGTCTGCGGAGAGACACACCGAAGATTGGAGCCATCTGAGAACTCCACCCGTGGAGGTTGTCTTTACTGCGGCTAACCAGGATACGGAGTCTATTTAGAGTTTTCTAGGATGGCCGCGGCAACGCGTGCTCTGGTGGAAGGCTCTCCGATATGATGATGAAATAGTCATTCCATCTGAAATAGTCCCCTTGTGCTGAACTAGGATATCAGAAGGTGCGATTTCAGGCTTGACACATACAGAAAGGACCTTCTTTTTTTAATGGAATCATTCCTGATGCAAGTTCTGCAGCTCTGGGCAAAGTAACATTACAGGGTGTAGCAGAAATGGATGGTCATATTTTAAACACTGCTGCTGCCCATAGAAATGAACTACTTACTTCAAGAGTCATATTAATTCCGTAAAAAAAATTGGACCTCTCATCATACTAATTTCGATCAGCCGATGATAACTTTGTACGATGTAAGTTTCTTTTTTGGTTAATTTAAGAAGAAGAAAAGAAGTGTGCTCAAAATGGGTAAAGTAGGTACAGTCAACAGTAGGATCCTGTATCTTAGGCGGCAGTCTTCGCAAAATAGTGGACAAGCAAATTTAAGAATGTTTTTTTTTAAGAATGTTGTTCATTTCTATGGGTAGAAGCAGAATCTTAAATATGACCACCCTTTTCCGTTACACCCTGTATACATATATAGGGTGACTAGTAATTAGTGACCGATACTTAAACACGTGATTGTACTCATGATAACAAACAACTTTCCCAAAGAAAGATTTTATTTTCACTCATTCACTTTTATCACAATAACACAACAGCCTTATGAAATTCGCGCGCGCGCGCCTATGACCTGTCAGCTGATCGCCGCGTTACGCCATTCTTTATTTGGGAAAATTGTTTGTTATCATGAGTACAATCACGTGTTAAGTCACTGGTCACTAATTACCAGTCACCGTATATATCAGCGATAAGGATTGTCGAAAGTCCAAAATATAAGGGTAAGTCCTCACGTGACCGATGCCTGCCCGGGGGTTGAGAGGGGTAGGATAAATTCGAAAGATTTACATCGCCCCTGGGTATTCAGGGCAGGGAGGAACAGGGGTGGGTTATAGTCAGTAAGAGTCTGAGACGCCCTTCCGCTCCACCCTAGAGCGGGAGATGTCATTGGATGATTTCCCACAAAAAAAAAAAACCCCGCCCGTGACATTTGGGTAGCACACGTCAATCCCACATTTTAGACGTCATCGCTGAAAGAATGTCACTATGGGCCTCCGAGTCAGTTTCTTTGTTTAAAAAGAAGCCTATTGCGTACCAAAAGTATTTTGAGTAAACCTTGGTACAGTACACAATACCATTGTTTAAAAAAATACTAAAAAACACGATTATTCGTAGGTATTCTTCTCAGCAAACCCTTTCATTTTTAACCGACTTCAAAAAGAAGGAGGTTATCAATTCGGATGTTTGTATTTCTTTTTTTTATGTATGTTCGGGCATAACTCCGTCATATATTGACGGATTTGCAAAATTGTTTTTTTGTTCGAAAGGGGTTTCTTCCGAAATGGTCCCATTTAAATTTCATATGATCAGATGATGGGTTTCGGAGACAGACAACGGATTTCTTCAAAAATTGACAGCAAATCAACCGCGATTGCTGATAACGTATGTCTATGAATTGTTAACACAGTTTAGTGGAGAAACACAACTAAAAAGTGAAAAATAAAAAACTTTTTTACAAAAAAATAGAACCGACTTCCAAAAAAAGTTCAAAATAACTTTAATTTCGGAAGTCGGCGTTTCTGGATTTGAGTCTTCGTTTTTGACACCGACTTCCGAAATTAAACTTATTTTGAACTTTTTTTGGAAGTCGGTTCTATTTTTTTGTAAAAAAGTTTTGTTAATGCATAAAAATAAGACCTCCATATTGGATTTAGAATTTAGACGTCACTTAGCTAACCATGCATTGTCATCCAAACATGTATGTAAAATTTCAGCAAAATCGGAAACCGGGAAGTGGGTCAAATTTAACTTATTTTGAATGAAAGCGTGTTAATGAAACCTAGTTGATGTCTATATTTTGAATACTTCATACATAATCTGCAAGCATTCTTATTGCGTTACGCGCACCCCTTGATCGTCACGCTTTTTTCTCGTTCTGAATGAAGTGAATTCCAAGATAACTTGTAGGTAGGTATGTACATTAAGATTGTGTGATGTGATGTGTCTAAGCCTACAGTTGGATGGTGTTCTTCTGTACGTGATAAATAATAATAATAAATTTACTGGGTCATTGTTACAATAATTGCTTAAGTAAGCTTAGCTTAAAGTAAGTACCTATGTAACTATTTTTGTTATCTTCATTCGATCTAGACGGTGGTCCCCAACTAGGTAGCGCCTGGATCTTGGGGCCTTGTGATACATAAGTACTGGGGCATGATGTCAGTGTCTCTAAGTTTATACCATCTCATAATTTTTTGTAGTATTTAAATATAAAATATAAATCTGTCATCCTAAACATACAAATAAAATAACTTTCACTGACATTCACTACACACCACACACTCACCATACATCATACACTCATCACACAACACACATACCTTTCTACTCTGTCTCAATGTTCAAACACTCATTCATTCTTCTACTATATTTGTAACACTTAGCTTAAATTGTTTTTGATGCTATTTATTTGTCTATTTTTGGTTTTAGAAAAGGAAATTTGTATATGTAAGTACCTATTCGGTTGTTCTAATGACTACTTCTACTATACAATATTATATTATCATATCATTTAGGTGGGGACCTTTTTTTTGTGGGGTGGGAAATCATCCAATGACTTCTCCCGCTCTGGGTGGAGCGGGAGGGCGTGTCAGACTCTTACTGACTAAAACCCACCCCTGCTCCTTCCATGCCTGAGTGCCCAGGGGTGCGGTAACTCATTTTAAGAATTTATCCGCTACCCATAGGCATAGTGTCCTAAAGTACAGGCTTCGGCTTAGTTTAGGCACCAATCTCCTACAAATAAAATATTTTTCATATAATGTCATTTCTAATAATACTTACTCGTACCTACGGGAGTCATCAGGTTTTGGAGCTAAGTTCCTCTATTTTGTATGTATTAGGTTTTTATTTTTGTTTTATTTGTGGATGAAAAAATAATCGATTTTATTATTATTTTTTAATCTCAGAATTAACTAACACATAGGACATACATCAACTCACGCCTTTTCATTATTATTTATTAATTTCAGAGTTAACTAACACATAGGACATACATACTCGTAACAACTCACGCCTTTTCATTATTATTTATTAATCTCAGAGTTAACTAACACATAGGACATACATAACAACTCACGCCTTTTTATTATTTTTCATTAATCTCAAAGTTAACTAACGCATAGGACATACATAATAACTCACGCCTTTTTATTATTTTTTATTAATCTCAAAGTTAACTAACACATAGGACATACATAACAACTCACGCCTTTTTAGTATTTTTTTATTAATCTCAAAGTTAACTAACGCATAGGACATACATAATAACTTACGCCTTTTTATTATTTTTTATTAATCTCAAAGTTAACTAACACATAGGACATACATAATAACTCACGCCTTTTTATTATTTTTTATTAATCTCAAAGTTAACTAACGCATAGGACATACATAATAACTCACGCCTTTTTATTATTTTTTATTAATCTCAAAGTTAACTAACACATAGGACATACATAACAACTCACGCCTTTTTATGATTTTTTATTAATCTCAAAGTTAACTAACGCATAGGACATACATAATAACTCACGCTTTTTTATTATTTCTTATTAATCTCAAAGTTAACTAACACATATGACATACATAAATAATAAATAAATAATAAATAAATATTCCACAACTATCACACAACGCCATCTAGTCCCAAGCTAAGCAGAGCTTGTGTTATGGGTACTAGACAACTGATAAACATACTTATATATTTCTAAATACATACATATTATAGATAAATTACACCCAGACACAGAACAAATGATCGTGCTCATCACACAAACATTTGTCCTGGGTGGGAATCGAACCCACGACCTCCGGCATAGCAGTCAGGGTCACTAACCACTAGACCAACAGGCCAGTCATAATAACTCACGCCTTTTTATTATTTTTTATTAATAATCAAAGTTAACTAACACATAGGACATACGTAACAACTCACGCCTTTTTATTATTTTTTATGAATCTCAAAGTTAACTAACACATAGGACATATATAACAACTCACGCCTTTTTATTATTTTTTATTAATCTCAAAGTTAACTAACACATATGACATACATAATAACTCACGCCTTTTTATTATTTTTTATTAATAATCAAAGTTAACTAACACATAGGACATACGTAACAACTCACGCCTTTTTATTATTTTTTATGAATCTCAAAGTTAACTAACAGATAGGACATACATAACATCTCACGCCTTTTCATTATTATTTATTAATCTCAAAGTTAACTAACACATAGGACATACATAACAACTCACGCCTTTTTATTATTATTTATTAATCTCAGAGTTAACTAACACGACATACATAACAACTCACACCTTTTTATTATTATTTATTAATCTCAAAGTTAACTAACACATAGGACATACATAACAAGTCACGCCTTTTTGCCCGACTGCCCCAGAAGAAGGGTAATGTTTTTCGAGAGTATGTAGGTATATAAATAATGTATGTTTGAGTGTACTATTTCTTTGGAACGCGCTGTAAGTCTAAACGGCTTGATGGCTTTTAACACATAAGGTATCATTAGATTGGTCTTGGCCGCCAAAGTGGCGTAGAATGTAAGAATAATGAAAAAAAAAAGGGCGACCGCCATTAATTAGGTAAGTATATTTTTGTGACCTGGTCATGTGGGGTATCGAAGTATAGAGCTTGAGGGGACAATTACAAAAATATAACTCACTAAAATATAGGAAATAAATAAATTATAATTTTCAAAAAACTGATGCAGATGCTGGCATCAAATCTGTGGTTGAACTAAAATAAATTTCACCAACTGCATCAGACTGCTTGGAAAGTTACTTATTTGAAACATTTTTGTTGTTTTTTTTTTTGTTATCATTTGGGTTTTTTCATGAGGATAGGCAGAAACTACAGAACCAAAAAAAAAAGGAGAGAGGAGGCCTGTGGCCGAACACTGGGAACATTAAAAAGCCAGCTTATGACCTTCTAGGGCATCCCTTCCCGGCATTACCAATCACACCTGCCATGTACTTAAATACCTTTTGTAACACGTCCAGCGTTTTGAATTAATCCTATCTGAAAAAAAAACTGTTTCAACGAAACCATCACGTCCTCGATTGATAATACTTAAAAACAAACGAACCGAAGGCGGTCTATTAGTTGTTAAAACACCCACGTGGAACCCATAACGACTCCGTGTCAACAAAACACTATTTGTTTGACAACTTTCCATGAAACTCGCTTTAATTCAATAGAGTTTATTAGTCCATAAACAATCATAGTTCACACCCAGTCAGCATAACTCAATTGTCGTCAAAATTTAATGCAAATCTGACCTTATTTCCACACCAATCCATAACCCACCATGCCTGTACTTAATAAGGTTGAATATCCCTTGATCGAAGTTAGGAGAGAATTCAGAGTAACCGAATCATGAGAGCAAGCGATTTAATTCGTCAGTTTCGAAACGCATGCGACTCCATTCGTTTGAATAGGGATTTATTTGTGTGCAACCAATGCCACTTGACCTGTGGCGAAATTGGGAACTAGCTTCAAATGCTCTGTATTTTAAAACTGTCTTTGCAAGTACCGCCATCGTGATGTGTCTGGTTATACTGGGAAGTTCTGTTGAAATATGTGTGGGTCGGTTGATGGCACTTTGTGGCTAGAGAATAAAAGGTAAACATAATTTATGTCAACTGATTATATGCCCACGCGTGTTATCGTAGCGATGGAGTGTTGAGAAAATCAAGGATTAGTGAGTTTTGAAAGAACTTGCTAACAAATAATAGATGGCCATATATGAAGGTTCATTCGTTGATGGCCATATAGGCCCATAACGAATGTGTAAATCCCAAGGGTATGTTACATGTAACCCCGCCGATTTCTCAAGCAAATTAAGAGTAGAAACTCTCTGGGATTTGATTGGTTTAGGCTATCGAGAGATTTGTAATTTATTTTTTTATTTTGATAATATGGATCGGCTAGCATTTGATCTCTATGTAACTAAATAGGTAGTAAGTAAACTATTCACTCTTGTATATATAAACTTTTTAAAAATCACTATCGCTAAAAGCTGCATAATGTTATTATTCAATGCAGACCCTCTGTCCAACTTCGACATAACCTCGAGTTTCATATTCACCCGTACCATACAGAAACACACAGTGAAACTTTATTCCGGCTCGGATTGTGAACAAACAAAGTTTCAGTCATGATCCGACCCATATGTAGGATTGGTAGGAATCCAATTATACTCTGAATTTTCATAGCAATCAGAGCGGATAAATTGTGAATGTGACTACACACCCGTAACTGCATAATAGGTCCTTACCTATACCTTCATAGGTAGGTATATTGTGACTACAATATCTACTTAATTACTCGTAGTTAAACATCAGCCTGTAATATTCCCACAGCTGGGACACAGGCCTAAAAAGGTGGAGGTTCTGAAGTCGTTGTGTATTCTTTTTATGTTTTGTATGATTAACAGGCTCGCGTTAGACCACTATCTCACCACGCTTGCCTAGAAGTAGCTCTCGATTTATGGTGAATGTTCAAGGAAAGCCCGCGAAATTCAAATTTTGCAATTTGCAGGTCAGTGTCAGGTTGTATCTTGGTCAAAATTTGATTCGCGGCCGTAGCAAGTATGTATTTATAGAATTATAATAATAAGTATTTCATGAAATCATGACATTTGGCATCAATTCTAACTGAGAGAGATGTATTGATGATTTTAATGATTATAATTCTATAAATACATACTTGCTACGGCCGTGAATCAAATTTTGACCAAGATACAATCCGACACTGACTTGCAAATTGCAAAAAACCCTGGAGCATTCACCTTAAAGACTCCCAGGTGGTAGCTATCAGGAAACAGACACTGGCAGGGAATTCCACTCCTTAGCTGTACGCACAATTAATGTGTTCCCAAAACGTTTTGTGCGTGTGGGTGGGATGTCCACCATTTCACAGTTTCATCATGTACCTGCCGTCGACGTCTGTATTTTTTCTGAACACATTCGAAAACCCGCTCCGGCCCCTACTGATTCTAGGCGTTATGTAGTGTATTTCACAATAGTGCGGCGGCCAGCCCCAGCCACAATTTATTATATTGTATCAGGCTGGTCGACGGATAGACACCAAGAAAACGCACGAAAAAAAAATTCGCGAGTCATTTCTCACAATAATTTGTAACTAAATATTAATATAATTATGTTGTTTGTTGCGCCTCGGCTGCAATGACAAACTTTGCCCAATTGCATCAAAAAGTACCTACTTGTATTTTAATACAGTATGAAGAGCATAGATCTACAGACTGACAATTATTTACTATTCAAAAGTTATTGATGTATCAGCTAGTATGGAAACTAATGGCAAGTCCCCAAGAACTGTTTTTTTTTTTCAATAATTTACTGGAACTTTTCAAGTAGAGGTAGATAGTTAAAATGTAGACCACAAATGAATAGCTATTTCAACACGCTTTTATTAGTTTTACCTGTAACTACGAGTATGTAAAAAAATCTAAGTAGTTTTTGACCCAGTTCCTGGTTTTTGATTGAGCTGAAATTTTGCATATCTACATGTTTAAATTGGATGAAAATGCATGGTTAAGTGACGTCATTCAAAATCCAATATGGCGGACTCTCAAAGAAAGCCTAGTTATTTTTATGGATTCCCATGATACGCGTATCAAGGGTTTTCTGATATGAATACGAAATACAAATGACGTCACTCTAAGCTTATTTTAGTCCAATGCCAATGTGAAAACAAAACAAAAAGCTGAGTTCGCCAGTTGATTGGCCTTCATATAAAATGATATCCATATTGTCCACCATACCAGGTGTCAAATCAGTTCATATTTAATATAAACAAACACTTTCACTCCTTAAAAATACAAGTTCCAAAGGAGTGAAACTTGAATGTATTTTGCATACAAATTAGTATCAAAAGCATTGATACACAAATCCGAATTTTGGCCTGTCGTTATAAAGGAGCGAGTGCCCGGGACTTGATCATAATGGTTCAGGTAAACGTGCCTACAGCTGTTTTTAAACGGTGCCCTTTAAAAAGCTTAGCTAGGTATATCCATGGATAAGTAAAAATGTATAGAACCACTTAGTACAATCTCAAATTTTTCTTTTTTTAACCGACTTTCAAAAGGAGGAGGTTCTCAATTCGTCTGTATGTTTTTTTTTTTGTATGTATGTTACGCGATTTCTCCGTCAGTTGTGAACCAATTTTCAAAATTCTTTTTTTATCTGAAAGAATATACTCCCGAGGTGGTCCCATATAAATTTTATCGAAATTGCTTCAGCGCTTTTTGAGAAACTGAACAAAAACGAAAAATACGTGTATTTCGATGACATTTTGGTGTTCTCCAAATGTTTAAATTCCACGTTCCATTGTATTGGGGTTTTTAGTTCTGGGGTATAACAACTAAAAAGTGAAAAATAAAAAACTTTTTTACAAAAAAAAACAATCGACTTCCAAAAAAAAATACTTTAAAAATTCATAAATAACTTTAATTTCGGAAGTCGGTGTCAAATAACGAAGAAGTAAAATACAAACACCGACTGCCGAAATTAAAGTTATTTATGAATTTTTAGTGTATTTTTTTTTTGGAAGTCGGTTGTTTTTTTTGTAAAAAGTTTTTTTTTGTAAAAAAGTTTTTTTTGTAAAAAAGTTTTTTTTGTAAAAAAGTTTTTTTATGTCTATGTATCGCAGAAATACATACTACTTTTAAGTAGTTTAGTTTAGATTAATTTCATTGTATCGTATTTAAGCATTATTTCATTTATTTTAAGGGCGTCCATGGTGTCCTAAAATAAAAAGGCTTCGGCTACGTTTAGACACCAGTCTAAAACAAATTTTTAAATCTTTGTTATAAGTTTTTTGATCTGCCTGCCGCATTGTCTTTTCCTTGCGATTGGAATCGATTATGCCATTGGTCCTCCAAAAAGTTGGCGGGATGAGTTGGACTTCTTCTCAAAGGATCGTTCCAGAACACCAGGGAAAGTGGAAGGAGGGAAGGGAGGCTGCTTATGGATAGGTATTTCAATAAAAGAGAGACTTGGGTTAAGTATAAATAACAGGTCAAACAAAATATCTGTTATTTCCGTTATTGTTACGCAATAATAACAGCTGTCATTATCTGTTATTAAATAAGAGCCTGTTATTTTTCTAAGCACGGTCTGTCAGTAAATAAACCGCGTACAGTAGGTACATATTTTACCAGTATTTAGATCTTGTAATATTGATTATTTTATGCATGTAATAGATATTTGACCATTTATATTATATACCTAATATAAGGAAGTAATACTTCAACATTGTAAAATAATATACGTAGTAATGTTAGCAATATTCTTGCAGTGTTTTCGAACTGAAAGTTAGGAACAGACAACAGATAATACAACTACAAATAATAATCACTTTTCAAGGGTGATATCTTCTTGTAAGACTACAATTTGAATTTTCGGATAATAATACTAGGTAGGTGCTTCTCGTTTAACAAGATTCAATCAAGCTGGTGTGAGCGAAACAGATTAATACATACGAAAAAGAAATAACAGATAACACGAAATAGTTGTTATTGAGTAGGTACCTACTGAGACTGAAGAATGTAGTGTAGATTGTGATTGAGTATAGTGAATTATGAATGATATTTTTTAACAAATATATGATATCTCAAGAACAATTAGTTATCTAGTATCTACGAATACTTGTGATTAGTATCTGTTACGATAAATACGCCTCACTCCTAAGAGTTTCCCTGATTTGCAGAGTCCTTAAACGGATTTAAATGATTTTTCCGGAAAAGAGTTGCAACCATGTCCATTATTAAGGCAGTCGTTATAACAGAAAAAAAACCGGTCAAGTGCAAGTCGGACACACGGCGCACGGGTTCCATCGTAAAAGATTATACGCGTCTACTTGTTGTCATTATTAAGATCGAGCAAATAAAGCAAAAAAAAAAACACGTTTCTAGTAGGAGTAAATAATACTCCTACGTGAAACGTCAAACGTGTTTTTTTGAAGGGGCTCCCATTAATTATTTTTTTATTTTTTGTTGTTACAGCGGCAACAGAAATACACGTTCTGTGAAAATTTTAACTGTCTACCTATTACGGATCATGAGATACTTACAGCCCGCTGACAGACAGACGAAAGGACGGACGGACAAACAGCGGAGGCTTAGTAATAGGGTACTCTTCGGGTACGGAACTACGGAATCCTAAAAACAATATTTTACCCACGAGTGAAGTCGCGGGTGTGGCTAGTGGCTTCGAGAATGGAACTACGGCTCATAAATCAGCTAATTATATTGGATGGAATTAATTTCATAATTATTCACATTAAGACCAATTAATTTTATTTGCAGTGCTGTTGAGTACATTTATTAACAGTCTTGTGAAGTATGTAAAAGTTCCAGTGAAGCAGGAAGCAGGTGTGTGCTTCTCTGGGCTCGAACTTAGTAAGTAAGTCAAGGTTTTATAGTGAGCGCTAGAATAGGAATTTATTATTCCCATAAATATTAACCTTTCCGCTGTCTCATCATCATAATTTCAGCCAAAATGGCCTGACCCAAGAGTCGCCACAATGACCGATCCTGTGCGTCTCACATCCATCGGATCCTCACTCCAGAACTTTTCGGCCCCATCGACCATCTGTTTACACTTGGGGGAGCCCTATGTCCAGCAGTGAACGTCTTTCTGCTGGGCTGATGATTACGAATGATAATTATTAATTCTTACGTCATGATACTTATGTTATTTCTATCCATATACTTAATTAGGTTTATTATTCTAGTTTAGAGAGTCTGTACTGTGTCTGTTGAGTCTTTTTTGGCATAAGTATCTAATTGAAATGAATCAATCAGCTAAATATAGTTCTGTTCCAACGACTTGATAGCCCATTCTGTTCATAGTCTCTAGTGTCAATTAAAATACCAATTAGTCGCCATATAAATACAAAGGCATTGAATCTTCATTCTTCAACATAAGTACCAAGATCAATCATTACTAGACCTCTCTTTTTAGCCTCCAATAGAGAAATTACCTTAAAATATATAAAGTAAATCGAAAGAACTCTTTTGTAGTAAGAAAAATTGTTGCAGGGAAAATATAATCTCCCTGTTACAAAGTGATTATGTTCTTTAAGATGGGTGTTTTCATCAACTTCAAAAGAAAAATATTTGAATACGTGAAAACATTACAATTTCTTCAACGTCATTTTTTTTCGTATTTTTCTTAGCAAGTCTTTTCAATTGATACCCATGATTAGTAATTTTTTATGCATTCCGCATAAAAAATAACTACTCCGCCATCTTTGGATTAAGAATGACGTTACTTAACTAACCATGCAGTGTCATCCCAACTAGACATGTATGCAAAATTTCAGCTCAATCGGAAACCTGGAAGCGGGTCAAACTTAACTTCTAAGATTTTTTTTGCATAGTTACAGATGAAGCTAATAAAAGCATGTTTAATATCAATAACAGGAGAATTGAAAGCTTTCTTATTAAAATAAATTGTCTACCTACTAAAAATATTTATCTACCTACCCACCTTTTATAGACAAATTTGATTCAACAATCCTCTCTCATCTTTCTCTAACATCCATCGAAGACTCAAACATAAAGTTCAAAGTTCACGTCAGAGGGTCGGTATCCTATATTTATAAACCATGAATAAAACGCACCGAGTCCTTTCACGGGCCTCGACAAATTTAGTAATATTTGGAAAATGGCGTCGCATTATATATATCTTTATCGGCGAAATGTCGGGAGGTTATCGTTAAGTGGTCTTCGTGATATTATTAGCGTATTTTCGAAAATATTCTTATGTCAATAACAATTAAGTAAAAAGCGTAAAGGAAGATTTAGAAAAAACAGTTTTTTTCTAGACCTAGCAATAGAGCCTAGTTCTTGACTGATCAAAATCAAAATTAAACTTATTCAAACTAGGCTCAGAGCCAGCACTTTTTGAACGTCTAGCAGCCTTATCACTAACCTTAAGCGTAGTTTAAATACTGATTAGCCAATTCTAAATTCAAGACAACATATTCAAATTCAACTGCCTATATTGCAAACGTTTTAAATGATTAGTCAGTACTTTACCGCCCACGTTTACCGTATTTTTTTTTGGGGTTTGGTAATCATCCAATGACAACTCCCGCTCTAGGTGGAGCGGGAGGGCGTGTCAGACTCTTACTGACTAAACCCCACCCCTGTTCCTTCCCTGCCCTGAATGCCCAGGGGCGCGGTAACTCTGTTTCGAATTTATCCACAACCCCTGGGCAGACGTCTATCGCTTTTAGGGGTAGAAAATATTGGGAAAAAAATCTTTCTTTCTAAATAAGAACCTGCTTATCAATGTTTAAACTAATCACATGTTTATCCTACTAATATTATAAATGTGAAAGTTTGTGAGTGTTTGTTACTTCTTCACGCTCAAACGGCTGTACCGATTTGAATGAAATTCGGTATGTAGATAGCTTATAGCCAAGATTAACATATAGGCAACCTTTTATTCCGTCCGTACCGTCTAGGCGGGTAAAACCGCGGGGGCGCAGCTAGTTTTTTTATAAATAAGGCCCAAAATTCTACATACAGATCATCCCCTAAACACACCCGCCTTTCATCACTTCCTGGTGTTCTAGCTGGGAAGAAGCTCAAGCTTTTCATCTAGGCATCTTCTTATTGAGTCGATGGTTAACTTGATGTAATTTAGGCCTAGCAGTTGGCTACGCAAGGCCACGTTTATAACAGCATCAGTAGCGTTCCTGAGGTCTTCAAAGGTGCAGGTGAACTTGCACTTGAGGCACGCCTAGCCTTGAGTCTATTATTAGTGCGATCCCTCTCAAAGAATGGAGACCTGAGTTGATGAAAACACCCATTAGATACAGGGTGATTGTGTTGATAAACTAACTATTATTTTCTTATAATACGTGGATTGTAGTTGTGTTCGACATGAAAGAAATACATATGAGTAAGTATCTAGATATAGTTTGAGAATCTCGCTAAACTAATGACTTCCTACGAATATTATAAATGCGAAAGTTTGGATGGATGAATGGATGTTTGTTACTCAATCATGCCAGAATGGCTGAATGGATCCAGATGAAATTTTGCACAGATATAGATTATATTCTGGAATAGCACATAGGCTAAAATTTAGTGGGGGAAGTACTAATTCCACGCAGGTGAAGCCGTTGGCATAAGCAAGTGACACAATATATCATAATAGAACTAGAATGAGCAGATTCCGTGTGAACCTAGTTTATAATTGTTTACTTCCACTACGATTCATCTTGTGGTTTTACGGTAAATAATTACCCGTTAATCATTTTCACGCGTAGGTAAATAACGTCTTAAATTCAATAGAGATTTATCAAACCGTTGCGTTAAAGACTGGGTTCATAACCCACTTCCACTCCTCAGTGCTGTTCGCAATTCGACAGTTAAGTTGTTCTTTTAATAGCGACCTATCTATAAATATACTTCTTAGCAATGGCTAAGAAGTGTATTTATAGATAGGTTGCGTTGGTTCAGAATTTTGAAAAAGTTCTAAAGCGTGATTGTAATAAATGTATGTAGTATTATAACAAAATATTGGTCTAACTGATAGCGTTTGACCAATATCTCAACTCATGGTAAGCGATGATGTGGTAAGTACCTCTGTATGATTGGAAGGGTACAGGTTTTCCGAATCAAATCCCGGTAGCGCTTACACCTAACGTGCAGATAAACGTTCAAAAACGACATAATATATGTTTTTTGTATTCTCTTTACATTAACAAATAAAAACGATTTACGTGGCTATAAAAATACCAACCATAAAGAATCTTCTATTGTCCCACAAACTGTGAAGCGTGCATTAAAACTATTAAAGTAATTTACGACTCCGAAGTCAAGGGCACACGATAAGGGGCTAACATTTTAAGCCAATATTTGCCTCTTATCTCCTGCACACATTCATCAGTGACAGAAATATGGCTCATGTGGGATGAATATGAAGGAACAAGATCATGGTTGACGTTTGCTTAAAAAAATTTAAAATAAAAATTTAATTTAAATTTAATTTTTTTTTTCTTTTTAGGAGGTGGGAAATCATCCAATGACTTCTGCTCTGGGTGGAGCGGGAGGGCGTGTCAGACTCTTACTGACTAAAACCCACCCCTGTTCCTTCCTTGCCCGAGTGCCCAGGGGAGCGGTAACTCTGTTACGAATTTATCCGCTACCCCTGGCCATGCAGGCACCGGCCATGATGGATGGGCCCCGTCATTGGTGACTGACAACTCTGTGAGGGGCGCGTGGAACAATACGCGCCGTCGACTCACGGGCCTGGTGCTAATCGGACGGCGAGCTACCCATTACTCGCCGTCCGCAGGCCCGCGTCTACGGTGGCCGGAGATCGTCCTGCGACCTCCGACGCCCAGGGAAGACACGGCGGTGCTCCGCCCAAGCGGGGCAGACCTCCACCGTACGTGCTGCTCCCGCCTTATCCGACACAGGAAACTCCCGAAACAATCGTGTCCGGTGAGGACCTGTGTCAGGCGGAAGGTGAGGACGCCGTGACGCCTCTCCAGCCACTCCTCAAAGAGGGGCACTACCGCCGCAATGGTGGCGTGCCCAACGCTGGGTTGCGACAATCGCTCTCTCCATGTCGCCATGAGATCCTGCCGGGGCTTCGTTCGTCGAGCCGCGAGGTGTCGCGGTAGCAGAGTTTCGTCCCGGCGTTTCGCCTCCTCGCGCCACTCTCAGAGGAGCGCGTGGACCTTGGCCTCCAGATAGTAGTGGTACCCTACGAATATTATACTTAAATGCGAAAGTTTGGATGGATGGATAGATGTTTGTTAGGTACTCAATCACGCCAGAAAGGCTGAACGGATGTGGATGAAATTTGGTATAGAGATAGATTATAGTCTGGCTCGGGCGTAGCCACTAGCAGAAGAGTTCTCTGTGTCATTCGATTAGCGTGAAAATGGCAGCGACAAATCATGCCAATAGAGCTCGTCAAAATTAATTTTACCTTTTTATATATATTTATATAGATACGCTCGCGTTTGACCATTATCTCACCTGATGGTAAGCGATGATGTGGTCGACGTTGAAGCACGTTTGTCTAGATATAACCGACGCTTTTTTGACTTAAAGACCCCTGTAGGCTGTAGCTATCACGAAACACAGACTCCGGCAATGTTGCGAAGTAAGTGCACGATCCTTACCTGGCAACAAATAAAAAGAAACATTAGTTATATTGCAATTAAAAATAAATGCACATCAATTACTTCGGTTATGTATGTACCTAATCAAATTACTGGATAGTGCAATACCTAATGACCAGAATGTGTGCCTAATGACTACCTTGGCAGGCGAAGGCAGTGTAATTGTAGTATATTATGTTAGAAAAGAGGATTGTGTGGAAAAAGGGAGGGAAAGGCCTTTGTCCTGGAGCTCTTTAAGAGCTCGTCACAAATTAATTTAAACTTTTATTTAATCAAAGATGGGCTCGCGCTTGACCACTATCTCACGATGGACCACGCTAGCTTAGAAATAACCTATTCACTCTTGACTTAAAGACCCCAGGCTAGCTACAAGCTATCAGAGGGCCAAGTGTTAGATTTTACACGCACTCGAACGCGATTGCGTAAACGTTCGCATAATTATGTCAAATCGTATATAAAAAAGAGATTACCCGTTATTGTCACCAGGCGGCGCTTATACAGTTTTAGTACAAATTATCATTTACTTTAACGCGATCGAGAACGTTAGAAAACTCACACTGGGGCTACTGCAGGTGTATTTGCTAACTCAGTTGACATCAATTTGATAGGCACTATGCAGTACATTGCTGCTTTGACGTATATGAAAACAAAAACCTAGTACATAGTGCCTATCAAATTGATGTCAACTGAGTTTGCGAATACACCTGCAGGACCCAATTCAACCCAGAACTCCGGCAGGGAATTCCACTCCTTAGCTGCTGTACGCACAATGAATGCGTTCGCAAAACGTTTTGTGCGTATCAGTGGGCCACTTGTTAATTCTGTAGCTTGTTCCACATTAGAATTGTTATAGAACTACAAAAGTATCAAGGTGTTTTAGTTAAAGATACTGTTCACAGAAATGTCTAAATGGGCAGGCAAGGCGCCTTCCTTGTTCCCCAATTGGCTATTGCCCCAGATAAAACCTATGCTAAACTAATATCTCTTTACTTTCGTAAGTATTTTGTGGGCAAGGGAAGTTTCTATTCTAAACCAGTACGAAACAGCACAAATCTAAAGCCCACTATTTCTCATTATCTCTATCTCACATTACAAATGAACCACACTGAGCCTTGAACTGCTAGTGGCCATAACATGGTCGTAAAAACGAATGACTCACACCACGGGATGTATTCTTAGAACCGATGGAAGCCATGTATGACGCACGGACTTCCCGGGAAAGCCTTGGATTAGGTACCGGGACAGTAGCGGGATTCAAGAGCTGTCGTTTTATTTTTGAAAGTGTGATTCATTGGGCCTGTTGCTGGGTAGAAATATGGAAGTGTTTCCTTGTGATAGGAGTTAGGGAACAAATGCGAATCCTATTATATATATCCTACTAATCTATACTAATATTATAAAGAGGTAAAGTTTGTGAGTTTGTGAGGTTGTAGGGGTAATCTCTGGATTTAATGAACCGATTTTGAAAATTCTTTTACCAATAGAAAGCCACGTTATTTGTGAGTGCCATAGGCTATAAATTTTTGAACTCCACGCGGACGAAGTCGCGGGCGAAGTGCTAGTATCTATAATACATTTCGAAAGTTTGGATCGACGTTTGTTACTCAATCACGCCAGAACGGCTGGACGCATATAGATGAAATTTGGCACAGAGATATATTATAGTCTGGAATAGCACATAGGCTATAACTTATTATGGGGAAGTACTAATTCCACGCCGGCGAAGCCGCTGCAAGAAACTAGTTTTGAATAAGTCGATCATCACAGTTTCTGAAAATGGAGAAGATAGCTTCACTACCACAACGATGGAGTACAGAGTACCTAAAAAATAAAATGGAAGATAAAGTACAAACATAATCAGCCTTTTAGTGTGCCCACTGCTGGGACATAGGCATCCTCTTTGTGAGAGGGAATGGGCCTTAATCCACCACGTGGACCTTGGGTTGATGGTTCATCTCTTCGAATTTTTGGTTCCAGGACATGTTTTTTTCCTCACGATATTTTCCTTCAACGTTATGAGAGCAGTGATGATAAAATAATTTACAAAAAGTAAAGACCCACGCCCTACGACACGTAAGTCGCAGCCGTACCGCTCTCAGAGTTCTCAGACTATATTTATTTTTATTCACTCCTAATAGTTCATCTCGCTCTCCCATGAATCATGAGTTCATGACTGTTAGGAACACAAGGTCAGCCAAACTTCTTGAATTAGCAATAATCAAAGGTTTATACTCAATGATACATAAAAAAAACCGGCCAACAGCGAGTCGGACTCGCGCGCAATGGGTTACGAACAAATCGTATTTTTTTCAGGTTTTTTTTAAACTGCCTTCACTTTATAGGTTTTCCTGTAATCTATAAGTAAATAACTAATTTCTGTATTATTTTCAAAATTTTAGGCTCAGTGGTTCCGCAGATAAGGGGGGAATGGCTATTTTTCATCTATTTTCTTAAATAACTTCAAAAATATATATTTTAAAATTAAGAAAAAAATATCTTCGAGACCGTGTCGTTTTTTAAACAGTTTGAAAAACTTTGATTTTTAATTTTCCGATTTTCACCCCAAAAGTGACCCCCATATTCCAAATTAATTTATTTAGGGTACACGTCCGTGTTCGGGTCACAGATATTCATGTGTGTACTAAATTTCAACTCTATCGGTCCAGCAGATTCGGAGCAAATTGGTTGTGACAGACGGACATACAGACACACGGGTGATCCTATAACGGTTCCGTTTTTCATTCGGACTTTCGGAATCCTAAAAAGAGGTAGATATCTAGGGCGCCCAAATTTTTGCAGACAAATTCAGCCAATTTTAGCCAACTAACCGCTGATTTAGTCGGCTAACAGCAGCAACCGTAGAAAAGCGAGTCCGTGGCGTGATAATAATATATCTATGATGCCAAGTTGTGTGATGAGAGTGTAAAAACTATTGTTCCAAGATATATTTAAGTGTGATGGAGTTTCATACCATAATTAATAGACACTTATGTAAGGGCATTTGTAATAACAACTCAACGATATCTGAACGCCGCCGCGCCGCTTTGTATGAACATAGCGTATCTTTCTTTTATTGGTTACACTCAAGTATAACAATAATAATTGCAATGTGTTCTAAATAAATATGATCCCTGGGTACAAAAAGTGTAAAAACTATTGTTCCAAGATATATTTAAGTGTGATGGAGTTTCATACCATAATTAATAGACACTTATGTAAGGGCATTTGTAATAACAACTCAACGATATCTGAACGCCGCCGCGCCGCTTTGTATGAACATAGCGTATCTTTCTTTTATTGGTTACACTCAAGTATAACAATAATAATTGCAATGTGTTCTAAATAAATATGATCCCTGGGTACAAAAATAATAATTCTGTTTCTAAGTTAGAATACCACAAAATGTTGCGCGAAAAATGAGCCATGTACCCTATTGAGATAGTCATCACTCCATCAGTATTGAAGCCTGTATAAAGAATATCGAATGCCCATTTGACGGTAATCTCCATTAAAATATTAAGTACGACAATAAAAACGTAAATCCAACACTCTACATTGATGACTCGTTAAAACAGAAAATAATTCACAACATTCCACACACGATTCACTCAAAGTAGCCATTATTTGCCTGACAATCTGACAACTAGCAAACAGATGCTCAGATGTTTTTATCTTGCATCTAGAAAAGGAAATAAATTCCACAGCTACATGAGTTAGTAGCGACTCTTGCTATACTGTGACATTGCAATGAATGGCTGCAGAATATCCACTGCGCGTAAACATGCATTCATCTCCGTGTCACATTCAGCGAAATTGTGGTTGGAGTACAAATCGGAGGACGGGTTAAGATTTATACAGCCTTATTTATAAAACTCGCTAGCCATATTAGCTAAATTCAAGATAACATATATTATGTCTCATCCATCAATTTCAACTGTACCTACCACGGAGCACAAAGCCAGTGGAGAGAGCATCGGTACGTTTTTGTTCTGAATCGAAGTCACTAATCAACGGCGGGGGAGAGGTAAGCTTCGCCCGCTGTGATTGGGTGACCAATTGACAACCAAATGACAACTGATTCTCTAGGGATTCCAAAAAACTAATTTAAAAATATATCGATATCGATAACTTATTGTTTGACTTATTAGTAGTAAGTATAAGGATTTGTTTGTGATACAGATTACCTGAGAGTCACCGACCGTCGTAGCACTCGTAGTAGTTTTTTTTTTTTTACAAATTTTGATGTTATGGATCTTTCTACGAAAACTATTAAACGCGCGCGTCACCGTCACCGACCGTTGTAGCACTCGTAGCGGTTTTTTATATTATTAATTTAGATCTTATGGATTTTTCTACGGGGCTTTATACAAGGAGCCCAAATTATGGTTATTTTTGCGATTGGATTTACCGTTTTCGAGATATTTATGATTTTTTATCTTAATAACCCCTTTAACCCCCATCTTTCATAATTTTTCATTTAAGGTGGAAGCTCCAGGGTAGCCCGCGAAATTCAAATTTCCTTACGTTTTTTGCGTTTTTTTATTATAATCATTAAAATCATCAATACAACTCTTTCAGTTAGAATTGATGTCAAATGTAAGTATGACATCCTCTAAATGTTTAGTCAGCAACTCAGCACTTTATCACCCACATCTGTTTTGATTTTGCATTGATAGGTTCACAATTGACTACTATCTCACCTGATGGTAAGCGATGATGTGGTCGACGACGGACAAACATCTAGCCTTCTTTCGGGTAGTAAAAGTTAAAATAAGAACCTGCTAAACAGTGATGAAACTAATCACATGCTTTTTTTTAACCCCCGACGCAAAAAGACTTTTATAAGTTTGACCGCTGTGTGTGTATGTCTGTCTGTGGCACCGCAGCTCTTAAACGGGTGAACCGATTTGAAAGTAGTTTTTTTTTATTTGATTATAATATATGTAGGGCCCAAAGAATATGGCGGATTCTTGTTGTCAGTTTACGATTAAGAGATTATGAGAGAAGCAGGTGTATTCGCTTACTCAGTTGTGATCAATTTGATAGGCACTATGCAGTACATTGCTCGGTGGACATCCATTATTATAGGCACTACGGTTTTGCTATATGTCAAAACAGCAATGTAAGGCAAAGTGCCTATCAAATTAATGTCAACTGAGTTAGTGAATACGCCTGCAGGATTGGTAGGCAGTGGTATATCCTTATTCCCTATACCATCGGCTTTAATTGTGTAATACGTGTTTCGTACACAGCTAAAGCTATTGTAAACTAAATACGTTTCTCACGAAGTCTGTGCTGAATTAGTTCTTAATATGAATTGTGGAGACTCCGATTCTACTAATGTTATAAATGCGAAAGTTTGGATGTTTGTCACGCACGCCAGAACGGCTAAACGGATCTGTAGGGATAGATTATGCATAAATATATCATTTATATTGGAGAAGCATTAGCGGGCGAAGCTGCTGGCAAAAGCTAGTTAAGTATATTTTATAGTGAATTTAACAGCCTCATTGGTTTTGAGGCGGGTACTAAATGTGAGCTTAGTGGCCGTTTCATGGAAGATTTTATTTTTACCAGGCGTCTTAGATTAGATGAAACAACAAAAAAAAACAAAAATGAGAACAAACAAACATGAGATTTGATGTGTGGTTAGGTTAGATTAAGTGCCGCCACACTACCCTTGTACTAAAACAAAGAAAACTTTTTTTTTTTGTTTTTGGAATATTCCGTCTGCGTATGTTTCATGGCCTTATCGCGAATTTGAAATTGCGCTTCTGTGTACTCATGTTACTCTGGCCTAGTGATGTGACGACAAATTAATCCGAGTCACCTATCACCGACAATGATGCGGTAATAAACGATGGCACTAGTGGACCGAAACCAAACCAATGGAGTTAGAGCGGGGAAGCTCGGCTAATTTCTAATAGCAGTTTATTAGGTTATATTGACGATATTCGAAATGGCCCTTCTGTGTGCTCACTTTATACTGGCCTAGTGATATGACGACAAATTAATCTGAGTTAGTATCACCGACAATGATGCGGTATAAAACAGCGGCGCTAGTGGACCGAAACCAAACCAATGACCGTGTTAGAGTGGGGAAGCTCGGTTAATTTCTAATACTTAGCAGATTATTAGGTTATATTGACGATATTCGAAATGGCCCTTCTGTGTGTTCACGTTACTCTGGCCTAGTGATGTGACGACAAATTAATCCGAGTCCAGCTATCACCAACAATGATGCGGTATAAAACAGTGGCGCTAGTGGACCGAGACCAAACCAATGACCGTGTTAGTGTGGGGAAACTCGGCTAATTTCTAATGGCGGTGTAATAAGTTATATTGACGATAGGATAGTTATGTCATTGAGTGTTATCATTAGTTAATTGATTGGGTGTGTGGAAAGTCTTTGCGGCTATTTGTTACAAATAGCGACGCACGAAATATTTAGTTTTTAGTTGTTTCTGATTTCGTATTTATTAAATTCAAAAAGCGGTGAATGAATGTTTCAGGAGTTGTCTTCTTCCGTGAGGGTGGCGCTCCTTTTTTTTCGGGTAGGGGTATCATCCAATGACATCTCCCGCTCTGGGTGGAGCGGGAGGGCGTGTCAGACTCTTACTGACTAAAACCCACCCTTATTTCTTCCCTGCCCTGAATGCCCAGAGGCGCGGTAACTCTGTTTCGAATTTATCCACAACCCCTGGGCAGGCATCGGCCATGACGGGCCCCGACATGTTTTGCTGACAACTCTTTGAGGCGCACGTGGAACACTACGCGCCGTCGACTCTCGGGCCTGGTGCTGATCGGACGGCGAGCTACCCAGTACTCGCCATCCGCAGGCCCGGGTCTACGGTGGCCGGAGATCGTCTCGCGGCGCCGGAAGGCCCTGGCGTCTTCTGCGGCGGCTGCTGCTGAGGGCGTGAGGGCGACTCTGTTGTTGAGCCTCCCTCACCCGTTCTGCCTCCTCCTTCGCGAGCATTACTGCTTCGCAGAAGGAGGAGATTGCGTCCCATTCCCTCTCACTCCGTACCATGGGCTGGACCAGGGCCGGGCGCGAGAGGTCGCTGCCGCCGATCGCCTGCCTCCACGCCTTGATTTTCGTATAATATCATAATATTTTTTTTCGTTTTAATGACAGAGCTGTTAAACTGCCCAAGCTTGAACAAAAAGGGACGTTAAGCCTTATTTATAAAACTCGCTAATCATATGCTTAGTTTAAATACTGGTTAGTGGATTCTAAATATAGGACAAAACCTCTTTTGAACTATTAGTCAGCACTTTACCAACAACGTCTACTCTTATTTCGGATAGAAAATGTTGAAATAAAAGCCTGGTAATCATTGTTTAAACTAATCGCATGGTTACATTTTTAAATAAGGCCATAAACATTATATCTGCGATATACAGATAGACAATCAATTAAAAAAAAAAACAAAGTAAGTTATATTCATCTGCCTAGCCTTTTCCCAACTATCTTGGGGTCGGCTTCCAGTCTAACCGGATGCAGCTGAATACCAGTACTTTACATGGAGCGACTGCCTATCTGACCTCCACAACCCAGTTACTGGGTAATACGATACCCTTTGGTAAGACTGGATGTCAGACTTTCGGGCTTCTGACGACCCGTAACGACTGTCAAAGATCCACAATTGACAGCCAGGACCAACGGCTTAACGTGCTTTCCGAGGCACGGAGGAGTCTCGGTATGTAAAGATGGTCACCCATCCAGCCCCAGTAAGCCCAGTAAGTTATATTAACATTCTTAACTTAAAAACTTTTCATTACATTTTCAAATAGCGTTCAAAACCGTTGATCCAACTTTGACATAGCAATAACTACCCACATTTCACAAAACATTCCCAAAAGTGATAAGCGTGTGAGTTTCTTCACTCCTAGCACAGTAATTTTTACAGTGCTCCTAGTAACGCCAGTTAGCGTGATGGCATGCTTACTACACCACCACGAAACTATTGAGTTTCAGACAGAGATAATATATCAGGCTAGGTGAAAATTAGCTCAGTTTTATGTGATACGAGGAATTTTTATTAGATTTTATATGTAGTCGGTGTGATGTAGATTCATGATTTTCTTGCTCTAGTTACCGACACGTATCGGTAACGTTTACTAGTAGGTAACGCGTGGTTTGAATTATGCTGTAAACTTGAAAGCGTGCTTGCTTTGGTGTTTATTTATTGATTTGTAGTTGTTGTTTATGTATACGTATTGGGCAGTTTTAAAAGGGATCATACGATTTGCACGATCATACCTTTTTTAGGATACTTACCTACATTATGTTTTTGATAATTCTGTGGCAATTGCATGTATTCCATAGAAAATGTGCAGTCAAATTAATAACGAGCCCAAATCGTATTTACTCGATTACTGAATCTCGTATTTTTGCCATGAGGCTTTTAAAACAAAGTACTTACCTTCTCTTCTACACCTCTGCCTAATCCATCGGGGAATACCTACGGGTGTTATGTTATGTGCAAAATAAGCTGAGCGTCAGATAACGTCTTCCTCTCTTAATTTTATTCGCATTGTACTTCCACCAGATATTTGCGACTAGAGATATAAACATTCAATACCTACTTACTCAAACGGATATGCGCACAAAGGAAGCATATTAATGAGTTAATCTATAATTTTTTCGGATACGAATATCTCAATAAAGATTGTTTGAGTATACAGTGCGTCATCATGATACTTGATTGAATTCTGAACACCCATTAAAGACTCAACCAGCCAATTAGACATTTAGCCAGCTCAAAACAAAGAGAAAGAGTTAAAATAGAACGCTAGATGAATCCAAATTTTCTCACATGCAACAACATTTTACGAATTAAAAAGAAATGGATGAAACTCCAAATAACCCTGATCCGACATAACAAAAAGATTTGCGGTTCGTCCGGTCCCGATCTGATCAACACGACCCGGATAATATAATATAGAATAAAGTGTGGAAATATGGTAGCCATTATGGTTTGGCACGAATCTTTGCGCTGTAGGATTGAGAGATTCCAAGAGGTTACCGTCACAGAGCGCGGAATCGGTACGAGGGGCCTTGAGAGGCAGTTCTAATAAAATTGTCATAGCCTGCCATTCAAAGCCAGCTCCTAATATCTTCCGATCATGTCCAATCTCAACGGAGTAAAGTTAAACGCCAAGTAGTAGTAAGTAGTACGCAAGAGATATTATAGTGCTCAAGCGTGTGCGCAAACACAGGTTCGGTCTCTGTTAAATTATTACGATAATTATTTTGACTGCTATCGTAAAGGGATGGATATAAAGTCACCAAGTTAATTAATTTTTCCTCTTCTGAATTAGAGAAATTCATCTTCACGTAGGTATCGCTGCGGCGGACGTGCACTACTACTGTCGCTGTGGCAGGCAGCACTGCACTGCGCAGCAGTGCTACCGTTGCATTGCTGCCGAGCTCGGACTGTAATCTCATACATTTATAAACCTATAGAGAATATATGGGGACCAGTAGCGCTGCGGCAGCACTGCTGCGTGCTGCCGAGTTCGAAATCATACCTTTACAATGGTGAAACATGAGCCTCGATGAAAAAAAATACAACTAGGTAAAATAATAATACGTGAAGGAAAAACTTTCGACCCTTTTGTACGAAAATTACGCGGACGTTGGAAAATGAAATTTGGCACAGTTAAAGTTTATATGGAGAAGGATTGCAGATAGCTAATATATTTTATAAAATATGCATTAGAAATAAAATAAATTAATAAAACAAACATTAAACACACTACCATCCCTTTGACACGTATTTACTCTTTTTTTATGGTTCGCAGTCATGTCATGTCATGTTTATTGTCTTTGACAATAAAACCTTAATAGTCGAATTACGATCACCGGGCGACCACTAGTACATTTAGTCTTATCTAGAAACCAGTGGTGGCCCAGTGGTAAAGGTTCCGACTTTCCGACCAGGCAGGCTCTTTGCTTTGTGTAAAACGGTGAAAGAAAACTTTGTGAGGAAACCTTCATATTCTAGAACCAAAAATTCGAAGACATGTCTCCAACCGGCACTGGGCCCGCGTGGTGGATTAAGGCTCTCCCTCTCCAAAGAGGAAGAGGCCTAAATCGCAGCAGTGGGAACTTTAAAAGACTGATTATGCTATTCATATCTAGACAACCCATACCATCATAAATACAAATAAGCCAGCTACAGTGCCATAGACACCGTTAAGCCGTCAAGGTTGTTCTCCAGAACGTAAACAAGCAACAAGTTGTTGTATTTGATCTTGCTTGGCCGTCCACAACGACTCGAGCACACTGAGTAACAGATTCCTGAATATCTTAGAGTTTATATACCAGAGTTTACTATTATCTACTCTGGTATACTCTCAATGATAAACAGACTCTTAGTATGGTAGTACCCAATACCTCAAGATATTCAGGAAATGTTGAGGGTTAAAAGACCCAGGGTCAGTTCTGAAGTGGCTACCGCGTACGGGAAGACAGCGTTGAAAGGCCCCGCACAAGTTGGACCGATAAAGTGATGAGGGTCGCGGGTAGCCGATGGATGCGAGACGCACAGGACCGGTCGTTGCGGCAACACTTGGGGAAGGCCTATGTCCAGCAGTGGATGTCTTTCGGCTTTCGGTAATGATGACGAGAATACCCAAGGAAAAATAAAAATCATAGTAAAATAATTGAAAAAAAAAACATTTGAAGCATTTGAAGCGAACCAAACTAGTAATTTCAGGATTTCATACAGTACGACTTCCGCCTCACCCTCGAAAAGAAATGCCTTCTAAATTACGTACTACAGGTTAAATAACACATCGTCACGGAAATTCATAAATAAATAAAAATAAATGTGAAACATTCCGTCTTTTTGCTTGTAACAGTTATGTAAAAAAAAATCGGCCAAGAGCGAATCGGACTCGTGCGCAAAGGATTTCGAACAAATCATATTTTTTGTGGTTAAAAAATCTCACTTAATGATTCACATAAAATTTACTACAAATTTCACTTAATGAGAAATATTTTATCTATATAATAACGATGACATTCGTGAGCAGAGCTATTATGAGTATGACACGCACAAATATTAAGAGAAGACAACAATAATTAAAGCACATAACAAGACATTGAAGGTAGCGGCAAAAGATTCATACGAAACAAAAATCAAGTTTTTGTGGGTAAATTAAAGTCATAAACCAGGGCCGGACTTAAATTTTGTCAATAATAAAAGATCTTAGCTGAGTTTTAAATATTTGTAAACTTTTAGAGGTTTTTATTTCTCGTGGTAGTTTGTTAAACATCTGTGCCCCTTCGTAAGTAATACTTCTCTTTCCGTAATTTGTACAGAAAGAGAAGTATATATTTTCAGGTTTAAACAACATATAGGTACTTCTTATAGGTTTTCCTGTAATCTATAAGTAAAGAACTACATCCAGTATATTTTTTTTTTAATTTTGGGCCTAGTGGTTTCGGAGATAAGGGGGGGAAATGGTAATTTTTCATCTATTTTCTCAAATAACTTAAAAACTTTACATTTTGGAATTATGAAAAAAATATATTTGAAATCCTTACAATAATACCTTTCATTTGATAATATAGCACATTACAGTTTAATAAACTTTTTTTTTTAATTTTCTGATTTGCACCCCCAAAGTAACCCCCATATTCCCAATTCATTTACTTACGTTGCACGTTCGTGTTTGAGTCACAGATATTCATGTGTGTACCAAATTTCGACTCAATCGCTCGAGTAGATTCGGAGTAAATTGGCTGTGACAGACAGACATACGCACAAGTGATCCTTTATGGGTTCTGTTTTTACATTCGGATGTTCGGAATCCCAATGTTGATTGTAATAAAATATAACTTGTTCTTTGATTGGGTTTAACGAACTGTGAAGGATAGTATGATAGGCAATAAATAGACAGTATGAAAGATTATGAAACTGAATGAAATGAAGAATTTGATGACACAACTTAAAGAGACTATTTTTAAACATTATAATAGTAATATAGCTTCTTTATTCCATATTTTAGTTACAGTTCAAATGTAGTGTTAGTATCTTAAAGTTTGTCACCAAACTCTTAATTTTATTGTTAGTAAGTTTATTTCTTATTCATTCTTCCTTTTTTCCTTTTGGGTTAAAGCCTCTGCCATACCATGCCATTTTTCCCGATCCTGGTCAGTCTCTGTTCAATTTCAATTCCCAGCGATTTCAATAATATCACCAGCCCACCGATTTCGTGGTCTATCTGGTTCGTTTCCCGCTTGGTCGTGAGTCGTGATCTTTCCAAAGGTTTCAAACATTGTTCAGAATTAAATAAAAGATTGCAGAATTTAATTGAACAATTTGAATGAGCTACCTAGTGGAATCATTAAATTATACCTATCTGGTGGTAAGGCGAATATACCGGGAAACAACCCTATAAGTAGATTCTGCATGCATGCATGCATACATACATGAACTCAAGCCTTTTTCCCATGGGGGTAGGCAGAAACAACAGAGCGCCATCATCAAAAAAGAAAGACAGACCGCAGAAAAATCATGACACGTTATTCAAGGACAGCAATGAAAACAGAACAGATGAGAAGACCGCACATGCTACATCATTAACAAATAATACGAACAATATTAAAATTTTCAAGAACAAAACCCGTCATCTGCCTTCATTTTATCTGAAGAAAAACAAAGTAAACTCAACTGTCCACATTAGCATAGTGCACACAAAACATTCACGAGCTCGGTATGAATATGTGCATGTCTGAGGGCACTGTGACTAACACACTGAATATTTAAAAGATATCTGGCAACCATGGATAAAAATGGGTGACACAAAGGACTATATCTTATGTTTTGCTTTTGAGATGGACTAAAAGACAGCCATGGGATCTTTTAGTATTTATGCCTGTCGGCCTAGCTTTGTCCTGTCTCCTGCTTGATAAGGAGAGAAGTGGAAATCGTGTTTTTCCTACTCCTCCACCGTCCTTTTTTTAAGCCAGTTAAATTATTTCTGCGGGACTCGTAGACTGGTGGTTGCCACTGTTGAAAATGGCTTTCAGGAGTTGCAGTGATTAGGAATATTGTGGAGGTATGTCATAAAAAAAAGCAGATACGATGTCAGCAGTCCGTTCGCGAAGCGATTTGGTGGCTATATTATTCTTCTTCTACTTATTTTCTGTTATGAATTCAGAATTCCCCGAACCGATAGCGAATGGTACAAAGATGTTGTAGTGCTTAAATATTAGCCGCTATGCCAATAATGAACTGCCTCGTAGGTCTCAAGGTCGCAAGCGCGACTGCTGACCGTGGGGACCTGGGTTCGATTCCCGGGTCGGGCAAAAAGTGCTATTAAGGCCCAGATGTCTATAAAGCGCGGTCACTCTCGGATTGCATAGAAAAGAAAGAGATGCGCTACGACAAATGGTCGCAATTTATTGCAAAATATAAAGTATTTTATCGATTTACTTAGGATTTCCTAATAAATTTATAAAAAATAATCCATCACTGGATGGAACTTAGCATTTGAAATTTTATGGTATATTTTTTATTATGATTATAATAATTATATATTGTTAATGAAGAGATAAACTGCTTTTAAAGATAATTTAGAGGTATGTTAGAAGATTTTTTTGATGCATTAAAGTATGTTAAATTATGTTTCTAGCTCCATCACTGTATGCAAGTAGGACTTGAAAATATCATATTTTTTTTATTTCTCAAAACTATTTACGGTTTAAGAGATACACTGCTTTAAAAAACCACCTTTTTGACCATTTTTGGGAACCTCCGCCTTAAGTTTTTCCATTATGAATTACTCTGTTACAGCCCGGAGTTTGGAACTTGGTGGTGTGATACCCCCGTGTCTCGGAAAGCACGCTAATCGGTTGGTCGTTATGCCTAGGGGTAGAGGATAAATTCTTAACATAGCTACCGCACTCCTAGGCACTCAGGCAGGGAAGGAACAGGGGTGGGTTTTAGTTAGTAAGAGTCTGATACACCCTCCCGCTCAATCCAGAGCGGGAGATGTCATTAGATGATTTCCCACCATGCCAAAAAAAAAAAAAAACCTGTTGGTTGTGCGCCTGATTCCCCGGATGTGACGGATTGCCGTCCCATCCGTCCATATTCTCCGTTGAGATTGGCCACCGTGATCGAAATGCAATCGGGAGGATTATTATTATTTTAGCAATGTAACATCTATAGGTGATAATATGGTCTCAGAACTCACAGATTCTATGTAATTGTCAATAGGTTACAAAAAAAAAACAGATAATGTATCATTTTAAAGACACATAATGTAGCGGTACCTAGTCACACTCTTACTTTTTAAACACGATGTCAAATCAAAAGCAGGTTCTTATATGGCGGATACGGGTTATGTAACACATGTGTATCGCCAACAACAGAAAGAAGTTCATACATAAAAGTAGTAAGTAAGACACAAACCAACAAAAAGCATTCAAATCCCAAAAAAAAACATGGCCACCAAATAGGACAGCAAAACACCGGTAAAGAAAAGATTATCAGTAGACCATTAGGGCCGTAAACGGTAGTCGTTATCGGAGTGTAGTTTAAACTAATTGACGACACAATCGGACACGGCTTGGGCTTAGGAAGGTTACACATCTGCGATTTTGTAGAGCTGCTGTGTCTAACACGCCAACGACCTTGAGTGGTTAGCTTGCGTGTTCTGTGCTGAGCTCACGCAACGTGTCGTACGTCCACCTAGTAATAGGACTCGCCCATCAAGGAGCGCTGTCCCAAATTTGACGCATTTTTAATTTATTATTTATTAAAAACGGGTTGCACAAGTGAAAACCTAAACATTAACGTTGTGCATTTTTGAATATTTTGGAATCGTCTTACGAATTTTCGATCAGGTCACGTGTCCTGATGCGAGACCGTCAATTACCCATTGAGCTCCTTAAAGTTCTGAGCTGAGCTACACGATAACTGACGAATGCTTGCACTTTTTGGCAAATCCACTCAAATCTGCGTGGCTTTTTCCTCAAAAGCTCATCTCAGACATTAACATACTTGGTTCTCATATGATTTGACCCGTACGGATTGTATGACTTTATAAAAAACTTTTTTACAAAAAAAAACAACTGACTTTCAAAAAAAAATACTTTAAAAATTAAAAAATAACTTTTATTTCGGAAGTCGGTGTTTGTAATTTATTTCTTCGTTATTTCACACCGACTTCCGAAATAAAAGTTATTTTTTAATTTTTAAAGTATTTTTTTTTGAAAGTCGGTTGTTTTTTTTTGTAAAAAAGTTTTTTATTTTTCACTTTTTAGTTGTGGTTCCCCATTAAACTGTGTTAACAATTCATAGACATACGATAGCAGCAATTGCGGTTGATTTGCTGTCAATTTTTGAAGAGTTCCGTTGTCTGTCTCCGAAACCCATCATCAGATCTTTTTGAAATTTAAATGGGACCATTTCGGAATTAACCCCTTTCGAACAAAAAAAGACTTTTGCAAATCCGTCAATATATGACGGAGTTATGCCCGAACATACATAAAAAAAAAAAAAAAAAAAAAAAATACAAACATCCGAATTGATAACCTCCTCCTTTTTCAAAGTCGGTTAAAAAGAGACTGACCTCTAAGTTTGTTTCGGTGTTTCTTCTCAGGATAGTCACCTAGGAAATACCGGTCTCATCTACCTTAAACTGACAAAATATCAATATAATTCACGTGTAAAAGTGTTATTTATAACCTATTTACAAAATAAAAATGTATTTTGTATCCATGTCATTAATGTATCCGCCATATTCCCATGAAGGCAACGCAATGCATACGAAAGTATCCGATTAACCCACAAACAAATACAACTAAACCGCGCTAACACTCCACAAATGTGCAAGCACCTTAAACAGAATACCTACCGATTGGAACGACAATTTGGTAAGACTATCGATTGGACAATGGCGTACAATGGTAACCTTACTACCCACAAGTAATTCATGTTAGTTTAAAGTAATGGCGCTGTTAGCTATTAGTGTGCGTTGCTTGCTTTACAAAATGGTGTCTGGTCTATGGTTGTATATGAAATGAAGGTTGTACCTACTTTTATGCTGTTAAGATCTCTTATTTACACGTAAACAGTGTGTTGTAGTGACTTTTTAATAAGTAGGTACCTACGTAATTAAATAAATTACATTCGTTTTATTAGAATTGTATCACGCTTTTGATGGAGTGCCCAGCGCTGTCAGATGGATGTTGGCTTTTTTAACAACAGAAAATTATTAAAGGATAAAAGTTAAAGGTCGTTTCTTTGATTTCAATGGAGAGATTTTGATGTAAACGACTTGTGTATTATTAAAATAAATCTTTGATGTCATATGTAATTAATAAACGATTGAACGGTACCGTTCAATCGTTTATTAATTCCTTTCGTCGATACCTACCTACTTATGTAAAAAAAATATATTACAATTAAATGATCCATCCTGTTGCTGAATGTAAGCCAAAGGTATCTAAGTACCTACTCGGGGCTGCGAGTACTGGGTAGCTCGCCGTCCGATCAGCACCAGGCCCGAGAGTCGACGGCGCGTAGTGTTTCACGCGCGCCTCAAAGTTGTCAGCAATCATGACGGGTCCCGTTATGGCCGATGCCTGCCCAGGGGTTGTGGATAAATTTGAAACAGAGTTACCGCGCCCCTGGGCACTCAGGGCAGGGAAGGAACAGGGGTGAGCGGGAGATGTCATTGGATGAAATACCACACCCCAAAAAAAAATATCTAAGTACCTACTTCGGAAACAAGTCTGCTAGAATGTAACAGCCTTTTCCGTCTCTAGTCAAAGTGATTTTTTAGCGGAACGATTGGCAAAAAATGATGATATTGTTAACAAGCTCCCCCACTCAGCAAGTTCCCCTACTCCCGGGTCTGGGCCGAGCAGTGCTGCGTAAAAGGCGCAGCGCACTCAGTACGAGCTCTCTTCTTCGTTTGGCTCCGGACGCGCCTGACGTATTTTAGTGTCGTTATAATGTTATTCAAGGATCGTGTTTATAATGTTGTAGAAGTAGGAACGTACTTGTTATTGTAAAACGTTTTTATGGAATAAAACTTTCTTGGTTGATGAGTCATTTATTTTCATTTAAATAATAACCGCTTCTGGTCCTTATGAATATACTTAATTAAAAAAACCCAACTGCAAAAAAAAAAGTCACTTTTCAAGCAGTCTGATGCAGTTGATGGCATGAAGTCTATAATTGAACTAAAATAACTGTCACCATCACCAACTGCATGAATAGTGACTTGTTTGGAACTTTTTAGTAATAGGCAGTTTTTTTTTTATATCCAATATCGCTGATTCAATGTGAGTTTTTCTAGGCCCTAAAAGAACAGCAAAGCCAAAAGGTCATTGCATTTTGTTCGTGCTTCCAATTGAGAAAACCCTAAAATTCGAGCAGCTTCGTTCTTTTGTTTTTTACGACCAAATAATGAAAACGCTTTATGTGTAACCACTATCTCTATGTCCAAATTGGACCTCTTTACTCAACACGTGTTCTTTACCTACCTTTTTAGCCGAAACTAGCACACATCAACAAAATAGCGTATGAGAAGGCTCTATTTATCGGCAAGTAAATGTGAATGCTGAGATGAATACACGAAAAGCACTTTGGAAAGGACCGCAAATAAATTGTGAACCTAGTTCATGTATGGACATGTTTGGAGCTAGATTGATCCTGAAAAGGGTCTCAATTTGCTTAGTTGTTTCGTGAAAACATGAGAGTATTTGATGGGTCTATAAAGCTATATAATCTCAGATTCTAAGCCACTAAACCAAAGGTTGTTGGTATTTTGACAACCAATTGAATGAGCTAAGTTGTTTCTAATTATTGGACAGTTCAGGATTTTCTAACTTTCGAAACTACAACGCAATTTTGTTATTTTCTTATGCAAATTTTCCTTTGTTCATAGCATACTTGTTGTAGCTTTAATATAATTATCTCCATTATAAACTAGCCTTGCATAGTATTAAATTCCATTCAATCATTTCCCCTTGGCTTTTCCCATTGTCACCGATGATTATTTTGTTACCCAATGAGTTGTTTTCATACGCTTTCTACATATAGTTTGTATACATATATATGTCTGGTTGAATTCGCCATTCAATCGGACGCCTAGGCCGTTCATTAAACGCCGGTATTCTATTAAATGACTGATGGACAACCAGCCAAGTTGTTGAACCCAGATGGCTGGATGTCATCAAGTCATTTAGTTAAGTTGGATATTGATGAGTTTGTGATGCCACTGATCATGATTATGTGTGTACATAAGGCAATGTTAGGATGCAAGAGCGAGCGTAGCGAGCTCGGGACATGGGGTACCCCGACTCGGATAGGCGAGCGAAGCGAGCGAACTCAGACCCCTCTGTCCGCTTCGTGGTTTTGATACAAGTGGAAACTTCTTCAGGCGCGTTGGGCATTTTTGAGATGGTTATAAACTATTGAACTCGCGCTTAACCGTCACCGTAACCGTAGGGGGGTGGGAAGACATAGGATGATTTCCCCCCATAATGAAGGGTGGGAAATAATCCTATAACCGTCACCGACCGTCGTAGCACTTGTAGCGGATTTTTTTTTTTAATGAATTTAGATCTTATGGATCTTTCTACGGGACTTTATAAAGAAAGCCCAAATTTTGGCTATTTTTGCGATTGGACTTAACGTTTTCGAGATATTTATGATTTTATATCGTAATAACCTCTCTCTCCCTTAATAACCCCCATCTTTAACCTTTTTTTATCTCTTCAAAGGGCTGACTTTCAAGACGCCCGGGTTGTTAAACGTTGCGTGATCTTAGTTGAATTAACTATCTGCCTAGCCATTTAATTGAATACCGGCGTTTAATGAACGGCCTAGGCGATCAATTGAATGGCGAATTCAACCAGATGGCTGCGACATATATATATATGTATTAGGTACCTATGTCATGTATTAGTAGTTAAAAATAACGATTAAACAACTTCTTGTATTTCAACTATTGCTATTTGAATAATTAATGATAATTATATTTTAAACTTTTCCATGATACAAACTTACAAAATTAAATACAAAAATCTGTGTAACTCTTCATAGTGCTAGACAGTGCGAAGTGCGACCTTCTCGTTGAAAAGTTAATTAATTATAATTAGCATGGTAACTGGGTCATTTCATAATATATTACAAGTTTTAAACAACAATACGTACTTCAGTACAACATTGAGAACATGTATAATATGTATATCTTCCTATCCTAATAGAACCATCTTGAGCTAATATAGAGTCTGAAGGAGCGTTGCATGACAAATTCAATGACATGATAAAGAAAGAAAAGAAGGCAAATAAACATATCGGGCAGAAGCTAGGAAGTGGTGACTGACGGGTGGGCGTTTTGACTAGACTATGTAAAAATTTGAAGTTCAAAAAGTTTTCACGTTCCAATTTAAATAAATGGTTTTCGATTATGATATTAAGAGTGCATTTTTTTTAACGTGCTACTCTCTCTGGCAATATCAGTTGAATTTATAAATACCCTTTTAACGCGGGCTAGTATTATATTACATGTGCGCGGGCGAAGCCGCGGTCGGAAGCTAGTTTTTAATAAATAAGGTGTTCCTATTGATATCCCATAACTGAAGGGTATTAATGAGACCATGTCAAAGAATCAACTGGCATATGAATTTATTTTTAGTTTTAATTTTTCATACAAAATAATTCGACAAAGTCACGATTATGTATGAAAACACCCTTACGTGAAAAAAATTATGAACACGTCGCATTTTCTTAGCTTTAAATATGAATGATTGGTTTGAATGAAAATTATTTATTTTCTCGCAAAATATAGATTCGTCATACGGGTGACAATTTTAACTAATTGAGTTATGATTGATGTCATTTTATAAACTATTTTTGGAACACTTGTTCTAGGACTTATTGTATTATTTTTACTTAAAGCATGAATCTTAGAGTTATGGACCATCAACAGCAACACGTTGTTTATTAATTTCACTGCTTGACTTTTTTCGTCCGTGACTTGTATGTACTCGTAGCTTTGAGTGATTTATGGGAGGGAAATTTTTTTTTTTTTTTTTAAATCCTGGTGGTATAGATCTGCATGAGATTGTCACAAAACAAAGAAGAAATGGTGTAGGGAGGAGGCATACTGCAGATAGCAGAAATGCTGCTGAATATTCATTTATTTCGTAACTAGCTACCCGCTCTGGATTCGCACGGGTGCAAATTACATACAAAAATCTTCCTCGTTTATCGTTCATTATATTAGTGAAAACCATATAAAATCCGTTACGTGGTTTAGAAGAAGTAAGCGAAGAAACAGTCAGAGAGGTAGAAAACGACTTTGTTTTATACATTTAGATGAGAACATGTACCTGGCAAATAGTAATTTATTGAGGGAGCAATACCTAAAGTTGTACTGGTGAAAGTGTTCCCATTTCATAATCAGACTACCAACACCGGTAACGTAAGTTGTAGCAACGAACCCGTGTGCGAAAATATTCCACTCTAAGATATTACTCGCACTTTGACGACCAATCGACCTGAATAGCCCATTGTCTGAATCTGGAACTAGTGTTTCCAACTCGTATAGATATTTACCTATTGAGACAATAGTGTCTTGATTTTGCAGAAGAGCCAACGCTAAAAGGTACTTTTTCGCTGGCATTCATGTACCGATTTTAGCTTCAGTATATCTACTCGTAGTTTCAGATGATGATCAACCACAATCACTAGAAGTCTTCTTAGGATCTTTGTAAATATAATGTAAAAATTTTTTTTGTTTATCATTTGGATATCCTTATGGATGTCCTCGATCAAAGGATCGAGGACATCCATAGTTCTCCTCGATCGAGATCGAATCTCGAGTCCTCGATCCTGGGTTGGGACAGCCAACCCAGGATCGAGGACATCCATGAGGAGCGCAGGGGTCTGTTAGACTCTTACTAGTTGTTGGCCAGCATGTATTCATGTGGACCACGAGTGTCCACGAGGTGACAAAGATCCCAAGACTATTCAGTATTTATTTCAATCCAGCATTATATTGAGGAATGCAATAACTGAGCATCGAAATAATAAGCCGTAGAAAATATGGGTCTCTGCTTTAGTTAGAAACCTACCCCAAAAATGATTGCAAAAAAATCTTTATCAAAGGCAATACTTATCCAAGTACCCACACATACGCTCAAATTATATCAACATTAACTTAACAATAACAATGTCTAGTCAACTTCCACTCATTGAAATAACAATAAAACATATATCAAGGGTCTGCCTTTTCCGCTATTGACAAAGCACGGAACAATTGCATCCGCGGCGTCATAACTTAGCATAACACTCGGCCAATGAATCAGTAGTGGTGCTAAAACAATAGGGTTCAATCATAACATAACACCAGGTGTTAGGGTAGTATGATGTTGTTGTAAAACGACGTCCGTTGTTAATTTAGTTGCGTAAATGCTGTTAATTAGCACGCTTTTATTAGCACCTGTAAATTTGTAAAAAAATCTTAGAAGTTAAATTTGATTGAGCTGAAATTTTGCATACATGTTTAATTTGGATGGCAATGCATGTTTAGCTAAGTGACGTCATTGTAAATCCAATATGGCGGACTCCCAAAGATGGCGCCCTAGTTATTTTTTATGCATTCCCATGGATACCATTTTTTATTTTATTTTACTATTGATAAGCACGCGTTTGAACACTATCTCACCTGATGGTAAGCGACGACGTGGTCAAAGATGGAGCAGGCTTGCCTAGAAGTAACCTATTCACTCTTGACTTAAAGACTCCCAGGTTGTAGCTATCAGGAAACATAGACTCACCAAACGACGCAGGGAAATGATAGGGTTTGGTGAGAATAATACGAAAGCATGCTTTTTTTTAAAACTATATTTATGTCATAAGTACATAAGACTTTAGCTCCCGATAGTTAAAGACTCAAGTTCTACTTAGGTATCTTATGAGGACTTGGCAGTGGAGTTTAGAGCTTGATTCTTCGAGTCTATATGGGCAAAAAAGACAGTCACAGAAATTCTATTTTATCTGTATAACACACTAATATTATAAAGGCGAAAGTTTTAGAAATTATACGCTAACATACATTTTAAACAGGGCGTTTTCGAAATAATACTTGAGGTTGTTTATAAATCGTAACTTTTAGCCCCACTCTCCCCTAGTACTGATTTCACGCGCAATACCAACCAGTCCCACTGCAGAGCAAAGGCTCTTCCCATACAAAAAAGGTTCGAGTTTTAATTCATAAGCCTGACCTATCTTCGCCTTAAGAAGCTATGTATAAGAAATCTGAAATACCGTCGCACGTAAAATAAATCTCTCACCGCGAAGACGTTCCAGAAAAAAATCAAGATGATGAGACAAACGACACCGATAAATCTAGACACGTTACTTTTCCAGCTAATTGACTTTTTATCCACTAGCACATTAGACTAGTTTAATAGATTATTCATTAACATACTAACGCATTTAAAATGGTAATTTTCTGTATAAACAGAATGAAGAGATGGCCATTATGAACACGGGTTCTATACATCGCACTAGTCTAGTTTATGACATATATCTTGAAGACACCAACAGGTTGATCACGAAGTGCCTTTCATATTTTGTGAGTACGTTTTCTGAGGACCACTCCACATTTCGATTTTCTTAATTTTGTCTAGGGTAGTTGACTCAATATTTTTTTTTTTAAGTAAGTAACTTTTTTCAAAATCGAAAATTGAAAGAATTTTACAAATCCGTTCATAATTAATCTGCTGTATTCAGGAATACATTTAATTTTAGTGTTGTTGTTTCATACAAAATAGTGTACAACAATTAACACAGGAGATTATCCCATTTTCTTCAATTTTGGGCTTGTCATGTAAACATCTCATAGGTAATGATACCAACATAGAGGCAAATAATATTCCTACCCTTTTAATAAACCCATTTCTCGCCTTCTAGACACGTGAATATAATAACATAAAGTGAATATTCTCACCCAGGGATTACTTACATCCTACCAAGGCGAACTACCCACATGTTACTTAGAAAAAACTTTCTACTACCCACCAAATATCGATATGAAAACGTTCCGAATAGTTCGGAGTTTATCCTACAACTTTTATAAGTATTCCATGATTTATTCAGACCTTTTTTGTAATATCGATATACAAAGGGCTATATTTCAAAACTACTTTAGAAAGATTGTTAATAACTATCGGGAATATAAATTGTTTGCGGGTTAACAGGGGTATAAAACGGAGGGTGCAAAGCGGAAAGAGGGTTAACAGTTCAGACTTGAGTATTAGCATTTTTATGTAAATATTAGGTTCAGTTAGGTCTCAAGTTGAGAAATATTACGCTCATGATTTTTATCTAGGTAAGTGCTCCTCCTTTGGCTTTTATGAAGGTAGGTTCTTTTTTTTCGAACAGCATTTGACGCTTTTATCCAAAAATATTGAATTTGTAGGTATAGCAATATTCAGTTTCAATCCGGAATGTAAAGGATCCTTATTTTCTTACTAATTTTTCGAACCGACAAAAGGCCACGTTAAAGCAGCGTCAAGGACGTTCATAAGATCCCTAAAAGTTCAGATGTACGGGCACTTAGGGCACTCACCGTAGGTGCTCGGCATCTTCATTTTTTCTTCATCATCATTTCAAGACGTCCACTGCTGGACATAGGCCTCCTACCAAGTGTTACCATAACGACCGGTCCTGTACGCCTTGCATTCATCAGATACATCGGTCTACATTGGTTATTACAGTGTTATTATCAGTTAACAGAGAGTAAGACCAGAATAAAGGATCTTCTTAACTCAATTCACTAGGAAATAAAATCCTAATGCATTGAAGGAAGAACAACCCAAAGGAAGTGCTCAAGACTATTGATCTACAACTCCAAAAGTACGATGTCTCTAATTAAACATTAATCAACGCTACGCTAAGCTAATTAACACCATGAAATCAACACGTTTATACAGGAAGACGACGACGTAACATAAACTAACTGCGGATATTAGTAATATGTGCTAAATGTAAACTTGAGTGTTTGTGAGGAAATAGATGCCTTGAACTGACTGTAGTACTTGGAAGTTAGACCTTGCAGAGGTGAATTAAGTCTTTTTTTCAAAGGCATTATCTAAATGAGCTCATGCACATGCAGTGAGGTGCAGAGAACAACGTCTGAAATTGAACTGCTAGTTTTGGCTGAGAAACATGTTTTTTTTTTAACTTTGCCCCGCACTATGACATATTATTATTATAGATTACTCCTGTATCGTGGGTGCGTTCACAAACACGTATTACCTACTCACTTAACTACTACTAGTAACTTCTCCCTCTCTGGGTGGAGCGGGCGGGTGTGTCAGACTCATCCTGACTAAAACCCACCCGTGTTCCTCCAGTTGCCTGTGCTAGAGCCGCGGTGACTCTTCCGATCTCTCCCGCGACCCTGGCAGTTCCGAGCTGAGCAGTAAACCTAACTAACCACTTGCCATCAGGTGGGATAGTGGTCAAACGCGAACCTATCAAACATAAAAAAAAAAAAAAAACTAGCTTGTTTTTACCAAAGTATGACCTCATTTGTCCTCGTATAGCGTATGCTGGCACGGGAGAAAATTGGACTGCTGTACGAATATTGAAAAGGGATGTGTTAGAAGTAAGAAACGCTTGAATTTCTGAAAAAACAAATTAGTTTCAATGCTACGATGTTACGTGTATCCCAATACATTTTTGCTCGATTTCCTGCAGCCGATTTATCAGTCGTTCGCCATATTTACTCGATTTTCGCCGATGCGATCGACAGCTTGAAGGCACGTAGTGTCGCTAACGCAACAGTCATCGTTTAGCAGAGTGAGCTTAAATTCCTCTGAAGGGTACTTGCCTCAGTGCTAAGATAAACTAAGAATATTGAAAGTAAGAAAAGTTAAACACATCAACTGTTTAGGTCTGCGATAAAATTGATTTGATCCTGTCGCCGTAACTACATACCTAATATTTTATTTTTTTAATGTTACGCCACACTTGGAATTACTCCTATATCGTGGGTGACTGGGTGCGTTCACAAACATTCAAACTCACATACACGAGACATCCACTATATTATTGTTACGTTTCTGTACGTATCAACTTTATTTCTCTCTAATGGTAATAGGTATTTATCAAAGTATCTAGATATAAATACATATAATGTACTGACAATATATTACGATGTCAATTATTACAACCGCATTATAGGCCAGTTCCTATTCTTGTAATATTCGCATCTTCACGCGAAACAGCACTAATAAATCAATCGATGTACCACAACGCATAGCTACCCAGTTCTGCGTGATTCGATCCTAACATTAGCATGTGAAGATTTTTAGATCGGTATCAAACCAAATAACACACCGCACACACTCGATTCAAACGTAACGCAACATCACGACATGTTTAGAATCGATAATCATAATGTGTACCGTGTGTACGTCATTTCACTTCAACTTTCTAAAACGTAGCATGCAATTTAAGGAACGTTTTGGTGTGCGGCAGGTAGTTAAAAGCGTCACTTGCATTGGTATTTTTTTGGGATAATACACTCGACTGAGTCGCCATGACAACGGAAAAAAATCACGATAATGTCAATTAATTATAAGACAGAACTGTCAATTTGATGATTCGAGGTGGAATCGATTTGAAGGACATAACTTGGAAATCTTGGCGTATACGGTACAGGTTTATGTCTACAAGTTGATGCATTATTACCTCAGGAAAAGAAGGTCTGTATGTATACAGTGTGTATGCCACCGGGTAATTGCAAACGCCGTAAAATTGTAACAAATGTAGAGTGTGTCAACTCTCAATATATTACAAATAGATAATTTCGAATACATTAAAAATTCATCCAAATTTGTTAATTTTTAAAGTGTAGGAGTCTTTTTGAAAATGAAAAGTTTTCAATTTTATCACAATTAATTAAAGAAAATAATAAGTAGTAAGTATTTCTATTTGAAACTATCTCTTACAGTGAACTGAGAGAGAGAGATCTAACCGTTCTGGCTTAACATCCATCCATCCATCTAGGTGTTCGCATTTATAATATTAGTAAGATAGGATAGTAGGACTATATGTATAATATATTTTACTAGCTGACCAGGCAAACGTTGTTCTGTGATTAAAAATGGGTGGGGGTAAGAGGGTGAAAAATAATTTACGATCTATTAACCCATCAAATATACAAAAAAAAAACATTAAAATCGGTCGAGCCATTTCGGAGGAGTGCAAGCACAAACACCGTGACATGAGATTTTTATCTAGTAGCAGATAATGGAGACTAGACATACATAGAGGAAAACGGTATTTTCCTACGTCATGAGTTGTCTATATCAATTAGAGAATTATAAATGGTTAATGAAGAAAAATAATAAGTACCTACCTACGTAGGCACAAGATATTGCAGATATTATTTATTCAGACTTTGTAGTGGTACCATACATAGGCGGACTAAATGTTATTCTCTGTCTGGCTTCTTACATTACGATACTTACAGACGATTAGTATTACCCCTATATTGAAATTATTTCCTCCACTCGACTCAATCAAATTGGCAGTTTATCACCATAATCATTTCAACCGAAAGTCGTCCACTGCTGGACATAGAACTCCCCAAGTGTTGCCACAATGACCGGTTTTGTACGTCTCGCATCTATCGGATTCGCGCGACACTCACCAGGTCATCGGTCCACCTTATTCAGGCCTTCCAACGCTGCGTCTTCCGATATGCGGTCGCAACTCCATAACTTTTCGGCTCCATCGGCCATCTGTTCTGCGAACAATGTGCACTGCCTACTGCCACTTCAGTTTGGCGATTATTGAATTGACAGTTAGCTCTAGTTTAATCAATTATTATTGACATTAATCGAAGGATTATTGTCCGCTGACATGGCGACTGACTTGATTGAAGTGGAGGAAATTCCAATGAATTAAGAATCTCCAAACGTTTTATGCGATAGGCAACTCGATTCAATCAACCTTGCCTATCGCACGTTGTAAATTTATATATGGTTACGGCTAGCAACTGATACAGGTTTCTACAGGGAAAACCGCAGACTACCCTCCTAATAAAAAAAGCAAAAACAATCATGAAGACCAAAAAATACGTCGTCACAGCCAGAGGCATGCCTAACAAAACGCTGGCGTGACTATTTGGACAATTCCTGTCACATAGCCGGAGACATCAGGAGATAAAGTTAGCTGGAAAAATACATAAACTAAGCAAAAAACAACTTTAATGATCAATAAGCATTAAGCACAGTTAGGTCAATACAATTACGTAGGTAGGCACAGCAAACACCGAGTGGTTTGCAAAAAGATCTTTGTTTGATTAAGCAGTCAGGAATGCCATGCTCGTGACATAGCACCTACCTACTCCGCAGTTTATGAATCGAAACCATTGTTCCGAACCAACATCTGTCGTAATACGTAAATGTATTGCCAACCTCTACACAATATAATGGAAGTTGGTACATTATGTCGGCGAAGAAATTTTACGTGAAAATGTTTTGTACCAATCTAGGTATAAAGAAGCGAAGAATAGTGAGTAGTGTACCGTTGGATGGAGAGGGAGAGGGAAGCCAAAGAAAAGATGGATGGATTGTGTGAGGAGTGATATGAAAGAAAAGGGAGTTAGTGATAGCGTGACGGCTGACAGGACAGAATGGAAGAAAAAAATGTGTTGCGCCGACCCCAAGTAACATGGGATAAGGGCAGGAAGATGATGATAAAAAACGAACGCTTATAATTATTAGAGATGCCGCGAATAGTAAGTTGTTGTAGCGAATAGTCCAATACCAATTAATCGCCATTCCCTATAGCGACTAGTCGACTCGCCATTAAAATTAGGTATAAAAAAGAATACCAAAAATAATTTATTTGTTATCAAATAATAATATCACGCTAGTAGTCTTGAACTTACCGATCATCTATTTGTTACTGTATTTAATCTGAAAATTTTCTAAGGTTACGAGAAAAGAAAACAACGAAGTTAAAGAAACCAGTCTCATAATTATACTGATTTTACATTTTTAATTGCTGGCAACTGATAAAATTAATACTAAGTGTGTTATGTTCTTACGAAATAATGAAGTTTGATTATTTTTAAGTCTGTAGTTTTTCTGTCCATACAAAAATATTTTAGACAACACTACCTATTCGCCGAATGTCGAAAAATACTAGCTATTATTCGGTATTCGACGAATAACAAAAAAAAGAGTGGCACACCGGGAGTGCAGACAGAAGTAAAAACTTGAACAAAATGCCCAACACGCCTAAAGAAGTTTTCACTTCAATCCGCTACGCGATCCGCTACGAGTGCTATAACACGTTGTTTTTAGGGTTCCGTACCCAAAGGGTACAACGGGACCTTATTACTAAGACTCCGATGTCCGTCCGTCTGTCACCAGGCTGTATCTTATAAACCGTGATAGTTAGACAGTTGAAATATAATAAATATATTTCAGCTGTCTAACTATAACAACAAATACTAAAAAACAGAATAAAAAAAAATGTGAGCCGTCACGGGACGCCTGGCAGATGTGAAACATCGACATTATTTTGTAAAAGTAATATGCAGAAAAGAACATATTGTGATAGGAACTAAATATGTCATAATGATAAAATAAAATATTACGATTTTTTTCCAGATAACGATGACTCCTTATTGAATAAACATTTATTTTCATTAAATACAAAAAATTACGAATTTAATTCAAATCGTGACTACTTAATTCGTTTAATCAGTGACTTCGGTAATAGTTATATTCGATGTTGCCTCTGAGGACGGTATTACTGTGACAATTGGTCGATGGTAACTGAAGTATGTTACAAAAGTATTGGACATAACATTATCAAGATATCTAATAAATACAGCATCTATTGTTGTTCTGTATCTAAAAAATCTTACTATTTGATGGTGTAATAACAAAACAAAAAAACATCGTATAGCGTGGCGACGCGTCGCCACGCCAGAAATCGGTTTTACGTGCGGCTATAGATGTTTCACATCAAAAATATTTAAGTGAGGCTCCCATACAACAGACATGATTTTTTTGCCGTTTTTGTAGATAATAGTACGCAACCCTTCGTGCGCAAGTCCGACTCGCACTTGGCCGGTTTTTTCCACCTTAAAAATGCCCAACGCGCCTAAAGAAGTTTTCACTTCAAAAATAATGGCGAATACCGAATAATAGCGAGTACCTATTCGCAGCATCTATAATAATAATATACATATTGTACATACATAATCAGCCTATTACGTTCTAGCTAGCTAGACACAAGCTTCCTCTCTGTGAGAGAAAGCTGACCATAACCCACGATACGTTACTGTTTGCAGTTGGCGGCCATGTCTTCAAATTATTCTTTCAAGGATTTCTATTTCCTAACGACGATGCTTTCCTTCAAAGTTTTGAGAGCAGGACATCGTGGCAGACCATGAAGAAGATAAGGAGATGAACTGGATAAAACCAACACACAACGATGCCCATAGACGCATTTTTTATCGTTGATTGTCTCGAGCTTATCCACTAAGGGCCGATTTCACCATTAGCTCTATAAACTAAGTTTTAATGAACTAAGTTTAGCGTAAGAAATAAAATCCATAAAAAATATAGTGAGTTAAGATTTAGAGTGGACGTACGACGCGTTACGTGAGCTCAGCACAGAACACGCAAGCTACCCACTCAAGGTCATTGGCAGTTAACAGCGCCTTAAAAGGAGAACAATTTCATCGTACATATTTTTTGCGTAACTTTAACCGTTTACGCAGCGCATGCAACTGAAGCTCTCAAAAGGATTTTTTTTCCCGTTTTGCCACATTATTCATTGGTACTTCGCTCCTGTTGGTCGTAGCGTGATGTTATCATGTTATATAGCCTTTCTCGTTATATGGACTATTCAACACAAGTCGAAAACTGGGCGTTTAGAATTGGTGAAATCAGCCCTAAGTATCTCACCTGATGGTAAGCGATGATGTGGTCGACGATGGAGCACGCTTGCCTAGAAGTAACCTATTTACTCTTAACTTAAAGACCCCCCAGATCAGGAAACACTTGGATAAATTCGATAGAGATTTTTTGCCCTTGGCACAGGCAGCTGAAGGAACAGGTTTTAGTCAGTAAAAGTCTGACACGCCCTCCGCTCCACCCAGCAGGCGTATTCGCTAACTCAGTTGACATCAATATGATAGACACTATGCAGTACATTGCTCGGTGGACATCGATTATAATAGGCACTGCAGTTTTCCTATACGTCAAAGCAGCAATGTACGGCAAAGTGCTCATCAAATTGATGTCAACTGAGTTAGCGAATACGCCTGCAGAGCGGGCGATATCATTGGATGATTTCCCACCATCTACGGTGTTGGTTTTGATGGCTGGAAGTTAAACCAGCGACTGTTAACAACGCAAAGGCATTCAATATTAAGAAAAATATTATTGAGCTGAGAATTGATGCAATAATAGTGTGTGTTAATTTTCTGTGTGAAAATATAAAACGTTAAAGAGAACACCATTAATCTTTATCGTTATAAAAATCTTTTGTGTAAGTACCAGTTTTACGCTGAAATATAAAAAATGTAAACAAAATAAAACATCAGCGCTTTCTAAGAAGCTATCTAGCCACGCTTATCTAGGCGTGATGTCAAGATTACTTTTTCTTAGTAGGTTTGTAGGCAAAAATAATAACAACAACAAAATGGACTGCTAATAGTGTTAATATTTCCAAGATTTTGATTTAGCACATCAAGGAATGCTGATGGTGTTAAAGAAAGAATTAAAGAACCGTCTCTAAAGTATTAGATGTCTTCAAAGTGTATTAAAGGCGCAGTTATAAGACTTTTAATGGTGGTTAATGAAACATCACGTCTAAACGACTAGTCTTATTTCTTTGAATAAAATATATGTTACTCTAGACAATTTCCGTCGTAATTTGATCTGAGAATATTTGAAATAATATTTTTATAACATCGTGTAATTCATTTGTAAAGTTTTGTCTAACGCGGATAAAAAATTGAGAATCACGCAAAAACTATAAAGCGATTTTTTATGAAACCTTCACCATTTTAAAGATCATTTAATTATTTATAATTTAGTCTAACTGTTTTAGTTTAATAAGTGTTGCTTTATGTGTAATAAATTAATAATGCGTCTAATTTCGGACAGCGCTTCATGATGGGCGAGTCCCATTACTGGGTGAACGTACGACGCGTTACGTGAGCTCAGCACAGAACACGCAAGCTAACCAATCAAGGTCATTGGCAGTTAATAGCGCCTTAAGAAACCCAACTCAACGTCATTCAAGGGTCCACACTAGGTAAAGTAACAACTAAAAACACCATACTTTAATGACTAACTTGGTACATGCTACATGGACCATCTGTTTTGTAAATGCCTTAATCTTGGCCTTATTAAGGGTCTACTACCGGCCAAGTGGCGCCCTCATTGAATAAAAAATCGTAGCATAGCACAGAAAATAAATATTAAAGAATCCAACGTCACGTTTGTTACAAAGAGGATAAAGTATTTTTACGTGGTTAAAACAGGTCTCAGAATGTTTCGTATCCAAAGTAGTAGGCAAAAGTGTCAGAAACGGTCGCTTTTGGTACTTTTGCCTACTACTAACTAAAGGCGCTAGCTGTTAATCCTTCAAGTATATTCAGCTCAGACCGGTTTCCACACAAAAGTGACAAATAACCCGTTACAAACCTAACGATACATAAGTAACAACAAAATAAAACTTTCCAGTGGCATCGCGATGCTTGGTTAAAATTCTGCTCACTCAGTAAGCGAAAATACTCAGTAGTATGTATAGGTACTAGGTAGGTAATTAAATCATGCACAGGTATTTGTACATTCTCATAAATGGCGTACAAACTAGTACGCAAAATAATACGTTACATTGCCTCGTGCGTGATGATTTGATTCAAATAACACATCAACACGTCGTACGTGACGTCGATATATTGAAAGGAGTTGACTGGTTAACTTTCTCCGCACCAGTTAACAAGTGCTATACATAGTATCCTCATACGCTATCAAAGACACTATCCTATTACAAAAAAACCCATCCCGCATCCTGTTCTCAAAATAACCCTCCACTATTATTCTTCCATCCATTTTGTAGTAGACAATTTTATTTTTTTCTAAAATAGAACGTTGAAGAGTTCGAACCTTCTTGTTTGAACTGTTAGAACAACATTCGAAAACTAAACAAATGAACTACGAGATGGGCCAAGGCCGAAACAAATAAATATTTGGAGTAAAACGAAGGTTGAATAATGTAATGAGCTTCGGGAAAAGGAGACTGAACTTTTCAGTAACTTTTCACTAATTTATGGTAACTAAAATAAAATAAACTTTTTTACAAAAAAAGAAACAACCATTTCCAAACAAAAAATACACTAAAAATTTTAAAATAACTTTAATTTTGGAATTCGGAGTTTGTATTTATTTCTTCGTTATTTGACACCGGTTTTTTATTTTTCTCTTTTTAGTTGTGTAAACCCCAGAACTAAAAAACCCCAATTACATGGAACGTAATTAGAGAACACCGTATATGCATTTTCGTTTTTTTTTTCAGTTTTTCAAAAAGCGCTGAAGCAATTTTGATAAAATTTATATGGGACCACCTCAGGAGTATATTATTTCGGATAAAAAAGAATTTTGAAAATCGGTTCACAAATGACAGAGAAATCGGTGGAAAAAACATAAGTACATACAGTCGAACATAGAACCTCCTCCTTTTTCGAAGTCGGTTAAAAGTAGAACCGACTTCCGAAAAAATCCATAAAAGTTTCGCAAGTTCTGGTTTTGTTTCTTCGTTTTATGATACCGACTGCCGAAATTTTTGCAATTATTAAAATTTTTTTTGGAAGTCTGTTCTATTTTTTGTAAAAATGTCTTTTATTTTTCACTTTTTAGTTGTGTTTCTCCATTAAATTGTGTTAACAATACGTAGACAAATAATCGCAGTACTCGCGAGTCATTTGCTGTTAGTTATTAAGGAGTTCCACTGTCTATTTGTATGTATTACATACTAAAAAAAAACTTTCTTTGAAAAAATGCATTTGAATAACGCAAACCCCATCAAATCGGATCAGTAGTTTTCGAGAAAATCGCGAACAAATAAACATACATAGATACATGTGTACGGGTCGAAGGGTCCAAACGGAGCCCTATAGGGAGCGTGCAGGAACTATACATAGATGGCGCCACATAAATGTCAATGTCTAGAATTTATACAGTACAAGTTGCAGATTTCACTCACTAGATGGCAGTCTACGTTACGCGTGCTGCATGTGTGCATGATGCGTGTGTGTATACATTTGTGGCACGGAAATGTCAATGAGAAGTTTTTAAAGGGTAAAAGTTTCGAATTTACTCCACTAGGTGGCACAGACTACGTCGTGCACCTTCCCTATTGTTGTCACTCACGTGTCCGCCATCTATCTGTCCGTCCGTCGTCTGTCACAAAATTTCGTTACGAAGAATTTTTTAACTTCCCATTGAACTATGAACTTGAAAGGGGAATGCAAAAAAAAAAGCCTTAAACGGACAGAAACTACTAATAGTCCTTAATTCTATTAGAATAAAATAGGTATAATGAAACAATTCTTAAGTTTGTTTAACTAGGGTAAAAATATAAACACGACTTCCGTAAAAATATAAGCGGATATCGAGTTAAATATTGTAGTGTAGTGATCATTATATTTTTACCCTAGTTAAACAAACTCAAGAATAATTTCACTATAAGTACGTGTTTTATTCTAAATAGAATTAAGGACTATTACTAGTTTCTGTCCATTCCAGGCATTTTTTTTGTATGGCAGATGTGCATTCCCCTTTGGTGATAATGTTATTAAGTAGGTATACTTTACTAAAAAATACCAATATTTGGTACGGAACCCTTAATGTGCGGAATCCGACACGCACTTGGCTTGTTTTTTGAAGTCAGTTAAAAAGAAGTAAAAAGATTTGATTACGATGAATTGGGACAACAACTGAATGGTTATAAATAAGATTCACTCGAGGCTGGAAAAAATGGCATAGGTACTTAATACAGAGCATGGCGTTAAATAAAGCTGTAATATGCAAAATAATAATATATTACCAGATGTACGCAAAATTTAAGGATACAAATTCAACGTACACACCACACCACACTTGTACATATTTTGACACACGTTCTGAAAGCTGAGTTCCTAAATATCAAATAGAAAGTTTAAATTGAATTGTCGCTCACACTGAAACGAGTGGTTCGTTCGCCACATTTAAATAAGCTTTAACAGTACCTAGTATTCTGAGTGAAGATTGGACACCTGGCGTAGAATTTATGTTCGATTTCGGATCAAAACTTATATTTCCTGACGTTCCATTCACAATCACAACTTCAAACCGTAAATTATGAACGTTGTACTTACGTTATACTCTGCCATTTGTTCGTTCAAAGCTGTTCTTTTGATTTCACTATTCAGGCAGCTCTAGGGAACCACTGTATTTTAACGTTTTTGGGTAGAGGATACTATTTTTAGTGTAAATTTGATAACCCCATAGTGCGCAAAAAACAACGAAAAAATATCTTATCCTATTTGTAACAAACGCAACATAAGATTCTTTAATCTTTATTTTCTATGCTAAGATACGAATTTTTATTCAATGAGGGCGCCACTTACGGGGAGGTAGGCCCTTAAATAACAAGCTGTAAAACTGTGAAGCTTCGCACGAACCGACGCTATAATAAAGTGGAGCCAGTTCTAGTTCTGTAATCGTATTTATATATAATGCGTGGTTGATTCTGTCGCGCCCCGTTAGCACTACCTGTTAGGTAGGTCTGTATCGTTTGTTTAGAAACGGCTTGGAAAGAATTTAATACATGTGTTGAGATAAAAAAAATAAGCGTCGCTCTAACACTTAGCTTGTCGCGCAGGTGGCTTGGATAAACAAAAACTATTAGTCGAGAATTTTTTGGTGCTACCTTAATTTTTAACTACGCTTCAATGTAGTCAACAAGTGATGTTTTAAATATAACAATGCTAACATTTTTATTAAAAAAAACTTTTTTACAAAAAAAACAACCGACTTCCAAAAAAAAAAAATACACTAAAAATTTAAAAATAACTTTAATTTCGGAAGTCGGTGTTTGTATTTTATTTCTTCGATATTTGACACCGACTTCCGAAATTAAAGTTATTTTTAAATTTTTAGTGTATTTTGTTTTGGAAGTCGGTTGTTTTTTTTCTAAAAATGTTTTTTATTTTTCGCTTTTTAGTTGTTATACCCCAGAACTAAAAACACCAATAACATGGAACGTGGAATTTAAACATTTGGAGAACTCCAAAACGTCATCGAGATATGCGTATTTTTCGTTTTTGTTCAGTTTCTCAAAAAGCGCTAAAGCAATATCAATAAAATTTATATGGGACCACCTCGGGAGTATATTCTTTCAGATAAAAAAAGAATTTTGTAAATCGGTCCACAACTGACGGAGAAATGCGCGGACATAAATAAAAAAAACATACATACAGCCGAACATAGAACCTCCTCCTTTTTCGAAAGTCGGTTAAAAAATGCAAGTATAAAGATCTAATCGTGCTATTAGATTCAAATTCAAGACTGTCATTTTCTGACGAAACACGCAAAGGTGACGTTTCACAAAACGCGTCACCTTTGCGTGTGTTTCAAAATTACTAATTGATAAACCTAACACAGCCATAAATTATTTATTACTAGCTCTGCCCGCGGTTTCTCCCCAGTTTATGGTTACTGTGTCGTAGCGTGTAAAATGTGATAGCGTGATGTTATAAAGTCTATTATAACCTTTCTCAATAAATAGGCTTTAAGTAACAGTGCAAAATGGTACCTCGCAGACAGGCGGCGGCCTGCCAGCGCAAGCGCACCCCCACATCCCTCATGATCGCCGCCTTGCACATCATGAATGTGCGCGTACTTGAATAAAACGATTACGGATTTTGCTATCCAAAAAATTATATAATTTGGATAGCAAAATACAAATAAGATTGAAGTTAAATCGCTGATCAATAAAAATGCTATTAAAAAGCAATTACCCGTCTTATTGTATCATCGATAGCATCTGGCCATCACAAGGTATAAAACTCAGTTGGTGGTAATGTGTTCGGAACCTCGGACTAATTACGCACCGACTCGTCATGCAAGTGTAAAAATAACTGTGTTATTGCTATACCACTAAAGAAATTTACATAATATTATACTATTTATCACAAGTTTTTACTATTCTCTTGGCGGGTAGATGATGGCATCTTTTGTAATTTCTGGTTTTGCTAGCAGTAGGTAATTGCCCAAAGCGTTCAAAATTTAGTAAAGATGGCTACCAGTAGGTAGCACACAGTAAATTCCACAGCGAAAGGTTCTTGGAGATATTTATCCAATTTTTTTTTTCTATTTTCAGTCTTGAGACTATGAAAGGTTATTGCCAGTAATGATTATTAAAGGGTGCCAATTTTGTATGCTTATCTATCTGTAAGAGAAAGTTACTAGCCTTGTTTGCCAGATTGTAGGTAGGTAATCTTCGAAATTGTTGAACCGATTTAGATCACTGTTACGTTTCGCTAGCTTTTCATTTTACAAAAGAAGAAGTTCTTAATAACGCCGAGGTTTTCTCACTTCAAAATCTTCGCCCAGACTTATTTTCCTTAGTTTTTGAAGGAGTATGTCGGTATGGCTTACGATTTATTTTTTTAAACGAAGCATGGGCAATCATCACTGAGGTGTTGAGTTAGTTAGTGTAAATAAAAAAAGTTAGTTAGGCGAGTCAGGTTTTCCGAGTAAGTTTACTTCAATTAAAAGCAGCCCTCTGAAGTAGGTAGTTCCTACTTTTCTGTTTTTGCACGCGCTCAAGTCATGTTACTCAACATGTTTTTCTATCGAAACCAGTTGAAACCATCGGTTTATTATTCAATGTCAGTTGGAACCTGGCGTTTTTTTCAGTGAGCCGTTGGTGTAGGCAGGAGAACCGGCTCGACGGGAGCGAGTCAACAGGTAGGGTATAGGGCACTGACCTACAGTCGCGCTGCATGAATGGCATCGAAGTCGTTCAGCTGGCTGCCAATCTTAATGAACTATCGATTTATGAAAACAGAGGCAATTACTAGGTACCACAGGGGTTCACATTCAGATGGAAAAAGGTTCAGGGAAGTATAATGGGAGATATTCCATTGATAATCGAAAAAAAAAACTTGTTCGAGTTCTGTTTACGAAGTAGTCTCATGTCTAGATTTTTTAATCACTGCATGGGTTGTGATTGTGATATTTAAGAATAATAACTGCGTTAGTAGCATGTAGAATAAAACCAACTAATAGCAATTCAAATAACGGCACAAGGTAACTAATTTCTAAGTGAAAGAAATAGTATTCTGAATGCAATGATAAAAAAAAAAAACTCTCGTTGATAAAGATAACTGTAGTTTGAAGAGTACTAAGTAGGTAATAAATGCCGCTCACCTCGCAAACTGCAGGCGAAACGTGTCGTTTCGAGCTAGTTGCACGCCAGTGTCCTTTTGAACTTAACAAAGGTCTACTTTCACCGACGCCAGCCCCCAAGATTCAACTATACCATATACGGCCTTCTCGACGAATATTGCAACTTTGCTTACGCGCTTTTTATCGAACAAAACAGTAAAGTACAATCGAAACGGTAAATTGCGATCGCTTTAAAAAAAAACCGTAGACGCACTTCACAAACACTCGTCAAGTTTGACCACTTTTACTTCACCGCACTGCTGATTCTGGAGAAAAAAGTGTTGTATCATGGGCTCGTTTAAAAAAGTTGGGAAACTTTTCGACTGTTTTCGTTGATCGAACGTAGTAGCACGTTCGTCGTGGGGCGATGCCACCGCGCGAATGGCCAGAATGGCGGCCGGTGAGCCGGCCCGGCTCGGTGCGAGGAGAACAAAACGAGTCGAGTCGAGAGAAGCGCAACGTGCGCCGCGATGGAAGATACACCGAGACCAAGAGAGCGAAAAGGACAACCACTCAGAACCGTTTGCCAACCCCCCTAGCCCCCCGCACGCTAAATTTAAGGGGAAGTAAAACACCTGCCTGTAAAACATTATTTATTGAACAATATCGACCCAGATGTTTTGCAAAGTTTATTTATTACAAAGAATTTTATTGACTTAATTGGAAGTTATCTGAGTCACTGTGACGTCACAAGGACTACTTTACAAAGTTATTGCTTGTAGGAGTGTCATTCTTCAGTCTTATAAAATTTGTAATTTAGGAAGAAAAAAAGGAACACATTATTCAAGAATAATGTATTTGCAGAATGCAAAGAGAATAATATAGAGAATACAGGATTAATTTATATACAAAAACAAAACAATAGGATAAAAAAATATTTTATGAATATTCTGATTTTATTTACATAATTTAAAATAATATATAATCAAGAATTCCAATTTTACGAAAAATAAAAAATCTCAGCAAATATAAAATTGTATAAAATATGTCTGCTTAACATATCAGTTAACATCTTAGTTAATAGTGGAGGAAAATTATTGAACTCGATAAAAGTAGTAAGAACAATAAATTGTAATTAAGATTCAAATTAGATTTTAGTAGAACGCAATACTCATAAAATCTCCATATACAATACAAAATTAGGTAAATAATACTTATCACTAATATTCATTTGCTATCATGGGCTTACTAGTTCTACAGGAACACTTAAATCTGGTGTGACTAACAACGGGTTAGTCTGCGGACGAACCTTAGCATCATAAACATGTTTTTGTGCAACAGCAACAAGGGCAGCTTTCTTAACAAAGTTTGTTCTGATAGCTAAAACTATCGTACTCATAAACCCTACCACAACGTAAATGCCACCGATGATAGAAAACAGTCTCAACATAAATTGAAGTAAATTCTCCCGTTCTTGGTATACTTTGACTTTCAATGCAGCCATGTCATACTTGAAGAACACACCGGGCACTCCGTGAGATCCTTTAGAATGACTGATCGGTCTTTCAAGCTCTTTGACGGAGTACTGGAAAGTTTTTATTGATTCAAATGCCGTGTCTACATCAGTTGGAACAACTTCTATAAAATATTGGTAGAGCATGTTTTCTTCATTGGTGACTTTAAGATCACCTTCCAGTGGGTATATTATTCCATTGGCTGGACTACCGAAGCTGAGGCGGTGTATTCTGTGACTGAAGTTTTGGGGTGTGTCATCAAACAGCATGTTTAAGTGTATGTGTCCTCTTGGTAAGTGTAAACTTTTTCCTGCTGTTACATGGAAGTTTCCAGCAACTTTGTTTAGTGTTAGAACACCATGAAGTCTGCATGCGTCTGGACGACGGTTAGGCTTTGTTTTCCTTGCTGGTATTGTAGCACGAACGGATCCATGACCTTTTTTCCACATCAACTGCGAAACAGAATGGTACTCTTCTCTGAGGTAAGAATTTAGGAATTTTACAGCATCAAAGGCGTCTTGTTGCTCCTGCGTCAGATCGAACCAAGTGTCCTCCTCTTGTAACTCACCAAAACCAAACACGCTTTGTGAAGTGGAATCCAGAATATCAGCTCCAATGTTGGAACAGGGCATAGCAACAGTCATATCAATGTTTATTCGGAGCTTTTCGTCCATATCAATATCTGGCATGAATTTGAACACTAAATTACTGTCTAGATAGTAAGTAACTTCGCTATATAATAGCCACATAATAATAAGAAATGCGATAACGGAAAAAGTGCCGCCTACCGGTGTGCTGTCCACGTACTCTTCTGGCACTTTGGGAAAGGCGTCCAGCTCCTTCACTCTGTCAATAACTTTCTTTTTGCCTCTATATCTTAACATTTTTAATTAAAAATAACTCTATTTCTATTTCTAAACTCCACAGTCGACGTGTTTTTGACTTTTTGTGGTATTTTTTTAATATTTTGCTTCCACTTGACAAATGACAATTTGACACTTGAAAAGTCCAGTTTGACAGCAAAGCAACGAATCACCACCGGGGTACGCTCAATTATTTTAATCGACTCACCGCTTGCAACACACAGCAGTATCTAAAATCAATTTAACAAGCGTTTTCTGAAATATTTTAGGGTTCGCTTTCTGTCCATTAACGTGGATGCAGGTAAGTACCAGTATTATACATGTAACGTAAATTGCGCATAAATTTCGGTTCAAAAGCTGGTCAAAGTACGCTCCTCGGTCGTTGTCGAGTGAAAAAATTGAATATTATGTGGAGCATTTCTAAAGCCATTCACATCTACACAGATCACGATCCACAGATATAGACATATTGGTAAAAAATAAATAAAACGCTCGGTCTAAGTAATTTCATCAGATTCAAAATGATCCAACGAATGACCTTTCGAACCAGGATAAAACATAAACAGATAAATTTTCGAACGAAGCTTTGGTTGTCATGCGACAATGACATTTCATGTTTTGTAGGTGTGTGTACCTAGCTCTTGCCGAGTTTCGCCCGCTGCGAAATACGGAATTTTCTATTTTTATCCACATCGGGAGACAATAAATACAAACATTTATGCAGTCCGACGACGAAGATACTTCGTTGCATTCATGCTTCGACTCGCTAAAAACCGCCGTCATGGGGTGCTGTTACAGTATTTGCCACAAAGACACTGATCCACAGGTAATTTTTACACTATTTTTGCGTGTTGATTAGTAAAATAGCGTATGTGTTTGTTAGATAAAGGATAAAGGTTTATAATCGCCTACAGTATGTTTTGAACGTGAAATATGTTTAGTTTAAGGAACTGTTGGTTCATTTCTCATTTCCCTATTTTGACACTGACCTAAAATGGTTATCTTTATCGTCTAATTTCCAGTTGGCTGACATTTTAACTAATAAAACACATACAGTATGGCTTAGTCATTAATCTATACTATCTAGCTAGCGACAGTTTACAAATACCTCATTGTCATAAGAAGTTGTGTGGGGGTCTTTGGCTTAATGTTTATGTATTAAGTCCATTGTCCACTTCACTATACCTACAATCCATGTTTAAGATTGTACTTGAAAGTTTTTTTGAAACCGTTATTGAAGTAAATTTAAATGAATCCAATAAGACAAGAATAGGAATGACTATTGAAACCTCTTTGTTGTAATATTACAAACAATTTTACATAATATAATAATAAACTCTATTGACCTTATTTTATAACCAGTTTTAGCATTAAAAGAACTCTTTGTTATGATTCAATGACTGCACGCAAAATACACGCCTTGAGCGTGGAGTTGCGGAAACCAGCCCGTACATACCATACATACATACATATGGTTCAATGGACAACATGTCATTGACATGACTAGTTTAGTTTAATGCACATATGGAAAAAGATGGACTAAGAGCCCTGCTAATAAAATTAATAACCTACCTCTATCTCTGTTATAATTCCCTGGTATCCACCCACTTCTTACTTTAATGTCATACTGAAAACATTTATGTCATACCCACTTAGTTAACATATTATCATCAATTGCCATTCAACAAAAAAAAAAAATCATATTATCATATTATTGAGAGGTCATGTTTGTAATTTGCAATCAGAATAAATGAAAATTTCTGGCCTTGACCAGTACCGAGTAAAATTGTATGAGTCAGATTAGTCTATAAAGTAGCAGAAAATTCAAAGTAGTAAACTCTTTTTTCTCACTTAGTTTGACATTTAAAAAATCACTATACAGAATACTAGCCATGATTTCAAAGCTTTTTAGAGTTCTATAACGGGGACCCAGTCCAAACAGAGCCCTATTGTTGTCACTCACGTGTCTGTCTGTCTGTCTGTCGTCTGTCACTAAATTTTGTTCCGAATAATTTTTTAACTACCTTTTGACTAATGAACTTAAAATTTAGTGATTTTGTTATTACGTATATTTTACTAACAAATACCAAAATATTGATTGCCCTCATATGGTATAGAACCCTACATGTGCGAAGTTCGACACGTAGTTGGTCGGTTTTTTGGATGCTAATTATACCTCTTTCAGAAAGAAAACAATGGTAGTTCTAGAATAAAATGTAAATAATATAAGTAGGTCAATTGATTTTTTAATTTGCTATTTAACAAACAGGAAATTGATATACCTACAGATAACATACTAAACATTGATAGCGGCCAAAATAATGTTGTTCATAATAAAATTGTTCTCTGAATAACGCCAATTTTGTATGTTGTAATCACTAATCAGCAGAGATCGGATAATTGGATGCATATTTACCTAAACATAATTTTTGGCTAACAAATTATGGAAGCGGCTTCTTAGGATATTTTTACTATGCATTGCAGAGACCTGAAATTTTGGTAAATAACAGATTGAATTTGTAAAAATATAGAAAAACATCCCAGGTTTATATTTTAGGAGCTGTAAGACTAAAGCCCTATACCCGCGCCATCTAAACGATGAATAACAGGTTATCGTCGATATCTCGCTGAATAAGCATTGCAGATGTCTGAAGTTTTTTGTTAAACCAAGATTTGAATTTGTCAAAATTTGTAAATATACACAAAAAATCCTAGGTATATATTTCAGGAGCTGTAGTACGGTATCGCGTAGAAATAAGTCGTGGTTATCTATCGAAGAAAGCAAGTATTAGCGAGATCTTTTTTGTAAACAGCACCGTAGTATGAAGAATTACCGATAATAGGCAAATTTAAGTAATTTTTTATAATTAACACTGAATACGTTTTGAATGATCCGGTAGGGTGACCATGGCTGATTGTTTACAGAAAACTTTCCACCTATTGTATTAGAAATTATATCTCAAGGATTCTTAAAATAACTTAAGTACAGAGAGCAAGTAATGGCGTCCTTTCAGCAAGTAATGCTGAGCCTTCTGTCAGAAACGTGCAATGTTTTACTAAACAACTTATGAACGTCTGTACCTAGCCGCATGTGACACTAGGAGTGAGGCGTATTTATCGGAACAGTTTAAAAAAACAGGTTTTTATAAGTAACAACATAGAACAGGTATCGCAAAACAAAAAATACAGTTCCAGTTCCTGCTTGTTCCACAGTCTACAACAGCCCAACTAAATTAAAATATTGCCGTAACTTGTGTTTGTAGGCTCTTCTCTATCTAGCTTACGGATGTTTACGTTAATAGAAAGAGATAGATCCAATCGAAACTGACCTGGAACAGTTTGGAACAAGCTCTTTTCTCTTCTGACTTATTGTAAAAGACAGAGATAGCATCTATTCTCTGGAACAAGCTCTTCTCTCTTCTGACTTATTTTAATAGTAAGAGATAACATCTGTTCCTGACTCACTGAATGAAACTAGGTACTATATTAATTATCAATCTGTTGCAATCAAAGAGTTTTTGGTTGCAATGTAACAGGCTGTTATTTTGTAACAGGATTTTGGAACTGTTTTTTCCCTGGAGTGGTTGAGGAGATTCTATGGCCACCTTTCAGCTCCATCATCACTTCATCAGATCAATTATTGCATAGGGCTCTTAATTTTATAAGTAAAGCAAGTTTCAGCTTAATCAAAGACCAGAAAGCGTTTGAAAAAAGGGTTACTAATTTGAAACCAGACTGGATACACAAAACCAAAGCAAGTTAATATAAAATTTGTAAAAATATAGACTTCTCTCATAGGTTTTCCTGTAATCTCTTATAGATTACAGGAAAACTAGGTAAAGAACAATAATTTCCTGTATTCTTTTTTTCAATATTTTAGAGAATTTCTAGACTCAGTAATTTCGAAGATAAGGGGGGGAATAGTCTATTTTCGTTTATTTTGTTAAATAACTTTAAACCGATTCTTTAAAAACCGAACTTTATTTTTAAATTTTCTGATTTTCCTTCAAAAGTGAGCCCCCCATATTACAAATTAATTTATTTACGTTACTTGCCCGTGTTTGGGTATTACACCTGTGTAGCAAATTTAAACTTAATCGGATTGGTAGATTTTAAGTAAATTGGCTGTGATAGACGCACGAGCCCACCACGCTCCCACACTTCCTGACCTCAATATTTGAAATGCTAATTGCTGCTAAATTTTGATTCTGTATTCAGAAAAAGATTTACGTTTAGTGTTATTTGTTGTTTCATATAACATATTGTACAAAAATGAACACAATAGAATTCCCTAATTTATTTGTGCCTGGTTCTCGTTATGATGTAAAATTCAAAAACATTTTGCTTATCAGACAAATGACCGTAGCTGCAGGAAAAATGTATGTAAGTATGATAAATTCATAATTATCAATATGTTGCAGCATTTTTGTAATTATATTAATACTTATTGAAAATAATATTACAGTTAAAAAAACATAAAAACACGTTTTTGAGTGACGACGCAAAATTTCAGCTAAATAGTAAACTGGGAAGTGAGTCAAGTAATCAAGTTTAACTACTAAGATTTTTTTAAATATTTAGTCACAGGTGAAGCTAATAAAAGCATGTTAAAAAACCTGAAATAACTTAAATAAACAAACATAAATATTAATTTATGGATCGTAGAGTAAACTTGCAATTAAATTGTAAATTGATTGCAACATTAACCTAACATAACCTTCTGATTGAATAATAAAAACAACAGATAAGTAATCATAATATATATTAATTCACTTTAAAATGCACTCGTGTTATGGATTAAAGACTAATCTATTGCAAGTTATTATTAGATAATTTAGGATACTTTCATATTACACAGGTTATTCAAATATGAGTTTGAGTTTATAAACTGATTCGCAGTCGAAGTTTATAGTACTTAGCGGTTTTATAGTATCACACAAATGTTTTAATACCAAATTATGTGCAGTATTATTGTGCATAATATTCATTCATTTTGGATTTGACGATATACCGAAAAAAAATGTTTTTGTTTTATCATTTATTTAATATACATGGTTGTAAACAACTTTTCAATTTATAGTAGCATATTCTGACAGATTCACTCCTATGATCTATGCCACTGAAACTGTGCATTTTTTCGCATAAAAACTAGCTTAGGACACCCAACAACAATGCAACACTATCAGTGATAGAATAGATTAATTGATTTAAGTAATCTGATCAAAGAGATTACTTTTATAATCCGCTGTAAAATTTTCGAAGTACTTTTGCAAAAAAAGTAAATAATTTAGGTGGACAAAACAAACATGAGCTGAAACTGTGCATTTTGCTGCATAAAAACTAGCCTATGACACTACAACAATGATATAATATATATTATGTATATTAATTAAGTAACCTGATCAAAGACATTACTTTTATAATCCGCTGTATAATTTTCGTTAAGATTACACAAAAGTTATTCTGCCTAAAAAGAAATTTAGCTGGACAAAACAAACATGAGCTTGTTTCAGGATGTCCTCCTATTTTTAAATGAATGGGCCTTTATTCAGGAGGTGTTTACGAAGCTATGTTGGGGTAAGGTTCCGGTATTAGTATTTTCGGGAACATGATGTCCCTTGGCAAGACTGGTATCAGATTTCCTGGCTTCTAACTATGCATAACGACTGTTAACGATCTACAAATGACAGTTGGGACCAACGACCATGATCGTTGGTTGGTACCGGTACTACGGCTTAACGTGCTTTTTGAGGCACAGAGGAATCTCGGTATATTAAGATGGTCACATCCACTTACCGAACTCGGCAAGCGTTGCTTAACCTTGGAGATTGACCCAAGCAGTGGTGTTCACCAAGTCACGATCTAACACCTATAACTCTTGTCTCAACTGTCGTTCCAGGAGAACACAGTAAACGAGCGGACACACCTCCTCGAGGTGACGGAACAGCAGCAGGAGACGCCGGCGCCGGCCGCCTCGGCGTCCACTCCGCCCCGCAAGCCCGACGAGCAGAGCGCGCTCAACAGGATACTGCACGAGACTGCCACGTGAGTAGTCTAACAAGGAATATGCATGAAAAAAATATTTCTTATGTAACCGGTTTATCGATAAATATAAAAAAATGACATACTAACACCAAAAACAGAATCAAAATTGATCGAAAAACAAAACGAGATATAACATTTTTAAACAAATATACTCTAATATACCTCTCTCTGTTTTCTACAGGGTGTACCGGAAAGGTGTGGTCATATTTTAAGAACCGGTTCTGCTCATGGATATGAACAACAAAGAAAACAACAATATATCCAAAAAAAAAATTGGACTTTCCATACAAAGTTATCATCAGCGGAAAAATATTTGTTTGGGAGGTTTAAGTTATTTTTTGAGAATTTTCTCCGGTTTTCTTGAAGAAAGTTGTTTATATCGATTGATTCCACAGATGTTTATAGAATAGCGCTGCTGGTCTGTTGGACCCGTTCCAAAGAGTCTATCTAATGACTTAAATTGGTTGCCATTGTACACAAGTTAACAGCGAGTGACAGCATCGTCCATTCTAATGCCAGCCCCTAACCCTAGTGAATTTTCTTAGTATATCCTATATTAAATATAATTTATGAGCTATCCTATTTTCACCTTTAATATCTCACTATTATAACATCTTTTCCCCTCTCCTATTTTTTCAAAAGAAACTCTCATTTCCCCTTTTCCAGAAACGTCAGATCAACGTCAGAACTCCAGATTCTCAACGCTCTGAGCTCTGGTGGACACAGGCCTGGATAAAATTATCTACGCCTGTGTCTACTGTTCGCACAGCGGTGATCAGGAGACATCCAGGCTCACACAACACCTTAGTGAGGCGCGGATGTGGCTCAGTAGCGATACCCTTCCGCTCATTCATGCTCACAATCGGGAGTGCCTGTCCCATACTAGTGTACAGACCATGCTGGACGAGAGACGCGGAAGCTAGCGCTAGCGATAAATCTCACCCAGCTGGTCCAAGGGACAACGAGAGATCTTGGTTCGCACACAACCAATTGCTTGGACCTTCTGCTGACAACAGATCCAGACCGGTACTCGGTGTCGATCTCTTCATCTTTAGGTAGGTCCGACCACTGTCTGGGGAAGTTTGTGTCTATCTACTCCGCGCCAGATCCTAGCCCTAGAGGTACCAGGCAGATTTGGCGAGACAGGTCAGTAGATTGGTATAGCATGCGATCTTTCTTCGCATGTTATCCTTGGCAGCCCACTTGATTTTCTTCGACTGATGTCTTGTCGTGCACTGACGCCGTGACGGATGTGTTGCGGCGAGGGATCGAGTACTACATTCCGTTTTCTGACGTAACAATGTCTGGCGAAGCTCGTCCATGGTATTTTTTTTTTTAATAGGCACTCGTTTGAACACTATCTCACCTGATGGTAAACGATGATGTGGTCGAAGATGGAGCACGGTTTGGCGCTGAGTATAATTACGCTGATGCGCTCAAAAACTCGGCGTAACTGGCATAGGCTGACGCTCGTATGCGCAAAGCTAATGACGTGGGTGAAGTAGAGAGCCTTCAACAGGGCTGCCAAATCCTGCAAGAAACTAATGCGAAAGGCCCGGCTTGACCCCATTAGCCAAGTCGGGAGCAAACTAGTTTCTTACCCAGCAGGTTGAATCGAGCTTCTGCCATACCTCATTACCACCACTGCTGAAACCCGACGGTTCGCTGGGCCACTCTACTGAGGAGAAAGCAAACTTGTTTGCCTTTCTTTTTGCGGCATCTTCACGTCTGGATCCTGGTAACTCGCGGCCCCTGCTTCTCTTGATGGATGCGAGACGAATATGTCGGTCATTCGCATACATCAGAAGGACGTCCGTAGGTTACTGCGGAACTTTGACGTGAACAAAGCTAGTGGCCCCGACGGGATACCAGCAGTTGTACTTAGAACTTGTGCGCCTGAACTGTCGCCGATCTCGACACGCTTATTTTTCCTTTCATTTGAGACTGGAAAAGTTCCGATTGCTTGGAAGCAAGCTAACGTGCAGCCCGTGCCCAAGAGAGGTAGTCCAGCTGACTCGACCAACTACAGACACTGTTGCTGAGAGATACGTTTCACACGCGCGAGCTAGTGGGTCGCAGGTCCAATCTCTCCGAGAGACTATGGTTGAGCGCTTGAGTTGATGTACCACCACATAGTGCCGGGCAACTTTTAGCTATCCTATTTTCTCCTTTATTGCCTTTATTTTAAGGCCTCTTTTCCACCCATTTCACCGCGGTGAGCATAACTTTCAGCTGTTCTACTTCCCCTTTATTCTGTCAACATGAAAGCCTTTCCCACCAACGTAATAGACCCATACGTTTTAGAAGCTAGATTATACGAGATATACTATTTTCACACATATTTTTTCTTCATTAAACCCTCTTTTCCCATCTTCCAGCAACGTCATAGACGTGGGTGCGCTAGGTCCGTACGCGCTCGAAGCGGGTGCATACTCTGAGCGGGTCCGGGTGTACAGCGCCCGCGTGGCCGGGCTGGGCGCGGCGGGGGCGCCGGCGCCGCGACTGCTGACTGACCTGCCGCATTCAGAGCGAGCTGCCTTGCTGGCGAGGCCGGCGTTGGTGACTGAGGATAAGGACTTAGTGAGTTATTTTTCATTTATTAATGCCCAATGTCAGCACCTAACCCCTTGGCCACAGCCACCAGCGGCGGGAATTGCGGCGCGGCAAGAGGCGCGAAAAGCGGTGAGCGGCGAAAACAAATGTAGGAAAATCTACGAAGTATGCCACAGCTACTGGCGATGCGAATTGCGGCGCAACTAGCGGAGCGGTGTGAGCCGAGCGAGACGCGGCGGCGGCGGGCGGTGCGGTGAGCGAATGAAACAAATATACTAGCGAGTATAGAGGCGGCCACACACAGCTCAGAGTGGCGCGCGCGGCGCCAACGGTGGACGTATTCGGCACCGCGTGACCGAAACAAAATATTCTATTTTTATCGCGCGTTGAGTCGATATTAATAATGAATATGGAACAATTTATAAGTGAAATACTTAGTAGACCTGCTATATGGATGTTGAAACATCCTGAACATACGTACAGACATGTTGAATGACGAAATAAAACAACTATTGTCGTATAAGTGGTAAGTATTTATTGCCTATATTTTACATTTGACTGAATGATATCTTTAGCGAAGAACGCACTTGTTTCAAGGCAGTACCGTGCGTGCCACTTTCGATAACGGCATTTTTTTACGTTCTATATACGTCCATCGCTGACGCCACCGCGGTCGCAAATAGTCGAGCTGTGACACACCACCGCAAATCGCGCCGCACGCCGCTCCGCTCGCAGCGCCGCGCGTCTCACCACCAAAGGCTGTGGTCAGGCCGTAAATCGGGGATAATTTTCTTCAGCAAAAAATCACTGGAAAATTAAGTAGACCATCGCCTGAAAATATTTCATGACATCGTAGATCGCCGCAGTTTCGTTGCACCCTTATTTATTTAATACTTTGTGCACACACAAGTACAGAGTCGGACTGAATGCCTCAGGCATTTTCTACCAGCCAACCTTTGAGTGATGCAGAGACAATGTGGTAGGTGCAATATAAAAATATTATGCATTATATATGTAGTAAAGCCTGGAAATATGCTACAATAATAGTTTTATTCTTATCAATACCACCTGCTGCTACAAATACGTCATTAAAATTATGTTTTGTTCTAATCTAAACACCAAACAGACATCGGAACGACCTTCAAGGTCTCACAATATCATCGTAACTATTGGAACTATGTATGATAGCGAAGCCATATTATGTGAATTAAGAAGCTATTTTCCAAGTCTAAATACTGACGGGCTTGTGTATTTAAGTATAGTTTTCCTGATGTTTTGGGAGGTATTACATTTTACATAGATAGTTCTGATTTTGCTGAAATGATATTTATAAAATATTTTTTTTTGGCCTGGTCGTACCTAATTATTGTATTTTGAGTTCTCGTAATTGGTATTTGTTATAATGTTTATTATTTTAACATATACATTTATATTATTGGTATTCATAATCTTTAATATAGTAATTCCTATTTTATATCATTATTATTTATTTGGTGATGTACACTAACCACAGAGTTGTTTCTTTAACCCAAAGGCACTCACTATTGCAAAAAAAGAGGGACGGATTGTGTGAGGAGTGATATGACTCAAAAGGGAGTCGGTGATAGCGTGACGGTTGATAGGACAGAATAATACAGTAATATTATCGTTATATACATAGGTATACATATAATATCGCTAAATATAGTAACATCGTTTTTTAAAAAATGAAGGAAATATATTTAGTTATGCCAGCAATTTGAAGCAGCGCCGCCATCCGCGTGCAGGCTTACCGTGCGCGTACTCTAGTTTCTAATGCGGTCTGTGAGTTTGAGTATATTTAGTTCAGTAGCGCGTTGGCAGATAGGAATGAAGTTGATGAATTTATTGACTGTAACGATACTTTGGTACTTATTAAACTCTCAAAACTATCCTAAAACTGGCGGCCCGCCCCGGCTTCGCACGAGTGCAATATGTTTTTTTCGAAAATTTTGTCTGTTACAAACCTTGTCCTGACGATTATGAACAAATTATAATAGTAGATTGCTTGTCATACAAGGATTCACCTCATTTAATTGTCGTACCGTATCCGTATTCCCAAGCGTAAGTCTCAATTCTTATATCTCCGTAATTACAATGGCATAGACTGGTTGGGATCGATGACATTGATGGAAAAGTGCCTTGCTTTAATACGACCGTTCACGGCTTGTATGACCAGCAAGCCCCTATTCGTCGTGTTAAAGTAAAATAGAACCCTGCACCATGGATAACGCTTCCAATCAAGGAACTTATGGCAAACAGGGAAAAACCTAAGAGCAGATATAAGCGCAGACCTTCAGAGCTGAATCTCTCTTATTACAAATCGCTACGTAATCGCTACAGGCGTCTGTGTCAAGATTTTAAGAGACGCTATTTCCACGAACAACTCGATAACCGCAGTTCCTCCGATGTTTGGAAATTTCTCAAGTCTGTTGGCATAGGCAAATCATCTACCAGCCAAGGAAAGGATGTGAACCTTAACGACATTAATAAGGATTTTTCTCTATTTCCCTTTTCTCTTGGTCTTTCTACTTTTCCGTTGTCTCAATGTTCTTACTTTAACCTAAGCGATGTTACCGAGGTTGACGTCAAGAAATCTGTACTTGCGATTACTTCTTCTGCAGTTGGTAATGATAAGTTGTGCTCTAGAATGATAACTCTCATCCTTCCCTCATTACTCCCTGTTCTCTCTCATATCTTCAATCACTCCTTTACCTCTTGCTCCTTTCCGTCAGTCTGGAAACAGGCTCACATTATGCCTCTGCCAAAAGCAAACAATCCTTCATTATTAACTCACTTTAGACCTATTTCTATTCTTCTATTTCTCTCTAAAGTTATTGAGCACATAGTTCATAGACAACTATCTTTTTTCTTGGCGTCGTACTCGATAATATCCCCTTTCAGTCCGGTTTTCGCGCGGGTCACAGTACCGTTACTGCGCTTCTGAAAGTAACTGACGATATCCGCTGGGCTATGGAGAATAAATCTCTTACTGTTCTGGTATTGCTTGACTTTAGTAGTGCCTTCAACTCTGTGAATTTCGACATCTTACTAGGTATTCTAAAATCTATTAATCTCTCTTCTCCTGCTCTAGCCTGGTTCAATTTATATCTTCGGGGACGCTCTCAGTGCGTCCACCTTGAAGAGTCTTTTCTGATATGTGTAGCCTCACTGAGGGTGTTCCTTAAGGTAGCGTTCTCTCTCCTCTTCTATTTGCCGTTTTCATTAACTTTGTTACCAGGTGTAATCTCCAGTTTTCATCTTTACGCAGATGACTTGCAGCTTTATCGTCATTTTACTGTAGCGGACGCGGATTCTGCTATTGCTGCTGTGAATCATGACCTGGCTTGTATCAGTGCCTGAGCTAAGTCCTTTGGCTTACAGATCACCTCAGCAAAATCTCAGGCCATGATCATAGGCAGCAGGTTCGTTCGTAACGCGGCTGTTGTTTCGTCTCTGTCGCCTCTATATCTTGACTGTGTTCTTATTGAATATAGGTACCGAAATTGCCAAAGATCTGGGTGTTGATTCCAATCTTTCGTGGCGTGCGCAGGTCAACGAGGTCAATCGAAAGGTTAATTACGCTTAAATGCCTCCAGAGTCTTGCCCTTGAAAACAAATCTTTCTCTGGCTCAAACTTATTCAGCCGATCATAGATTATGCTGACGCCTGCTAACTGGATGCTACTGAGGAGCTTCTAAGCAAGCTTGAGCGCTTGCAAAACTTATCTATCCGGTTTATTTTGGTCTGCGTAAGTATGACCATGTCTCTCACCTTCGCAAGGAACTCAAGTGGCTCCCAATCCGTCTTCGCAGGAACACTCGGATTTTATATCTCCTATTTAACATCTTACACTAGCGATCTTATCCCTCCTACCTGCGTAAGCTATTCACTTACGACGAGAACAAGAGAGATGATACGACGCCCAAGTGATCCCCAGATCTCACCTTAAGGTGAAAGCTCCAGGGTAGCCCGCGAAATTCAAATTTTCTTACGTTTTTTGCAATTTGCAGGTCAGTATCAGGTTGTATGTTGGTCAAATTGATTCGCGGCCGTAGCAAGTATGTATTTCTAGAATTATAATCATTTAAATCACAAATACAACTTTCAGTTAGAATTGGTGCCAAATGTCATGATTTCATGAAATGCTTACATTTGACATCAATTCTAACTGAAAGAGTTGTAAGGATGATTTTAATTATTATCTTGTAGCCGGTGGATAGTTTCTTCTTTCTTTAAAATTTACATATTTCTTTATACATAATGATATTATGTCTTGTCTGTATAATTGTTCGTAACATTGAATATGTGCTCCAAAGGGTTGAACTAGGATATTTTTTGGAAAGTTCATCTAAATACGTAAGAACGGAACTTCTTCCGCTACCCACTCGTTTTTCTGTCCTCCATAAACTTTTCGTCAGTATTTAAATAAATGCTTTGTGACCTTGATGGCAACAGATTGAGAATTATTTCTTTTCCTTTCTCTTCCATCTGCAAATTATCTCCATTCTCACTAGATGATAAGATTTTCACTTGTTGTAAAATAAATTGCGGTTTCTATTTGTAATTAGAGAAAAGATCTTAAGATTTCGTGCCAATGCCTTTTTAGGGTTCCGTACCCGAAGGATACTAACGGAGCCCTATTGCTGTCTCTCACGTGTCTGTCCGCCTGTACGTCTGTCCGTCGTCTGTCACAAAGTTTTATCCGAAGAATTTTTTAACTTCCAATTGACCTATGAACTTGTTTGATGATAATGTTCATTATTACATACATACTCGTATAATGTATATTTTACTAACAAATACCAACAAATTGATATCAGATTTTTCTTTAAAATTTCCTCATTTGGTACGGAACCCTATATGTGCGAAGTCGGACACGCACTTGGCCGGTATTTTTTTAATTTCTTCTGTAGCCGCAACGCAATGCGTGCATTCTGCCGAAGATATCGCCGCTTTAAGTTCCATTTTCAAAAAGTATTAAGTCGAGTCTTTATTCATGATTATTCTACTTATGAATAAAGACTTTCATTTTTGTAGGCTCGTTAGTAACAGAAAAACATAAAAAAAAATAAAACTAGAGAATAATACGAGTATGCTATTTTATCCCCGCTCTGGTACGCTACAATGACGGACTTTTTGAACAAGAGTAGTGAAAAAATAATTTAGCCAACACATCACACAACATCCGTTCTGAAGTGATGCTGCATACATTCGGCAATTGATTTTTTTATTTATAAAGATATAAAATGAAATCTGAAAAAACGCCTTACTACACACACCCCGTATTTCAGATAACAAACGCAGTCAAGAAAGCAGCGGCTGCCATTTCCGAGCTCCGAGTGGAACACCACGAAGACTTGGTGGTGCCCTTCAGGGTGCCATAGCAACGGCGGACCGCGTCGTACTGCGAGGACGAGCGGCCTTACTGACGCGATACGTGGCCGGGACATAACAGAACTTAAACTAGATAAAAGATTATTAAGACAAATGAAATGAGAAAAAATCGCATCAAAAATGTTACACGACTGGCGGCAATGTGGCTTAAAACTTCAGGGGCCGTAACCATCCGGCGTGAAGTTAAGTTTCAAAAAAGCTCGCGGATGTAATGCGGTAGTTGCACACAGTCGCGCGACATTTTTTATGCGAATTTTTTTAGGTGTGAGGTAAGTCAGCCTTTTAATTAAATTAAAGGACTATTTAAAGTGGTCTTTAAACTTGTTTTGTAAATTGGTTTGTTTGTATAGTATCGGTTCCAAAATTATATTATTTGAAGAAAAAGGTAGATTAAGAGAGGTTCGACGATGATTGACATTCCGTTTACCTCCATCATCTGTTTTTCTCAGGTCAGTTGTTTTTTAATAATCATAAAATTGTAAGTACGGATGCAAACTAAAAATCATATGACCTAGATTTTTGCATGTGTCCGTCTGCCTTTTTCTTCTCATTACTATAAAAAAATTGCCTCAAGGTAAAGCTGAGAAAATTTTAATATAAATATACCAAGTGTGTAAAATCATGCAGAAAAGGACTTGTCCCGCCATTTTTGATTGCAGTCAAGTAACTACCAGACTTTCATTCACTACTAAGTTAAAACGTATACTTGCAGGTTGCTTGCAGTTATAACTGCAAGTTCCAACTGCAAGTCACTGCAATATAGAACTGCTAATTAATGTAGAAGTAAAAATATCATTATTTAACGTTTTTATATTATATTCCATCATCATTTTTGTGTGCCATGGCTATAGCGTTTATGCCAAGGTGAGCTTACAATTTTTATGGCAATATTTATCTATGACTGTTAAATTTTATCTGTACTTTTAAATTTTTCAACGAAATTGTAAATAGTTCGCAGAATGTGTTATTTTCGCTGTTACCTTGTATATTGTATTCTAAAGGAAAAAACGTGTTATTAATTTGTCCAACGATTTAATTATTCAATTCTAAATCGAAATTTTTCTAAGTATACAGTTCTAGCACATTTTATTTAAAAGAAAAAAACTGGTGACTAAAATATGGCCAGTGAGCGTCGTCCCAGGCTAAATATGCATGTATTTATGTATCTATATTGTAACTCGACACCAATATTAATTTCAACGGAATAGGACCATTATCATATCATTTATTGGAAAATATTCAATAGATTTAAGGTGTATGCTAACTAGTATTCATTCTGTGTGATAATTTCATTATTCATGTTTCACTTTTTCTATGAACTTTGGGAATAACTACTAGCCCAGAAAGATGCTAAAACTAGCTAATCGTTACTAGAAAACAAATTGTTAAATTTGAGAGATAGATTGCGATTATTGCGCGTCAATCGTACAGTAGTAGGGTCAAAATCGGCAAGGTGAGAAATTTCAAGACTGGTTATAGCATTAAAAAAAAAATCAAGCTGTAATCATGATAATTAGTTAAAACTGTCACTAAACTTGTGTTTATACTATACTCGGATGTAGCAAGCATATAATTAATTACTCTAATATTGTTTTTAAATAGGGCTTTCGTTGAAAACTATCATCTCGGGAACGATTTTCAAAAGTTAATTAAATAAAAAAAAAAAATAATGTACTTATGTTTTTTTTTGTTCAAAATTATGGCATATGTATATCCATCATTCATCAATGTTAAATTCAAAGCAAATGAAAATAATACATTTTAAGTACCTTAGAGGTAAATAAGTACAACACAAAATATTGTACACACTACAAATTGTAGTGTATGTATTTTTGCCTGTATTGTAGTCTACAATACATACATACAATACATCAAAAAGGCAAAAAAGCAACTTTACATGCATAGAATGGAGGTTTTTAAATACAACTACAACTTTTTGTATGAAGATGTCTTTAATTGTATATTTTTACGTAATTTTAATAACATTCCCGGAAATGATCAGGGGTTTTTTCAGCATTCCGAGCCCCCATATTGCTAAAAATCAAAAAGCATGCTAACTTATTGAAAATTATGTACAAATAATGTATGTCTAATGAGTTATTAAAAAAAAATTAAGGGCAATTTTCTTCGGAAACCAGACCGTCATTCCGGGAATGTTACCGTCACTCACTAAAACATGTATTTTGTCCGGGAACGTTCCCGAAATGATAATATCAAATAGACACGCATTTTTATTTTCGCCACCTTAGACTCGGGTCTAAGGTCTGGCACGAGGAATGTAAAATATTACAGGTAATATTGATAACATTGGCCTCTAGAAGGTATTTTTGCAATATTTTAAACTGCGTCCCCGGAATGATGACCTATTGATGTATACTTAGTGAATATTGAATTGCAAAGGACTTGTTAGTTAATTATAATTTATTTTGCGAAAACTATTCTAACAGCCGTTTACAACAAGATCTTTTCTCGCTACCGAGCCATAGCGCCTAATGCCTGCGTCTACTTTAAATTATTTTTAACCAATTACAACTGCGTTCATTGAAATTATGTATACACTGTGGGACATCATATTTTAGCAAATTTCTATTTAAAAGATAATGTGTTTGTTAAATAATACTTATGAAATTCATAATTTTATTAAACATAATAAAAAAAAAAAAATAGATGCTGATTAATTGCGATATATTTTGGAAGTTTATTTTTCGTGACTGTACTTTCGGGCGCATCGCGAAATGACATTTCGTAAGTATATTTTTAAATAATATCAAACATATTTTACTTTTAAAGTTTATTGTACCATGTGCAGTTAAAATGAGTCGTTATTAATGCTCCATTAATCATTATACTTATTTACTCAATAAAACTACGATTTAACTAATATATTTTCTGGTGAAGCAAATTTCGTACCTTGGTGAACTTGACCCAGTAGCGCCACAAACGCGCTATTTAATCCTACTACTAATATTATAAATAAGAACGTTTGTTTGCTTGTTACTCAATCTACGCGGGCACAGCAGAAACCAGTTTTCATATAAATGACATTGAAAACTAGTGTCACGCAAATGCTGTTATCTGTTCTTCAAACTGAAGAGACCACAATTTTACAATAAAAATGCGATGTTTTTCAACGTTTCTAGAAATGGTGAAATATTGTCAGTCAGTATAGCACAATTTTAATATCTCATTGTGTAGTTATTTGTCAAACAGTGTTCGCTTAATTCTAGACTAATTTCATGATATTATAATAAGACCTTTATGTTATTTGACAGATAATATAATAAATAATAGGGAGTGCGTCCGCTGCCGGTGGTGACCCGAAATGGCTGCCAGCGCCGGTTGTTGAATTGGCTGCCGGCGTTGGCTTTGGAAAAAAATCGGAAAATAGGGTTGGCAATTTGGCATATTTTTATTCTCGCCGGTACATTGCTCCGTATCCCAACGGCGTTATTTTTGGGTGCCGAAATCGGCAACGGATACACGTCCTAAATAATAACTATTTAATGTTGTTTTAAGAAAATTAACAATGTCGACAAATTTATTAATTTTATTTGAAGCTGCTGCAGTCATCTTTCAGTTTATTTTTACATGTAAACTAAAACTTTGACTAACATCCTAAATTAGAACCAAAAATATCTTAATTGTTTAATGTAGACAAATAGTAACGACTATACCTTATTCAGAAGAACAAAAACGAAAACAAATACCAATTAGCTTTTGTGTGTTTTGTGTTTTAACTTGGCAAACTACCCTATAGTTTCCTGAAAAAAATCTTTTTGGTCTGTTAGTTCATAATTCAATTCCATATTTCGCGGACGTAACAATAACAGTCCCTTCTTCTGGACTTACATGCGTTTTATATATTTGTCAGTTTTTATTGATTTGGTGAACCAAAAAAATACGTCTCCATTTTTTCGGGTTCCGTACCCAAAGGGTAACCAACGTGACCCTATTACTAAGCTTCCGCTGCCCGTCCGTCCGTCCGTCTGTCTGCTTATCAGCGGGCTGTATCTCATGATCCGTAATAAAGTAGTGTGTATTTCTGTTGCCGCTATGACAACGAATAATAAAAATAAATTTAGAATTAAAAGGGGCTCCCCTACTAGAAACGTGTTTTGTTTTACTTTTTTGCTCGATTTTAATAATGGCAACAAGTAGACGCGTATAATCTTGTACTATTGTACGTAACCCTTCATGCGCGAGTACAACTCGCACTTGGCCGGCTTTTTTTTTTTGGATAATTTAACTGATGGGCTAAATAGTTTTTTTTTTAATAGGACATCCATATTAACACTATTCAAATCAGTCTTATTTTTTATTCGTAGGTATTTTTTTACAAATAGCCCATAGCTTTCAAAAGCAATATAAGAAAAATTAACCGAACAAGTGCGTGTCGGACTACACACATTTAGGGTTCCTTACCATATGCAGGAAATCAATATTTTGGTATTTGTTAATAAAATATACGAAATAATAAACATTATCACAAAAGAACAATAGGAAAATTTTCCCCACCCTTGTACTTTTTCTTATATATTATATTTCTTATATATTATTATTTATTTAAGCAAGTATTGTGTGCTCAAAAAATATTTCTTAGTAAAAATAATTGATTGTGTTTGTATCTTTATGGATGAATAACTTTTTTCCCTTATTATTCACACATTTACTGCCATACAATAAAATTATGTATTTTTTATGCTCTCTCTCTGCTACAAGGATAGGGACACTTTTTTCCAATGTTCTTTCCAGTTCACAGGTCAATGGGAAGTTAAAAAAATTCTTCGGAAAAAAAAATTTGCGAGACGACGGATGGACAGACGGACACATGAGTGACAGAAATAGGGCTGCGTTTGAACTTTTCGGTTACGGAACCTTAAAAACTAACATGCTCTAGACAAAAAGTGTGCCGTAAAGAGTTAAAACGTCATGTGCGTCCCTGAATAAGGCAGTCTACAAACCTGCGTCATTAATCGCAAGTTTGCGGCGTCTATTTATTAACGTGTTGTAAATAACCAGGTTAAGCCTAAAAGAATCTGTGATGCAGATTTTTTGTATGTTATAATAATATTTAGAGCAGGCTTATTTTGTGTCTGATAGAAATATTGATGCAGACTGCTTTGATTTCATAAGTTTTTGAATGATATTCTTATCCATTCTATTTAAAATAACAGTGCTTGAAACACTATATTATTTTACCAATAATCAGCCGTCTTTCGTTGTGAAATCATAGATCAAAGTAAGTAAGTAAATAAATCTTGTCATAGATCAAAGCAGTCTAAAATACATGTATAGATATTAAAACCTATCATACAAGACGACTGACTGAATGTAGTTAGTTTTATTGTAATGTATAGATAACGTTTTGCGTGTTAGAATAGCTATAGGTATCCATTACATACAGAGACTTGTTGGTCCTGGCTGTCACTTGTACATCTCCGTCATCAGTCGTCACTGTTGTCATAAAATGTTTAAAAAAAAATAACCTAAAAACACGCTTTCGTATACTTCTCAGCAAACCCTTTCATTTGATAGATACCCATATTATGGGAATGCTTAAAAAATAACAAGTTCGCCGCAGTAATCTTAGGGAATCCGCCATTTTGGATTAAGAATGACGTCACTTAGCTAACCATGCATTGTCATCCAAACTAAACATGTGTGCAACATTTTTAGCTCAATCGGAAATCGGAAAGTGGGTCAAATGTAACTACTAAGATTTTTTTACATAGTTACAGGTGAAGCTATTAAAAGCGTGTTAAAAATCTGACACCAGTCGTGCCAAGTCGTGCTACTTAGTCACTGGGTAGTGGAGCAGGTAAGCAGTCGCTCTATGTAAAATACTGGTATTCAGCTGCATACCTATGTCGGGGTCGCCTTCCTGTTTATCCGAATACAGCTGAATAATAGTTTTTTACATGGAGCGACTGCCATATTTTATCTGACCTCCACAACTCAGTAACTAAGTTTCTCAACACCCCTTAAATACCTAAAGATATTCCAACACACTAATATTCCTGTATAGAATTTTGCTACATATTTAAAAGAGCTTAAATTTCATTTAAATATTAACATCGATGCCATTTTACATGTTTCTTGAGAAAGACGCGACTTGTAAGCGTCTAGCGTTTTTAGCCATTGCGCTAGTGTGTAACCACCCTAAGAGTTATTTTAAGTTAATGTTTCGAGTGATAAAGGTTAGGTACTGTAGACAGTGCGATTTTTGTCGAAAATAGCAGTTAGACTTTTTGATTTTTGTTTGCAAACTACTGTATGTTTAGAAACTAGATCTTAGCAGCCATCCAACTTGCAGGGTACCATCAGCACTTGGTTGATATTCTGAGTTCTTGTAGTAAGTACTTTTCCTCCAATATTATTACTTACTAGTGACCCGCCCCGGCTCCGCACGGACACAAATTATAGACACAAACCTTCCTCGTTTATCGTTCTTTCTACTAGTGAAAACCGCATTAAAATCCTTTCCATGGTTTAGGAGAAGATAGCGGAGAAACAGACAGACACGGAATGAGACTGACAGCTAACCCTAATATTGACAGCTCGGACCAGTTTGAAAGTAATAAAGTGTGGTTTTTACGGGTTTTCTCTTCCTATGAACCTTCCTGAGGCTTAAACAAATAGTTAAAAAAGATCTTCCAAATTGGTCCAGCTGTTTTCGAGTTTTACACATAGCAATATATTTTAGCCGTTCATTTTTATATATAGAAGATCATCAGGCGAGATCGAGGTTAGAGTGGGCTCATCATACACAAAAAGCTCTAAATAGCATAGAACAAAGTCGCTGTCTGCCTCTGTCTGGTTCTTCGCTTACTTCTTCTAAACCATCAAAATGGATTCCTTCCTGGAATCCATTTTGATTGGCCTGGCTTTTTATACAGTTTCTACTAAAGAAAGAGCGATAAAAGAAGAAGGTTTAGATGTATAAATTGCTGCCTTGCGAAGCTGGTGCGGAAAGCAAATTGTACTTTCCGTACAAAATTATCAGCTGATAGAATGGGGAATCAATGAGGTCCAAATATTACTTTGGAAATTGACTTACATTCTTCAAAAAAGTTGTTTGTTTCTATGGGGAGAAGCAGTATTTAAAATGTGACCACGCATTTCCGTTACACTGTATATCGGGTGTAAAAAGACAGTTTTCGAAGCCGAAAGCCACATATTCTACACATTATTTGGATATTTTTTTCCACTAGCTGGGAATCCACTGGTTCTGAAGATATTGTAGGTCAAAGTCGCAATTTTTTAAAACTTTTTTACGCAAATGTATTGTTAAACTTTTTTGCCTAACAAACCAAGTGTTATTACTAAACTTTTATGCCTAACAAACATTACCTGAATTTTTGATTTTTTTTTTTCGAAATTTCGAAATTACGCATTTGCAGTTACAAAAACGCAATAAATATCAAACGTATCTGACAAATAGGTACTTAGGTGGCTTAGAGCGAAGGGGCAGGGTTTAACGCCACTTGCCTGGGCTTGCGTTACATTGCGCGCAATAAAAAGTTTATTTTTTCATACCTAAAAATAAAAGTCGTTTCCCAGCAATAATTTTTGCGCAAAACTACTTTGTTAGACGTCCAGTATGCGTAGTTAACGGCTCTGTGATGTGTCTTTTTACACCCTGTACTTACTGATTAGTCAAAATAACAGTCGGAATTACGACAAAAAATCGCACTGATTGCATTCAACAGCGTTGCTTTCGTGTCGTGTTGACTACGACGCGATGAAAGAATTTAAGTGAGAATTGCAGGATTATTACAATTGTAGAATACCAGTTATTTTATTATGCACACCATTAATGTATAGTAATAAAAGCGATTATCTATTTAAAAATTTTGTGTTTCATTTCATTGATTAATACGCCCTAGGACATACCTAAGGCGTCCATAAAGGTGGTTTTAAACCGGCGAGGCGAGGCGTGGTCCATCGCTAATACTGCGTCGTCTCGCGATGGTCAGCGCGGCCTAGCCCCGGATCGCGTTGTCACGCGCCGCCCATCGCTATCTCGCGCCGACTCCCGCTATCACGCGCCGCCCGGCAGCCGTGTCTCGCACGCCTACTACGGTACGTTTTATGGACGAACAAATATTTCAATTTTCGCCTCGCACAGCCTCGCGCATCTAACCCTTTTACACCAAAGATGGGCAGAGCGTGGATAGAATAATAAATTCAATGCTCGCCCATCCCATCCACGCCTCGCCTCGCCGGTGTAAAACCACCTTTATACGCTCATGCAAGCGTCACTCAATTCCAAAAGTCATGACGGATGGTTGCATGATGCCAAAATCAAAGTATCCAGATTTGTTCATGCAAGCATCAGTCACTGAATAAGACGATAGGTTAACCGTCGGTCACAACCTGACATCAAAACCTGCCGTGTGATGGACGCCTTACTGGTGATGTTTTTGAGAAAGGCCGAGGTGCTTAGTACCTACGTATAAAGCAAGATGTATGAATATAAATGTAGGTAAGGATTGTAGCAGCTGGCATTCTATAGTTTCAGCTTACCCCCATTGGAAAATGGTCTGATTTTATGTATGTACTTCATTGAAGAAGAAAAAGGTGGACCGATGACCTGGTGAGGGTCACGTTTAGCCGATTGTGGCGACACTAGGTTGGAGGCCTACCTCTACCTACTTACCCAGCAGTTGAAATGATGATGATTTCATTGAAGCAGTTGAATGGGATGTTAGAAAGTTTATGTAAGTAATTAAAAATTACAAAAATAAAGTTTTGTAATAAATATTACTTACAAACGATTACTTTTTATTTATTTATTTATCACATGGCAAACCAACAGCTTTAAATAAATGCAATAAGTAAACTAGAATAAGATACATTAAGCCAATTACAGGTTTTCTCGGCTAGCTATACAGTAATACAACAAGAGATCTTATACACGACGAGATATCAAGAAAAGAAGAGCATCAATCGCCAAATCGGCACCGGCAAACATAAGAAATAAACTACAATTAAATTAATTTAAATAAGAACTAACACTAAGAATTAATTTTGTAGAACAAGGTTCAGCCTATTACGTACGCTTGAGCCTTTGGTTGAAAAGATGTCAAATGAGAACTGTTTGCATATTTCAAAGTCTACTCGCTCGCACTAAAAATGAGTTTTGCCTGTAGTTAGAAGAAGACAAAGGAATAGCGATAGGTGGATTAAATCTGAGAGATCGCTGAGGAGCATTAAAAACAGCTTACGCAGAAGCTGCGGACAGTCCACTTCGTTAGATAAAATGTGCAATCAGCTAGTCGACGACGGTTAATAAGTGGTTGTAGGTGAAATTTTCTGCAAAGATCCATATAATCACAACTATGGTATGGTATGCGCAAACGATGACACAGAAACCGAACAAGTCTTATTGCACACCCTCAATGCGATCGATGTGTACGCCATAACGCGGGTTCCAAATTTGAGAAGCATATTCAAAATGACATCTCACAAATGAGCAATACAATATCTTGATCGTTTTTACTTTCTTAAAACACGCTGCCAATCTCATTACAAAACCTAATGGGCCCATTAGGGAACCTTGGGGAACTCCACTGGGAACCGAAACCCAGCTCGATATGTAGTTACTGACCACTACAGCTTGAGACCTGTTATCTAAGTAGGACGAAAACCAGCGAAGTAGGTCACCTCGAATATCAATGTTAAAGAGTTTTGCTTTAAGTAAGTCATGATCAATTCTGTCAAACGCTTTGCTATAGTCCGTACAAATGACATCGACCTGCGACCCTTTGTCCATACTAAGTGTTAAAAAGTCTTTGTCCGCCCTGCACTCATCAAGGGCAATCTGGTACATGCGTTCATCGACGTAATACGTGACTTGGAAGTTAGAGCCGCTGTAAGACTGGGGCATCATGAGACACTGAAGGACGCCTTGGCCCATGCCTTGGATGTAGAGGCAGTGAGGCAAGACCATCGAACACCCAGTATTAGGGAGGTTGTGGCATCACCTGTACGTGATCGTCCGCAAGGGTATAGCCCTAGGTGTTCCACTTGTGGAGAAACTCTTTGGTTAAGCTGTCCAAAGCGAGGCATACTGAGAGGAGATCAATCCCAGCAAGGAAGGGCGGCTCGGCCAGTTCGGCGGAGGACCACGAGTGGCGCGACATGGCGCACGACCGTGGCGGAGGCCCCTGTAAGTGTGAGTTCAAGTGATGTCGTCAAGGTCGGTGCGGCACCCGACAAGAGCGTAAAACAGGAGCAAATGAAGAGTAAAGTGAGTGCAGGCGCGGATAGTGTTGTCAGCGCCGTGGCCTCCAAGACGGATGACTGTGTGATAGTGTGCGCGCGCGATGCGGACAATAGGTCCGACCCGGGAATGAGCGGAGTGAGGATGCTAAGAATGGATGTCAGCAATGAATGGAAGGAAATCCTACAGCTTGCTCAGCAAAATGACATGGACCTCAAACCGATCTTCGACTGGATTTAAGCTGGTGCTCCTAAACCCAAGTGGACTGATGTTGCGGCATTGAGATCCATCACGAAGAGTTATTGGGCACAATGGAACAGCTTGGTTATCCAGGATGAAGTCTTGTGCCGTAATTGGGACAACGCTCGAGGAGACAACTGTCATCTACAAATTGTTGTCCCCAAAGCCAAAGTACCGGATGTTTTACAGCTCTACCATTATGGATGTTCAGGAGGACATATGGGGGTAAAAAGAACTTTACTGAAGATACGAGAGCGATTTCACTGGATTCACTGTCGAGAGGATGTTGAGGATTGGTGTCGTAAATGTACCAGTTGTGCGGCTGTGAAAGGACCCCAGACACGCAGCAGAGGTGCTTTAAAAGTATACAACTTGGGAACCCCCTGAGAACGGATAGCACTAGACGTTGCAGGACCATTTCCGGAAAGTGAAAACGAAAACAAGTACTTCATGGTTGTCATGGATTACTTCACAAAGTGGCCAGAAGTCTTCGCTATTCCTAACCAAGAAGCTACAAAATCCTCATCAGCCTTTTTTAATGTCCCCACTGCTGGGGCACAGGCCTCCTCTCAGTGAGAGGGAGTGGGCCGTAATCCACCACGCGGGCCCGGTGCGGGTTGGTGGATGTCACATGTCTTCGAATTTTAAGTTCTAGGACATGTCGGTTTCCTCACGATGTTTTCCTTCACCTTTGTTTGATTTGATTTGAACTCACGACCTATCAGTTGTAAGTCGCGGTTGTTACCACTGGGCCACCACTGCTCTAGTAGAAGCTACAACAGTCGCAGATAAATTAGTTCAGGAAGTCTTCTGTTGTTTTGGAGTACCCTTGGAAATTCACAGCGACCAAGGGAGGAATTTTGAATCGCAAGTATTCCAGGAGACTTGTCGAATGATGGGTACTTACAAGACCAGATCTACTTCTTATCATCCACAATCTGATGAAATTATAGAACGCTTCAACCAAACGTTAGAGAGATATCTCGCGAAAGTTGTGGAAGCAGGCAAAGGAAATGGGACAAGCACATACAGCCATTTCTTCTGTCTTATCATAGTGCAGTTCGTGAAAGTACGACTGTGACACCAGCCTTCGCGAATTTTGGAAGGGAATTACGGTTGCCTGAAGATTTAATCACCGGAACCCCGCCTGATGCCTCATGGAGTGTAATGCGAATGACTTGCGTAACAAGTTGAATGATGTATATGAGCATATCAGACAATCCGGCCAACAAATGTCTGATAAGATGAAGACCCGATACGACCGGAAGGCAAACAATAGAGGTTTTGACGAGGGTTCACTGGTGTGGTTGTATAACCCAGTGCGCAGCAAAGGGAAGTCTCCTAAATTGCAAGCAAAATGGGATGGACCATACCGAATCGTGACCAGGATCAACGATGTTACCTACCGAATACAGAAGGGTCCACGAGGTGCGCTTAAGATCGTCCATGCAGTAGACCGATTGGCGCGATACTACGGGACTAATGATGCTCGGGACGAGCATGTCTAAGGAGGGGGCAGTGTTACGTCGACCGTATTACACTGGAACGTTCAAGAATGTGGTCGAAGTTTCTAGAAGTTTTCAATACGTTCCAGAACATTCCGTTGTGGTACTGTGTAGAAGTTCATATATGTTCCTAGAATATTCCACTATTATATAGTTCGACAATGTCCCGCAAATTTCTATGACTGTATAAACAGGCCGGGCGGCCGGCGAGTGAGTCAGTCTGTTTTCGACTACGGATGCGATCGGAAGCGAATACAAGCGATTACGAAGAGAATAGTGATTATTAGCGATTTAGTGTTTGTGTTAATAAGTTGTTGAGTTAATAAAGGATATTTGGTTAATTAATTTGTGTAAAATAATTTATCCCATACCCAGCTCGTAACAGTATAAACACTTATTAACAGGTTTTTTTGTTTGTGGGGTTGGAAATCATCCAATGACTTCGCCCGCTCTGGGTGGAGCGGGAGGGCGTGTCAGACTCTTGCTGACTAAAACCCACCCCTGTTCCTTCCCTGCCCTGAGTGCCTAGGGGCGAGGTAAATCTGTTTTGAATTTAGGGAATTTAATCTTTGAGGCTCGCGTGGAACACTACGCGCCGTCGACTCTTGGGCCTGGTGCTGATCGGACGGCGAGCTACCCATTACTCGCTGTCTGCAGGCCCGGGTATTACCAGGTTCTTAATTCAAATTTTTTCATAGGAAATTTGAGTTTAGAATCCGCTAATCAGTATTTTAATTAAGTTTGTGACAATTAGTATACACACTGATTAGTACATTCTAAATACAATTTCTCTATAGACAAATTATATTAAGAATCCTCTAATTACTGTTTACAATAATAAAATGGTTATAAACTTTTACAAATAAGTAAGTAAGCGAGTTTATTAAATAAGGCAATTTGAGTGGTGTTCTATATAGCAGAATAAGCGGCGTTCATGAGGTCCTCAAAGGCTCAAGTGTGTGAACACGTGGGGCACTACAGCATTTGTGGTGTTCTGGATAGAGGCACCGCACTCACTTTTGGTATCAGACAGTTGGCAATACAACTATATTATTCATAAGTAACAATTTTATTAAGGCCGTCCATAGACGGACTGCTTAGAGCAGTCGAGGACCAACTGCACGAGAGCAGTCGTGTTGCGGTTGAAGTCAACTGCAACCCGAACGCTTGAAGCTGTCGGCAATGACTGCTCTAAGCAGTCCGTCTATGGAGACCCCGAACGTAATTGCTACTAATAGTCCATATACAGGGTGTAACGGAAAGGTGAAATACCGGTTCTGCCCATGGAAACTTTCTGTAAGAGAAAATAGAAAATTCCCAAAAAAAATTGGACTTTCATACAAAGTTATCATCAGGTGATCAATATTTGTATTGGAGGTAAAGGAAATATTTTTGAGAATTTCCACAGGTTTTCTTAAAGAAACTTATTCGTATCGATGGGCCACGATCGGCAGATGCACTTCATAAAATATATGACCACACCTTTCCGTTACACCCTGTTTATAGATATAATATAGTGTATATAGTGGAGAGCGGCGAGCAGTCGGAGTGAACCCCTTCAAGCGGTCCGTGCATGGCTGCTCGAGCAGCTCTGTGCTGCCGGCAATACGGTGAACCTCGACCGCACGCCGACTGCATTTTTAGCTGAACTGCTTGAGCGGTCCGTATATGGCGAATGTCAATTTTGTACTGAAACTGCAGATCACCCAACAGCAACCGCTTGAAGCCGTCGGCACTGACTGTTCCAAGCAGTCCATTTATGGAGGCAATATGGCTGCTTGTGAGTTTGAAAAAAAACAAAGATATCTTATTTCCTTCCAAAGCTAAATGAATGGTAGCCGGATAGTATAAACTATTTTAATCAAAGTTATATAATTGCAATAAATGCGGTTTAATAATGACAATGCAATTTGGTGGTGTTGGCGTCGAATTAGATAGCGCTAGTTTCGTTGCAATGACAGTTTCAGTTGATCCTCCTATGTTCGAAGTGCCAATTACATATCAACACGTCGAACAGAGGCTTATGAAAAAGTTTGAGATTACTTGGAAAACTGGTATTTTATGTATGCAAAACCATCTGAGCTCTAATGATGTACCAAAAAAAAAGTCAATCATTTAAAAGAAAAAAACCGGCCAGGAGCGTGTCGGGCCACGCGCAATGTAGGGTTCCGGAGTCGCCCGTACAACATGCGGACTAAGAAGGGGCTTTATGCTTGAACATATTAATTGAGATAACGGTTTAACAACAGCCAATAAAGTTTAAAAACGGGCCCACTTAAGACGATGGTAACTGAAGAAGGAGAAATAAAATTCAATGTCATTGCATTGATTAAAACTTTCAATGTTTAGAACACCCAAACGCTTATTGGGGCGTCTCGACCACCCCGTTTGAGATAAAGGTCGTGACATTACGTATGTAAGTTATTATTTTATCTATACTATATAAATTGTAGCGACATCTATGACGCCGCAAACGAACTAAAACATAAAAATCTTACATCGCGCAAGCAGAGTTCTCCGCGCGATTTGAACATATACAACAGTCTGAAATCAACCATCGGGCAGTTGACCGGACCAGACACAACACCCGTCTGGTCGGAGGATCCTCCCTTTTCAACGGAGGTTTGCGGGACCTTACACTCTGTTCCGCATACCTTCAAACTGGTGACCCTCGAGCATGAACGTCAACGCAGCCTTCGTCATGATGTCATTACCTCCAAAGCAGCCTTCGTGCACCTACTCCAGCGTGACGTCATCATCATCACTTCCTTCAAGCTCTTGAGCAACGAGTCATACAGCCAGCCAGTACCAACGGCTTCTACGGATATCCTGACCACCAGCATGCAGCGGACGCGCATTCCTGGTCAGCATCCTCAGCCTCTTTCATCACCCTAAACCTCATCAGCGATCTTGGCGCAGCGAACAGCACCTACGGCCGGGTCGACAGCAGTCAAGCCACTACGTCGCACAGCACCGCTCCGACCCACTGGAGCCCGCAGCACTACTCCGACTCACTGGAGCCTGCAGCATCATCCCGACTCACTGGGACATCATCACCCCGACTCACTGGGGCATCATCCCGACTCACTGGGACATCATCACCCCGACTCACTGGGACATCATCCCGACTCACTGGGATAGCACCACCCCGACTCACTGGGGCATCACCGCAGACAGTTCCGACTCACCATGAACTATGCGGCTTTTCCGGTTCGACTCACTGGAACCAACCTTCCACTGGCCCGGCAAGCATCACAAGATGTATGGCGTTTCACAAGATGTATGTGTAGCGACATCTATGATGCCGCAAACGGACTAAAACAACAAAATCCTACATCGCCCAAGCAGAGTTCTCCGCGTGATTTTAACATATACTACAGTCCGAAATTAACCATCTCGGGCAGTTGCCCGGATCAGACACAAAACCCGTCTGGTCGGAGGATCCTCCCTTTTCAACGGAGGTTTGCGGGACTTTACACCCTGTTACCTCCAAAAAATTATAAATCTATACTATTATTATAAAGCTGAAGACTTTTTTTGGTTGAACACGCTTATCTCATACGTGCACATAAGAAGTTATACTCAAAGAGTATAATAATAATACGGGACGTTATACTTGTATGGCGTAACAAGATAAAAAACCACACTGTCACGAAGTTTACAAAAGGAAAACAATAATTCTTCATGAACCACAGACTATAGCTAACTTCAGGGTGTCCGTTCTATCTAACTTCACATCATTTTTCCCTAACACGCCAAAATAAGTATAACTTCAAAAAAAAAAGAACAAAACGTCAATGTATTTAAAATAAATAACTATGACAAGCAAATAACAATAACAACAGCTGTCAGATACAAGCACAAACTACAATAAAATAATTATATTTATTTAAGTTTTATTTTACTAGATAATTTACAAAATGTCGGTCTTCGACGGTGAAATAGAATACCGGTCGGTTTATATGGTAGATTTTGAGAAAAAGATTAAACCGTAAGTATTTTTACTTATCAGCAACTGTTCTCTTAAGGAGACGACATCATTGACTTCGCGGGTAAAGCCTGGGAGAGGTTGGCACAGGAGCGTGGCGATTGGCACAAGAAACAAGAGGCCAATGCCCAGCCAAGGCTCAATCTACGGGGGGCGGCGCCGGCTAAACGCACAGTGCGGTCAAACTAATGGGCGGCAAAATTGAGGTCGTTTTATGAAAGTAATCTAAGGAAGCGAAAAAAAAAATGAGAATATCAAGAAATATGCCCGATGTTTTGGCTAAGCTTTAGAAGATGTGACGTGGAATTTAGAGTCCATATTTTTTTTACAGAAAGATAATATTATTAGAAGCTTCTACGTGTAGTTCTTTTCGCACGGAAATTAATAGTTTACGAGAAATAAAAAAAACAAAAACATAAAAATTCAACAATATTATGACACTTTTGAGGTTAAGTCTCGTCATTGTACGTTTCGTTTTACGGAAGCATAAACTGCTATAGATATACTAGAGAAAATTCAAAGCACTAAAATGTTTTATTTTATTTATGTTGAAATATATATGTATTTCTAGTGATTTATATAGTTTTTAGTCATATTTAATTATAATACATATATTTCACTGATTTATATAAGGGCTATTTAAATTAGCATTAAGAATAATTTACAGACTATTACCGATAAGTGAAACCAAACTTGAAATGGCGCCATTTTTGGATTTTAGTCATCGTTTGCGTCCCTTGCAGTTGAGAGCGATTACGTACTCCTGTTTGTGAATCAACGTTTGACTACGAGTACAATAAAGTAACGAGCCTCCTGAGGTGTTGGTCGAGGCTCGTGGCTATTAAGCCATTGGCTGACACGACTATCGGTACAATGATCGCTGAGTCCACATCCCACATGTCGTCAAGCGGTCCGTGCATGGCTGCTCGAGCAGCTCTGTGCTGCCGGCAATACGGTGAACCTCGACCGCACGCCGACTGCATTTTTAGCTGAACTGCTTGAGCGGTCCGTATATGGCGAATGTCAATTTTGTACTGAAACTGCAGATCACCCAACAGCGACCGCTTGAAGCCGTCGCACTGACTGCTCCAAGCAGTCCATTTATGGAGGCAATATGGCTGCTTGTGAGTTTGAAAAAAAACAAAGATATCTTATTTCCTTCCAAAGCTAAATGAATGGTAGCCGGATAATATAAACTATTTTAATCAAAGTTATATAATTGCAATAAATGCGGTTTAATAATGACAATGCAATTTGGTGGTGTTGGCGTCGAATTAGATAGCGCTAGTTTCGTTGCAATGACAGTTTCAGTTGAACGTTGACTGTTTCAGTTGATCCTCCTATGTTCGAAGTGCCAATTACATATCAACACGTCGAACAGAGGCTTATGAAAAAGTTTGAGATTACTTGGAAAACTGGTATTTTATGTATGCAAAACCATCTGAGCTCTAATGATAGATGTACCAAAAAAAAAGTCAATCATTTAAAAGAAAAAAACCGGCCAGGAGCGTGTCGGGCCACGCGCAATGTAGGGTTCCGGAGTCGCCCGTACAACATGCGGACTAAGAAGGGGCTTTATGCTTGAACATATTAATTGAGATTACGGTTTAACAACAGCCAATAAAGTACCGGCATGACCCAACCATTGAAGGCGCGCACCTTGTTTCCGCCTGATAGAAGGCTATTAAACACCTTCTTCAGGCGGCCAAAGAAGCGCTCCGCTTGATTTTTATTATTATTATTGTTTTAATTTATTATAAGTTGTGTTTGATGCTCTTTCCATTGTATTCGTAATGACATGTGTTTTTATTTTATTTTTGTTTTATATAAACCTGACAAATGTAATTTTTGATAATTATTAATAAATAAACTAAACTAAACAAAATATTATTATGACATAAAAAGTTCTGCTATAAAAGGTGGACCCATTGGTCAAACGTGAGCCTAACTGTAATATCTCCACCTAATTTTCTGCTCTGTTCACAGCAAGAGTGCTCGTCGCAAGCGAATTGACGATGACTGTCTCATCGTAGGTCTGAGCCGTGACATGCTGAAAGCCAAAGATGTACCGCGAAAGATCCCCGATAAGCTCTGTCCATTGTCCCAAGAATACTACAAGAATGCTGTCGAAAGGGTAAATAAGATTATAGAATTTCTATCACCGTCTTTCGGTGAGAGAGGAGCTCGTGGGTAAGTAGGTTGATCGAAAGTTAATCTATGCTTGCCGAGGTCAGTCCGTGGGTCATTCATTATATACCGAAAGCCTTCCATATCGTGGTAAGCTCTTAGTTCCAGCTTTAATTCGAGGATCTGGTATGATTAACTGGATGTTGTACCTACTATTCTTTGATGATGACTCACAAATCGCAAGCTTAGCATGTAGAAAGTGACCTGAAGAAGTCGACATGGTAGTTTTTGAAGAAACATTTTGGCAACGCAATTAGAGAGAGGACAATATGTATGGAGCATCGTCCTCCTCGCGTCGTTTTACTCATTGCTGAGGTTCGTCATCTCCTGAAAGTGAAATAATTTTTGACTTGATAATGTTGCGCCACCTGTCCCTATCTTTGGCATCGTGGAGCGCGTCATGAAGCTTGTTGTTCAGCGTAGAGCGAATTTGGTCTGACCATCTGAGAGGACTACGACCTCTCGGACGTTTGCCCTCGACTTTGGCAGTAACCATCTATTGTTCGAGGTTATATCCGTCCTTCCTGGCTGTGTGACTGAAAAACTTCCGTAGGTACTCGTCACAGGCAGATGGTGTAAAGCCTGGTTTTTACTTTGAGTTTGCGTAGAATGGACTCGTTGTTGCGAATGTAGTCCATGGAAATCGAGGCATTTTACTCCAGCACCACTTCTCGATGACATCTATGCGACCTCGATCAGCCTTCTTTAAAGTCCACATTTCAGATCCGTATCTGAATAAGGAAAAGACCGAGGAGTTGACTAATTTTATTTTAGCTACCTGCAAGATGTTGTAGTCTTTCCATATTTTGTGCAGTAGGGTCATTTTTGGCCCTACCTATATGCCTTCTCGCTTCTTTTTCACAGAATCTTGTGTTGCAGATATTAAAGCACAGGTAAATAAAGTCCTCGAATGTTTCAAGAGTGCAGTTAGTAGGTTCTGTCTATTACCATTAGTTTGGTCTTGGAGTCGTTAATTTTGAGACTCAGTTCCAAGCTAATCCTTTCCATTCTATAAAAGAGCTGTGCCATTTCATTTTAATTGGCACTAAGCAGACGATACCACACTCCCGACTCTCACTCACTCACTCTCGTCTTCCGATTAGAGATTTTAGTGCCACCTATGGTGACACCACACTTTCAGCCTTCACATGTTCTTCTTATGATGACTCCATATCTGTTAAATAGAATGGGGCATAGGATGCAACCCTGCCGATCAAAGGCTTTGTTGTAGTAAATGAAACAAGATGATGGGAGTGTTGAATTCGCATGACTTTTCTATCAGTTGGCGAATATTTAAGATTTGCTCGCGATTCCCTTTGCTTTTTACAAAACCTGGCTGCTTCTGTGAGATTTTCCAGTCCAGGTAGTGTCGGACTCGGTTGTTTATTATAAGGAGCATCACCTTGCTCGTTTGAGATATGAGCGCTAAAGTTCTGTAGATGTCGCACTTAGAAGTGGTTTTTTGTGTAGAGGTAGGATAACAGATTTAGCCCAATCGCTGGGCCACTGTCAAGTACGCCATATGTTGTCGCTTATTTTGCGAAAGGCTTCCGCTCCTGGTAGCCCCATTGCTTTTATGATCTCCGCTGGTTGTTGATCCGGTCCGGGGGCCTTTTTATCCTTGAACAATGATACATCTCGGATAGCAATATCAGAGGTTCTAGACTTACGAGTATATCTTCCCATTTGATGGCCATGAGCGGCGGTACATGATCGTGAGGATTTTCGTTATTTCTCGTAGTATTTCCGCCATCGTTCTGCTAATTACTCCAGATCTTGAAACAGCGTGCCGTTTTCTTCCTCGATTACCCACGTTCTTGGTTTAAACTGCTTGCCAAGAAGTTTAACTTTTTTGAAGAGATCGGAACTTTGTATTTTTCGGTCATGATCTTCTATTTCTTGACAGATATGGTCAATGAATTTATTTTTCTCGCGACGGCAGTGTATCTGAATTCTACTGCTCAAATCTAAGTACTGGTCACGATTTTGATAGTAGTCGATAGTCTTGTTCGGTGCTGCCCACCTTAGCGTTCCAATCACATGACCAGGGGTAGCGGATAAATTCTCAACATGAGTTACCGCACCCCTGGGCACTCAGGCAGGCAAGGAACAGGGGTGGGTTTTAGTCAGTAAGAGTCTGACACCCCCTCCCGCTCCACCCAGAGCGGGAGATGTCATTGGATGATTTCCCACGCCGCCATAAAAAAAAGCGTTCCAATCACCGATTATCAAACTTATCTCCCGATTAAGTATTCTGGAAAGAGTCTGTTCAAGGCTGTTATAGAATTCATCGATAATTTCCTCCTTTGCACTTGATGAAGGAGCATAGAATACACTACGACAATGTTACAGTGCACGGGCGCGTGTTGAGTTTCAACGTCATTATCCTGTCAGCTAACGGATTAAATCCCAAAATGTGGTCATTAAGATGATGTGCGGCACCCAAACAGCGACTCCGTTGGTCCTGAAAAATATACGTTGTTTCCGTTGGGGGTGTTTCGCTGTCCTTGCCCGCTCAGTAGAGTTTCGGTCATACCGAGTAAGGCTAGGGGGTGGGCCTTTGCTTCCTTTTCCACAATGTCCAACTTTCCCGGACTCAGTAATCCACAAACATTCCAGGTAGATTGTTCGCCGTTGTTCTCGAATTCTAATTTTATTAATTGCTACACCGGTAATGTTTTGCTAACTAAAACCTGGTGAGACGTCCCAGTAGCAGCTTCGGTTGGCAATTGCACACTATTCGGCCTGGTAACCGAATGGCGCCGGTTGTTAAACGGATCGCCTAATAAACTCACTCCATTCATAAAATTTTCCATAGGAGGGATTTTCTTGGTGGCCACCTGATTCCTTCCACAACCATCTTTTTGAGGGGATTTAGGTCCTCACGGCTATGGGACCGTTCTATGCAATGATGCATGAAGTGGTTGGGTTAGTTAGCCGCCAATACTCGGCGTTGGGTATTTTACGGCTGGGTCGTTTTACTCCAGGCAAACCATAAAAATATTATATCCGTGATAATGTGTTACAGTAAAATTTCGTCACAAGGTAGATCGGTGACCTGGTGCAGGCCGCTTGAGTCCTTTGTTTACAAGAAGCACATGACCATTCGATTTGGCGACGCTTGAGAAGACCTAACCGGCTGAATTGATAATCATCCCCTTCTTTTGATGGCAAATATATATTAATAATTAGTTAAGTTAATCTGTTTGATCCAATACTCTGCTACGACAACAGCATCTGCTACCGCAGTTATTAAGAGGTCCTCACATTTACCGGTGACAGGGCTTGCAGCGTAAGATGAAAGGTGGGCCATGGTCTGCGGAGCGCCATCTGAGAACGCTCACTTGTGGAGATTATCTTAGCTAAGGCTGACATTAAGAGCGTTTACTCGATATATACATACTCACAAGTCCTTGTTCTTGGAAATGAGTAAACTGATTTCAATGAAACGTTCCTAATGCGGAGTCTGTTCCAACTTTTCAAGGTTGGCCACGGTAAAGCGCGTTTAGGCTTTTAATAAATTATAATGAATTATTAACACATTTTCAATAGTTTGCAGAAGATTATCCGAAACTCACAAAGATGTACATGTCAAAAGACATCGACCCGACGCCTGTTGAGAACGAGATCAAGGACTTAAACAGGACGGAGTATCTGACCAAGTACTGTTCTAGAGGTAAAGTTAGCTAGAGTTAAAAGCTTTTTTTAAAGTCTCCCACAGATAAGAGCAACACGCCAATGCGACAACGATGCAAAGAAGTTTGTTCAATCTGTAAAGCTATTTAAGAACAATTTCTATGCAAAAGCGTCGTCGCATCGTTGTCGGTTTTTTGCATCGCACCTGTTTGACCCTCAAATCAATAAAAACGAAGAAGTACGGTTGCCTTTGGACTTATAAACATCGAAACAGTATCTGCTGCTCATCATTCTTATTGTAAGTAACAGTGGGCACATTATAAGCTATCAATATCATACAAATTTATTTATTCTATTTTCGTTTTCACAGACTTGCCGTTCATGTCGGTGAACTTAGCCCGCCGTGCGCGCGCGCTGCAGACCCTGCGTCTACCGGATGACGTGTACATACCGGACACCACTCAGAAAGGCGCGTTTCGCCCCCCCAAGCCCGAGAAGTACGCGGACCCGCCATCAGCCATGTCTATGAGGCCGAAATACGACGATTCTCTGACGAGTTAGTATCTATATAATCGTATATTAATACGTGAATGAAAAACTTTCGACCCCTTCACGCGGACGGAGGAGAATGAAATTTGGGACAGTTTAAGTTTATATGGAGAAGGAGTTCAGAGAGATAATAATTTTATATAGTATGCACTAGAAATAAATTAAATAAAAAAAAAACATAACACTACCATGCGGTTGACATGTATTTGTATATATATACTCTTTTGTTTATGGTTCACAGTCATGTCATGTCATGTTTATGGTCTTTGATAATAAAACACTATTAAGTATATTACCATTTAAACTTAAAATTTAAAAGAATTATGGTTGAATTTCGGTCACCGGGCGACCATAAGTTTTACGAGTATATTAATGGTAGAAACCCTTGGCATCGCCCCAGTGCGAGAAGAGATATTAAATATTTCTCGGGGTTGATCAGAATCTTCTCCTTAGCGTATCGATGGCAAAATTTAGTTTTTGGCTCAGTATTAAGCCACGGTAGCAGCATTAGCTGACGAAGTCATCAGGTCCTCATATGTACAACAGGCGACAGGGCAAACGAGGCAAGATAAGATGTGGGCCATGGTTTGCGGAGAGACGCCGCATAAACATCGAAATATTAGAATCTTGATTGCCGTCGTCTATTTTAGGAAGATGGGACTATTTTCGTATACTGACTTGTTCGTCGGTTTTAATTGAGATTGTTGGTAACTCCGATAACGATAGGTCTCTTTTAAGCTCGAAACCAAACATTTGTCAACGCTTAATGGGTTTTTCTGGGTTTTTCTAGACTCATAATAGAGTAAGGGAATCCATTACTTGGCGTTGTTTAGCGGTTTCATAGCTTTTTGAAGTGAAAACTTCTTTACGATTCGTTCACTCCTCAGCAAAACACGTCGTTTTTCTGAGGAGTGAACGCAAGTGCACCGTCACGCTCGGGTCAGTGACGCTGAGTCAGGTCTACTTGGCATCAAGCGCGCTCGGATTACAGAGACACTGAATCGTGTACACTCGGTGCCAGTCGTCATATACATTTTTTAGAATTAAAATCTTTTTAACAAAAAATTAAACCGACGAAAAATAACTAAACTGTGTTTTTTATATTTAACTTGTAATTGTTTAAGAAAGGTATGGTTTCCATTATCAACTCATGATGTGATGATTCCTAAACGCAAATACTTGATTATTGATTAAGTTATGAAAAGTAAACAGAAACACTATTCGTGCCCAAAATTTTCGAGGGTTTCTCTCAGTTTTATCAGGATTTCATCATCAGATCCTTACTTCCTTGACATGGGATCACTCTTGAAGCATATATAACAAAAAATAATTATCAAAATACTCGTATGTTTATAAACAGTGATCGGAGTAGGTAGATTGATTTTACGTACTTGCATCATGAATAGTCATAGAAATCATAACATGGATAAGCCTTTTTTCCGGGATTTCATTTTGGTACTCACGGGATTGAATCAAATATTGTGAATGTAAAGATTTTTAAACTACTACATTTGAAATTTATAGAATGCGATAGTTGTTTAACTATCGCATTCTATAAATTTCACAAAAATATGTTATCATCATCATTAGCCTTTTAATGTCCCCACTACTGGGGCACAGGCCTCCTCTCTGTGAAAGGGTGTGGGCCATAAACCACCACGCGGGCCCAATGCGGATTGGTGGATGTCACATGTCTTCGAATTTTTGGTTCTAACATGCCGGTTTCCTCACAATGGTTTAGTATACTATGAGCTAAACTAAACTGAACTATGTTATAGTGTACCTAAACAGAAGTGCCTATGTACCTGGCTGGAAAAACTTTGTGATTATTACCCACAGGGAGGCTCGACTTTGTTTTCAGATGTGGCTATTACAGGGTAAACCTAAATCCGGACATATTTATAATAAAATGTGTAAGTCTAGGAAATTATTTAAATCAAAATTAAAATACTGTCAAAACAATGAGAATCAGAGCCTTTAGACAAAATACATTTCTGTTAATGTTAACGCTAACGTTTCATGCAAAATGTATGGCAACGATATTACTGGGCGTGAGTCACGTGACAGTTCTCTCTGCAGGTAATGTCCTTGCCATACATTTTGCATGAAGCGTTAACGTTAAAAGAATTTTGGCGAAGGGGCTTATCAGAATGGACGATGGTTTTAAACGTTTGTTTAAAATTGTTTTTTTCTTATTTATCAAGTGAATCTTACTTTTGTGCGTCCATTCGAAACTTACAAATGACTAATTTAGTAGTTATTTCTTGCAACATTTTTATTTGCTGTTTGTAATTATTATTTAGTATATTCTTGAATAAATAAATAAAAATAACTTTTTATACTCCTTAATATTTTTTCTCATTCAGTGCATGCATACTTTTGCCGAGTTATTCCTACTATAGTACTCCAAACTAATTGGGAAAAGGATAGGCATACTATTATTTTATAGTATACCTATCCTTTTCTTGGAGTCGTTGCAGTGTCCACCTCTTCCATCTTTTACTGTTTCTCTTCATTAATATTAAGTAGGTACATATATAGAGGGTGCCAAAGAAACATGAGACTTGACCTGTGCTGCCCTTGCTCTTTCCGCCACCCGCTGTCGTTGACAACCGTTGTCAGTAGGATAGCGGAGAGGCAAGTCCCATCTTTCGTCGCACGCACGCACATGTAACTATTATTAGTAGAATCCCACTTTACGTTTGCAACGTTTTTATTCAAGTTTAGCCATGTAGTTTTCTTTTTATTATAGAAGGCCGATCACATATTCTATTAAATAGACAGCAAAAGGGTTAAACATTCCTTACTCATATTGATATATTCTTCATCTTACACATTTCAATATTTGAAATTCCTAAAAAAAATCCTAAAAATCTTAATTATTACAAAATCCCGGAATCCCGGAGGCATATCCATATTAATATATACGTGCCAGTTCATTGACCCCAAATCAATCTACCTACTCCGATCACTGTTTATAAATAACGGAGTGAGGGCTGAACAGACAAATATATATATATGTGTGAATTGAAAACCTGCTCATTTTTTATTTCGTCGGTTAAAAATTAGAAGTTTTCATTTCTATCGTGTGGTCACATACCCGTTTTATTGTTAAATAGGTTCTGGTCCATAATCACCAATGTAATTGAAGTTTTCATACTATCCAGCTTGTTTTCCACTACCTTCTCTTATTCCTTCTTTCTGTTTAGGGCTTACTAAGGACTAGTCTTTAAAAAAGACCAATGTGTCTTCTTTACCTAGAACCTTGATTAAATTACAAACCATTATTCTATTTCGCAGAGGAGCTCCGCCGCATTCTGCGAGTGAACACAGGAGAAACAACTTATGGCTCGTGCCATGGCCTGCTCGCCAAGGTCGTGCTGGAGAAGAACCCCTTCGGCAAGCCGCGCAAGGAGCCGAGATATGGCCGCTGGAAAAACCCTTACATGTTCACTTATAGAATCTGACTGGTTGAGTTGACGAATAAAATTGTTGTTGAGGAAGTATTGGTTTTATTGAAAAAGTAGTGGAGGCAGACCACAAAGTCTGCTGACTGCGATAGAAATATAAAAGGTGCTTGTTGTAGATCTTCTGGCCACGAACCAACAAGCTACTATCCCTATCCCTACCAGGCAGGCATTTTAATCGTAGATTTATCTAAAATACACCTACGATGAGTGCTTGACAAGTATAAAGAGAAGTAGAGCATAAAAAGAAAATAGGAAATTTAAGAGAGGAGTCTAAATACTTCGCGTTTCTGTAGATATCCTTTCGGGAAAAGACCGGCCGAGTGCGAGTAGGACTAGCGCACCGAGGGTTCTGTACAAACTTTAGGTACTTTGCCGTTGGAAAACTGCTGTCGCGATACATTATAGTTAGTGGTCTAAACTGATCACAACTGCTAACTGCAAATAAGTTTATAATGCAACATAATTGTTCTTTGTGATGAAACTACTTTACGGTTTTTGGGATTTTTCCTTTTACTTGTGGTGTAAGACATTTCTTCTTGCCAGTTCTTGCAGAAATGGTTGTAGGTCAACGCGAACGAAGAAAGAAAAGGAAAAAAGCGAGTGTCAAATTCAACTTTTAATTGGCCTTCATTATTTCATTTTTGTTATGTATGTAAGTCTTCCAAAAATAATAAAATAAATAAATATTATGCTGCATAAACGACCGTATGTTTTAATTGCGTTGATTTGTATTTTAATATCACAGCTCCAAGGGATATATGACTTATACGTATATATACAGTACTTGATATTAATTAATTTCAACTTGATACCTCCACGCGTTCCTGACAAAAAGGGTCTTGACAGACAGACAGACAGACGGACAACGAAGTGATCCTTTATGGGTTTGTTTTATCCTTTTGAGGTAAGGAACCCTAAAAAAGGCCGTTGAGTAATTTTTTTTACTTCCAAAGACAAAACGCTTTCTACTAGGACCTTCAAGGTTCTTTTACTTCAACGATAAACAAAAAAAACAAAAATCGAGTCATCCGAGTCATATTCACCCTGTCAATAGCGTCATTTTGGCGACAAGTTTTAATAAATTCTAAATTCCTGTGTAGAAAACAAATAAAAATATATGTTAGCTTTTTAGGCCTCATCACAAAATTGCCGGTAGGAACGAGAAATGGGAATTTAAAAACTCGCGTTAATTTGGCACTATGGATCACTACCTGACTACATATCGGAAAGACTACCTCTGGCCGAACCTGCCAGGGTCCCAGTCTGCATCTTCGGCAGCTCCTGGCTCAGGCGGTGAAGGACATTACGCTGAGTAAGGATAGTACTGATTTTTCTAGGATGACATGAAATAAAAATAAATAAATAAAAATATTTTACTTCAGACCTTGATCCTTAAGATGTTAGTAATAATAATCCTCCCGACCGAATTTCGATCATGGTGGCCAATCTCAACTGAGATTAGTCCGGGGAGAGATCGGGCGCAGGACTAATGGCTTTACATGCTTTCCGAGTCACAGGGGTGTCACACCACCAACTTCCAAACTACAGGCAGCTACTGAGTTATTCCTAATGGAGAAACCCAATAGCACTTTTTGCCTAAGCCGGGAATCGAACCCAGTACCTCACGCTCAGCAGTCGCGCTTGCGACCACGAGACCAACGAGGCAGTTGATGTTAGTAATACACACGCCACTTAAAAGCTATGTTAGTAACAGACACAATACAACACAGATTTTAATTTATATATTTGTTGCGCTCACCTGACGCACCAGGGACATGCACACTTGTTACATACACGTGTGCATGTCCCCGGTGTGTTAAACGCACAGCGTCCTACCCAAATACGTGATGGCGCAATACAGCTTATAATCACTAATGACCCACACTATGTCGTTGACGCTCGCACACACTCTGAGCATCATAGATACCGTCCTCTGCCGAAGGATGGTGTTAAAGCCATCAGTGTGGGCTTCGGAATACATTCTTGATGCACTGCAGTAGCGTGGAAGCCCCAACAGCCTGAAGGGTGTTATACTGAACTGTGAGGGCGTTTTATGCCCTTTGCGTATATCGAACCCACAGGGTACATGTTCAAAGACTGGTAAAGAACCTTAAAAAGAGTTATTTTTACTGCTACAGTGTACACCGTGCCAACATAATATATTCGTCTTCTTCGTCTTTCATGTCCTCAGTGACTATATGCCCTGGGTATTTAAAATCCAGCACCATTTCAAGGGTCACCCTACGCACACGCCTTTTAGCCTAGCTGGTGGGATGTATGCTGGTTTTTTACGCTTTACCCTGAACACAAGTAGTTTACTTTTTTTAATATTACATACAAGTCCATGCACTTCTGCTTATGCCTCGCAGACCGCCAAAAATTTCCTGAGTGCACTAATTGACGGACTCAACAGCATGTCGTCCGCATAACTTATAGGTACTGTACTGCAGGGCTCCAGGAGCGTTCTTGTAGCTTAGAGAGCTATCTCACTCGCTGGCTGCGAGAGTCTCGTGTAAAAGAGTGACTGATTTTACTGGGTAGTGTGAGGAGGTAAACGACGGAGATATCGCGCACTGGACTTTTAAATTCATTCAAAATTATAAAAGTACCTCTTCGACCGGGCGAGCTAAACTAACTCTTTAAAGAATCGCAACGTTCCAATAAAACTATTTTAATCTTAATATTCGAACGACTCTCCAAAAGTTATAGCTGCCAGCAAAGCCTACATGCCGTCTGTGTGTACATGCGCTACCGTACCTACTGTTGACACACAGACCATAAATAGAAATAAATAGAACAGCCACCCTGTGTGCTACTGAGTTAGACAGTCAGCTGGGTTTACATAAAGGTTGAAAAGAACTGGCAAAAGGTATAAGAACCTAATTCTAGGTTAATTATATCAGCACATAACCAATTTTGTTCCAAACAAAAAAATATCATTTCTCTTCCAAAGAGTTCCCCAGGATATATTATGAGCATTAAAGTCCCCCAACATGTACCTAAACATTCTCAATATTACTACTTTCTATTATAGCTGCTATTTTACTTAAACAGTCTACGAATTCGAAGAAATTGTTAGATGAATCAGTGGGCATTTAAACATTAAAAATCAAGCTAGACCGATCCAAGAATTTAACTTTAATAGCAAAAACGCGATCACTACTCCATGAAATAAAGGTCACTGAGTCAAATTCGTATTCCGCCACAGTAAGGCAACACTTTCGTACGGACGACCTTGTTACACCTGTGTCCATCGCACTGACTTAGCCAAAGAAACTAAAGTATTTGTTACTTCCCCTAAGCACGATATTTCACTAGGTTTTAACCAAGTCTCTTGAAGCCCTATCACATCAGCATCACTGCTTAACATCTTAACACATTCAAGGGTGGAAAGGAACCAATTCCCATACGACGTATTTAGACTATATAGTCCGAGTAGGAGTTGGTGACTTTCACCCGTGTTAAACACTTTACTTTCCATTTCGAATAAAAGGGAAGTAAAAATAAATAAAATATACGTCTATAAAACCGAATTTTGAATTTCGGTATATCTTACAGAGTTGGTATCCCGCTAAATTATAGTAGGAGTGAGGCGCATTTATTTTAACAGTTACAAATCACAAATATTCCTTGATACTAAATAACAGTTGTTCCTGTGATATCATATATCTCTTAAAAATATCACACAAAATTCACTACATTCTAAAGTAATAACAGCCGCACAGGTCAATCCATCAGGTTACGCTACGCTTGCCGGGGTTGGTCCATAGATGGGTGACCATCTTTACATACCGAGACTCCTCCGTGCCTCGAAAAGTACTTTAAGCCGTTGCTCCCGGCTGTCAATCATGAATCTTTGACAGTCGTTAAGGGTCGTCAGAAGCCCGAGAGTCTGACAACCAGTCTTACCCCTTACGATACCCCTTGTATCGCATTACCCAGTAACTGGGTTGTGGAAGTCAGATAGGCAGTCGCTCCATGTAAAAAACTTGTATTCAGCTGCATCCACGGAAAAACTTGAAAATTAAAAAAAAAGTTTTTTAACTGTACCGTGACATATCAAATGAAAGGGCTTACTGTAAGGGTCTCAAATATTATTATTTTATAATAAATAGTTTTCAAATTACTTTAAGAAAACAGTTTTTAAATTACTACTGAGCCTAAAATTTATAAGAAAATACACATGGTAGTTTTATACTTATAGATTACAGGAAAACAAATTTAAGAAGTGTGTGGTTAAAAAAAAAATATGTTAAAAAAGTATGATTCGTTCGGAACTCTGTGTGCGAGTACGATTCGCACTTGGCCCGTTTTCAAGCTTGCAACTACGGTGTTATGTCTGAGATAACTCAATCAGTGGAGAAGTGTGGTGACGTATCAGTCCTTCACCAGCTGAAACACGTCAACATCCCCCTAGCTATAAGCAATAGAGTTACGATGTTCAAGTCCTAAGAAAGTCGATTTTGGAGTGAATCCTGTTTTAACCATAATTTTAATTGTTCTTATATTCGTAGTGTGCCGAAACTCTCAGGCCAGGAGTTAGCCTTCTACCAAGCATGCATGCAGCACACTCGACCACCAGACTGCCGGTGCCCCCAGTACTCTGGCGGCGAGATGCCCCAGCTTCCACCAGGGAAGGAAGGCGGTTGGAGTCGGAATGAGGTAGATATTCAGCTAGCATTATTCATAGGTAAATGTAGTGGCTTAAAAGTTTGAAATCTGAAGATCTATTCCCGAATTGAAAGAGATTATGACATTAACATAATCTCTTTCAATTCGGGAATAGGTAAACTCTTGTGTACCTAGACTTTTCCCTGAAAACATTGTCTAATCAGGGAACACTCCCAAGACCAGTGATCTCATGGTCAAGGCCAATGACCTTATCTCAAACATGAACTTTCCCTTATGGTTAATGTGAATAAACTCAAGTATATTCACTTTAATTAAGGTAAAGTAATTAAGGAAGATTCTTAGGGAAGATCATTAAACATGATCTCAAGGTCATTGACCTGGGCTTAAAGATCCTTGAAAGTTACGGAACCAATGACTTAGGGTTCTCTGCAAACGGGCGGTACTACGTGCGACGTCACTCGATGCACGGCAGTGACGAGCGGAGTGTTCGCGCAGGCCGGTGGCGGCGCAGGTGCCGGCGTCAAACATGACGCGCTTTCACGAAGACTTGCCGCCGCTCGGTTTTTGAAACTCCTTTGTTATCGGCCGCGCTTGCCGCTTCCGCCACTGCCACCACCGCCGCTGCCGCCCTGCTTAGTCTGGTATTCGAATTTACCTAATTTTATGGAAATTAACCCGTCAGGCCCCGGAAGTAGTTGTAGAAAAATATGTTAGAAAATGTTAAGACTTTCGAGTGTGTTTAGTCAGCCTTTTACGTTTCTACAGCTTACTTTCTGTGACTGTGGATTTTGCTCTACATACTTATTTTTTTTTTCTTGTTAGTTGGCTAGGTCCCTGACTAACAATTTGTTTGTTAAAGTTGATTGGCAAGTGACCACTGTATCTTGATAAGATCTTGTTATTAGATTTTAGCTAACATTTCACTTTTTTAGATTATGGGACCGATGTTAGATCCAAAACTGTACCCGGTGCGGGTTGCAGCAGCACCTGAAACACCCACATCTCGTTACGACCAGCCCAATGCGTTCTTGGATAAGGTAAAATCCTTTATTATTTTCATTTGATGTTAGTTAGTAGAACTCTGTTGAATTAAAATCTACCAGCTTTCTGTAGTATAGTACGAACCGGAAGGAATATAATGAAAAATAATGATTTTGACCACTATCTTTTATTATTGTTACGTCGACCGTATTACACTAGAACGTTCGAGAAAGTGATTGAAGTTTCGGATAAAAGATTCTAGTACGTTGGAGAACATTCCATTATGGTACTCTGTAGAAGTTCATAGATGTTTCTAGAACTATAGGATAGTTCGACAATGTTCTGGAAACTTCTACAGGGTGTAACGGAAAGGTGTGGTCATATTTTAAGAACTGCATCTGCCCATCGATATGAACAACTTTCTTCAAGGAAACCTGAGAAAATTCTCAAAAAAATTCTTACCTCCCATATAAATATCGATCAGCTGACGATAGCTTTGTATGGAAACTCCAATTCTTTTTTTGGAATATTTAATTTTTTCTTAGAGAAAGTTCTTCATATCAACGGGCAGAACCGGTTCCTAAAATATGACCACACCTTTCCGTTACACCCTGGATAACTGTATAAATAGGCCGGGCAGGCGGCGAGTGAGTCAGTCTGTTTTCGACTACGGATGCGAACTGAAGCGATTACAAAGCGATTACGAAGAGAATAGTGATTATTAGCGAATTAGTGTTTGTGAAAATACATTGTTCAAGTTACTATAGGATATTTGGTTAATTAATCGGTGTAAAATAATCTATCCCATAACCAGCTCGTAACATTATCTTGCATTGCACATTTGCTCTGTCAGTAGTGGGACAACACTGGTTAAAAATAAATAAACCAAAGTCAGACCTCAAAGCGTTAGATGGTTCGCATTATCAAAAATAATAGTACCTAAAAGCATCTAATAATTTTAAATTTAATTTGTTACGGGTCAGTATCGTTCTTTTTTCTTCCATATCGACGGTGAAGTGCCAATACCTTCTAACTGACATTTTGCGGGATAATCAGTTTTTAATCACTTTGAAGTTAAGGGCGTTTTTCGCATGTATTAGTGAAATCTCCTAAGTGTATTTCTAGTTGCAACTGAACTAAATTAAAATGAGGAAATACCTCCTAACTAAACCAACGTGTCTGTTTTATGACATTACCACTCTACTTTTATGGTACACTACTACACTATAATAAAATATCATAATACAACATAATAATTAAATCGTATGTTACTATTTTTCTTGATAAATAAATAAATAATTTTCAGATTCTCAAGAGATTAACCGTTTTTTTCGAATCTTGTAAATTCTTGACTTCGTCAGTTAGGAGTTATTGGCACTTCGCCGTCGATATGATTATCTAGACGATCTGTAGGTGCCGTAACCACACAATCCTTCACCTAACAGTTTCTGAGTCTCATGCTCCTATGCATCCTCCTCCATTAAAAAGGGAGGATCCTCCGACCAGACGGGTGTTGTGTCTAGTGGCAAACTGCCAGATGGTGTTTGTTGAGCTGTTGTATTATGTTCAAATCGCGCGGAGAATTTTTATGGCGTGATGTGTGACGTCAGGTCTAACGCCACATACCAACAATTAAAAAAATATTTATCTGTTCTTCTGTCCCGTTCATCTAGTTACAATCGAAGTACCCGATGCTGTACAGCATCCTGCAGAACGAGGCGTCTCCAGAACTGAAGCAGAGGATAGACCGGGACCGGAATAAGACCACGTACCAGGTCGATTTCTGCGAAGCAGGTATTTTTGCAAGTGTTTTTTAAGCTCTATGTATCATCGACGTCATCAACCGATCACAAATCTTGAAAAAAAAAACAACTAACACTGTTCAGACTTGGAGTCGAACACAGGCCTCCAATTTAGGAAGTCGAACACAGGACTCTAATCTAGGAGTCAGACACAGGTCTCAATTCTGGGAGTCGAACAAAAGACTCAAATGTACGAGTTAAAAGAGAACAAAGCATTCCAATCTTGGAGTCAAATACAGGACTTCAAACTAGGAGTCGAAGTTCGAACATAGGACTCCAAACTGAATAGTTCTGCTAGTAGTACGATAATGAGGCAACCGAAACCTGCCACTATACGGCACACATTTTATAAAAAATATCTTATGCATGCTATATGTGATCCAATAGTTTTCTGTAAAAGACTGCTTTAATTACGATAATACGTGACATCTACGGTATACTAATACGTTTTACGGTGTGCATGTATAATATGTATTCTATCTTATCACTATTTTCACCAGGTCCTGGCGCCAAGTTCGAAGGTCTCCAGCGCGCCGCAGACGAGAGCGGCACCGGTCCATGTGCGCAGCCCATGCGTCTGCCTGGAGACCCATGCCGGGTGGGGCCCAAGCCGGGACAGAAGTCAGCGCCCAAGACCATCTCCAAGCAGGCGGGTGCCAACGCCGCCAGTGATTCTAGAGCGAAATGCGGTAAGATATCTCTAGACTGCTTTTAATTTTAGCAGAAACATAGAAACATTGCGTTTATGCTAACGGCAAATACGTAATAGTATCTCTATGCCATCCTTCTATCCTATCCTATCCTACTAATTTATGCAAAAGGATGTATGTTTTTTATTAAATCAGCCAGAACGGCTGAATCTGATCTGAATGAAATTTGGCACAGAGATAGGTTGTAGTCTGGAATAGCACATATAAGCTATATTAATTATAAATGTGACTATAATTTTGTGGGGAAGTACTAATTTCACGCGGGTGATGCCGCAGGCAAAAGCTAGTAAAATTTACTGACGCCATTGTTATTATTATTAGCAACAAGTAGCCTTAACTGTTTCATTGACTGGGAACTGCCATAAGAAAACCATTTTGTATCTCGGATGAAACTTCTGGTTGTAACCCCTAAGCACATCTTGAGGAAGACCTTTTACATCTTCGCTTAGCTCAAAATACCATACTCTAAATATAACAAGACTTTTTTGCTCTCAGAAATAAAAACTTTTGAAAGTTCCTAAAGAGTACAGGTGTACAGGACCTTATTGTAATGATGATAATTATCTTGGCAGAAACAAGTGCAGCGGTGCCACCCCTCGGCCGGACGGAGTACCAGGACGGAGTGTCGAAGCTGGGAGCCATCATCATGCGAGACAAGCTGCATCGGAAATAATCTACAACATTATATTATACAGAAGATTCTGGAGTACAGGAGCAATCATGTCATAAACTGTTTGGACGACTTACTTCCTGGTGTCGTTATTTTCTTTCTAAATATAACTGTTTTTATTCAGCCTTTGTTGTGGTGTCTGCTGGGCAAAGCTCTCACCCATTCTTTTCAGTTCCTTTGTTGTGGTGCCTGCTGGGCAAAGCTCTCACCCATTCTTTTCAGTTCCTTTGTTGTGGTGCCTGCTGGGCAAAGCTCTCACCCATTCTTTGTTGTGGTGCCTGCTGGGCAAAGCTCTCGCCCATTCTTTTCAGTTCCTTTGTTGTGGTGCCTGCTGGGCAAAGCTCTCACCCATTCTTTTCAGTTCCTTTTATCTTTTGCTGTCTCCGGACAACCTGACAGAATCAAATAGTGTATTTTTTTTACCTCCATGTTCTGATACCTACTCTGTGACGACGATTATAACTTACGCCTACAAAATTCGGAACCTCCCGCTTTTAGCAGTCCAGGTCCACCCAAAGAAGTAGTTAGATACCTCATCATCAGCCTTTTAAGGTCTACTGCTACTGCTGGGGCATAGGCCTTCTCTCTGTGCGAGGGTGAGGGCCGTAACTCACCACGCGAGCCCAGTGCGGGTTGGTGGACGTCACATGTCTTCGAATTTTTGGTTCTAGGACATGCCAGTTTCCTCACGATGTATTCCTTCACCGTTTCGAGAGCAGCGGTGATGTATTATTTACACAGAGTAAAGCGCCTGTCTGGGTTTGAACTCACGACGTACAACTTATCAAGTCGCGGGCCGTTAATTATTATTAGTTGAGATTTGTTAATCCGTTTTACAAAGTAAATAAACACTCTATTCTTAAAGCAATACAGTTCGACTTTGTACTAACAAATATTTAAATTTCTCGCCTCAAACATCTACGCGCATCTAGACCTTTTACAAGATGGGCAGAGCGTGAATAGAAATTTTACCATAGATATTTCAATTCTCGGCCATCCCATTCACGATATATTATTGTAGTCTTTGCATCCACGCCTCGCCTCGCCGGTGTAAAACTACCTTCAGACTGCCCGACTAGGTGGTTTCTCTTTATAGACTACTATATATAACTAGAGAGTCCTCTCTTACCTCGAAGTCAAACGGAAAACGCCGATTATGTCAAAGCGCACCAACTTGTGACGTTGCAAAAACGTCATTCTTAATTCTAAAGAAAATATAACAAAAATATAGAATTAAGGATGATTCATATTACACCGTGTCGCCACCGGGCCACGATTGTTGCATACCAATTGCCAGTCAAACAATTGCACGGTCAAATATCTATAGTATACTTTTTGTATGAACTGCACGGCCAGGCCACGGTGGCGACACGGTGTAACGTGAATCATCCTTTATATGTTCTCTCTGTAAGCCATGGACTAGCTGACCTACTGATAATAAGCCCACACTCAAATAATAACGTGGTTTTGCATAGACATCATCGAATCACTACATGGTAACTGATAAGTCTTAACTACACCGCGGGTGTTATAGTGAGTCTTGTTTTGGCTAAACAACTTACAACAAATATAGGTGAAATGGAAACAGGGAAAGACATACTCCCATAAAACAATGCAAACTGATAAATATTCGTCACTTTGAGGGCCTCGCGCTGGAGATCAGCTCGCCGCGCTTGTACAGCATGCCGGCAGCCGCTGACGACGTTGACGCGCATGACTTCACTGACGCCGTTGACTCCTAGCGTGAGCTGGTGGTCTCTAGGCGAGTGGAGTATTAAAGTAAAGCCCTTATGTTTTCTCTACTTTAAACAAACTAATAATAAAATCATACTCATAAAAATCATCAATTAAAAGTATGAACAGTAATTTCCCATCGAGTTATCATTTGGTGATAATATATGTAACCCAGAGGAAGGAATTTGTGAGCTTTTTGCTAATTACTTTCGCACAACCTTTCTGGATGATTCCTTCCCAAGTTATAGCTGTGGTCCGAACGGCTGTGTTTTCAACTGTGATTTATGTACAATTGAAATTGATATAGCGATCGTTCATAGGCATGTATAGTCCCTTGACTTAACTAAATCTGCTGGCCCCGATGCCCTACCTGCTGTTTTCATAGTTAGGTGTGCTGAAGAACTAGCTTTACCTGTACCACTTCTATTTAAAAGGCCGGTATCTGAAGGTATTGTACCTTTTTGTGGATATCTGTTTTTCTATCTCCCATCCATAAGAAGGGTGCTGAAGACAAAATTGAAAATTATAGGCCAATTTCAAAGCTCTCTCTGTAAACTAAAGTATTGGAACGCATAATTTACAGTATGTTTTCTAACTTCTGTCCTCAACAACACGGGTTTCTGAAAGGAAGGTCTACAGTCTCTAACCTAGTTCTGTTCACAAATCTGTGAACATAATCATGTTACTGAGTACATGGATGATGGATCCCAGGTCGATGAAATTTATACCAATCCGTATTGAGCCCGCGTAGTGGATTACGGCTCACACCTTCTCACAAAGAGGAGGCCTGTGCCCCAGCAGAGTGGGGACATTAAAAGGCTGATGATGATGATGATAGTACTATCATCATCATCATCGGCGGCTTTCGATAGGATCGACCATGACATTCTACTGAGGAAGCTTTTCAACTTGCGAATTAGGGGAGACCTATACACAAGCAATGATATCGGCGAGTGCTTCAAATATTCTAAATACCTAATGTTTGCAGATGACATGAAAATCTATTATCAGTTAAGAGTTTAAATGACGCTAGACTTTTGTAGACTGACATATCTAGATTAGAAAGCTATTGTAGAATAAATAAATTAGATCTTAACATAACGAAACGCTTAGTTATAACCTTCAAGTCATATTTGACTCACGGTGGAGCATACGGTGGAGGTCTGCTCCGCTTGGGCGGAGCACCGCCGTGTCCTCGTGGATGCGATAGGTGGCGGCGACCTCTCGCGCCCGGCCCTGGTTCAGATCATGATACGGAGCGAGAGGGAATGGGAAGCAGTCTCCGCCTTCTGCGAAGCAGTAATGCTCGCGAAGGCGGAGGCGGGACGCGAGAGGGAAGCTCAACGGAGTGGTCCTTACGGCCCCGGCCGCAACCACCGCAGGAGAGGTACTGGGCGTACTGGGTGTCGGACGTCGCGAGACGATCTCCGGCCACCGTAGACCCGGGCCTGCGGACGGCGAGCAGTAGGTAGCTCGCCGTCCGATCAGCACCAGGCCCGTGAGTCGACTACGCGTAGTGTTCCACGCGCGCCTCCAAAGAGATTAGTGTCAGCCACCACTGACGGGGCCCATCGTGGCCGGTGCCTGCATGCCTAGGGGTAGCGGATAAATTCTGAAAATGAGTTACCGCACCCCTGGGCACTCAGGCAGGGAAGGAACAGGGGTGGGTTTTAGTCAGTAAGAGTCTGACATGCCCTCCCGCTCCACCCAGAGCGGGAGAAGTCATTGGATGATTTACAACCCCCCCCAAAAAAAATAAAGTCATATTTGACTACTCAATTGATAATCAGCCTTTAACTCGAACTCATGTCACCAGGTATATCAGTAGCTCACCTTTGAGTATCATGTCGACCATATCGCCTAAAAATGATCCAAAGCTTTGGGTTTCATTATCCGTAATGCAGGTACATTTAATAAAATAAAAACATTAAAAATACTGTAAGTATTGTGCTTACATCCGTAGTCATCTCGAATATGGTAGTCAAGATTGGAATCCGAATTATGCAGTGCATTCGGACAGATTGGAACGAGTAAAAACGAAATTCACTAGATACTTTAGTTACAAATTTAAAATCCCTTATCTGAGTTACAACGATAGATGTGCTCGTTTCCACTTACTTCCACTTGTAACTCTGAGGAATATAAGTTACATACGTTTCCTAGTGAAAATAGCACAGTCAAGGATTGAACGTCCTGAACTATTTTTTAAGCTGTCTTTGAATGTTCCTCCTCGACATTCTCGTTTAAGATAATTATATAAATGTTTCGTGCTCCTTACGCTCGCACAGTTCACCGTAACAACTCTTACATGATTCGCTCAGCCAAAGTATTCAACAAAATTGTTAACGATGAACACCTTTCAATAGATTTGTTTGCAAGCAGCTTATCGACCATTAGTATTTCTTTATCCAAACACTATATGGTTTCTGAAGGTTTATAATTGTGGTTGCGCATGCATTTCTACCTACGCAGGTACTTTAATATTTAATTGAATGTTAAACTAAGTTAGTGTTGGTGAATAGGTTAAACAGGGTTAAACGATTTTACAACTTTTACAACAATACTCTATTGCTAATTGCGGAGGCTTGTTGTGAATTACCTAGGATTTACCTTAGTAATACTCTTGGATTAACAGCTTTAATAGAATAAAAATAAATGAAATCAGTTGGCCATATCTATAGCTGACCTACTGATACCTAAACTTTTTTTTTTTGCTTTATACCTATACTTGGGTTATGGATGACATAATTATTTTTATTAGACAGAAGAACTTCAAAACATTGAGCTCATCTAGATTTATAATACTTAGCCAACTTCCCCAAAGCTCAAAGGAACCAGGAATTCACACTTCAATAAAACACTGTTATACTGATAAATATTAGTGTATGTGTTTAAAGTGAAATATATCGTCACGTCGAGGGCCTCGCGCTGGAGATCAGCTCGCCGCGCTTGTACAGCGTGCCGGCGGCCGCTGACGACGCTGACGAGGATGATGCGCCTGACGTCACTGACGCCGCTGACTCCTTGCGGGAGCTGGTCTCTTGTCGGGAGGAGCTGCGCGTGCGCACGGTGGTATCGTCGTGCTGGCGCAGCATGACGGCGCGAGCGTCTGAAGTGTTACGCTCTCTATGGAAAAAGAAAATGAGGGCTAGGTAGCTGCAAACCGACTGAGATATCGTGAAAAGCAATGCTTGATATACCTGATTAAAATTTTTAGTCTTGAGATCTTTAAAAATCTTTAGGTTGAGATTTTCTTCAGAGCCATTTCTAAACAAAATTTCATCACTGATTGTGTCTAAACTTGCAAGAGAGGCAATTTAAAGTGTTTGAAACAATCATTTTTCTATGTCAGTTTTACTTCAAGGTCAACAAGAATAAAAATTACAATTCAAAAGACTGGAAGCTTGGCTTAGACTAGATCCTGTGGCCACAGTGGATCTAGTGTGTAGGGCTTTTACAGACTGAAGTTTTTTGCACAATTTAACCATGGAACTTACCTGCTAAGCGCCATAAGTCTGTCAAGATCAGGTGAGGGGCGCCTCAGCTCTGCTGCTGACGTCAGCGTCACACGGAGGGGCGCAGGAGCAGGGGCGGTCGCAGAGGCGGAGGACGCGGGGGGCGGAGACGCGGGCGGCGACGACGTCGCGGACGCGGACGCCGGCGACGAGGAGCCCACCGCCGAGTCTCGTTTGTTGGAGGACTTATTGGAGGACTTGTTGGAGGACTCGGAGCCCGACGTGGAGCGGCGGCGCGGGCCCGAGCGAGGCCCCCGCCGGCCGCCGCCACGGCTGAAGGCGGCCGGGATGTGCAGGGACGCGGTGATCACACAGCTGTCGTCGTCTGACCCGCCTAGCGTCTGTAGGACCAAGGAAATGGAATAGAATAAACTTTAATATACACCGAAAAAATTACGCAACCTCATACACGAACGGGTGGGTAACGGTGGTCTTATCGCTGACAGCGATATGTACCAGACATCCTTTGGTTGAACTGAAATAACTAAAAATAAAAAGGAGCGAGGGGACTTTAGACACTAGAGTTGTACTTTTAGTTCTAGTTTGGGCTTTTGTTCTGACATTAGAGTTGATCACTACATATTATTTATAAAACAAAGTCCCTCGCCGCGTCTGTATGTTTGCAACAAACACAAAAACTATTGAACGAATTTTCATGTGGTTTTTACCAATAAACAGAGTGATTGATAAGGATGGTTGATTTCCCACCCCAAAAAAAAAAGTAAGGCGTGTAATTTGTTCTCTTGTGAAGCTGGGGCGGGTCGCTAGTTTATTTATATAAATAAGTCTCCGTTCACCCACTGTTTTATCTTGAGTCTCCCTTGCCCCGGTTCTAATATAGATCTGAGGCGTTTTCACCCAGCGGTTTACTGCCATCTGTGTCGAAAAGAACGGGATTTTTTTGAACAACCGCCAGTGAACTGATAATCCTTGAACTTCTTTTAAGAGTCTCAAAGTATTCATCCTATTTTTATAGTGAGAATGATTAATGCCCGATGCATCAGGGTCATCATCTTAACGGTAGTTGCTAACAGGGGCACATAATTAATGACACATTTTGTAACCAACTATGAGTCGTGTTTTTGGCGCAATTGGGCCTAAGGGTTGCAGTTAAAATGTCTCATCAAGTTAAATACTTACAATTCTTTATTAATTTATAAACAATTAATATAAGTAAATAAATATGTAAACAGTTAAATACTTATGTAACAAACCTCCCTGAGTCGCGGGTGTGTTTGAAAGAGTCACCGCGGCCTAAGCACAGGCAAAAGAAGGAATACGGGTGGGGTTTAGTCAGTAAGAGTCTGACACGCCCTCCCGCTCCGGGAAAAGTGATTTGATGATTTCCCACCCCAAAAAAAGTAACAAACCTCATTGTAGTCGCTGGCGGAGTCGTTGGAGTCATTGCTGTCGGTGCGCGCCGCGGGCGTGCTGCCGCCGCACACCACGCCGCTGCTGCCACACTCCTCACTGCTCCGAACCCTAGAAACGAAACATAAACCGTCTCGATATCAAAAATACATGCCGTAGTAAGGATCTTGTGTGGAGCACAAGGCACACTAATATAAAATATGAGCCTATACTACTAATACAAGGAAAAATTCCCAAAACGTGACCCAGTGGTAACGGCCCTGACTTAAGAGTCGTACGTTGTGGCTTCAAACCCACGCTTTAGGCGCCTGCCTGGGTGAACTTGGGCTTTGAGTAATTTATTTCATCACCACTGCTCTCAAAGCGGTGAAGGAAAACCATCGTGCGAAAACCAGCATGTCCTAGAACCAAAAATTCGAAGACATGTGACATCCACCAACCCGCGCTGGGTACGTGGTTTATTAAGGTCTATTGAGTCTGAGCTTCAGTCCCAACAGTGGGAACATTATGAGGCTTATTATGCTAGGCTTAATACCCATGCATAATCAAATTTTTGTAAGTGAAATAAAGGAGCCTTAGAAAGTGACGATATCGTTTGACCGGGGCATCTTGGGTACGACACAAAAGAAGAAGAATCTATCTGGAATCATCATCCATGTTTGGACGAAAATCATGCAGGTGATAAGAAAAGTGTTTGAAGACTCGGTAAGAGCCCGGCAGAGGTAAGAGTCTGACGGCACGGTTTGCGCAGTGGTGGAGGGATTGGCTGCTGTGCTGCGTGTCGCGGTTTCGATTCCCGCACGGAACAAAATATTCCGGGTCTGGGTGTTTTGTGACACCCACACACCCACGATACAGAAGTAATGCCTAATGTTTGGGTGAGTAAGTCAAGACTATACTTTCATAAGTAATGATCTAGAGTTACAGCTATTTAACTACGCACCTTGTAACAATAGTCATGGCAGATGAGAGGGACCCGGAAGACGTATCGGAAGCAGCCGTCTGGTCTCTGGTGCGTCTACTACGTGAGTAGCTCTTCTCACTGCGCCTGCCGAGAGAACAGGCAGGGGGATTAACTGAGTGAAGTTCATGAGGAGAAATATTGACGATGAGGGATCTTAAGAGGTGACTGCAGCTAGTACATAGGTTGGTTGAACTATAGGGAAGTGTTCAAGGTTAAGTAGTACGTTTTAGCTGTGACTTTTATGGTGAGCAATGATTACTTATCTACGGAGGATTATAGCCTACTCATATTTATTTATTTATTAAAACTTTATGCAAAAAAGTGCAAAAGACTTAATGCCACTTTCTCTACCAGTTAACCAAAGGTGGTGGAGAGATAATATGGCACATGTATAGAAAAAATAATTGTTTAGAAAAAAAGCAGGATAATTTTAAATCCAACAGAATTTGGCAAACATACTCGTATATGGCCGTCGAGCTTGGCTACGTATCAACTAACTTATTTCTGGCATGTTGGAATTGGTGGATGATTTTGGATAGGATAGATAGAATATACAATGAAAACAAACAAAGAAAAGGTACTCCAAACAATATTACAAGGTGCCTAAACGAAACCCCAAGAACTCCTAACCTTTGAAGCCAATCGAAGTCCAATTTGGGACATAAACTTTTGCACATGATTCTCCTGATTAAAGCGTACCGCCTTGATGCTCCATATTTGTAAAGCAAAGGCATCTTGCTTCGTGTATCCTGAAAAGTGTTTACCTAGGCAAATTGCCAGGTCCTCCCGTAGCAGCTGCTCCATGCAAAAACTGTTCTCGTGACCACACTTGTCTCATGCTGTTCTCATTGTTCTCTGCGGTCGCTTCGGCAGCACACCTGGGGAAGGACGGTGTTGAGAGGGAGGAAACACACACTCTCAATCGTAATGTAATGTACAATGGGTGTTTGGATCCCACGGTAGTTGTGGGGTTTCGATCCAGTTATTTACATGGGGTAGGTATTTATGAGATAGTGATCTAATGATTACTGAAACACAACTCGGGATTGGTGAAACTTTCAATAGTTCGTTTGTTTCTAGACTTCTTCTTGAGATTATCTAGACCAGCGAATGAGTTTCATTGTTTGTAGTCTTTCTATCACGATGTTTAAGGGCCAGTTTCAAACAAAATATAAAGACATGTTTGTTTTTTGTAGGTATGTGATCTTTAGTTATAACAACACACAATAATATTAGTCCACATTTTGATTTGCATTTCCACTAACACACAAAACCACTTCTACTTATCTAAGTATCAAGATGTAGCAGAAACTTAATCATTTCGGCTGTCTGCTGAAAGAAACTGCGACATCTAATACGACCTGATGACCTGCCAGTTGACTTACCTGAAACCTTGCAATACTGACAGCCAACAGCATCACATTTACATGTGCAGGAGCAGGAAAATGATAGAACCACCAGCAAGTACAATTTCATGGTCAGGTTTTATATTCTTGATGACCCCATAAACGGTAGGCCTATATTAAAGCCAGATCAGGTATCACTTCAGACGCTAGTGCTCCATGCCGGTAAGTAAGCAGTTGCTACTTACTCAGCTCTCCTCAGTAACAAGGAGTCCAGGTGTGCTGGAGCTGTGTGAGCCAGGTGTATGTAAGCCTCATGCAGGAGTTCTGCTGGTAGGGTCCAAAGCTCGCCTTGCTTCTCCACCAGCTGTCGAACCACGTTGATGACGTCAGCGCGCTCTGAGAGTTGTTCCACACTGGAAAGAAGGAAGAAACAATTATAATTCATGTAAGGTTACATAAAATTTGACCAAATGCCGCAGGTTTCCAATAAATTACTCGATCAGTACTTTTAAAAAGGGCAGAACAATGTCCACTGGCTAATCCAAGAAAAAGAATCATAATAATTATTTCAGCCGAAAAGCATACACACCTATAGATGTGTGCCCAGGGTGGGAGCTAATAAAAGAAATGCTAATGAATGAATACGGCGGCTACACAGGTAACTGTGAAACAAGTCAATTGCCGTTGGAGAAATGTTAGGAGAGCTGAATAAGACGAGTAGGATATCAAAATCGACGGTGTTAAAAGCATTCCAAGTTTAATATCGGCCACAATGCTAACGAGAGCTGTTGTAGTGGACCTGGACGAAATCCGCTCTAGAAAACATTAAGGGGGCGGTTTTACACAGGAAAGCACTAAGTTGGCTATGGATATGGCGTTCTAGGACTGTAGACAGAAACGGTAATTTGAAGATAGGACGGATTTCAGAGAAGGAAACAGGATTACACTTTTTTGGAATAGGGGTAATTAGGACATATTTCCAAGAAGAGGGAAAAATACCACAGCGTACGGAATGATTAAGGATATGACAGATGACAGGAAGGATTTCGTCGAGGATAGGGAGTATCATCTTGCGACTAATACAGTCACTACCAACAGCATTAGATGAGATTGATTCTATACTCTTCTTAACATCACAATCGGATATGAGATGTTTTCTTTCACCATTTTGAGAGCAGTGGTGATGAAATAATTTACACAAAGCAAAGCCGCTGCGACTTACAAGTTCTAGGTCGTGAGTTCAAACCCAGGCACGCGGGTTTGAACTCACGACCTACAACTTGTAAGTCGCGGCCGTTACCACTGGGCCACCACCGACCCACCCTAGTGTGTTGGTTTGACCGACCTTGACAAGGCAAATCCGTGCTCGCGACACAAAGGCCTCAAAAAGAGTAACCAATCAGCTGCTTCTCTCATATTTCAAAACAAAACAACTTTTCTACTCCTTTCTCAAAAACCCACCTGGCAGGCTCATTAGGCTTATTCCTGTGCAGTATATTGGGCGCGAAGATAGTCGCCAGGTTGGCAGCATCCATCTTGTTGCCGGGCTCGTGGTGGTCGTCCTCGGAGTGCGCCGCCAGCTGCGCCAGGAACGATAGCAGCGCATTCAGCGTATCTCTGTGAGCTGCCGGGAGTAGCTGCACGATCAGGCGTAAAGCTTCCCATTGGAAGCGCCGGTTGTGGATTTCTGAAATTATGAAGCAGGTTTTTATAAAAACAAATCATTTAGGGGAAAGCTTTTGGGTATCCCTTCTGCCCACCGAGTGACCTTTGGAAAGACAGTGCACAGTATGATCACGTGCTGCCGTGCACAGCGAGGCTTAGCGGAGACCCCTTTTGTGTCTTCAGGGATGTGGCCTAACATACGTTGTAAATATCCCATTGTGCCTAATGGCCTAGTTCTGTTCTGTCTCCTGCTTCATTCGGAGGGAAGTGGAAATTATGTTTTTCTTACTCCTCCGCTGTTCTTTTCTGATTAATTTCGTTGCGGGACTCAATACAGTTTAATCGTTTCTCCGGGACTCGTCGAGCTTTATTGTCTCGGCGTTTTTTTCTTACTTAGTTACAGTGGTTTGTGAATAGTGTAGCGGGTTTGTACCAACAAAAAAAGAAAACAGACGTTGTATGGGGGGTTCTAGGGTGTTCTTTTAAGAAGTCACGGGATCCCCTTCGTTGTGTTGTGCTGGTCGATCACCATCATTGATGGATATTTTTCTAAGAAAAATAATAATAAAACCACCCCGGGGTGTTTTTATTATTATTATTTAATTAAATCAGATACTTAAAGCTCCATATTTTGTTTTAGTGAGGTAAAAATCCCACAATCCCTGGCCTTTTCACCAAAAGTCCAGGCGCCGTTTGAAGGTTTTACCACGATAGCAAAAACATGGGGAGAGCTTTAGTTTCTCTGTCAGATAAACCACGTTCTGAGACATTTGACTTTGGTATGTGGTTTGGTTCAATTACATTCCAGCTTAGTACGAGACGCGACTCGTGAGAGTGTTCGAAACAGTCACCGTCCATTTTTTTTTCCTCGAACGCAAAACGCAACTGAAGGAACACTGGTGGGTTTTAGTCAGTAAGAGTCTGACACGCCCTCCCGCTCTACCCAGAGCGGGAAGAGTTATTTGATGATTTTTCATACGGCTTGAACTGCTTGAGAATAGTTACTGTTGTGGTAAAATATGAGTTAGTCATTGAGGTGACAAGCGCCTAGGGGGCGTTGGACACACTGTGTTCTGATGTGTTTTACGCCACTTTTTCTTCTCAGTCAGAAAGTGCGAGTGAACTACTAGGAAGTTGCAAAGAGCGGGTGTTTTGGGCACCGTCTTTTGTTATTTTTGACATTAAAAAGTGCCTCATTGATTGCTTGAGTCGCGATCAATAACTTAAAATTTTTTGGTCGAGCTTTTACGGCATTCAAAGGAAAATTCCTCAAAAAAAGCTCAACCAAAAAATTTGTGAAGTATTTAATTGGACAAAACAAAACTTGAGCGAAGAAACGACCTTTATTTTGCTTCTAGAATGTTTGTGGATTTTTTAAACGACTACTTACTTTGCGTGTGCAAAAACGCGGGGTACAGGTCCCTGCAGAGCAGCGGGTCTGGCAGGTCACGCAGGAACTCCTTCAGCAACGTGGCTACGTCGTGCGGACACACCGCAGAGTCTAGCGCCGCCTCCTGACTCCGCTCCCAGTCCTCCCGTAACTGGAAATGTTTAAGAATACCATGAGAACTTTGAAGACCAAATAAAGTATCATGCAGTAAGATTGCACTTTCTGCAAAGCACCAACGCGTGATCAATACCACTGTGCTAACACATAGTAGTTACTTGATGGCTTACTGCAATTGGCATGGCCACCCCTACTGGGCCTAAATAAATTTAACACAATATATAAATGAATCATCAAACAGCAGCAAAAATTGCCTCAAATCGAAACGGTGGCGAAAAAAAGTTGTAGACGACGGATTTATACAGGCTGTAAAGCAAAGGCGTGGTCATATTTTAAGAACTGCATCTGCCCATCGGTATGAACAACTTTTTTTAAGAAAATCTGAGGAAATTGTAAAAGAAAAATCTTCCATACAAATACTGATCAGCTGATGATAACTTTGTATGGAAAGTCCAATTCTTTTTTTGGGAATTTTCTATTACGAGTATTTCTTAGAGGAAAAGAGTGAAAGTTGTTCATTCCCATAGGCAGAAGCGGTTTTTAACATATGACCACACCTTTCCGTTACACTGTGTATACGAGTATAGGTACTCGTAATTCCTACAGGATGAAATAAAAACAAAAATTAATATTTTCAAAAAACCCGACTGTAAAATAAAAAATAAATAAAAAGTTCCAAACAAGTCACATTTCAAGCAGTCTGATGTAGTTGGTGGCTGTTATTTTAGTTCAATTATTGATTTCATGCCACCAAATGCATCAGACTGCTTGAAAAGTGACTTGTTTGGAACTTTTTTTTGAAAATATTTTTATTTTATACATTTTAGTGAGTTATATTTTTGGAATCGCCTCCTCGAACCCTTTATTTTGATACCCCACTTTATATAGTTCGTCGACTTTTATTTTATTATTTTTCACAATATGGCGTCTGGTTGTCGCCATATTGTATTTTGATTACGGTCATGTCTTTAGTAGCAAGGTTAAGACAAATCAATTGACGTCAGAATTACCAAAATCGGCCCACGCGTTTAGCCTATAGTGCCACAAAGGAACAAACATACATACATATTACAAACGTACGTACATAGGCTGATAAACACATTACTCTCTCTGCGTCGCGCAGTCGGGTAAAAAGCAGCGTTTTCCAGTTCAGAAGTATTTCATAAAAATTGAGTCTTAGATAGTAAACCGATAACTTCCTATTAATGATGAGTCAATTTTACGATTAAAATCAAAGTTTTTATTCAATTACACCTCACCAGCAATCGACCCACCAACGAAAGCATGATTTCCACCAAACGGCTCGCATCGCATCGGATCGGAAAGGATACGAACGGATGCGTCGACAGCCGATCGCGTCCGGCAGGATGTCGATGCATGCGATCGGCTCCGTACCGTCGCTTGCGAATCTATCAGAATCTGTTTCTGCGCCTAGTCAAATAGTTTCTCATTCCTACCGTGTTGACGTGTTCTAATTATTTTAAATGGTTGAAGTTGACGTAGTTTTGTTGGCTATTGCATTATGAAGAAGAAGAAAATAACCATAAAACACGGAAAAGGAAAATAAAAATTTGGATTGATGTTTTATGGCAAAAACGGTGTAAGGTTGGCGAATTGCTTTTGCACCAAACAAATCAATTTTTCATTTTTAAATCCATCATTGAGTTACGTCTGCAGTGCGTGCACTTTCGAGAATGAGTGCTGCCGCCCGGCCACAGCTTTGAGCGCACACGTTGTTTTTTTTAAATATTCTTTTTTGACATGAATTCTTAGTATTTTATTTTTATTATTTTGATTGACATTTTAGTATTATTATTTTTGTCATGAATACTTTGTAAAGTATTATATTTTTTTTATTACTTAATTATTGTAAATGAGGACTACCTATGTGGATTATTATTAATATTGTTTTTCTCCTCCTTTTTACAGAATTTTTTTAACGTTGCCTGACAGTTTGAGTACTTTTGCGGCCTACCCAAAACGTTTCTTTGGTACTGTTGGTCAAGTCATTGAGCTCCTTACTAGTTCTAAGTTGAGCTATTCGACTCTTGACAAATACTTGCACTGACTGGACAGGTCCACTCAAATATGTGTGGTTCTTTCTTCAAAAGACCATTACAGACACTAAACTGCATGGTCCTCATATAGCATAATGTGAATGTGAGAACTATGTAGGTCTTCACGTAGATTTTATGATTGTCTGGCAGTTTGAGTACTTTTGCGGCCTACCCAAATTTTTTGGTATTGTTCGTCGGTTCGTTGAGCTCCTCAAAGTTCTGAGTTCAGCTTTACGACCACTGACAAATGCTTGCACTGTCTGGACAGGTTTACTCAAATCTGCGTGTTGCTTTCCTCAAAAGCTTATCCCAGCAGACATTAACGTACATGGTTCTCATATAATTTACCAGTACATATTGTATGGATTTGAACACATTAAAAGAGATTTTGACCTCTGAGTTTGTTTCGGTCCTTCTTCTCAGGTTAGTCAGCTAGGAAACACTGGCCTCATCTAGCAAAAACTGACAAAATCATTTACGACGACGACAGCCGAAAGGATCCGATCGGATACGACAACAGGCGTACGGAGCCGATCGCGGGTCGCAGCATACTTTCGGCTACGACCGCTTGTCGCGGAAGACGCCCGCGCTCAAGCTGCTGTACGACGCTTGGTAATATGGACTTTAAATACTGTGTACACGATTTAATGTAAAATCCTTGCCAAAGATTGTAAAATCCGTGCGGATCCGATGAGATGCGAGCCGTTTGGTGGAAATCATCCTTAAGCTTAGTATTCGACCTATGACAGAATTAACGCTATTAAATCACTCGGAGTCCCTTGTTTACACTCCATAGTCAACATACTTGGTGAGAATATAACACTGATCGACGGAATTAGATGTTTTCTAAACGAAGGTATGGCTTATAGCAGAGTGGTTCCGTGGCCTAGTTACTGCAATTATTACGGAATCGATCAGTTTCGTGTTGATACATTGTTGGGAGATGAAGATAGACTTGTTCGGTAGTTGGGCGAATTATTTGAGTGTGTTTTTGGAGGAATTTATAAACCCTACTAATATTATAAACTAGTATCTGCCAGCGGTTTTGCCCGCGTGATTAGTACTTCCACCACTATAAATTATTGCCTATGTGCTTATTCCAAACTATAATTATTGCCTATGTGCTTATTCCAAACTATAATTTATTTAAATAGCAAATTTAATTCAGATTCGTTCAGCCGTACTGGCGTGATTGAGTAACAAGCATCCATTCATCTATTCATCAAATCTTTCGCGTATATAATATTAGTAGGAAGAATCCGTTGGGCAGAAACTAATGTTTAATATTTTATAGGAATTTGTGCTAACTCACTGCATTGTATCATGAGTTAGATTAGCTTGGCCAATGATTGGTATAAGGTAGAAACTAATCAAAGAAACAATATAATACAGTTATTTTATTTTATTTATTTGGGACAAAAAAAAAACAGTTATACGTTATTTGATACATATTTAGTTTAGGTATAATAGTAAACAAACCAATAACCCACACTAAACCTTGCTTTTAGCAGTTCTAGTATGTGAACAACTAAGTGATCATGAGTAAATTATCATCTATTCGTACGAGCACAGATTCTGATGCACCCATGCATCCTAAAATGCCCATCACTGCAGACTAATGAGCTCACCGTATCAAATTGCATCCATTTTTAGAACCAAGACCAAAGCCAGAATGTGGTGTTATCTTGCCAATCAAGGGTGTGCTGTTTCCTGAATTAAGATCTTCAGCAGATTAGCCATCGGACGCATCACGGGCTATTATTGAGATGTTCGAAATAGACAGTGTTACTCTCTAAATGTGATAGCTCTATTAAAGGATTGGGCTATGTTTAGAAAACTGCAGAGTGCGTCCACTTATAGACAGGGACTCTGTATCATCAAATTCTTTAAACGGTTCTTTTAGTTCCTGTTTCCTTATTTTTATCCTTGCGGCTGTATTATCGTAGTCTTCAACAAGTATGTATAAAAATAAGTTCTCACTTCTGTCGGCCCTCCCGACAGAAGTGAAAACTTGAACAAAAATGCCCAACACGCCTAAAGAAGTTTTCACTTCAAAAATATATGAATATACTTTACCTACCTAATTAAGTTATTGCTATTGTTGTTGTATTTTTGATTTTCCAGTCGACGGATTGTGTGAATATCCCAACACGCTCTGGGCCCATGTGGTGGATACGGCTCACTCCCTCTCTTAGAGAGGAGGCCTGAGTCCCAGCAGTGGGAACGTTATAAGGCTGATATTATATGTTATTTATATACGAATTGTGTGAAAGGTAATATGATTTGAAAGGACGTGAACATTGAGATGACGCCAGTAGTTAGAAAGCAGAAGACTTCCTGCATCGACTCTTAAGTTATTGGATATACGAGTATTCCAATAACCTAATAATAACAGGAGGATGATGATATTTTAATTTGCTATCTCTCATTTTACCTAACAATCTGTATCTTCATCAAGAGTTGTACAAACAAGCTTTTGAATTTATTGATTCTCTTGTCCAAGTTAAACTATCTCTTTCTCTTACCTGTCTAACTCTCTTCTTGGAGGCAGATACTCTGAACAGCCCAAGGGTGTGCATGCCATGTCTCCTCAGATGCGAGAGGCAGGCGGACACGATCCCCGGCACCTTGGGGCCTCCCAGGCCGGCCTCCTCCAGGCCAGCCCAGCCCCATTCTCCTGAGTCACAGGATTCACTCTGGAAAAAATTAATTATTTTGGCGTTAAAATATTTGTATTCACTTATCATTATCAACAGAGTTTCAGTTAAAATACATCCACTGGACATCGGCTCTTCTGAAGTGACACCAAATTTTAAATACGTTCTAGTATATTTTTAACAGTAGGATTGCATGCAATATCGTTATCCATTTGCTGGTAAGCCTCTTTTACATTTTTCATAATGTGTGAGCTCTTGGCCGCCTTCCTTCATAAAAAGTAACCCTAGCGAGTTACAAATATAGGTGGCACAACAATATTTAAACTATAAAAACTTATAATAAAACATAACCTTTGTACCCATTTATTTATTTCTTTCATATTGTCTGTTTTCTTTGTGTGTACATTAATTGTTAAATAAACAAATAAATAATAATTATAATAACTGATATTTTAAGAGAAATTGTTACTAAATGTGTAGACATTGGGTAACAATTTCTAAAGCTATTTAACAAACTACCAAATGAGCTCAAAAAGACGAACTCCGTAAAGACGAACACAGTATTCAGGAAAAAATATATGCTTGGTTAGTAGAAAAATTATTCTATTCTACTCAAGAATATCTTTGTAATAAGAATAAAAGACTAACGTGATCTCAGACTGTGTTATAATTAAGTATAGTCATATGTATTACACTACTAGCTTCTGCCAGCGGCTTCGCCCCCTTTTTGAAAAACCCTTTCTTAGTGGATACCTACTCTTCACAAAGAACACACCCTCCAAATTGCATGTCTCTAGAACCAGTGGTTTAGGCTGTGCGTTGCTATATCAGTCAGTCAGTCAGTCAGTCAGGACTTTGAATTTTATATGTACAGACAGATAACCTATGTTTTATATTATATAGATATATTAAGTTTAGCATACCAGTAATGGTCAACATGAGGAGACTATTTATAATGTTACCCTAACATGTATGTACCATAAACGTATTTACCCATGTTTTGCAAATAAATTATTTGATTTGAACTTCCACCACATTAGTATTGTACGACCTTATTCAGTATTACTAACTTTGTGCATGATGTACAATTTCATGTATAAATATTTGCATGCTATCGTGGTACGGCGGAATGTATCCTGATCCAAAATTACGTGTGTAAAACTAGTACAATTATTTTAACCATATTTTTTTCAACTAAAAACTTACTAACTTACAATAAAGTCCTTAACTATCATTTATACAACTATATTGGTTAAGCATTTCCAGAAGTTTTCACTCTTAATCTGTCTATCAACATCTCTTCTTCTTCTCAATCGTTTCCCCATTACTGAGGATACTGACTCCTTTGTGACTTCTTTCTATAAACATAACCCAATAAATAAACTCCCTCACCCATCCAATCCCATTCTCTTCCTTTTGTAAGTCAGCACACCGTTCCCACAAGGTAGGCAATTTCATCGGATTTATTATAGACCTGGTTATTTTTGTTCAGGGTATATATACACGTTGCGCCGGCGCGTCATGCGATAATTTTATCGCGGCCTTAATGATCAAGACGTGAGGCCAGGTAACCGGATACTTATGACGTCACGTGACGTCACCAGCGACCTATTGACACTGTAACACAAGGTCCCATCTTAATTAGAAGTTATTTTCAGACAGTTCTAAATAAACTAGGAAGCTCTTCCTGCAAGATTTATTTTTATAGATTACGTGAAGAATTACTCAATGTTACACCGAACAATGTCGAGCTTTGGCGAGTTTTTGCGAATGTTAAATTAAAATACGAGTATTTCTGTGTATTATTAACTGTTGACATTGATGATCTTCATAACATGTTAACGCGTGTTACTTTTTGTTTACATTTGATTTAAAATGTTACTATAATGTCGCTCAAAATGTCTAAGCATGACAATGTCTTATATATTTTAATTTGGAATTGCTAGAATTGTTTTTCGGGACTGTCCAGAGAGGCGCGCGAGCGGCGCATTCGCCAGATCTGGAGACACCCTAAGGTAATTTGAGTTTTGTCACTGTCCTTTCCTCACAATCAGTAAAAGATTTGAATTTGATAATTGGGCTGATGCTGGTGGTATTTCCATCACGGGGTCCCATATCGCCCCAGCAAACTCCTAAAAATTAGTCCACAGCCTAAATATATCTATAAGACCACACTCAGAGCAGTAAAGATTATATTGGAAACGCTGAAGTTCTATCCATATGGCAAATCTGGCTGTTAAATGACAGAATGATCACCGTAAATAATAACCCTTGGAATGCGGAATCAAACAAACGTTCTGATGCTGCTGAAAATGTGACGAATGGTCATTAACTCCCGAGAAAACGCGCGAACTATCGAAAACCATGGTACATTAGAACAAAGCCTTACGGGTAATAAATCTCAACATCAAAGACTTTAAATAAATGCTACATAAATATAATAGTTATTTAGGACTTGTTGTTTGTCATGATCAATATAAACTAAAGACGCATTGCGCATACTTCGCATGCCAAGCATTAGCTGTAATGACTGGCATCTGATTGAGTATACTAAATCTTTACTGGTTGTAACTCTGTTAAGAAAGTTGGTGTGATTACCCAAAAGTGGTAAAGAAAGACTAATAACAAAAGTTAATCGTAAAAAAAAACAGTTTTTAAAGAAGCTTTTGAAGTCATACACAAAATTTAGTGTCGGTGCTGTTGACTGTTGAAGAGTTCCACTATTTGGAGTTAATCCTGAATGTGGATTCAGATCATGCTTACCATAAAAATACATTGAAATCGGCACTAACCCAACATGTAAAATTTCAACTCCGTAGGATAAGAGGAAGTGGTACTAATTCAGCTTGCAAGATTTGACGCGTACTAACAAATATTACAAGTTAAATAAAAGTTTGTAAAATCTAGTATCTCAAACACAGTGAGAGACTACAGCTACTACTCCATTGCCATCGTGCGTAATAACCAGCATCCTTGAGGACTTAAGTGGAGGTAACGAAAGAGCCCACCAGATTGCTATAAGAAGGTAGGTAAATATAAGACGTCATCGAATCGAAAAGAACAATTGAAGAAGATGAAAAACAGAAGATTAGGACGATATGCATAGAGTTAATAAGGACTTGGAATCACAATTGATTTGAGAAAGAGAAGTCAATTTAACCTGACGCGCAAAACCGTTGACCTAAGACAGAATATATTATCACAGAAAATGGGAAAGAAGTGAAAAGAACTGAAAGCTCTTCAAATGGGCAGTAACACCATAAGTGACAGTAAGAAAACAAAACAAGATAGTTGATATAGCAACGGAGCCAAAACAAGTTGCTATTAAAACCGCTAGCATTAACCCATTACATGAACCGAACCTCAAAGTGCAATAAATCGAAATTACATCACAACAATGTTGCTAACTGCTCCATTCCAGAAATGCCAAGATATTAAGACACATCTCAGACATACAACGGATGTCTATCATAAGGAAAGTCTTCAGTAATAACCACAAGATTCCATGTTATTCATGTTTACTCGTCAATCTGACACATTTCCAGCAGACGGGAAGCCGTCATTACATGGTCTATGATTGATATTACCTCTGATAAACAGATGTGTTTGACCGACTGACCAGTTAATATCTTCTTTTAGGGAATTCTCTGTATTTGAGTGGGTCACTTCAGCTGCAAAACTTCAGCTACTATGCTTGTCCTGTTCCAGTCTTGGACAAAACCCATCCCCCACTACTTCCGTTTTTCGCGATTCCACGCTTCTTCTTTCAGTTCTGAAGAAATCCGACCCGTTTAGTCTAAAGCTCCTATTGTAATTGGTTATGGTGTACAATAAAGAGTATATTTAAGTATCTGTCTATCTCCTTTTTGAGCTGCCGGTCTTAGAAATGGTAAACTTTTTAACTTCAGCTTAAAGATCTTTATTCACAATAAGGCAAATGTTACTATTTAATTTAACTAAGAATACCGAACTACTAACTTTATAGATTTGCTGAAGAATTTACACACCGTTAAGCTTTTCGAGGCCATGAAAGACAGCTCGTACACAAAACGAAGTTTTGGTAATTCTCCAATCAAAGCTCAAATTCCATTACTAAATTCTTGCTAATTACCTTACAACTTGAAGCGTATATCTCCAAACCGCACCCACAAGAACCCAGACGTTATGTTTACCCGTCACACAGACGTAAATCTTAAACAAAACGATGCTCTGTCATTACCGGAATTTATTGACTCGTTAGCTGTGATCTGCGGTGTCATAGCAACGCCTACGTTATCGCCGTCTGCGCAACTGTCTGGGCCCTATTTGTGAAGGATTAGTAGTTCACTAGGATCGCTTCCCATCAGTCATCGTTTAACGTTTTATTTACGTGCAACATTTGGGTCAGTTGAGTGTGCTTCTTTACTCCTTACATGTCTATCGTTATCCAATTGCTGTATCTTTTTTTTACAATCCACTCGTCATTTTATTATCAATATCTAAACTTTTTATCCGAAGGAATCTGAATATTTGCTTTGCACGTTCACTTTTGAAGAAAAAAACGTGTTGCGCCGACCCCAAACAACATAAATATGATAAGTGCAGGAAAATGGTGATATTTATTTGGAATCTGCGCGTGGTCTCATTATATATAGGTAAATCTCTTTTAAAAATCTTGTCAAAATTCACCCCGTTTCCAAGCACGTTTTTTAAGGGTGGGAAATCATCATATAACTTTACCCGCTCTCGGTGGAGTGGGAGGACGTGTCAGACTCTTACTGACTAAAACCCATCCGTGTTCCTCCTGTTGTCTGTGCCAGGGCCGCGAGCTGCTACTATTATCATGGGCCTAGAAAACGCTGGCGTGATGACTTGGAGATGTTTGCGAGAGATTGGCCGGAGAATGTTAACACCGGGAAATATCGAAGGCCATGGTGAAGGTCTTTGTGGAGTTGAGAAAAAAATAGTACATTTTGGTGCAAGTGGGCAAAGTTTGTCATTGCAGACGAGGTGGACATACACAACCGAGCCGTAGGCGAGCTCGCTTTTGAGCCGAGAAATTGCAATGATAAGAAAATGCCCGCGTGTATCAAACGACGTATCTCAACACTTTTACGCGAAAATAATAAGTAAAACTTCATAAGCATAATATTGGGTTCCCCACCTATGAAATTGGCGTTTTTTTCTCACAAATAGAGAACCTCTCCACTTCTTTGAATTAAAATATTCATCAATTGCTTGATATTCTATCGAATAAGGACCGTCATAGACAACTGCCAATAGTAAAAAAAATCCGACCCGGTAATCAAAACCAATAGGTACCTCACGCTCAGCAGTCACGAGACCAACGAGGCTGTCAAAACGTACGTGTCACACAACGATAGTATTCTATTTGCAGCACAGGATTATGTGTAGAAATTACAGGTAAATTACAAATGTTAACTCAGGTAAATGCTGTTGCAATTATTAGGTTATTGGTTTTAGATTCGTGTGTATTCTTTGATAAACAATTTATCTTTTACTAATGAATCTACTTTCGATTTCACTAAATATTTTTGTGATTTTCTTTTTTTACCATTGGCGTACGTGATCACAGTAGTCAAGGCTTTATTAGTCATCAGCATACCAGCCTATTCATGATTTAAAGGTGATTTGATGTGTTCTGTAAAATCTGAATCTTTCTTTTTCATCATAGTGATTATATTGAGAGGTTTACAAAATCTCTCTCTACAGTTCCGTGGGTTTTAAACTTTACGCAGTAATGGTGAAGGAAACCGAAATTAGGATCAGTTGGGTAGTTTCAGTTACCTATGTCTATATCTTCCAGTTACAGGAACTCAACACGCACAAGAAAAACATAATAACTATCGAAAATAAAATATTAACTATCTAAAACAACTAACTGCCTGCCTGCCTGCCTAGCCTTTTCCCAACTATCTTGGGGTCGGCAAGCGTAGCTTATCCTGATGGATCGACCCGTGTGGCTGTTATTACTTTAGCCACGAGCTCCTCCTAAAACATCCATCCATCTTTTTTTTATGTTTTTTTTATATATAAATATCTAAATATTATGTGTACGTAGAAATGAAGAAGGCTCTACGTAGGTAATTAATCATTTTATTATTTGGCGCCGACACAAAATTAGTTTATATAAAATTTGATGTTTAATGTAAATAAGCTCAATACACAAGACTTAAAAGGTTTATTTATTTTTTGCTTTTTAGTTCTTTTTCGCCGGTTATTTTTTTTTTTTAGTTTTTTTTATTTTATGATTTTTTGTGGCTCGCGTCATCTTTTAATACTCTGAGGCTAATTTCTAATCCTTCATCATTCCTCTTGCCACTGAGCTGATGATGTAACCGCCCTTCCTTGAGGTTCCCAGGATATTTGACCAGTTGAGGTTACCTCCAATATTGTAAAGACATCTTTTCTTCAATAAGCATATTAAGTGGTTTCTGTGACTAAAACCAGTTTTGACGTGACAACGTCTTATAAATTGGTTTGCCGGGTGACACTTCAAGAAACTGCGTTACGCTCCGCTCACGTTATGCGCTCACAATGAGAGCGAGTGAGAGGCACGCGTCCCTTCCACTCGGGCAACATTAAAATTATTTTACCACTCAAAGTCGTTGTCACGTAAAACTTTCGCCCGTATACCGACTTTACAGGCAACCAATTTTTTATATGTATCTTCTATTGTTTAGGAAAGATATGGTTTCCATCATCAGCTAAGTTTCATGGTGTGATTATTCCTAAATGCAAATACCATGATTAAGTTATGAAAAGTAAACAGAAACCGTATTCGTGCCCAATTTTCGAGGGTTTCTCTCTATTTTATCAGGATTCCATTATCAGATCCGGTCTTCCTTGATATGAAATTGCCCTTAAGATGAACCCTATCTAACAAAAAAAGAATCATCAAGATCGGTTCATAAATGATAGAGTGAGGGATGAACATCCACAAAAAAAAAATATATGTATACGGTCGAATTGAGAACCTCGTCCTTTTTTTTTTCGTCGGTTAGTAAAAATATATAAGAGTATAATATGATGAGTAGATACATCTACAGCTGAGTGAGGATCAAGTTCAGCGGCACACTGTTGACCTAGACCATCAGTAGACTAGCCTGAGCATGTTGACAATAATTTACAAGCAAAAGCAGTAGAAATGCAAACGAAAACTTCTTAAAAAAAACAATTCATCACACCATCATCATAATTAGCCGAAAGACGTCCACTGCTTAGGAGCTTGCTGACATAGGCCTCCTCCAAGTGTCACGACAACGACCGGTCCTGTGGGGCAGGGCACATTGCTCGCAGTACAGATGGTCGATGGGGCCGAAAAGTTCTGGAGTGGCGACCGCGTACCGGAAGACGCAGCCGTGGAAGGCCTCCCACAAGGTGGACCGATGACCTGGTGAGGGTCGCGGGTAGCCGATGAATTTGTCACATTTCTCATTAACTCCAAAGAGTTACAGTTCACTAGAAACATAACGTAAGGAACTAAAAGTGTTACAAACACATAACATTAAAGCGTCGGTCACAACTATAAAGGCGCACAATGTAATGGCCGTTTACCACATAGTTTCAAGCTAGTTTTCTGCTAAACGTGGCAAATGCAGCTAATGTGGCGTGGAAAATTTTCTACTCCACACAAATATGATTGTTAGTTATTTGCATTGTTGCATATTTTTCTTTGCGCTAAAGAAAACTTTACCTTTAGGATATTGGGTGCTTGGCTCTCGCTTCAATGAGGAAGCTCTATCTATCCGTATCTAGTACACATACGGCCTTATATATAAGACTCGTTAACTTAACTGCGGATTCTAAATTCAAGATACCATTCGTCACATTCAACAGTCTATAGGACAAAACCTCCTTCAAATGTCAGTACTCTACTGACATTTGAAATCGTCCTTCTTCAGGTTAGAAAAAAAATAAATTTAGAACCTGATAAGAAGTGTTTAAACTGATACTTTTTTAGAAAAAGGGCCCATGAGATCATGTAGCCCATGTAGTCGGAGCATGGATTATCTTTCCGTGAGGGCATCATAAAATTATGAAGCAGTCAGTCTTGAGCCATGCTAGTCGTAGGCAGGTGGAATTTGTTCATGGTTTTAAGAATAATATTTCAGTATTAAAAATGTTATTATCAGTGTAGTCTGCTAAATTGTAAAAAAACTAACTGTTGCTCGATTTTTAATCTTTATTTCTATTGCATGCATATTTTTATTGCTTTTCACATTATCTTTGGCATTAGCGGTCGATTATTCGGCCAATTTGGATCTAAGAATGTAACTAAAAAAGCCTTTCAGCAAATCAATAAAACATTTTTTTTTATATTTCTCCTTCCTCTTCAAAGTGTGAGTTGCATATCTGATAGGCCCAGGTGCAGGCCACGTCACACATTACGTGTCTTGGCGACCACTACAGAACTATTTCTGCGCGCTCAAATGGCAAATGACGAACGGTAGCATTTACACGACCAGTCTATCACGACCTTCCTGACCCCTCTCTATTGTACCACTCCTTAGTGAAAAAGGGGATTTCTGTAGAAATTTTATAGGTCCACGAATGTTGGGCAGTTGGACCTAGACGCTACTGGGTTGCAGTAGAAAATAGATGTCAATTGTAGTATAGCTTGATCGATTGATGCATGTTTTAATTCATCGATCAAATCTATTGTTAGTTTCTGATTTCTATTTTTGGATCTAGTGTTTGGTTATCGAACTGTGGTTATGACTCATTCGAGCTGTAAAATTCTTACATCTGGATTTAGAGTTGCCGATAGACAGGCGAAATTGATGCTTTGAGCTACTCATCATTTTAATTTTGTTACAATGCTCGCTAGACACTAGTTTTCGCATTGTAGTTCGTCTTTGATGTTTCATCAGCTAGTTGAAGATAACCATGATAATGGACTGTAACTAGAGTAAGGTACACTCTGTCATCATCCCCCTGCCTTTAGTCCTACTACTTGGGGTCGAGAGCAGTGGTGGCTCAGTAGTACCCCGACTTACGAGTTGTACGTCGTGGGTTCAACCCAGGCATGCGCTTTACTTTGTGTAATTTAGTTCATCACTACTTCTCTCAAAATGCTGAAGGAAAACATCGTGAGGGAACCGGCATGTCCCAGAACAAGAAATTCGAAGATATATGACATCCACCAACCTGCACTGGGCCTGCGTGGTAGATTACCCTTTCCCTCAGCTAGAGAGGAGGCCTGAGCCAAAGCAGTGCAAACTTTCTTTTTCCATTTTTCTCGGTCATCCTTTACTCCCGTTTCTTTCATTTCATTCCTCACACAGTCTTGTGATTAAAAACTAATATCAAATTTTCCCTTTTGGGCATTTACTTATTATAACGCTGAAAAGACTGTCAAACAGATCCTGGCTTTTCACATTGTTTTCAGGGTATTCCAGTAGATTTTTTTTATAGTTGCGTTCTTGTGAGCAGTGTTATTCGTAAAATCACCATTTGAAATCATAGGAATGCTACCTGCTGTCTTTGTATGTTTTACGTCAGGCTCCAACTCAGTTAAATGGTAGCTAAATGTATGACTTACATCATCGCCCTTCTCCAGGGCTCCTAGAGACGCGAGCGAGGCGCGGGAACCACCATGCTGCTGCCGCCGCAGCGCCCGCTCGCTCTCCACGCACTGCGCGAGTGGCACTCCGAACACACTGCCGCCCGATGACTCTGGAGAGAGAATAGAAAGGGTGTCATGAAACCAAAGAATATCACTATTTTGAGCAGTTTAAATAACAAGAGACGATCCTAATTTTAAAAGATACTTAAAATATACAGTTATTTAGCGTCAGTCATTCCTTGTTTCTTCAGTTCTAGAGTAGTACTAAAGTGGACTTTGACATCCACACAAAAAAAAACAAACTTAAAGAAGAAGGAATTGATCAGAAAAGGACAGAGTAAGATAAAAGCATAAATTCCACTTCCCTTCTTAAAATTTCTACACTAAAACCATACTTCCACATTGGTGGCATATCGTAGATACCAAAGCCGGTTTTCCCAGAAAGGGTAGGCGATAGTGCATTGCCCTCCACCCACCTCTCGTCTGTATTGTGACGGTGTTCGGCTCAGGGGGCGAGTCTATCAGGTAGGCAAGATGGCGCTGATTAGTTTGTTTATTAATTTGGTTTGTAGTCTGACTCACTATCGAAAACTTTACAAGGCAGAAACAGAATTTTAATTCCAATAGCCGATCAAGGCGTTCCAAAATGCCAAAGATAAGCGCAGATGACGAAGCATCGTACAAAGAATGACTTCACGTCGAGGGAATCACGATCCTCAGTAATAAGGAACACGACACGAGGAGGAGGAATATATCAAGGATCAGAGAAGACAAATTACATTCAACGTCGTCGTTTAGTTATTATTTATATTAAAACTGCATCGTCGGTGTAGTTGTCGTAAGCGCTAGTGCTGAGGGTTTTTTTTTGGGTGGGAAATCATCAAATACATTGTTAGAGCAGTAGGGCGTTTGACTAAAACTGGGAGTCCTTCAATTCAATCAACAGTGGCGACCACCAGAAATAAACTAAGATGCGACATTCCCGCAACGAAGTAATCAGAAAAGAACAGCGAAGGAGTAAGAAAAAAATAACATTTTCCACAGTCTACCCGGTTAATGGCAATAGGCTTGCCTAGTATTACATGCTACTTAAAGATATTGGCGAAATGTGGTTGTCTTATAGGCACACTTCTGCTTAGCTCTTCAAGGAATACATTTATTTTCCCAAAAATGGTCAACACAACTCGGCTTTCTAAATTGTTCAAGCTAGTAGGGAGACACTTCAGAAATACTGAAAATCACCAAGCTACAACCAGACACATTAGTGTCACCAATCCTCTAACAGAATCCTTCGCCACCTTTCAGGATCTATTCTCTGCTAGGAACTAAATGCCACGTTAATATTAGCACATCTATTTGCACCGGGGTATTAATATGAACGAAACGCTTCATAAAGCTCCTTACAGATGGGCGGGTAACTGCTGCGACAAAGGTCGCGGCTATTCCGAGCACGTCGAGCATAGTCGCGCGGCTTGGGGCGTTGGTAACGCGGTAGCTATGCATTTTTGGTGGCGTCATCATCTTCACATCTTTGGGCTAGTTTTATGAACCTTTGACTTTTCTTTTAGGACGTGATTGATGATTTAATTAAAGAAATTGCAAACTACTGACGTGCCAACCCCAGTTTACATGAAGTCAAACGGAAATGGGCGATCCAAATATGTACGCATTTCCGCATTGGGCCCGCGTGGTGGATTACGGCCCACACCCTCTCACAGAGAGGAGACCTGTGCCCCAACAGTGGGGACATTAAAAGGCTGATGGTGATGATGATGATGAAATCACGGACGAATCAATCACGGATGATGAAGTAACGGAAATCCGTTACACCGTGTATTCCGTGGAGATACAGAGGTTTACTCGTACCACTACACTCCTGCTACATTCCGTGGGGAGATATACAGAGGTGTACCCATACCACTACACTCCTGCTACATTCCGTGGAGAGATATACAGAAGTGTACCCATACCACTACACTCCTGCTACATTCCGTGGAGAGATATACAGAGGTGTACCCATACCACTACACTCCTGCTACATTCCGTGGAGAGATATACAGAGGTGTACCCATACCACTACACTCCTGCTACATTCCGTGGAGAGATATACAGAGGTGTACCCATACGACTACACTCCTGCTACATGCCGTGGAGAGATATACAGAGGTGTACCCATACCACTACACTCCTGCTACATTCCGTGGAGAGATATACAGAGGTGTACCCATACCACTACACTCCTGCTACATTCCGTGGAGAGATATACAGAGGTGTACCCATACCACTACACTCCAGCTACATTCCGTGGAGAGATATACAGAGGTGTACCCATACCACTACACTCCTGCTACATTCCGTGGAGAGATATACAGAGGTGTACCCATACCACTACACTCCTGCTACATTCCGTGGAGAGATATACAGAGGTGTACCCATACCACTACACTCCTGCTACATTCCGTGGAGAGATATACAGAGGTGTACCCATACCACTACACTCCTGCTACATTCCGTGGAGAGATATACAGAGGTGTACCCATACCACTACACTCCTGCTACATTCCGTGGAGAGATATACAGAGGTGTACCCATACCACTACACTCCTGCTACATTCCGTGGAGAGATATACAGAGGTGTACCCATACCACTACACTCCTGCTACATTCCGTGGAGAGATATACAGAGGTGTACCCATACCACTACACTCCTGCTACATTCCGTGGAGAGATATACAGAGGTGTACCCATACCACTACACTCCTGCTATATTCCGTCAGTTTTTGAAAGTTTCATGTAATCGGGGATCATAAACTGGACTCCAGGTTACTATTAAGCTGTAAAATGTTATAAACATTCCTGACTGTTAGTTCAGTTCAACCTATAACTTGGACCCCCGCTAGTTAATCATTAGTCAGCATGGTTGGCGCGGTCGTTGAGCGATTGGCTGCTGCGCTGCGTGTCGCGGGTTCGGTTCCCGTATGGAATTAATATTTGTATGGCATACAGATAGAGAGTTGTTCCGGGTCTGGGTGTCTTGTGTATGTGAGTTTACATGTTTGTGAACGTACCCACGATGCAGGAGTAATTGCTACAGTGGGGCAATGATTAAATTAAAAAAAAAACACCATGCCGTTCCACTAAAGGATCAGGTTTAAAAAATAGGACAGGAATAGATCAGGAACCTCAATGTTATATAAGTAGGCTATGAGGAAAAACCCAAAGCTGTAATATTCTTTTCTCAGCTCCTAAACATTAATAAAGATTTGTACAAACATTTGTCAGCTGGAAACAGTCAGACAAGCCTAATTATAAAGCGCAAACTAACACAAAAACCTAGACTGTACCCGCCCATGTGTTTTTCATCATCGTCTTTAACTTTTTTACTCCGATGATAGATGCGCCAAAGAATAGGTCAGACTATAGTTCCCATCATATTTGTATGATGACTAACTTTTTCTATTTAAAACAAAACAATAATAGTGAAATTAGTCATTTTCCGTGGGCATGAGGAAGCGAGTGTTTACACACGAAAGTGTATGAGCCTCATACAAATCAGACAAGTCATACAATTGGTATTTTGATGAAAAACATACAAAGTTATATTTTAAGGCGATCGTTACCATGTTGCTTGAATTATAGACAAACATACTCGCATCAGCTATGATTGATAAAGACGTGGGATGATGGTTGAGAACAGTGCATGTGTTTTTTTATTTGATAGGTTCGCAAACAGACCGACAGCCCGAATGGTTGGAAATAGTAACACCTGAAGTAGCAATTGTATTGTCGATACATAGTTGCACAAACCGACAAAGTTGAAATTACCTATGTATTATTTATTTTCCCCTAAATAATTTTTCCTCTGGAAATGACTGCGTAAGCTTACTTTACTGGATATATATTAGACCACTCTATTAGAGGAAAATACCGATTTTTACAACATGACCTAAATTCAAAGATATTCTGTTATACGCAAATAACTAAATAACACTAGTGGCCCTGGAGTCCCAGGGTCACTAGTGCGAAAAGTGAAGACTCATGGCATGTCTCTTCAAAGACGATAGCACGTATAGATAACGTTTTTCTGTAACAGGACACAGGATATTCTAGAACCACATCGTCAAAGCAACGGTTCGAACACACAGTGGCGGAGTGGAATTCCGTGCCGGAGTATGTGTTTCTTAGTAGCTACAACCTGAGGTCTTTAAGTCAAGAGTAAACATAAGGTTACTTCTCAGGTAAGCGTGCTCCAAATTCAACCACATCATCACTAGCAGTCAAACGCGAGTTGTAGCTGGTCCCTGGTAAATAGCTTCTAGGCTTTTAAACTAAGAACTGGTTACAACTGTAAATGATAAAGACCACACACCAGTATCCACTACTACAGTAGGTACTACACTTTCACACATCTTCAACAATTTTCCCATCATCCAAGGCCGGATTAACTAAACAAAACTATTTGCAGGTTCCCAAAAAAAAGCAATAAAAGCGCGGTTGGGCCTATCAATAATGTGTGTAGATATGTAGCCAGTCAAACAATATGGGCGCGCGTTGACGGACACTTCTCAAAAGCGAGTCTGCTTCTATTTTTAATATGTACTACGAAGAGTTGGCGCTTACGATAATTTAAAATTCATATTTTTTTTTCTTCTTCGTGTTCGATTTTTGAATCATAGATAAGTCAGTTTGTTTTTTTTTCTAAACGATTGGACTCCTATTTTTTGTGGGTTTACAAGATTTTTTTTGGGATTATAGTTTGAGATAAGCATTTTCATAGCAGACATAGAATTTTCCAATTTCATTGATTCAATAGATAATATACCGGTTGTTGTGGCGACACTTGGGGAGGTACGAGTATATGTCCAGAAGTGCACGTCTTTTGGCTGAAATGATGATGATGATAATGACATCATGATTGCAAAACATTTTCAGAATTGGTACTCCAAACAATACTCTGAAAATGGGACACGAGCCTCCTCTCTGTGGGAGAGTGCGGGCCATAAACCACCACGCGGGCCCAATGCGGGGTGGTGGATGTCACAGTAGATAATTATATACATTTTTTGAAGTGAAAACTTCTTTAACCGTTGGGCATTTTTGTTCAAGTTTTCACTTGAACAAAAATCACTTCTCTTCGGTCGACACTCCTGGAGTGCCACTCTTTTTTTTTGTCCGATGGAAAATTCGTGACAAAAGATAAAAATATTCTTAGCAACGATGATCGTTTACACAAACTTCCTATAAAAACTGGGGCGTTTCTGAACGATGCAAAACATTGTCCAGACGCATCGCTCTCCTCATGACGGTATTCTTACACCTTTGTACACTGAGTCCGAACAATCAACGTAGGTTTTATCAAGGTCATAATAAATTCACATTTTATTTACATAGATCGATCTAGTTGATAATCGAGCGGATTAAGTCATGTGAAAAGCATAGTGCATGTGTGTGCACACCGGTCTTGGCTGCGCAAGAGTGGCAATAACCAGCTCTGTGAGAAAGCTCACGTACTTTTTTATTATACATGATCTTCAGCAGGATCGAAAAACCCCGCAAAAAGGAAAATAAACTCGCCCAAACGTAACCAACTCAAAGTTTTTCTTTCTATAACGTAACAGTTTACACAACTATAAACACAGGTGAAGTCCGTAACAACCTTGAAATGGAAACCTACAAAGTTAAGAAACTGGACCAGAAAATGCCGGTGTTTCGGTTTATTTTAGCGGCAAATGTAAATATTAAACACTCGGTAATAACGCTGTTTACATAACAGTAGTGACTCCTACGAATTAGTTCGCGTATCATGTTATTTGTTGTTGCAATTCGTGCTACAATCTAGATTTCAGAAGCTAATTTGAATTATGACATCGATTTGGGGTACTATTTTTGTTAGTTCTGTCCAATTGAAACAAAAAGGCCCTAGCATAGCGCAGCATACTCTGCCAGAAAGGCGGAAGTGATCGAAAAAGTGACGGCCGCTTGAACACGGGTGGGTTTTAGTCAGTAAGAGTCTGACACGTCCTCCCGCTACACCCAGAGCGGGAGAAGTTATTTGATGATTTCCCAACTTATAAAAAAAAAACATAGCATAATCAGCCTCTAATGTTCCTACTGCTGGGAGACAGACCTCCTCTCTGTGTGCGGGTTGGTTGATGTCACATGTCTTCGTCTTGGTTCTAGGACATGTCAGTTTCCTCACGAAAACCAAAAATTATAGATTTTTTATTTTTATAAAATATGCGAAATTTAACACTAAATAAGGCAAATTTTCATAAGTTGACAACACTCCACCGGGCGGCGAAATCTTTTAAGTTTTACCTATTTTTATTTCAAAGGATACCGCCCTGCACTAGCCGCGCTGCTGTAGGCACTCTTTAACGAAGGTTATCCTTCATTATAGAGTGCTTACAGCACGTTTACTCCAGGGCGGTATCCTAGTACACTAGTGCAGCCGCCTGAGCGAGACGGTCTTTTTTATAAAAGACCGTCTCGCTCAGGCGGCTTTTTGACATAAAACTGTAGGTGAACTTTGTCGGGCGCTCAGTGTTGCCTGTGATAAGTTTTTCTTTTTTTTAAATTAATTATTTTCATTGGGAAAAACAATAATTTCGTATCCAATCAATGATGACGTATATGTGCAGTGTAAGCATACCAAATAATGCCCTTCAGGATCAGACAGGGTTTTTGTTACATGCTGTATGTCGTACTAGCTTCTGCCAGCGGCTTCGCCCGCGTGTAATAAGTACTTCCCCTGTTATAAACTTTCACCCCCTTAAGGGTTGAATTTCGAAAAACCCTTTCTTAGTGGATACCTACTTCACAAAGAACACACTCTAGAAGAGACATGAAATTTGGAGGGTGTGTGTCCAGCGGTTTAGACTTTGAATTTTATAAATACAGAAGCTGTTGCAAGTCGTGAGCAAATAAAATAATAACTCTGTGCTTGCTATGCATTTCGAAAGGATCTCATTCATTTATTTTACTTTCATTTTTATTCATTTTACTTTGGATTTTATGTAATTTTATAGATTAGCTTCTGCCAGCGGCTTCGCCCGCATGGAATTAGTACTTCCTCCGTTATAAACTTTAAACCCCCATTTCACCCTCTCAGGAGTGGAATTTCGAAAACCCCTTTCTTGGTGGATACCTAATCTCCACACATCCTCCAAATTTCATGTCTCTAGCATTAGTGGTTTAGGCTGTGCGTTGATATATCAGTCAGTCAGTCAGGACTTTGAATTTTATATATACCAGATGTCACTTGCGGTCAAGAAAAATGTAATTGTACCTCATCTGTTAAAATTCATCCAGACCTTTAGGCTACAAGGCGTGCTATATAAATAGACATACACACCTCCTACCTATACGGATTTAGCAGACATAAAAACCGTCTAGATTTGAACTCACAAGCATACGTATCACTTCATCCACCTAATCAGCTAAGCTCACATGTAGTGAAAAAATTGAAATAAGGAGGTATATGTGCTAACGACGTCGTAAGTAAGGAAAGCCGACGGAGCCTCGCTGCGCGGGGCTCCTATTCCTGTCTGCAGGGTTTAAAGGAACCTAACACGAAAGTGATAAACTTCGTCCGCTCGCTCTGCTCGCTCACTCTAGCCTCCTTCATCCACTTAAAACCTAACCTGTCCGTGTCTTACCCTAATTTCGTAGGTTGTGGTTTTAAACTCAGGAAGGCGCTTTACTTTGTGTGAATTACTTCATCACCACTGCTCTCAAAACGGTGAAGAAAAACATCGTGAGGGAAACTGGCCTAAAACAAAAACTTCGAATACATGTGACATCCACCAACCCGTATTGGGCCCGCGTGGTGGATTACAGCCCACACCCTCTCACAGAGAGGCGGCCTGTGTTCCAACAGTGGGAACATTATAGGCTGGTTATGCTACAACAATGTGCTATATTCAGCTGGATATTTTCCTTAAACATTAGAAATCTCGCGTTATTTTTATCACGCTACAGCTATTCGTTTAGTATTCGCGGAATTCGCTCCGTCATAGCCACGGGTAGGTAGGTAGGTCCGTGCTGTTTCTATAGCACAGTATTGTGAGATATAATGAACTAGTTTCTGCCCGCGGCTTCGCCCGCGTGGAATTAGTACTTCCCCCACTATAAATTATAGCCTATGTGCTATTCCAGACTAAAATCTATCTCTGTGCCCAATTTCATCCATTTTCGTTCAGCCGTTCTAGCGTGATTGAGTAAAAAACATCCATTCATCCAGCCATCCAAATTTTCGCATTTATAATATTACTAGCTTCTGCCAGCGGCGTCGCCCGCGTGCTAAAAAGTAGCCTATGTTTTAATCCTGGTTATACGAGTAATCTATCTGTGTGCAAAATTTACGTGACAGAAACACAAACATACAAACTTACAAACTTTCGCATTTATAATATTAGTAGGATAGTAGGATATAATATTAGTAGGATTATACTCGTAGGTACTATTTTTTTAAATTCAACTTATGTATTTAGGTTATTTTTAACAGACTCTAACTACAATACAACTAAACTAAATAACTTAAAGTATATACTTATACAAACTGATAATAATAACTAATATGTACAAATGCATAATATGTAAAAAACTCATTGGGCATCAAAAAATTCATCCACATCGCTGTCAATGGAAAAAGTGCCCAGAACGCTAGCAGCATTGCCACGTTGAATAGCAATGCTGATTCGTTGGCCAAAGAAAAGCCCAGCCCTCTGGTCACGTGAAGAGTCGACTAAGTGCTTGCTGATATGCCGAAAAACTCGATGGGAACTTGGACCCCATGACCCCAAACGGCTCAAACATGTAACTCCCAATAAGGTTGTTATATTTGCACCGTTTGAGGTTTTCTGCACCTGCAACAGCCGCCCCAGCACAACCCGCCGTGCTCAGAAGATGGGATGGCGCAAATGTTGCATCCCACACCAAAGACCTACTCAACTTCCAAGGCATTATACTATGGTGAATTTTACCATGTCTTTATTGATCTAAACCTCGTATACAAATTTATAAAATACTTAACTAATTGTACCTATTTCAAACAAAAACTCCTAACTAAATAAAATTTAAAATCTGGCGTCAAAAAATTCCTTAGCATCGCTGTCTACTGGAAGTGTGGCCAAAAGACTGGCGGCATTGCCACGTTGTATGTCAATGCTTGACCTCTGGCCGAGGAAAAAGCCAGCCCTTGGGTCACGCGAAGTGTCAACAAGGCGTTTAGATAGATCTTTTAATACTAAATGAGCACTTGGACCCCACGGCCCAAGGGGTTCAACCTCAAACGGCTCGAAAATGTAGCTACTCGTACTACTGACGAGTTTGCTATATTGCCGCCGCTTGAGGTTTTCCGCAGCCGCAGCGGCAGCACCGGCACAGCACGACGAACTAGGAAGATGAGATGTCGCAAGAGTATCGAGACATGTAGCGTCCCACACTAAAGGCCTACCCAACTTCCACAGAAATAATGACATCCCGTCCGGTCTTTTACCATCGTCGCGAGCCAGACTATGTGGTTCTAATAAAGCCGGAACGCCGGCTGTGGCAAGAGCCCGACGGATGCGCGTGCCGTGCTATCCGACCAGCGCTCCTACCGCAGGATAGGCCATGGTGTCCGAGGCGGTCGACTGCTTCACCGCATTGACAACGATGTGGAGCTCCACTAGGAGCACCCAGACGCAAACATATAGCGATCTGGAAAGTGGCGTCACTCAGCATAGTACCTATGTTGGGTGACGGTAGTGCCTGTAGCCAAAGGCCCGACTCCCATTCATCCACAGCCAGTAGGCGGGCACGCTAAGCAGTATTGGTGGACGTAATAATGAAATTATTCCGTACCAACCTGCAGAGCGGCTCATCCCACTGTCTCTGGGAAGATTCTGGGAAGATCGGTTCGGCAAGCCACTTTTTTTGCCCGTGCAAGCCACTTACCAGGCGTTCACAGCATCGGTCCAGCACGGCACGTCACAGTTAATCAGTGATGGGGTTAAAATTCGTGTGGTTAACTACTGTTGAGTGCTGTGGACCGAAGACACGAACGCCGGGTAGGCTTACACTTTGAGGAGTGGCTGGAGAGGCGTCACGGCGTCCTTACCTTCCGCCTGACGCAGTTGCTCACCGGACACGGTTGTTTCGGCGGGAGGAAACGCCCGGTCGTTACCACGGCGCGGATCACCCAGAGAACACGGTGAAGCATACGGTGGAGGTCTGCCCCGCTTGGGCGGATTACCGCCGTATCCTCGTGGATCCGATAGGCGGTAGCGACCTCTCGCACCCGGCCCTGGTTCGGGCGATGGTACGGAGTGAGAGGGAATGGGCAGCAGTCACTTCCTTCTGCGAAGCAGAAATGCTCGCGAAGGCGGAGGCGGGATGGGTGACGCATTGGGCGTAGGACGTCGCGTGGCAATCTCCAGCCACCGTAGACCCGGGCCTGCAGACGGCGAGTAGTGGGTAGCTCGCCGTCCGATCAGCACCAGGCCCGTGAGTCGACGGCGCGTAGTGTTCCACGCGCGCTTCAAAGATATGATTGTCAGCCACCACTGACGGGGCCCATCATGGCCGGTGCCTGCATGCCTAGGGGTAGCGGATAAATTCGTAACAGAGTTATCGCTCCCCTGGGCACTCAGGCAGGAAAGGAACAGGGGTGGGTTTTAGTCAGTAAGAGTCTGACACGTCCTCCCGCTCCACCCAGAGTGGGAGATGTCATTCGATGATTTCTCACCCCACAAAAAAAAAACGAGTCCGAATCCTCCTAAATAAACCATAAAGAAACGGTGGCTTCCTTCTCTTAGTCATAAATGATAAATGATTTTATTTATATTAAGTAGGTTTAATCAACACTTTTAAACGTAAACATTTTGTTTTGACAGTTTTACTGACTAAAAAAAAAAAAAAAAAAAAAAAAACCCTGAGAAGAAACACCGAAACAAACTCAGGTGTTCAAGTCCTTTTAATATGTACTGGTCAAATCATATGAGAACCATGTACGTTAATGTCTGGGATGAGCTTTTGAGAAAAGTAACATGCAGATTTGAGTAGACCTGTCCAGGCAGTGCAAGCAGTGTCAGTTATCGTGAAGCTCAACCTAGAACTTTGAGGAGCTCAACGAACCGACGAACAATAAAGTAAGGACATTTGAAATATTATTTTGTACCTTAGTATACATAGTTAGCAGTCAGTCCGAATCAAAACCAGTCCGGTCTCGTGATTGCATTCGCGACTGCTGAGCGTGAGGTCCTGGTTTCGATTCCTGGGTCGAGCAAAAAGTGCTATTTGGTTTTTCCATCAGGAATTACTCTGTAACAGGCCGGGGTTTGGAAGTTGGTGGTGTGACACCCGCGGGTCTTGGAAAGCACGTAAAGCCGTTGGTCCTGCGCTATCTTTGTTGAGATTGGCCACCAAGGTCCCCGTCAGTCAGGAAGTTTTTTTTATGTTTAAAAACTACTAATCTTTTTTTTTATATCATTGTAGGCTCGCGTTTGACTACCATCTCTCCTGATGGTAAGCGATGCTGAACTATTCACTCTTGACTTAAAAACTCCCAGGTTGTAATTATCAGAAAACACAGACTCTGGCAGGGAATTCCACTCCTTAGGTGTATGCGCAATGAATGGGTTCCCAAAACGTTTTGTGCATGTGAGTGTGATGTCCACCATGTACCTGTGACGCATCCCCGTACTTCTAGTGGTCCGATGATGGAACGGGCTTGGCGGAATTAAACTATACAATTACGACGCACACTCCCCAAAATGTAATCGATAGAAAACCGACAGGGTCAGCGTCGAAGCTCAAGACTGGGGCTTTGACTTGACAAGCTTATCATTGCCGCTTGGCTCCTTTCTCAATTGAGAGTTTCTCAAGTGGCACTGTACTGGTTAACATATCGACACACTTTCTTTTATTCATTTGAGACAAATTATCAGAAAACCTACAACACATTATTCTGTTTTCCAATCAAATTTGTCATTTCCCACGTTTTTAACTCGCTTTCGTTAACACACTTATATATTAGCTTCACTTGTAACTATTTAAACAAATAGAAGTTAAATTAGACCCACTTCCCGGTTGCCGATTAAGCGTACATGTTTAGTTTGGGTGACAATGGTGCGGATTCTGTTTTGCACGAAGTAAACTTAATTTAGAGGCTATTCCTATCTTTTTCCCTATAATAAAACAAGAAAGAGACGGACGTAAATTAGAGCTGTCAAATTTAGTTGAACTATTATTTGCATACTAATTAAGGATACACTTAAAAACATGTCGATTAAAAACACGGTGAAGCGCAAGGCGTAAACTAGTTTGACATCTCTAACGTAGTTCATAGCTATGCGTCGCCGTCTTTTCTCGCACTGCCTTTTAGTAAAAGATAGTGATTCTCTAATTTTAGTCTAATTATTGAATAAGAGAATCGCCACCATTGCATGGTTAGTTAAGTAACGTCATTCAAAATCCATCATGGCGGACTCCCAATGATGTCAGACAAGTTATTTTGTATGAATTCCCATGATATTATAAAATAAAAGGGTTTGTTGAGACGAACACGAAAAAAAAAATTTTTTTTTACAAAAAAATAGAACCGACTTCCAAAAAAAACAAAAAGTGCAAATTAACTTTAATTTCGGAAGTTGGTAACAAAAAATGAAGAAACAAAACCAGACACAGCGACTGCCGAAATTAAAGTCATTTTGCACTTTTTGTTTTTTTTTGGCAGTCGGTTCTATTTTTTGTAGTAGTAGTCATATATTAATTTGTAATAAATGTAAGTAATTAATTTGAATTGGTTTTGAATTGTTATGGGCATGATTTTCAATTTTCCTAAGTGTTGTGCGCAACTACTCCACTCTCTACCGTTATTTTTATATGATTATTATACATTTTACATTGAACAAGTAGTTCTTCAAATAATAAATATTTATTTAAAAAAGCCGTTTTAACTTATTATATTTTATTTATTTGATCAAAAATAAATTGCTATTGATGTATTCCTTCAAATCAATTTCGAATTGTTGACCACTATTTATTAAGTAACGACATCGGGACGGGAGCATAGACAAACCCGGAGTACGGAATGATCCTCAATGTTTTTCATTGAAATCTAAATGATTGCGACGCACCCCTTTGGAAGGTAATGTGAACTACATGACGTAAAAAATAAAATGGCTCTCAAATGTTAAATTGTTAATGTGGTGCTAGAATGATATGGGTTAAACTTGAATTTCATTTAATGTCTTCCAAAGTCAAGGGACTTCACCCCTTGACTTCTACAAAAATATTAGAATACAATACATCATCATCATCATCAGTAAACGTGATTCTTTCTTGATGTTCCGAAAATTCCAAACCCGTTTTGTACTGACTGTTCACATCGCCGACGAAATGTTATATACTCTGGCTTGTAACGAAACCATAGCGCGTGTAGAGCACTTTGAAATACTCGACTATTATTTCCCCATTTCAAGAATAATTTTTATTGTATAATTTGTGGTCATTTCTGGCCTAAATTAGTGAGATAGGTACTTCCAGTTACATTTTCCTTTGCACTTTTAATTAGTACCTGTATAACATTTTTTTATTCTGTAACATACTACAGTTTCACGAATTAATCTTATGTATTTATGAAACTCTTACACTTTTTATTAGAGACTCGGAAATTTTGTGGCCCGGTGTATTTTTTCTTTAGGAAACCCTACAGAATTTAAAAAAAAAAAAGAATACAACCGACTTCCACTAATGTTTAGTGTTTCTAGCTTTGTTTCTTCGTTATTTTACACCGACTTCCGAAATTAAAGTTATTTTGCATTTTTTAGTGTTATTTGTAGGGAAGTCGGTTGTATTCTTTTTGTAAAAAGATTTTTATTTTTAATTTTTTAGTTTTTGTACCCAATAACTATTAATAGTAAAGTTATATCCGAATTTATAGCCCCAAAAATATGGAAATTTAAGATAATTGGTGAAATTAGGGTATAACAGGGTTCACCCTGTTATACAAAACTGTGTACCCCTTCAGAGCATATCAGCGTGATGTTATGTTGCGAAGTGGTGTAAACAATACACAGTCATGCGGTTTGCTATCATTTATTGAAGAGTTCCATTGTGTATCTCCGAAGTTCTTCATCAGATCTTCACCAAATTTAAATGGGACCACATGTGAAGCGCCAGCTTTCAAATAAAAATCAACAAAATCGGTTCACCTAGTAAAAAGTTACAGTTCGAATTGAGAACCTCCTCCTTTTTATGAAGTCAGTTAAAAAATAGTGTTTAGTTTTTTATTTAAATTACAGAAAATTCGCTTCACCTGTAACTATGTAAAAAAATCTTAGAAGTTAAGTTTCAAGAAGAAGAACTTCCCGGTTTCCGATTGAGCTAAACTTTTGCATATATGTTTATTTTGGATGACAATGCATGGTTATAGTGACGTCATTCTAATTTAATATGGCGAACTTGCAAAGATGGCAGGCCAGTTATTTTTATGCATTTCAATGATATGGGCATCCAACGAAAGGGATTCCTGAGAAGAATACTAAAAATAAAATAACATTAAGCGTTTTTTTTCGTTCTTTTTTAAACTATAATTTTATGCTTCCAATAAGCTGTTATATGTCAGTAGATGGCGTGCGGTAGCGGTTTGATAGCAGAGTGTTGATAAGGCGAAGAGAAACAACGTGATTTAGTCTCTTTCTTCCTACCACGATTCATGTTTTAAGGAACTTTTTTCGTTAAAATGCTGTTTGTTTCAGTAAATTACTGGGTTTAGGGATAAATTATAAAAGCATAGTTAAAATATCTCGTTGTTTAAGTACCTATTAACAATTCCTCTAAATAAAAGCGAATGTGACTCGTAAAGTTCAAAATGGCAACAACAATCCTTGGGAACCTCATGTAAGGTTCTCGCGAAAAAAAAACCTCCTTCGTTTCTGAAGTCGATCTAAACAATATTTTCCACTGTCAAAGTCTGCACTCAAAACGTTTCAGGGTCACAATTAGTTTGGCGGAATGGTTTAAACTTTTAGTTGGCCTTAAATCCTGTGGGCCCAGCTTCTGTAGTGCCTCTAGCATGTTTGCAGAGGCCCGAGTTGATGGCTTCCAAGCCATCATGCGCAAAAGAAGCACCTCTCTGTTAAGCAGAGTGCGGGGCAGCTCTAACAGCATCATGCAAGTGATTGCTGCAAAACTTGACTGCTCATTAATGAGGGCTTTCGTTCGGGTTTTAGTTAGATAGCACTGCTATGTAGCTGGAGCCTGTAAGAAACTCCTCGCCTTGCCTGTTAATGTTTTATACCTACCTACCAACATTAGATATTAAGAATATTGTTACTAACAAATAATGGACTCTGTCTGAATAAATAAATTATTATTATATTATTAAATCTCTCTAGAAACCATAAAACAAAATTGCTGTCTGCGTCTGTCTGTTTCTTCGCTTAGTTCTTCTAAACCACGAAGCAGATTTTGATGCGGTTTTCACTAATGGAAAGAACGATAAACGAGCGGAGCTGGGGCTGGTGGCTAGTATATGGTACAAGACACAAAACTTACCATAGTATTGTATTCGTCAAACTTAATGGCGTGTGCGAAGTTAGTTGCGAGTTGCGAGTGCGCAGGTACTGTCATTTCGACAATAATTTAGGCCATTTAATGATTTTTTTATAACTGTGTGAATATTTTTTAGAGGTGTATGATATCTACTTATTTGTCAGTTTGGAAGTTGGTGGTATTCCCACACGCCATTAAGTTTGACGAATACTATACGAGTACCATTATGTTAAATTTTTTGGTTATAGATTTCTAAGTTCATTCAAACAATCCCAACTTCTACGGAATTCTATCATGCTGGACCCAATACTCCCTTACCAACCTCTTTTTTCCAATCAAATTCCGTTGGCTCACCTCTGGATGTTCTAGGTATATAATAAACAAAGAGGGTACTGGGTACTTTAATTTGCCAAGTCATGACATGTTCGTATTAATTTGTGTTATCAAATATGTTTAATATAGTTTGATTTTACTATGGAACCAGTTGCAGTTGCAATATTATAAATGTGAAAGTTTGTTAGCATGGATGTACGGATGCTTTTTCTCTTTCACGCAAAAACTACAGAACGGATTTTGGTGAAACTTTACAGAATTATTGCCTACACATCTGAATAACATAAAGGCTATCACTACATGTTATAAATCAAAATCCTCTGCCAATTATGCCTGTCTGTCTGTCTGTTCGTGATAAACTCAAAAACTGCTGAACGGATGTTCATGTGGTTTTCACCAATAGACTGAGTGATTCATGAGGAAGGTTTAAGTGGGTCGATAGTAATTTAGAAAGGGCGGAAGTACTAATTCCACGCGGACAAAGTCGCTGGTGGAAACTAGTTCACCTATAAAGAAATCTTAGCACAGCAGTTGGAACGTGTAAGAAGGCACGTAGCACATTGTTCCAGTATTAACAATCACAAGTATTGAAATACCTTTCTTTGCTAGCAAACGTTTCTGACTGTTCTCGCTATAAACATTTTTGGATAAACAGTAAGCAGTTGAGTTGTAAATATTTGGAGATGAAAAGTTTCTGTGAAGCGGGAGATACGGGAGGAACAGATATGTAGATAGATAGATATATTTATATGCTCTTTATTGTACACAATAACAAATTACATTAAGAGCTTAAGAATTAACAGGGTGTTACAATGGGGGGTCATGTTGCATGTGCATTGGTTGGTGTGATACTTTGTCCGTGGCTTAGATTTCGGCAAAAGGTTAGTTACACACACTCGTAAGTAGTGCTGAAAAACTTAAGAATTAGATCAGTTTTTTAAATATTTTGGATCGCAATCACCATACATAGTCAGTAGAAGTTCTTTAGTAGTTAGGTATTTATAGTTGGTAATGATTGATTGGTGGAGATTGGTTAGTGGTGGTTGTTGGTGGTGGTTGGTGGTGGCTGGTGATGGTGGCTGGTGGTGGTGGCTGGTTGTTTGGTTGCAGTTTATAGTAGTTTGATATTACAGCAAACAGTTTAAGAATGTTTTGAATCATTGTTGTGGTGGTGGTTAGAAAAATGATGCGAGACAATAAGTGATCTTGCAAAGGTACCAAATAACACCAACCCGCATTGGGCCCGCGGGGTGTTTACGGTCCACACCCTCTCAGAGTGGATGTCTGTGCCCGAGCAGTGGACATTAGAAGGCTGATGATGATGACCAAATAACTTAGAGTAAGTAGAGAGAGTAACTTAAGAATAAAGTAGGTAGTAATAATTGACACATTAATAAGGCCAAAATAAGCGTCACCTTTTATAGTAGTAGGTATCTACGGTTTTCCTTCTTCGTGCATTGAGATAACCTAGTTTTTCTAAGATAAACCAGACCTAATCGCCATTTAGTCCTCTAAACTTCTAATTTTTCAATGGTGGGAGTTTTAAACATAAAACCCGTAGCGCCAGTCATAAAAAAACTATTTAAAATAAATTCTAACATATTAAAATCATTTATATGGTTTCCAGGGGATTAATACATTCATTGCCTTCTTGACTTTTACGACTCCACGACTAATACATGGGTTTTCCCCGAGAAGAGATAAAACACGATCTGCTTTTCATAGAAATGCATTAAAATATTTGGGACGTGTTTTTTCCTGTTTGTGGAAGAAAATATGAGATTTCTGTGTTTCAGGTGTACATTTTATGACAAACTAACAGAACCATGAGCAGTGGTGTGGTGACCCATTTGGTTAACGGCTTACAAGTTGCAGGTCGTCAGTTCAAACCCAGGCAGGCGCTTTACTTTGTGTAATTATTACATCACCACTGCTCTCAAAACGGTGAAGAAAAATATCGTGAGGAAACTGGCATGTCCAAGAACCAAAAATTTGTAGACATGTGACATCCACCAACCCGCATTGGGACCGCGTGGAGGATAATCAGTGAGGACATTAAAAGGCTGCTGATGATGATGAACAGAACCATCATTTGTCTTGCAAATATTTAGTCTTTAGGATTTCCTGGCTGTTTTATTAATAAGCTTTATATTTAGCAATATTTTTATTTGTTTACATAAAAAACCTAGAATTCTCATATACAACTGAAACTCAATAAACCTGCACAACAAAAGATTCGCTAACAACTTAATTATTGACTGACAAGTCGTAAATCTTAAGACTTGGTCTTAAATTTGGATCAAACCGAGTTTTACGAGATGCTGGTTTACATCTCAATTAAATAACTAAACGTATCGTTTACACAGGTATTTATATACGGAAGTTCATTGTTCTGCGAATTAAAGATTAAAAGAACTAGAACAGGTGCAGAATGACTAAGTATAGACCCGTTGGATCTAATATCCTTTCAAAATCGTTGCTGAAGTGGCAGTGGGCACATTGCCCGCTGAACTGATGGTCGATGGGGCCGAACGAAAGGTTCTGGAGTGGTGACCGCGTACCGAACGGCGCAGCGTTGGAAGGCCTCTCACAAAGTGGACTGATGGCCTGATGAAGGTCGCGGGCATCCGATGGATGTAAGATGCACAGGACCGGCCGTTGTGGCGACACTTGGAGGAGGCCTATGTCCAGCAGTGAAGGCTTTCGGCTGCAATAATGATGATGAGATTGTTCGTTGCATTCGACAATGTATGCTTATGTGGTAACTTTAATATCATCATAACAGCGAACAGAAGATAGGCACCACATAAAAAACTTTGCTTTGAGACGAGTCCAACGGTGCAGATGACAGATCTCATTCCATAAATTTGATCAAACTATGTTTATAAATAGGAAAATGGAAAGAAGTATCGCTGCACTCTAACCTAGAATTAACCGCTACACTTGGGTAGACTGGAAGTCGCCCAGAAAATTCAAAATAGTATTGTTAGTTTTAAGTTAAAAGAACACATTTGCTTCACAGCCTCACTCTGTTTCACAATTAACACAACTAGCTGATTTATCTCTGTTCACCGAATTCGTGATTATAAAGAATTTAATACGAAATATATCGAGGGCTATTTACGAGCGGATTTGAAGATATGTCGGAACAGCTGCTTGTTAGTACGACGACAGATGAGAAAGTTGGGCGGGGAAATTCAACTTTAGTTACATCATTTCCTAGTTCTTAATACTAATATAATTATTGAGAGATCCACGGTTGTTCCTCGTGGCTACCAGTCAGAAATAGACCACTCATACGTCTACCCAACCTACTCGTATATCTAAGGACTTTTTATTCCGCAAATATTAAGAAGGAGCTAGTTTTTACCCACGGCTTCACCCGCAGGAATAAAGTAGATTTCTTCGGGATTAAAAGTCTATGCTTTGCTATACTGTAGTTTTCGAAAGATTTTTTTGTAATCATATCAGTTTTCCAGGTTTTAACTTAAAAGAAAAACACTTCTTTTTTATTACTTAAGTTAAAAGATAAGTAAAAAAAAATCTGTTACAAAGTCGAAATTACCTTTAAGCAGACAATTTAATTTGTATCTATTTTGGACTTTTTGACTTATAAAATCAGTAGATTTTCTAATAGAAACTTATTTATTTTGTTTTCAAAGAAAAACATCTTAAGTTCGAACACAACGGATTGACCTTAAAACTATGACGCATAGAGTACCTGTCTACGACATCTGCTACGGCGTAGGCGTCTACGGAATGCCTACGAACCATGGGGCTACATCAAAGCTCGTAGCGCGTAGCAGTTAGTTTAAACAACTGACTTCTATTTTGAGCTACACATGTTTACGCAAATAGTAGTTACTAACTCAGAAATATTGCAATGTTTTAGTTTGTGGAACAGATGGGTTATTTAGATGACAACTGAATAGAAACTGTCTATCAAGAAATATATAAAGAAGGGAAAGCGACCTTAACACCTAAATCTAGGATTATTTAGGAAAAACGAAAATTTTATCAGCCTAACCCTAAGTCGTTAAGTGTTAAGGTCAGTTTTCTCCGAGGTTTTCTTCCAGCCGCTATTAGAGATAGACAGCAAGTGTTTTATTGTGGTTGACTGCCCATCTATAGAAATGGACTACTGAAAGTTTAAACCCAACAATTGGGTTAAAACCTGATTGATTGTCCGTCTCTAGTCGCAACTTTTTTTTTTAACGCAACTTTTTTATCATTCCACATTCTCGGGATGGAAACAACTTGCGACCAACGGATGCCCCTTAAGTTAAAAGGGAAAATCTAGAAGTCCGTGATTAGACTTGTTGTACTGTAAGGATCAGAATGTTGGGCTGTAAAAAGACGGATGAAAAAAATTGCATGTGGCGGCGATGAGACTGTTGAGATGGATGTGTGGAGTAACGAAAATGGATAAAGTGAGAAAACTACATCTAATGTACTCAACATTAGATGTAGTTTAAAAGTGGCGCCAGTCATAGAAAAGTTGAAAGGGAACCGCTTATCTTGGTATGGTCATGTGAGGAGGAGTTACAAACTATAGCTACAAACTTTAATTTTTGTGAGGTGAATGTACAGAGGCATTATAATTAGACAACGACTCCCAAACTGAGACATGCTCGTATCTTGGGTAGTCGGGGTCGATCCTTTCAGATGTCGTATACATATCACCGTCCTATTTTGAACCAAAATCTTACACTTAACAATTGTACATAAATAGCAACTTTATATAAATGTGTATGTTTCATTTAAACATTCAAAAGTAACTTTTATTTTTATTTTACAATTTTTATGAGTTTCTCGGACTCATCATAACTTAACAACTTTAACCAATTAGTAGGAGAAACACATGTAAATATAAGAGTTATGAATATAAATGTGGATGGATGCAAAGGGAGAGCGAGGCCAAAGAAAAGATGGATGGATTGTGTGAGGAGCGATATGAAAGAAAAGGGAGTTCGTGATAGCGTGACGGCTGACAGGACTGAATGGAAGAAAAAAACGTGTTGCGCCGACCCCAAGTAACATGGGATAAGGGCAGGAAGATGATGATTCTCGGGATGTATTATTGGTTTAAGTTATGGTTAGAGAACGAAAAAGAGAGGAAGCATATATCCGCCACTAGCTTCTGCGAACGGCTTCGCCCGCGTGGAATGAGTACTTCCCTAGTTTAAACTGATGACTTTGTGTCAAAAGACTTAAATGAGTAGGTTATGCTGAAAACTCTATCAATACCTTACGAGTATATTATTTTTCACGATTGAGCAAAAACAAGAATACCTATGTATAAACATAGTTTTATTGTTTCATAAGTATTATTGCTATAATATTGTTCTCTGGCGTCGGTAAGCGTATATAGAGATAAATAGATCACACAGTTAAAAAAGTCAAAATCTGTTTCGTTTTGCGAGCAATTGCTTACTCTAACGCAGACTGGACTGGCCCTTGGGGCTTTTTAGGGCCCCACAGCGTGAAATTCTCGTATACGTGAACAAATCCATGAAAAACTAAAATGTTAACAAATAAACTCAACGCAAGCTTTCGCTTCACGAATTAGTTTTCGCGAAACAAACCATTTTACGCAAACTTACAATTTGGAATTTTGTTAGATTCACGTATTCACCATACATTTTTCAATGTTTGCTAAACGAATTCGCAAATTTACACCTCCAGTCCTCTTGATCGACCGTTAGGCTTTTCCTGTTTCCATTATCTTCAATCAATTAATAGAATTGGTAATGTGTGTGTTACAGTAATTTTTGGTTTGACAAAAATATATTTTTGTAAAACCCGCCTTGTTCCCATGGGGTAGACAGAAAGTTTAGAAAGGCACCTGTTTCGCAGTAGCTCGCGAGTCTTACATGTTCCTTTTGGTAAGATCGAAATAATATAGTGCTAGCACTCACCCTTATCCTTGTCGGCGTCCTTGGTGCGGCTCTGGTCGAAGAAGCCCGTAGTGAGTGCCTTCCTCTTCAGCAGGTAAGCGCGCCGCTTGGGCTTCGTCGCTGCCACTGCATTCTCTGGAAATAGACAGTTATATGAGGCTTTTGGGAAGTCACACATGGCATTGAGTTCGTCAATAATTAATTTGAATTACTCTGTGGTGTTGTAGCACAGAGAGCATGACAATAGGTGTTACATTGTTGGGGACGTGGCTCCGCAATCGCATTGTGGTTCATTGGAGTACTCCCATCCGACTAAGTTGTGCCTGCAACGCGACGGCCCACCTGGCACCGTAGTTGATTTAGTGATTTCCAGGTAGGCCACGGTAGTTGTTGGCCCGCAGGGAACTTCTCTGCAGGCTGAACATAGTTACATTCTGTATTAGCGATAACCATTCGAGATATTTTATCAAAAATGCCAAAATGCCATATATGGTTAACAAGGGCTACCGAAATACCCGCGCCTACGGCGAGTAATGGGTAGCTCGCTGTCCGATCAGCACCAGGCCTGAGAGTCGACGGCGAGTAGAGGAGAAACAGAACACACGCGCGCCTCAAAGAGTTGTCAGCAATAGGGACGGGGCTCTTCATGGCCGATGCCTGCCCGGGGGTTGAGGATAAATTCGAAACAGAGTTACCTCGCCCCCGGGCACTAAGGGCAGGAAGCAACAGGGGTGGGTTTTAGTCAGTAAGAGTCTGACACGCCCTCCCGTTCCACCCAGAGCGGGAGAAGTCATTGGATGATTTCCCACACCACAAGAAAAGGGCTACCAAAATGTCACGGGGGCAATCCCTTGTATTTGAACGACAATTTCTTTGCCTAGCCTTAACCCATTATTTGGGATCGACTTTCCTAGTCATTCTTCGCCAGACGTGTCTGTGCTGGGTCGCCTTTTCGACAATCTAAATTACTTATTGAAATGTCGTTTCGTCTAGAGCTTTAAGTGTTGTAATAGCCCGTGGAAATGATATTGAAAACAACGCGCAGTCAGAACGGTCGAAGTGAATTATCCCACAATGGAAACATTTCCCCACAGCATCACGGTTTATTTCGGCTACAATATCTCACGTCGTAAACTCAATTATTTAAGATGATGGATGGTCGCAGTAGTTCCAATTGTTAGCCGACACTATTGTACCGCATTATTTTCGTCTTGGCCACCCTCTCCGCTCCGTAATAATAGACTGGTAATAATAGCCGCTAATCAGCTGATTCGTTTACGTAAATATTGATAAAATATTTTTGAATACTATGTGGAGTCTAGACTGTTTCTGTCTCTGTCTGTCTGTGTATTTGGACTTATCTCAAAAACTGCTTGGTGCACGTTGGACAGTTTTCTTGACGTTTCATTAAAGTAATTGTGAATTATTTTAATTTTGATAACGGGATTTTTTGACGAAATAGATTTTATTTTTAAGACTATTATTTGTAGACACGGGTAGTAAGAAGCCCAAAAAAATTACAATCAGTCTTTCAGTAACTGGGGTCTACTCAGAGATCTGAGAAATCAAAACAGAAATCTGAAAAATCCACGCAGAGATCTGGTAAATCCACACAGAGATCTGAAAAATCCACACAGATCTGGGCAATCTACAGAGAGATCTGGTAAATCCTCATAGAGATCTGGAAAATCTACATAGAGACCTGGTAAATCCACACATAGTTCTGGGAAATCTACACAAAGATCTGATAAATCCACACAGAGATCTGAGTAACTGGGGTACACGCGGTCGCTCTGGTCAGTTTGTGATCTGTGTGTACAAACTGACCAGAGCGACCGCCTAATTGATTCACAAGACCTCATAAAATGCAATATGACCATGATGTGTTTGTGTTGTTGATGTGCCAATAATAAACATATAAAAGATTGGATGTCATTGAATGAAAAAATAAAAATAATTTCAAAATCTGATAAAGTAAGGACTGGTATTTCTTGGCGGTATTGCTAAAACATTACTTTTACAGATTTAAATAACATTGATTATGATACTAATACAGCAATGTTTAATATAATATGTATAATTCAACTGGCACTCAGAAGCTCTAAAGTCTGCCAAGACGTCTATCAAAATACAATGTACATTCAATCTAATACCTATATAAAAATCTCGTGTTACGGTGTTTGTGGTTCACTCCTCTGAAACGGCTCGACAGATTTTTTGTGTATTTGATAGGTATGAGAATAGGTCCTATAGTACTTTTATAAGACAGAACAACAATTGCCGGGTCAGCTAGAATAAGATAAAAATAATAGGTACCAAAGGGTGTTTCTCAATAATACATGAGCACGGTTGGTTTGATAGTGGATCATTCAAAAAGAAGAACTCAATATACCTTTTTTTCGACATTTGGATTATTTTTATGTTAAGTTAAAACTTTTTATGTTTTATTTAATTACGTATTAAATAAAACATAAAAGCTGTAGTTAGTTACGTATTTTAAGAATTTTGTTTCATATATAGGTAGATAAAACAAATTATCGGTGATATATAAGACCCTTGTAGGTACAAGAACTTTTCGTAGATTTTGTCTTAAATATGTTCATTTAAAACTAGCTGATACGATAGTTTGTCATGTCCAAACTGAGTTCATATAAAATACCATATCACCCAATATAAAGTTATTTAAATGTTTGCCGAAATTCCAAATTTTTCAAGCAATTTAAAATGTATCTTTCCCTAAGAACCTTATTTGGAGTGTCAAGAACGATGCGCATACAAACGAACAAATCTCATTTTTATTTCCGTTAACACTAGCTTTTAGTTGTAATGTTAGTTTTACCTGTAAACAAATCTTAGAAGTTAAATTGGATCCACTTCCCTGTTTCCGATTGAGCTGCAAAATTGCATACATGTTTATTTTGAATGACAATGCATGGTTAGCTAAGTGACGTCATTCTAAATGTAATAAATGCTGTTCTGCCAATGACGGTGTTGCTTGTTTTTTTTTATTGCATTGTGGGATCAAACGGAGGGTTCGCTGGGAAAAATACGAAAAAGAGTGTTTTTTAACTATAATTTATTTATTTAGCAGATTTACACACGCACCGCAGAAATTACATTTTTTGGTGACTTTTTGTCTCCTGAAATGAAATTATTTATTTTGTAGATACTCGTATAAGTAGGTATAGGATGTCAAAATCACTTTAACACTTCATGTTTTTTTTTAATACTTAGATTGTTTCAACATTTCCTATCTGACTTTCTCAGAGCAGAAATGGCAAAACAAACTCCAGCAGCAGCCGCGGCAGGAGACGCCTGGGGCTTCCGGCGCCGCGAGGCGATCTCTGCCCACCGTAGACCCGGGCCTGCGGACGGCGAGTAATGGGTAACTCGCCGACCGATCAACACCAGGCCCGAGAGTCGACGGCACGTAGTGTTCCACGTGCGCCTCAAAGAGTTGTCAGCTATCATGACGAGACCCGTCATGGCCGATGCCTGCCTAGGGGTCGTGGATAAATTCGAAACAGAGTTACCGCGCCCCTGGGCACTCAGGGTAGGGAAGGAACAGGGGTGGGTTTTAGTCAGTAAGAGTCTGACACGTCCGACCTCCCGCTCCACCCAGAGCGGGGGATGTCATTGTATGATTCCCAACCCACAAAAAAAAAGAGACAAACATCTCTTTTAAAGTCCAGCCATTATCAAAGTCGCGGGAGTGTTCGAAACGGTCACCGCGGACCTAGAACCCAAAGGGCAACTGAAAAAACACGAGTGGGTTTTAGTCAGTAAGAATCTGGCATGCTCCACCTAGAAGCGCACCTAGAGCGGAAGAAGTCATCACATGACTTCCCACCCTCAAAAAAAAAAAACCTTATCAAAAACGAGAAAACAATCTTACTCATCAGCAGCTCATCCAAAAATACTCGTTACAAACGACACAACTATGAAACAAACAAGTTTGTCACTGGAGTCGTGTACCCGACACTAGCATGCTCGTGAACCCGACACTTGTTGTGATAGAACTGCAGGTCACAGCCCCCGTACTATGCCAATACCTAAAGTACCTACTATGAGAGTAGGTATGTATCAGAATTAAAAACAAACCTGTGTACCTAGTTGAAATATGATGTATAAGTACCTATGTGTCTGACTGGCTTTTGGGTAAACAATCATATTGGTGAATATTATACTATGTTTGGAGCAGCAATGGCCCAGTGGTAAAGACCCCGACTTACGAGTAGTAGGTGGTGAGTTGAAACCCAGGCAACCGCTTTACTTTGTATAGCTTTGTACTACTCATCACCACTGCTTTCAAAACGGTGAAGGAAAACATAGTAAGGACACCGGCATGAACTAGAACCAAAACTTCGAAGACGTGACATCCACCAATCCGCACTAAGTCTGCGTGTCAGATTACGGCTTTTTCCCTCTCCTAGAGAGGAGGCCTGTGTCCCAGCAGTGGGAACATTATAAGGCTGATTCATTATTATTTGTGGGTCTATTTTTCCATTGTATTTTGTATCCGTCTAAAGTAAAACATGGGAACGAGCTGCAAATAGTTAACAGTCAATAAATAATCTATGTCAGACTCAAAACATGAAAATCTCAATCTAATGAAAAGCTCACCACAAACAAAGCCATCAGTGGAGTCATAAACTAACACGTGTGCACGACAACGGATGAGAGGAATTCCAACCTCGCCATGAATATGCTCCATTAAAATATTACGCACTAGTGCAGCAGACGGCACCCACGCTTGTGTCATACAGGGTGCGATAAAAAATAAAGAGAAGAGAGATCTCAAATTGAAGCCAGTTAATCACAAAGAGTATTTTTAGTCCAATAATAATCAATGCCTAGCCTTTTCTCAAGTATGTTGGCGCCTACTTCCTGTCTATCCGGAAGCAGCATGCAGCATGGGTCGACTACTTATCTAACCTCCACAACCTATTTATTGAGTAAAACGATTCACAGCAGCTAATATAAAAATTACAGCAGCTGTTTAGATAAATGTTCGTCAGAAAACAAAATCACAAAACCATTCATTGCTTGAAAAATTTAGTCGTTCATGAAAACAATAGGATACTGGACTCCATTTTTTTATTTTTTTGTATCAAAAAGTTACTTTATCCAAAACCGAAAAAAAAAGATTTTTTCAATTCCTTTCAAAATTAAGTAAGTTTGAAATCTTTCAAATCTAGTGGAAGGGGAAACTTAAACAGAAAAAGGATGCACACACATAAGTATGACGTCACCGCCATTAGGTTACGCGCGTACAAAGAGATAGCGAGATGTTCCCACCAATATTTGAAATGGTAATTACTGCTTCATTTAATAACCAATTTAGAAATTGTTTTCAGAAAAAGATTAATTTTAGTGTTATTTTTTGTTTCAAATAAAATATTGTACACAAATAAACACAGCAGAAAATACCCTATCACAAATTTTATCAATTTATTAAATAACAACAACTAGATTTAAAGGTAAACTAATTTAAGGGTTTCTATACGAATCACACACAAAAATGTGTTTTCTGTGACATAAAAATATAACTAGGTTAATAGCGTAACCACTAATCACCCCAACTATAACCCTAGTGCTAAAAATACCCCATTATTTCTGTCCACCACAGTAATGCAGTGCAAATGATTCACTAAAGAGTCGTGTGTGTCTAAGTGTCAGACAATGCAGTTTGCTCCGTGGCTCGCATACCGGGGATTCATGGGGTTATTTATAAAAACACATTAGTTTGGACATCATGTGATTACCTGGATGCACGTGGTTTGTGTTCGTGTATAAATGGTCCCAGTTTGCTTTAGATACATACGAAATGTAGTTACTTATGTAGGTACCCTATTTGTAAGCATGTGAAGTAAACTTCCAATAATACTATATTATTATTATTATTATGTGTTTTTGTTTGTTGGGTGAACAACACTTCACCCAACAAAAACAAGTTTTGCATAGTTTATTTATTTATTAAAACTGTATGCAACACAAAGTTACAAGGGTAGACTTATGCCTGTGGCATTCTCTACCAGTCAACCAAGGTAGTAAAGAGATAACATGACAGGGCCGCCCATATCTTCACCAATCTGTTTTTCTCGTTTCATCTTGAAAAAATTCCAGCCTGCACATTAATTTCTAGCTACTATCCCAGCATACCACTCTATAATAGCATGGCTGCCCATCTGCCTATCCGCAGACGCGAACATAGCGTATCGTGTGAACTGACAAGGTGGGCAGGGAACTAAATAAGCGGAACGAATGGCGCCTTGTACTAAGCGGCACATTGGCTGAAATATTTGTATGAATTATGATGTTTTTTTTTCTTTTGGCTACACACGGTTTGTACATTTAGCCAGTGTCAAGTTAAGAAAGTATATAATTTTATATACAGGATACAGTCACATTAATTTCTTTTAGAATGCGGATGTAACACATTCCTATGTTTTTGTAGTATTTCGCAGCAAAAGTGACGGTCAGCCTACTCGGTAAACTTCACTAAGGTAGTCAATACTACAATAAAATTCTCAGCTTCATTACACTGAAATTGCGCCTGTCATATTGTCCAGTTGCAATGGCACTTGAGACACAAAACTACACCAATTTTTCATCAGAATATCGACTAGGAATCAATTTGCGAATAATAATTAAAGCAGCCACAGAAGATCCCCCGTGATCATATTTTGTATGTGAAATGTTTTGGGTATTGGCTGACTCGTTGATCCAGTGGTCGCATATGAGAGTGCCGAGTGTTGGGTCCTAGGTTCGATCTGTGTGCCGGACAGCGTTACATATTGTGTTTTTTTGGTTTGCAGCTCAGAGACAGGCTAAGGTCTATATCCCACTACTTAAAAGCGAAATGCTTACCCCTTATTATATAAGACGTATAAAATAACTGGAGCTTGATACTAGCCTTTTGAAGAACGCTGTATACTAAAATTGAAAATGGAGAGGAGATTTGCGATGGATTAACTAAGTGTGGTAAACTTTGGAGCCTACAACAAAAGGCAATATCAAACGAATCTTACTAATATCCTACTAATATTATTAATGTAAAAAATTGTGAGGATGTTTGGATGTTTGTTACTCTTCCACACAAGAATGACTGAACGGATTTGGATGAAACTACAATGATATAGCTAGCAGAAGCTAGTCTTAAATACAAAAGTTTGGATGGATGGATGAATGGATGTTTGTTACTCAATCAAGCCAGATCGGCTGAACGGATCTAAATGAAATTTGGCACAAGATAGATTTATAGTCTGGAATAGCACATAGGACACTTTTTTATCCTGGGAGCCTTCCTTTGGAATGATTTTCGATTTTCATGCTGGCAAAGCCGCTGGCACTAAGCTACCATATAAGTACCGTATAAGTTCATAAATAAATTTGTGATAGACCTTACACCTGATACACACAGGTAATACGGTAATAAATTTGTGATACACCTACACCTGATACACACAGGTAATACGGTAATAAAAAACAACTCGCTCATATATTTTTGTACCAGACAGGATAGCATTGAAGAGTAGCGTGGTAGTATGTAGTAGCAGTATCTCAGCACTAAAATTGACGTAAATAATTAACATCACTTGGCAGTCCTGTACCCGTCAACGGCGCCCGACTACTAATACATACTCTTAATAAAGATTTATTTGACAACAAAGCGAAGACGACACTTAAACACCCCGAGCAGTTCCTAATATTTAGAACTAAACTCTTCAAGCTGGTCGTAAACACTTTAGTTTCTAATGCGAATTGTTTTGCCAATAGTTTTAACATTTATATAGGTAGATACTTAAGTATATAAAAAACCAGAAAACCAGTAGGTATTACGAAGGGTTATCGTGTCCCCGCCGTTACTGGGTTGTGAAGGTCCGATAGGCAGTCGCTCCATGTAAAACGCTGGTATTCGTCTGAATCTAGTTAGATTGGAAATTGACCGTAACACAGTTGGGAAAAAGTAGATATTATCAATCATATGTCTACTTTTATTGTTATGATAAGACTTATAATTTTCCCACTGCTGGGAACATAATGAGGCTCAAGATTGGAAGTCAACCATAACACAGTTGGGAAATAGTAGATAATTATATGATTGATAAGCTTATGCCTTATGAGGTCTATGCTTATAAATAATATGTCTACTTTTATTATTATGATAAGACATATAATTTCCCACAGCTGGGAACATTATAAGGCTCTAAGGACTCAAACCACCTCTCTAGGAGAGGTAATGGGCCGTAGTTGACCACGCTGGCCCAGTGCGTGTTGGTGGATGTCCCATGTCTTTGAATTTTTGATCACTGTTTTGAGAGCAGTGGTCATTAAATAAATTACGCTTGCCTGGGTTTAAACCCGCAACGTAGAACTGTTAAGTCGGGGCCATGACTACTGGAACACTGCCTAGAATTGATTGGTTATTAAGCTCTATAGTTTTCCTAGTGATTATAGGTTAGAATATAGGTTTTAAACCTATTGCTGATACTGTTATCTTTACCTCACCTTATTGTTGCTTGGTAGAGAAAGTACATAACCTATGGCTAACTTATAAATGAACAGTTGCTTTTTTTCAAATAAAATTTAAACCATCGTGATTATGTTTAATGATTATTATTACTATTATTATTACTCATGATAACAAAACATCCTAGACCACATTCAACTACTCCTACCCTACCATTTGCCATCAGGGAGTTCCAGTTCCGCTTGTAGCTTCCGGTATCATAATATTTCATTGTCATCGGACTGGACATGGTTAGCGGACGACTCACATACGAAGGACATTGCATGTTAAATAAAATTTAAAATAAAGAACTAGCCATTTCATTTCTTAAATCTTGAAGTAATATGAGATGTATTTTAACGTAATATTTTGTTTATCTATAAATTATGCTGCGTCATATTTAGTATTCATCAAAATGTCTAGTAAAATAATGTAAAACAATCTTACAGCGTTTTCCCAGAACTAGCTCAGTGTGTGAAAATTCGCAGAAGCTTTCTGAAACGTCGAGGAGAGTCGATGCGTTACGTTACGTTGAATCAGGTGAGTTCATGGAAACACATTTTTCTTTCTCTGTAATCTACATCTAATATATAAAAATCTCGTGTCACGGTGTTTGTTTTTGCCACCTCCGAAACGCTTCGACCGATTTTAATGTTTTTTTTTGCATAATTGCTAGGTATGAGAATAGGTCGTACATCACCCTCCTACTCCCCGCCCCATTTTTTAATGGCAGAACAACGTTTGTTGGGTCAGCTAGTATATAAATAAATAAAAATCAATTGCCGAATGTATGTAAGCGCATCGTTTCATAACAGCTGCACCTATTTGGCCGATTATTATTTTTGTTGTGTTCATAATTCAGGCTGTCAGTGCTGTCAGTCAGGACAATGTATAAAATTGAAAAAAAATATTGCACCCATGCGAAACCGGAGCGGGCCGCTATTGTTATAAAAATCATGTATAAACCTAAATCATGCCTATGACAAAAGCATACATTTTTTTCAATAGAATCGGGTACTAAAACCTGTTTATTTTTGTAGAATGTTTTTTTACGAAACAACAATTATAAGACTAAAAAAACCTTATTTTGATAACACCATCAAAATTGGTTAATAAAGCAGCAATTAGAATTTTAAATATTGGTATGAGAAAGAGGTAAAGAGGTTGGTCTGGGGTGTATGGGGGCCCATTTACCATCTCAGTGCCCTAAGTCAACCTCACCTGCTCGTGGTGCACCCTGCTGAACAACAAACGAGGCTCTGACAACCGATTAATGGCGGTATACCCATTCTATATAAATACTTCGCAGCTAAGTGGCACAGACTGGTGACGGGCAGCAGCGTTACTAGTGCGAGAAGCTGCGATCGCCAACCCGCATGCCCAGCGTGGCGATTATGGGCAAACCCTCCAAATGGCAAGTCATAATCAACCACGGCCCCCAGTTCCCGGCCGCCTTGCTATTCCTGATTTTGGCGGTGGTCACGGTAACGAGAAAGGTAGGGGGTGTGAAGAATCCCCGGGTTACGAAGGGCCGCCAAATCCAACTGACCTTGGCAACGTACAACGGACGCACACTACGGCTCGACGAACACCTAGCGCAGCTAGAAGAAGAACTCGGAAGAATAAAGTGGCACATTCTTGGGTCGAGTGAAGTCCGAAGAGAGGGGGAGGACACAATAACCCTTGAATCGGGCCACCTTTTATATTTTCGAGAGGGAGACCAGCTATCCCAAGGCGGAGTCGGGTTCCTGGTAAATAAATCCCTTTGTGATAACGTTGTCTCCAGTGGAAGTCTCCAGTGTCTCGAACTGGGTAGCGTACCTCGTTGTGAAGTTAACCGAGAGGTATAGCCTCAAGGTTATTCAGGTTTACGCACCGACCTCGTCACACTCGGATGACGAAGTGGAGTTAATATTCGAGGACATCTCCAGGGCCTTGCATTGTACTACTAAAGCCCACTACAGCGTTCTCATGGGGGATTTCAACGCTAAAGTGGGAGTACAAAATTGCAGTGAATCGGTAGTAGAATCCTACGGGTTTGGCAGCAAAGAGAAATCATAGGGGGCAAATGCTTGTCAACTTCCTTGAGAAGGAGGGGCATTTCTTGATGAACTCCTTCTTTAAGAAACAGCCGCAAAGGAAGTGGACGTGGCGAAGCCCCGATACTATGACGAAAAGTGAGATAGATTTCATCATAACAGATAAAAAGCATATATTGAGAGATGTCTCAGTGATCAACAGGTTCAACACCGGTAGTGATCACAGACTTGTCCGATGCTCTTTGAATATCAACTTGAGCAGACTCGTTTGATGAAGTCTAGGCTCCGTCCAAACATGCTGCAAACAATGTTAGGATCTGAAGCTTTCCGGTCAGACCTGGAGAACCGATATGCTGTCGTGGAAACCACAAATGACGTTAACCGGGCGCTCGACTAAATGGTGGAAATCCTCAGGGAGTAAGGTATACGATTATGTAAAATGCGGCGTTCGGGAAAGAGGTGGAAACTTTCAGAAGAGACTCTGGAGCTTATGATGGAGCGACGTAAAAACCCACCTATAACTTCGCTAGAACAACGGGCACTCAACAGAAATATTAGGACACTGGATCGGCGCGACCTCCGACGCTCCGATAGACGCTCTATAGAAAAAGCGATTGAGCAAAACCGGGGGTCGAAAGTGTTCGTCCAGTCACTTGGGAGGAGCCATTTGATGAAGTCCAATGGGGATATAGTCGCTTTGAAGCCGGAGATCCTATCGAAGTCGAAAACTTCTACGCATACGCATCGCATGTATCGCGACCTGATCCCGAAAATGAGGATTCCAGAGCCACCTTAGTCCGCCACTTCACAGAAGACCTGCCAGAAATCAGCCAAGACGAAATTGAAGCGGCTCTTAACAGCTTAAAAATGGAAAAGCCCCTGGTGAGAACGGGATTACGACCGAACTCCTGAAAGCGGGAAGAAGCCCTGTGCTGAAAGAGCTTCGGGAGCTTTTCAACTCTGTCCTGTTCTCTGGGAGAACTCCAGAAGCGTGTCGAAGGAGCGTGGTCGTTCTCTTCTTCAAAAAGGGTGATGAGACCCTTTTGAAGAATTACAGACCCATTTCACTCCTTAGCCACGTATTTAAGCTGTTTTCAAGAGTCGTTACGAATCGTCTAGTGCGAAGACTCGACGAGTATCAGCCACTAGAGGCCGGGTTTCGAGGAGGATACAGCACTGTGGACCACATCCACAAAGTGAGGCAAATTATACAGAAGTCAGAAGAGTATAATCGGCCCCTATGTCTTGCGTTTGTGGACTATGAGAAGGCATTTGACTCTATCGAGACCTGGTCTGTTTTGGAATCTCTGCAGCGATGCCAAGTCGACTGGCGATACATCCAAGTGTTGAGATGTATTTATGAAAACGCGACAATGGCCGTCCAAATTCAGGATCGGCGAACTGAACATATCCCCCTGCGTCGAGGTGTGAGACAAGGGGACGTAATTTTCCCGAAATTGTTCTCTAACGCATTGGAGGATGTGTTCAAGACGCTGAACTGGGAGGGACGCAGCATTAACATTAAGGGCGAATACATCTCACACTTGAGATTTGCAGATGACATCGTCATACTGGCTGAATCGCTGCATTACCTGCAGCAGATGTTGGACGGCCTAGTTGATTCTTCAGGACGTATTGGTCTCCGGATGAACTTGGACAAAACCCAGGTTATGTTCAACGAACACGTTACTCCGGGACCGATTGTGGTCAATGGCGGTGCTCTCAAGGTTGTTCGAGAATATGTTTACCTCGGGCAAACTCTGCAGTTTGGTAAAAACAACTTTGAGAGGGAGGTCAACAGAAGGATCCAGCTGGGTTGGGCAGCATTTGGGAAGCTTCGACGAGTCTTCGCGTCGCGTATTCCACAGAGCCTAAAAACCAAGGTCTTTAATCAGTGCGTCTTGCCTGTTATGACTTACGGAGCCAAAACGTGGACACTCACGGTACAGACTGTTGTCAGCATTATCTGACCCACCCTAAAATCAAACGACTTTGGACCCTCTGCTGCATGTAACATTAAGGTTTATTTAATTTATATGAGCTTATCAGACAATTACTGCTCGAGGATTTGATGAACAAATACAGTAATAATATAGACACGCAAATTTGATCTTTAAAACGTTAGTATTAGGTTATATTTTATAACTATTTGTTATAATATGATAAGTGCAATAGCTTATTTTAATGATTGAGTTCAAGTAATTCTGGTCTCGTGGTCTGTGTGTAAGACTGAGAAAAACAAGGTTCGAGATCAAATCCTGCGACAAAGATATTGTTTTGCTTTCAATATAGAATTTATATTCCAAAACTATTTCTTGTATTATTGTAAAGAACTACAGACTATACATAATCTTTTTAAATTGGTAATATTTTCACATAACTTGTAATAAGTGGGTAGTTGAAAAATAAATATTCGTATTCATTATAAAGAACTGTGAACTTAAAGTTTTTTAAATTACCCACCCGTTTACAAGATAAGTTATTAGGCGAAAATCATATTAGTCGTTCTTTAACATTGCAAGCAATATTGTAGAAATGAAAACAAATTAAAAAAGAAACTGATGTATAGGTGGACTGTGTTTTCGAACCCACATGCTGTTCGTCGTCAATCCAGCATCAAACCGCTAAGCCACAAGAACTTGTTGGGAATACGCGAAATTAAAGATTGGGTTGTAATTATGTAGTGTGACTTAAAAGCTTTTCAACTTTAATGTTAACGAGATAATGAATAAAATAGCTTAACAAAAACATATATAATGCCGGTGGCTCCGACTATGTTGGGTGGGTTTACATTAACGTTACGTGTTAAAGATCAAATTTGAGTGTCTGTGTTATTATTGTATTTTTGTTCATCGAGTCCTCGTGCACTTGTGTGATAAGCTCATATAAATTAAATAAACCTTAATGTTACAGGCAGAGGGTCCAAAGTAGTTTGATTTTAGGGTGGGTCAGATAATGTTGACAACAGTCTGTACGACTGGTCCATAAATTCAAGGTCACTCAGCGAGCTATAGAACGGGCTATGCTTGGAGTCTCATTGTGGGATCGACTACGAAACGAGGTGATCCGGCTGAGAACCAAGGTTGTCGACATGGCTCACAGAATAAGCAAGCTGAAGTGGCAATGGGCCGGCCCTATTAGCCATAGAACCGATGACCGTTGGGGTAGACGTGTTCTCGAGTGGAGACCGCGAATCGGCAAACGTAAGGTAGGACACCCTCAGGCTAGGTGGAGCGATGATCTTCGCAGGGTAGCTGGTAGCAGCTGGATGAGAGTTGCCGAGAAGCGAGCTGAATGGCGTGCGTGTGTGGTGGCGTGCGTGTGTGTGATGGCTGTGTGGCGTGGCGTGGATTTGAACTGCTATAGGCTGATGATTATGATGATGATGAGAAAGAGTGGCATGGTGGGAACATCTCGCTATCTCTTATGCAGTGCGTAACTTAATGTCTGTAACGAGACATGTCAGTTTGTGCATCATTTTTCAGTTACATAGCATTTTCCCTTCCATCAGACTTGTTGGTTTCTAACTTAGTTAATTTTGTATGGATTTGAAAAACTCTTTCTGTTTTCGATTTTGGATAAAGTTACATTTTAATACAAATAATAAAAAATCTGAATCATAAACGTCACCGCTCAACGCCTCACCAGTGAGCACGTGCGAAATAAATTATTATTATTAAAAACCTATGGTTGCGTTATCGATCGGTAACGCCGCGGTACCTGACAGGAACTGCTTACAAATTTGTATTAGGTAAGCTTTACGTACAGGAAAGACGGTGGCACAGTGATCACGTGCAGCCGTGTACAACGAGGCTCAGAGGAGACCATTTTGTAGTCTCCCCAGGGAGGCGCCCGAATAGGCGCTGCACAGAGAGGGTTCCGGGGTAGTCTTTTAGAGGTCACTGAGCCTCTTCCATGTGCCGATGGTGATCATTGGGGTGGTTTTAGAGAGGTAAAAATCCCACACTCCCTAGTTTTTTTTTTTCAAAATTCCAGGTGCCTGTTGATGGTTTCCCCGCGATAACAAAAAAGAAAGGCTTTACATACAGAATGAACCCATTCCATCGGTCGCCTTCCAGCCTAGTCTTACCGGAAGCAGCCTGATACTAGTACCATACATGGGGCGACTGTCTATTTGGCCTCCCCAACCAAGTTGCTAGGTAAGCCCTTTCGTAAGCTGGTTGTTGTTTTGAGTTCCCTATTAACTATTCATGCAACTAACAATAAAATAGAAAACTAATGGCAAAACAGTTTGCGAATAAAAAGTATAATGTAGCTATCGATGCGTTGACTTGAAGTAACAAATTAATTATCTGCTGAATTCATGTCATATAGTGTCCTTTTTTTTGTGTGCTCGTTTATCATCGAATGACATCTCCCGCTCTGGGTGGAGCGGGAGGGCGTGTTAGACTGTCACTGACTAAAACCCACCCCTGCTCCTTTCCTGCCTGAGTGCCCAGGGGTGAGGTAACTCATGTTAAGAATTTATCCGCTACCCCTAGGCATGCAGGCACCGGCCACGATGGGCCCCGTCCGTGGTGGCTGACAATCATCTCTTTAAGGCGCGCGTGGAACCCTACGCGCCGTCGACTCACGGGCCTGATGCTGATCGGACGGCGAGCTACCCACTACTCGCCGTCTGCAGGCCCGGGTCTACGGTGGCCGGAGATCGTCACGTCGTTGAGCTTCTCTCACGCGTCCCGCCTCCGCCATCGCGAGCATTACTGCTTCGCAGAAGGAGGCGACTGCTGTCCATTCCCTCTCGCTCCGTACCATGGCCTGAACCAGGGCCGGGCGCGAGAGGTCGCCGGCACCTATCGCATCCACAAGGACACGGCGGTGCTGCATATCATTACCAATCCGCATTGGGCCAGCGTGATGGATTACGGCCCACCCACACCCTTTCACAGAGAGGAGGCCTGTGCCCCTGCAGTGGGGACATTAAAAAGCTGATGATGATGATAATCATTACGAGGTGCAAATTGCAACTTTATTTTATTATCAATTTTAAATTTTAAGATTATAGTAGTTCCTGATTTTATTGAAGCATAATATATTAAGATTATGTAAATAAAATAAAAAGACTTTGATCTCTATAATTAATAACAGTCGCTTACGCGGATCACGCCCACTTTATGGGTTTTTCTAGTTATTCACAACCATTGAAAACTGTTTAATTTACTGTTGTCATGAATATTTTTAGTTATGTAGCTATCATCGTCAACCACAGCCCAACTTCGCCCACAACTAGACAAAGCCTTATAATGTATCCACTCCACACAGCTGGGACTTAGGTCTTCTATCTAGGCGATAATGGGCCGTAATCCAACCCGTGGACCCAATGCGGGTTGGTGAATGTCACATGTCTTTGACTTTGTGGTTCTAAGACATGCCGGTTTCCTCACAATGTTTTCTTTCACTGTTTTGAGAGCAGTGGTGATCAAATAAATTACACAAAGTAAAGGGCCTGCCTGGGTTAGAGCCACAACTGCCCCGGTTCAAGTGGACATAATATGCCTCTCTTTTGTTGTCATTCCCCACGCTCCTGTACTAATCTCATCCAGGTTATTCCGTCGATGGCCGTGGAATAACCTATTCCGTCGATGGCATATCGACGACAGTCTACCATACGAGTATATATACGAGTATATTTATATATATACTATTCTTCGAGTTTGACACTTTTGTATGTCGTTTCGAACTGATATGGATACATATACTATACTATATATTGCATAAAAAAATACCATGTGTAGGTTTATCCTTGAATCTTTTCTATTTCCTTACCGCCAAACTTGGTTTTTCCTGAAAGAATTCCAGACTCGTGTTTGACCAGTATTTCACCTGATGGTTAGCAATGAAATGGCCGACGATGGAGTAAAGCCCTAGAAGTAACTTATACATCTTTGATTTAAAGACCAAACTCCAGAAAGCACAAACTCTAGCAGGGAATTCTAATCGTCAGCTGTGCACACGAAGTAACAGTATCCCATAAAAGTATTTGTCAAATTAAGTTCATTTTACCCCAAACCAAAGGATTATTTCAGCCACAACACGAAAGTGATGCGCCACATTCCTCTTCCAAAATACCAAATTTTTCTCTCACTAAGCACCACGGCAATTAATATCGTTAATTGTATTTAGATCTTTGTTTACAGACGCCTTTGAAGTGGACCTTGAAGGTTACTCGATTTACGTGTTGAAAACACTACAGGTCCATTATTTAGAGATGGGCATACTGAAGAACCGTGCGGATAAAGCGAGATAGCGTTATACGAAAACTGTGTCCGTAAAAGAGACGGAGCATGTCTTAGCTGTCAAAAATGTCCCTAAATAATCTACCTGTGTAATAAAGTGACCGTGGGTGTCGAAAGACGTCGTTTGCTGTCTGTCAGAGGGCTGTAACTCGCAACGGATTGAAGGCAGATGTCAAGTGTTCGCTGTCAATGAGGAATTGAACAAAATAGTGTTATTTGCAAACTTCGCGTTTAATATCAGGTGAATTGGTGATTTGTTCGTGATTAGTTTTGTTTGACTGGTTTGTGGTGTCTACTATGTAATGGGGCAGCTATATGGCTATAGCTCTGTCAAAGGGAGATACGATAGATGTACCTACCTACTGTCGATCTGATTGATCTGCAGAGGTGATTTTTCGACCAGAAGTGCGTAATACTTCTTAGGTCGAAAAATAGTTTCGAATCGGTAAATGTTTTAAGGAAACTTCTCTATTCTAGGACGTAAGACTGCAAACAGGAAATATTGGACGTAAAAAGAGAATAAATTCTTCAAATAGGTACATATAAAGAAAGGAAGTTAATTAAAAATTGTTGAAAATTTTGTTTCAAAGAATAACCGGCCAAGTGCTTGTCGGGTCACGCTCAGTGTAGGGTTTCGTAGTCACCCGTTATAACAAGCGGACTTAGACGGGGGCTTTTTTTTCTGTGAACATATTATTTAAGTTCACGGTTTTACGGACACTGACGTTTAAATTAAAAACGAAAAAAAAGGTTTTATTTACTACCCGTTTTAAATATTAAATAAGTGACTAATTCAACTAAGAATTTTTTTTCCTTAGGAGTATGTGTTTGTACGAAATCCAAGTAGGTACATTTTATAAGTTGGGCGACCACTACTCTAACAGAGCTAACTTAGCCGTGATAGTTTTCTTTAAAATTCGTTATATTATAATATTAATATACCATCACGATTATTTTCAGATTTTTCAAGTCTCGAACAAAAAAATAAATAATAATAGTTTTTTTCATAATGGGATTGAAGAGTTTACAAAGTGTTGCACTTATACATTTTTTAAGTTCAATTTATACAATAGAAACAGGTGAACTACTGTTCTCCTAGATAGGCTAAAATTTAGCCTGTGTTAAGGAGAGACAGCGCCGGTAAAAAAAAATATCACTCTAAGTTATTGTTTAATATTTCGCAAACGAATCACTGAATCAAAAATAGTCTTCACCTCAATGATTTTGAAAGACTTATCCAGCGATACCCGACACTATACGATAGAAAAAAAAGTTATCCCCACTTTTTCATGGCGTGATTAATATATCATAATTATGCAAAATTGCAGCTTTCTAGTCTCTACGCTATGCCTCGGACGGACAGACAGACAGTTCCTTGTCCTTGTTAGGACTACGGAACCCTAAAAAAATATATTTACGGTTGAATTGAGAACCTCCTCCTTTTTTTTCGTCGGTTAAAAAAGATTCTGTTATACCTCAGAAAAACTGGGGAAACTAGCATTTTTTTGCGCTGTGTGTGGTTCACATAAAAATAGATCAATCACATATCTCTACGCGCCATCTCAAAATTATTGTTTAAATTATTCTCAGACGCTGTGGCCCATTTGAAACCTTTGAGTCTAATAGTGTATAACTCTTACGTAAAGAAATATACATAACTAACACTAAATTGTGCGGAAAGCAGTTTTCATGGAAATAGAAAGTAAATTGTGAACCTTTATTTAAAAAGATTACGTGTGTTGCGCGGGTTTTAGGTATTTCATGAACCGTAATGGGTAGACAGTTGAAATTTTCAGTGTTTATTTCTATTGCCACTCGCCAACAAGTTTCTACACACCAACAAATCGTAAAAGTATAAATTCAATTAAAAACTAAAGGGAAACAACCAAACAAGAAACATGATTTTTTCAGTTTATGGTACGGAAGTTACGGAACCCTTCGTGAGCGATTCAGACTCGCATTTGGCCGATTTTTTATAAAAACTTTCAGTCAAATTCGTTATGATCAAAACGTCTACAGAATCCAACACGTAACTCCACGCTTACTCCTACCTATCAGTTACTCGGTTGTATAAAAAGAAATATATATTTCTGCCATCATCTGGGCATCTAAAATATTTATGGAGTTATGGACTGTTTATCATCCTTTGGCGAGACACTACCGTTGCCATGGCAACCGCTAATAACTTTACACATGCATTCGTGGATAGTCAAGCAGAAATTCGTTATGATCAAAACGTCTACAGAATCCAACACGTAACTCCACGCTTACTCCTACCTATCAGTTACTCGGTTGTATAAAAAGAAATATATATTTCTGCCATCATCTGGGCATCTAAAATATTTATGGAGTTATGGACTGTTTATCATCCTTTGGCGAGACACTACCGTTGCCATGGCAACCGCTAATAACTTTACACATGCATTCGTGGATAGTCAAGCAGTACAAACAGAAGAAACTCACTCTCTGTGAGTGCGCGTGAAACTCGTAGACCACTTACCCGATTTACGTGATGTTTTTCTGTTCATAGATTTCCTTTAGTACTTTCGGTTGTTTATCATGTTATGATAGATGAAACAAGAACAAACAGTGAAGAAAACACTTATTTAACTAAGGGCTGATTTTTTAATAGTCAGATAACTTTTAACTGAGGAATAAAAATTGCATTTTGACAGTTTTTGTATAGAAATTATGTCATACCGCAATTTTTATTCCTCAGTTAAAAGTTATCTGACTATTGAAAAATCAGCCCTAACAAAAAAAAAAACACTTTAGAGAAATTCCTGTTGTGCCAAAAGTATGCTAATTAAAATGATACCTACATTCACAAATAAAATGATTTTATTTGATTTGACTGGCAACTCAGCGACGATGTTCAATAGGGTGGCGCGTCAACGATTTTTATTTTTTTTCAATATTGTATAGCACTAGCCCTCCTATTTTTAGCCCTCTACTGCCGCTTGAAGATTATGAAACATCATTAAATTGAGCTATTTCTATAACATCATGTAATAAAAACAAACATTTTTTTTTATTGCTACGGTAACTCATAATACTCTAAATATCACTAATTTTATTCATAAAAGGTCAATTTACTTATAAACGTAACACCAAGTTATATTAATACGACGTCAAAGTGAAGAAAATATACAACAATCGCGGGTATCTTTGTAAGTTGAGTGGTTTACTTTCGATCTATTATTTTAATTTCTAAATTCACATTTCGTTTATATTAACTTAGTTATTTACTGTTACTTATAAGACCTAGCTAAATTAGATGGAGCAACCAGCGGGCCTCAACTTTATTCTGGGCCAATAGGAAAAGCTTTGGAAAACTGTACTGATCTCCCATGTCACTAAGTTTTCTGCAGTGCCGCCAAACATGCCTGATTTACTTAAGGAAATTGAAAATAGTCTGAAAACAAATCAGAATATTTATATTAAATTTGTCTAGCAATAAGTATCGGGTCATGTTCTCAAGATTTGTCTAACAAAAATCCAGGAAAAATGCTCATTCACGATGGTTAACAACGGCTAAAAGAATAATGAGACTATATTCTAGCCACACCGAATCCTTTAACTCATTTAATTAAACTCATGGAATATATTGTAAAAGTTTATGCTCCTGTGTGGTTTTGTATACAGAATGAGAGTTCATTTAAACAAGGCCTAATCCACGTCTACAAATTAATTGATTTCTCACATGATCTCATGTTTGAACTCAGACGTTAAAATGATTATTAATCCAGTTATACAAAGAAATTAATTTTTTGCACATCCTGAAAATTTGGCCGCCATTTCATTTTTTTTATCTATAAACTTTGCCACTCTAGGAGTTACTCCTGTATCGTGGGTGCGTTCACAAATATTTAAGCTCACATACACAAAACACTGTAGGCCATACAAATATTTGTTACGTGCGGGGATCAAACCCGCAAACCGAAAACCTATTATTAGTCATGCTATACGATAACCGGCCACATTTAAAGAATTCAGGCGAATAATCACAACAACAAAAAATCCAAAACCTAGGCTATGAATATTTAAAGTTTCGAAGTTAAACTTTTTGGCCGATGACGAGTGAGTCACAAGTTACATCTCCTCTAACGCTAAAGGTTATCAGTGACAACAAATTGAAAGACCTGGTTGCATGAAACTCCCACATAATGATGAAGTTGCCGGATTATCCTTGTCACACACAAGCAGTAGAGCGATGTGTAAAGATGGTCACTGAAGCATCGATGTAGCTGGTGAAGAAATAGAGATGGATTTATTCGATCTAAAATAAGTCTCGCGCAAGTATGCCATATTTTGAAACGAAAAAGAATTTTAAAGCACAAAAAGAAAACTGAATAGTTTCTCAAGATTTTGACACTTTATGGCTTTCAATGTCATGTCTCAATTTTCATGTTTTTCCTAAATAATGAATTTAGTTTATAAAATTAGTATTTTAGTGTAACCTGTTCGCTGAAATACTCGTATAATGACATTTTGATTTTGTAGCATTCTGTATATGTTTAAAAATATGCCTAATTTCTTCGATCAATAATGCCTAATTTAATAAAATTATAGCAACTTTGAGCTAAAGTTTACTAATAATTTAGCCAAATACAACTTTGTGCAGGTATTCAAAATCGATTCGATTACTTTCTTTTTCTCCATACATTGACGCTCTACCCTAATGTTCAAAGCCCATTTTTATTTGTATATTTTTTTTTGCTGGTATCAGTAATGACATTATGCGTAGATAATTAATATATAATAATATAATATAATAATAATAATAATATAATAATTGACTGGGCTACGCCAGCGATCATACTAAATCTTTGGTCTCTTTATCAGAACGCACAACGCTGCGATATGCGATGCCAAACACATACTCCTCACTGCTGACGCATACTATGACGGTCCAAAAGACTAATCTAGTTATTTTTGCAACAATTTTATTATGTGTCCGGCACCGCATGCCGTAGCGTTATGTTCCGATCAAGAGACCAAAGCACAAAGAGCCTCCTTGAGTCACACACAATAAAAATCATCACTCATGAAGACTTTATTGCACTGCAACGACACGAATACCACATTGGCCCACATCGTATTCTCCAACAGTACTTACTGACTCACATTCCCAACTTAACAGCCAGCCCACATTCCTGTCTCGGGTGTTTGAAAGAGTCACCGCGGCTCCTGGCACAGGCAGCGGAAGGAACACGAGTGAGTTTTAGTCAGTAAAAGTCTGACACGCCCTCCATCCAGAGGGGGGCAAAGTTATTTTATGGAGTCCCACCCTAAAACGAAAAGCCCACATTCCGAAGTTCACGTGAACATTCCTTCAGTGACACACGGACGCACAGATAATGCGCGCGAGATTCCTGAACTAAATATATCTTAACCTGGTTGTAAGTGATCGCAGATTGGCAGCGATACGTGTGCATACGTAATGGCCGCTGCGTTTGCGCAGTGACGAGTGAGAGACGATGGATTGGAGGTATGTACTGTGGGGAACGGATGCGAGTGGCTGATTGGTGGAGATGAAATGTGTGTGAATGATATGTTGGGTGTTTGTGATGGGATTGTCCGTAAACAGCAACATTTCCAAATTCCTCAAACAGTCATAGCATTGTTTGGGGATGTTAAATAAAAATAAAACTAATTTTGTAGGGGATTATTCTAAAATAGGTGATCATTTCAAATGATCACTGTGAAGTAATGAGTTAAACCGTGAACTCAATTAATATTTCCATAGTAATAAACAGCCCCTTCCTAAGTACGCATGTTGATGTTGTAACGTGCATCTACGGAACCTTACGCTGCGCGTGGCCGGAACACTCTTGGTCGGTTTTTACAGTTTAACTCCAAGTAAAATTCAGAATGATTTCACGCTAGTAGGAAGTGTTCAAGTAGTTCTATCACTCGAATTTGAATATACCACAGAGACAGAAAACATCCAGGTAATTTAATCTATAAATAAAACATTTCAAAAGAGAAACACAAAATACGAGTTGTACACGAAACAGCAGACGCCAAGACTATTTCGCAACATCAATTATACAGAATAATTTATATTGTGCACGCACGAACAATAAAAACCCACCTATTAATACTTATCTACATTATTTTTGGATTAGTTTCCGAGTAATCTTTCTAAAACTAATCATAATATCTGTCCCAACGAGAGAGAATTGCACACATTTCATGAAAAGAAACAATCAGACAGACGTTTATAGGCAGCATTTAAATAGAAACAAGTGTCGATTGTGAATATTGTGAAATGATGTGAAAGATAAGACTAGGCAAACAATCAGCCTTATTTATATAACTCGCTAACCATAAGTTTTGTTTATCATTGCGTTTGACCACTATCTCACCTGATGGTAAGCAAAGATGTGGTCGGCGATGGAGCACGCTTGCCTAGAAGTAACCTCTTGACTTAAAAAGAGCCCCGGGTTAAGAGGGAACAGGGCCTGCGAGGATTTACAAAATAGGTATTTGAAGAAACTATTGCTATCGGCAGCTGCAACTCGAACCGATTTTATAACAAAAATTTTTACGAGATTGACGTTTCGTATTCCCCTTTTTTCTCCTCGAAAACTGAGCCGATTTAATTATTATTGGCACCAAATTTTTAAATGTTTTATGTTAAAACTTTTCGAATTTGTCTGGTAATCCTAAAAAAAATAGGGCCATTTTTTGTCATTTTTGGAGGGTCATGTTTCCTTTACTTATAAGTTGCTGAAAAAAAGGAAATGACAGGGACGTGTCTACAGCAGACCTTGAATGAAAAACAAAAATTATTGCTCTAGAGGCATTATTCAGGAAGAAAAAAGGGGAAAAAGGGTATGGAGAATCGCAGCCCCTGTTCCCTCTTAAGGGTCTTACAGGACCTAAACGCAACTGAACGTAAGTATTATAATGACTAAAAGTATATGATTTACTGCAGTAAACAAAATCAGAAAAATATATGATATTCTTCAGGGTATATGCTAGTCAGATAGTGTGTTGAAAACATAATACAACTAATATGATGCGATAGAAAAAAATCGCGAAGATACCTCTGAAAATTTCTTTTACCGATTAAAAACCACACTAACATACATGCATTCATTCGGATTTTTTGTCAGATTAATCTACGAAAATCAACATATTAACGTAATAGCGTTTTAATTTTTTAGTCCAATCAATAGTTATTTTTTGTAAATAGATAATTGCTTAAGATGTTGTAAGATATTTTGCAATAAATTACCAGCGTCGTGTCATTGCGCTTCGTTTTCTTTTCTATGCAGTCCGATAGTGGCCGTGCTTTAAGTTCTGTATTCCCTCAGGTACTGTATGCCACGCTCTAAACATTTTGTGATCACATTTATTATGTGTTCCCAAAATGTTTTGAGCGTGTGAGTCAGTTTTTAATTTTCATCTCATCCATGGCATTCAACTGTCTGCAGTGGCCTATATGGAAAGCACTAAATCGGCTGCGTACTTAGGTAGGCCGCAAATACAACTTGGCAAAATGGGGTTTTATAGACTCGTCTGATATCCAGTGTGCGTGCGGTGCGGTCCAGAACATGCTCACATACTGGAATGCCCCAAGTGCCCATACTCTTGCGCTATCGATGAGCTGGATGAACGCTACAGATACTGCAATTGATGTTGCCAGTTTCTGGGCCCACAGTATTTGAAAGTTAGGGAACCATCGATTCGAAAGAAGAAGAACTGTCTATAGGAAAAACCCTCCTTTAAACGATTTGTCTGTACTTTACCACCCACATCAATCCTTTTTCCCGTTAGCAAATGTTGAAATAAGAACCTGTTAATCAGTATTTAAACTAATCACACATTTAATCTCTACATAGTATAAATCAAAGTCGCTTGCCGCGTCAGTCTGTTTCTCCACCAACTCCTTCTAAACCACGCAATGGATTTTGATGCGATTTCACTAATAGGAAGGTCGATAAACGAGGAAGGTTTTAGTATATAATAATTTACACCTGTGCGGAGCCGGGGCGGGACACAGTTATTAATAAAATTCGGTAACCATATGCTTAGTTTAAATTCTGATTAGCCGATTCTTAATTCAAGAAAACGGTCATCCATCAAATTCAACAGTTTATTGGACAAACCCTCTTTTAGGCTAGTTAGTAATTTACCACCCACATCTACTCATAACTTTCGAGTGGAAACTGTTGAAATAAGGTTCTTATTTCAATAGTTTCTAGGAGGGTTTGTCCAATATACTGTTGAATTTGATGGATGAGACGTTTGTTATCTTGAATTTACCATGTGATTATAGCCTACGTGCTACTAAACTGTAATCTATCTCTGTGCCAAATTTTACCCAGATCCGTTAAGCCATTCTGGTGTGATTGAGTAACAAAAATCCATCCATCCATACTTTCGCATTTATAATGTCATCTAGCTTCTGCCAGTGGCTTTGCCCGCGTGGTATTAGTACTTCCCATCATTATAAAATAGAGCTGTGTTATTCTGATGTATAAGTTATATTAATGTAAAGTTTCATCAAAATCTGTTCAGTAGTTTTTATGCGAACGAGTACAACCATACATCCTCACAAACTTTCGCATTTACAATATTGGAAAAAAGGATATATGTTGATAATATTAGTAGAATAAGATATATATTTCCCGGCGACTGCAACTCCTGTACCTACCTAAGCCAGAATCAATTACTGTACCAAACATCAAAAAAGCGCCGAGGCAATAAAGTTCGGCAAATCCTGGGGAAAAGATCCAATTGTCTTGGATCCCGCAACGAAATTAATTAGAACAGAACAGCGGAGAAGTAAGAAAAACATAATTTATACTTCCGTCCTTATCAAGCGGAAGACAGCTAGGCGACTTTTTGTTACAGAAATTGCTTGTACAAAAAGTGTCTCCAACCGCGCACCACCTCTTACTATGACAATACTCGCGACAGTGATTTAAGTCCCACCTACACCGACATTCCTAATCCAAAATAATCTAACAAAGAGACTATGTGATTGTTTGTTAGAGGTAATATTCTCGAGCTGCCAAGTACTGTGGAGAACACAAGTTTCAGAGAGTTAGAAGAGCGCGCTCCATCGTCGACCACATTATTGCTTTCCATCAGGTGACATAATGGTCAAGCGAAATTATAAACGAAAAAAAAAACTGGCTTCTACCAGCAGTTTATCCCTTGGGATAAAAAGTATCCTCGTATATCCCAGGGCGTTGTCTACCCGTGTGCCAATTTTTCCGTGTTCAAATTTCATTCAAATCCGTTCAGCCGTTAAGACGTGAAAAGGTAACAAATAAATAGATAGACTTGTACATTCACGTTTGTAATATTAGAATAGATGGAGTAGTTTTTCCTATCCAAGTCTGAAGCAAATACGGGCAGGAAAGTGTGAGAGGGGTAAAATCCTTATACTCCTTGCGTTAACGATGTTACCATAATTTTGTAACTATTTATTTATTTATAAGACTGTCCGTGGAGTTGCTTACATGTTCTTCTCCATAGTGTGCCCGTGGAGTTGCTTGCATGTTCTTCTCCATAGAGCTCTACGCTTTGGAACGTGTAAATAGCTTCATTTTTTTTGACTGACGACTTTGATAATCCAACGGTGTCTGTAAGTGATTTAAATGAAATGAATGCTTTGAGTTTTAGGTTCTAATTATTGTCTCTTTCTACAAAGTAATTAATTTTGAGGTTTAAGGTGATGTCATTCAGCAAAATCTAAAAAATTGCTGCTTTTGTATTTTTTATTTCTCAAAATATATTATATTCAGCATCCGGCAAAAATATGTGTATAAACTTAACTAAATTTCTGAGAACTTTATAGTTTCCGAAACAGGTTTTTAAAAAAAAAAAATATCTTGATATCAATGATCGGCAAACATACCTTTTACTTCGACCTTATAAAAAAATATCCATAGACGCACGTTGGCTATAACAATAACTAATCATAATGTTAATGCAGATCTTGGTTGTTTTTTCATTTTTAATAAATCAATTCATTTTTGAGTGAATCAATAAAATGTTTAAATTTTGCAATAAATTGCAAGCTTTGTGGCATCGCGCATCTCATTCTTATCTGTGCAGACCGACAGAGACAACGCTTTATGTCTTGTCTCGGTCTTAAAGGTATAATTTAGGGTTTTCTTAATGACCAGGAAAAGTATTTTAATTGTCATCTTTGGTGGTCTGCCAAATGATGATGGCGGGTCAAGGTTACGTTTAATTGAAGTTCTCTTGTTGTGTACAGGAAAATTGAGATGTTTTCGACATTTTAACTATTAATTTATTAAGTTGGTAGATTACACGAAAGCCGCACAGTTTGGTTCACCCAACAGCTTAATCTTTAATAAGCTCCACTAACAAAACCATTATTTTACGGAAAATTAAAGTTGTTTTCAACCACCAAATACTTATCTATCAAACAATAATAGCATATCTGTTATCGACCATCAAACGAGCTAAAAAAATATTAAAGCCAATTGTGAAAAGCGTCACCCGTCACAACCACTTAAAATATAATTTCTCCCTTCGAACATCCAATACTAAAATACTTTACACTTCATTACAACTATCACGAATCTCGATTGTCTTTAAAAAAAAAAACAAAATGGATAAAGCGATTTAATTTCGATGTAAGCGTACACATGTATGTCAACGCGCGAGATAATGTCGTGTGTGACGTCATGGCGCGTCAAGTTTGCGTAATGGCACCCGCGCATGCGGCTAACACGTATTTGTAGATAGCAAATAGATACAGAAGTAGCACTTTGAGAAAAAACTTTGTTAAAAGCTTGTCGACGTTAGAAAATTGACGTAAACGCAGATTTAATTAGATTGCACGATAAATAGCAAATATATACGAGTATATATATCATCATCAGCCTTTTAATGTCCCCACTGCTGGGGCACAGGTCTCCTCTCTGTGAGAGGGTGTGGGTCGTAATCCACCACGCGGGACCAATGCGGGTTGATGGATGTCACATGTCTTCGAATTTTTGGTTCTAGGACATGCCGGTTTCCTCACGATGTTATCCTTCACCGTTTTTAGAGCCTTGGTGATAAAATAATTTACACAAAGTAAAGCCTACCTGGGTTTGAACTCACCACCTAAGTACAACTTGTAAGTCGCGGCCGTTACCACTCGGCCACCACTGCTCTAAGAATATACAGGGTGTAAGGTACATGAACGCACATACGTGTACTAGTGATTCAGTACATGATTCTGGACCCCCTAGCGTTGGAATTTTTCGTCGGCTTTTTCCAAATTTTTGAAAAAAAAATTTTTTTTTTTCACTTTAAGCTGTATAAAATCGTTATACCTATCTACCCCAAAGACATTTTAAATTAAAAAAATTAATTAATTATTTTTTCATTAAAAAAAAAAATCACGAATTTGGAAAAGGCCGACGAAAAATTCCAACGGTCCAGAATCATGTACTGAATCACTACACGTATGTGCGTTCTTGTACCTTACACCCTGTATATATTTTATAAGACAACAATTTAAAGTAAGAAAACATTAAAAAAAACCAAGCGTTATAACAAATAAACTTCATCAATACATTCTTCAGTACATTGATACGGATCAAAGTGCCTTGAAGCTTAATGTGTCATTATGCCTCAAAAGGCAGTTAACGTAAACAAAAAATCACACAATTTATTAAAAAAACACATGTACTCGTACTTACAACCTTTTTTTTAGGATGCGAAATCATCAAATAACTTCGCCCACTCCACAAAGAGCGCGTCAGACTCTTACTGACTCTCGCTGTGACTCTTTCAAACACACTCCCGACTCTGGGAGACATGCCCTAGCGGACCCCGTCGCTGCTTGCTGACATCTCTTTGAGGCGCGCGTGGAACACTAAGCGCTTCAAACTTCTTATCGGATGGCGACCTACCACCGCTCGTCGTCCGCAAGCCCGCGCCTACCATGGCTGGGAACCGCCTTGCGATTCCCGACGCCCAGGGCGTCTCCATCGGTGAATAGGGGCGTGAAGGCGCAAGGATTGCCTCTCCTTCACGCGTCCCGCCTCCTCCTTCGCAAGTATTACTGCTTCGCAGAAGGAGGTGACAACTTTCCATACCCTTTCGCTCCGTACCATGGCTGGACCAGGGCCGTACGCGAGAAGTCGCCACCGCCGATCACCTCCACGAGGACATGTATGCTACACAGTGTCCTCCAGGCAATCCACACAATGGTGACAACCGAGCGCTTCCTTCTGCCTTATCCGGAACAGGAACCTCCCGAAGCAACCGTGTCCGGTGAGGACCTGCGTCAAGTGGAAGGTGAGGACACCATGGCGCCTCTCCAGCCACTCCTCAAACCTTTTTGAGGAGTGGATGGAGAGGTGCATGGTAGTGGCTGGGCACGCAACAATTGCGGTGATAAGTCCCCTTAGACTTTGAGACTTTGCAATTGTTGCGTGCCCAGCGCTGGGTTGAGACGTGTCGCCATAAGATCTTGCCAAGCTCTGTCCGCCGTGCCGTGATTTCTCGCGGTAGCGGAGTTACGCTGCGGCGTTTCGCCTCCTCGCACCAGAAACATATGTGCACGTGGACTTTTGCCTCCAGATCCCATGGCTGCAATTAGGCAAGGTGGCTCGCCGCCTCACCGGAGACAGTGCGGTATCCCCGAACCCGCCAAATGGTCATGACCCTATGGGTTGGCTTCAAACGGCGGGCTGGTCACTGCCTCAGGGAACGCGCCCACACCGATGCCCTGTAAGGAGCTATGGACAGCACGACCCCCGCGTAGAGCCTCCGGCAGGTGGCGTTTGGACCCCCTAAATTGGGCAGGAGCCGCAGTCAGTCCCGGCCCGCTCCAGTCTGGGAGCCAAACGTCGGTAGTGTTCCGTCGAAATTCCATCGGCTGTCGAGGATGAGTCCCAGGTACTTCATTGTCGACTCGACGCAGTTATTTGCGAACCCAACAGTGGTGCGTTCCGAGGACAATGAAAACACATGACCTCGGACTTGTGCTGGGCCACCTCGAGTCCCTATTGCCGGATCCTCTCGACGATTGTTGCAAATCCGCGTGTCGTTAGTTCGGCCGCCACCTGTTACAATCTCCCCTTGTAGCGACCTCCTCTGAGCCAGCACCCAGTCGTATCCGATGTCCCACAGATGCGGCCCCAGAATCGATCCCTGTGGGACAACGCCCGACATCTCTCGCTTGTTCCACTCACCTTTGGGTAGATGTCGGCCCTATCTGTGGGGTAGGACGGCATCCAGTGATACTCGAGTGCCTCCCTGATGCAACTCCAGGGCATACTCCGTCGTGAGAGCTTGCATGCGCATAATGGAGTCCACCATAGACATGAACACCCTATTACTTACTGGTTACACTAAGTCCCCTTTGGTATGTAGAAATCTTTATAAGATGGCAAATAAAGTCACTGGTACACGTTAACATTCCATATATTATTTTTAGTGAGTCGCACTAGAAACACATGCTCTCGTCAAACGCCTATCTATAAGAGAGCGCGGTTATAATGTATTGTCACATTAAAGCATAGACACGTTTTAGTGATGTTACTTCTCTCTCGAGTACCTTCTTATAAACAGATTATTTGCCTAGCCTTTTCCCAACTATCTTGGGGTCGGGTTCCAGTCTAGCCGGATGCAGCTTAATACCAGTATTTTACATGGAGCGACTGCCTATCTGACCTCCTTCTTATAAACAGGTAATATGTTTAATGTACGAGTATCTATGTGCCCCTTCCATCAAAGTGCCCCGGTTCCCTCCCATATTGTGCAATCACAAAAGTCCCAATCTGAGACTCCGGTAGCCAAAACGTAGCCTTTTTCATTAGACTTCTGTCTCTTTCCTACTCGTTATACGTATTTGTTAGCCGGCCATTTTGAGAATAGCACATGTCTTGTATGTGTCAGATATTAATAGCCGGGACTGGGTCACCTGTAGCGGCACTTTCATATTTACAGGTGCCTTGCTCGTCATACTTACGAAGGATTGAAAGTTCATGTTTATAGGTTTTCGTGTGTATGGGATAGGTGAAGATTTGTAATGATTGGCTATAGGTTCACAATTATTATAGGTTCGTCTATCTGCATTAATTCAGTCTCGCGTACTGAAATTCGTCTCGAGGCGGAATAACGACTCCATAGAGCGCCTGGTGGTTCAGAGCAGAGTGGAAGGTAACAGACCACGCGGAAGGTCAAAGATGAGGTGGACCGATCAGGTTAAATCCACGGTTGGGGGTCCTGTAAATGAATGCGCTAGACTATCATCTAAGGCTAGTTACATCAACACCAGCGATTGGACAGAAACTATAGTTACTACGAACACTTTGTCAAGAGCGAAACGGAGAAGAAGATAGGTTCAAAGTAGTTACGTATATTGAGAGCAGTTTCAAAGAATTTTTCTTTAATTTTTGAGAATATAGGGATGTTTTGTGTGTTACTTTTAGCGTCGGATGTAGTTGAAACATAGAAGTCTGACCTTCGTAAGGCGTGGGACATATATAAGAGGCGTCGGGCGGAGGCGAGGCGCGGACGCGGCGCGGGCGCAGCACCACTTCTTTGATATTTCATACAAAATATATAGAAGAGGTGGGGCGTAAGACATACTGAGACGGCGGGACGCGGGCGCGGCGCGGGCGTGGAGCGGGCGCTGCTTCCTCGCCCCCGGTGCACCCGCAAGTAAATCAAACACTAGAATGCCCCAAATGCATCCACTGGGTTCCACCGTTAGCGCGCCTGTTCTGCGCTGCATCGGCGCCGCGCCCGCACCTCGCCCGCGCCTTTCTCGCGTCTCACCTCCGCCCGACGCCTCTTATATTTGTCCCGCGCCTAAGACCTAGCTAAGCCAAGGGCATAAGTATAAATTTTTCTATAATCTCTATTTTGAAGAAACCAGATACCATTATTAGGTAATTATAGTGTGTAGTTAGAACACATTTCATGTGTTTCCTGATAGCTACAACTGAAGGTCTTGTGATGTTGCAAAAACGTCATTCATAATTAAATTAATTTATTACACAACATCATAAAAAATCTGATTTAGTTTTGGATAAATAGTACGTAAGACTATTTATTGGTCTATGGTCATTTTTAGTCGATGAATCGTTTAGAGTCAGAGAGTTTAAATATCTATGGAATGGCATTTCCGTGATAGGTCTCAGTGTCATTTTTGCGAGAAGCCGGAATTGAGACAGATAAGAGAAAAATAGAATAGAATAGAATAGAAAATTGGTCTCGTTCCGTAAGAATTAATAAACCATATGGCGTGCCTTCCAGCCGTTTGCCGTTTGCTATTCGACTTTTGATTTCCTTGTCCGTCTGATCCTTGAACGAGATGATCTGTCCCAGGTAGCAAACGGCTGGAAAAAATACTGGTCACTTAAAGAAATCGTGAAGGCCAACGACCTTAGTATCGGTACAAAGCGGAAAGAAAGTCTACAACACTTGTATTCTTCCTTGCATCACATATGGCTGCGAAACATGGTCTCTTTCAAAATACCACCGAGATAAGCTGCATTGCTGTCAAAGATCGATGGAGAGAAGCATGATAGGTATCAAGAAACAAGACAGGAAACGAAACACCTTTATAAGAGCCAAGACAAGAGTTATGGATGTACTTACGAGGACAGACCAACTAAAATGGAGATGGACAGGCCACATGTTAAGGAGCGCTCAGGAAAAGTGGAGTAAAATTGTGACAGACTGGTATGCCAGGGATGGAAAAAGGAAGCGGGGAAGACAATTTAAGAGATGGGAAGTTGAGTTGAAGCTTACAGCGGGCCCTTACTGGAGAAGGGTTGCCAGAGATAGAACACAGTGGAAAATGTTAGAGGAGGCCTTTGCCAAAAGGCACACTGAACTTAGAGATATCCTCTAAATGAGGAAAACAATCACTTCAAAACAGACGGAAGTTCAGGATAGAGGGCTTATTGATTGTTTGATTGATTGATGGCCTGCCTTTGTGCGAGTTGCTGAGTCGAGAATCCTTCTCCTCTCGCAGCCGGCGTAGACCGAAGGAGGCCGCCTATCGATTTCTAGGTGTTGTTCCTGGATTTGCTGGTAAGAACCAAGCACATGGCTTCTGTTCTTTTTTCTCTCGAGTTTGGAGTTCTTGTGGCTGATTAGGAGGATATTGTTACAGGTTTTATTGGATAGCCTAGAAGTGATGCAGATAGATGACGCGTTTGGTGTGTGCTGAACTTTGATCCGGCAAGAGTGCGGAGAGCGTGGCCGACTCATTGTAGAGGTAGACCACACACATTCCAATCTCGTTCGAGGAAGCCCATCAAGGTATATACGTCGTTCATTCTTATCTGTGCCTGTCCGATATTTTCCCCGTAGGACGCGTTAGTCGTCTGGTATTTCATGCTACGTCAGGAAATACCGACGCCAAGGGGCTTTGTTCTGCTAACTAGGAAAAAGGTAACTAAAGAGGAAGCTAACTAGAGAATAGGGTACCTAACTGGAGAAGGAGGTAGCTAGAGAATAAGTCACTAGGGAATTAGGCTATTTTCTCTGCGTTAACTAGAATAACTAGGCTACCTAAGAGATTATTTCCTCTATTTTGTCTAGGTGGAATTTATAGCCATTGAGAGAGAGAGAGAGTGAAACTCATAGTGGTCATTTATGTATAGAAAGACCAGGTAATTGAGTGGTTGTTATAATTTACAGCGTATGTTGTGTCTCGAGTTTTAAGCGATGGTATTTTCTGCATCGAGCTCAACTATGATATTTGTGTAATATGATTGAGCTAAGAGTTACTGGTGGTTCACCTCACGTTCCCATTACAAACGTCCCTGAGATTGTATACATTTCTCATGTTCATTTTCTCGTTCGCCTTGGTACGGAAACAGGGTGAACGGTAATTGAATATTGCAGGGTTTTTTTTTTTTTTTTTTGGGGTGGGAAATCATTGTATGACTTCTTCCGCTCTAGGGTGGAGCGGAAGGGCGTGTCAGACTCTTACTGACTAAAACCCACCCCTTTGTATTGTATAGCATGGTACTTGTTTGATTTAATATTTTCCTGTTTTTTTTTATATACCCTACAAATTTACTATAGAACGGGTAGGAGGTTTCATACCCTTCATTAACATCCGGGTTAGTCTTTAAGTCAAGAGAGAATAGGTTACTTCTAGGAAAGCGTGCCAACGTCGACCACATCATCCGGTAAGCGCTGTGTAATGCGCGAGCCTATCAATGGTAAAAACAAAACAATGTAAAAACAAAGCTCCCCTAATTAATTATTATGAAAGTTTGGTTCATTGCATATTTTTAGTAAGAATGCCATGGAAATTCGAGCGAGTAGGTACGTGTTACGCTGCAAGCCGGTTTGAAGCCAGGTGGAATACCAGAGAGCAGTGACATAACACCAGAAACATAAGTATGATTGGTGCAGGTTTTTCAATCATATTGGTGGTTTTATCTTCTGATAGATATATTAACCGTTTACTTCAACTTCTCAATGTAGGTAATTACACCCCGAATAATTGTTAACCCTAAATATATCACGTAGGTACTATTTTTTTTATAGTTTGTGACATATTTTTTGTATTAGATTGTGAAGTTGAACTTCTAATCATTGACTGGACAGCAAAAGAAATCTAGGATCAAGTAGCAATAACAAAGGGTCAGAAGCCTTATAGGATTATATTAACATGCAGAAAAAACTACTTTTATTTGGCTGTCTAGTCAATAAACTAGTTGTATATTTGTTATACACGACTCTAAGACTACGAATTCGTCTATAAGTATTAGAAAATAACTTTACATAATGCAATCTGCGATTCCCAAAAGAACAACCGTATTTCTTAAGCTGATCCAATCATCAGATTAATTAGGTTCTGAACCGTAGGCCCACAACTTCGAAGTAATCGTGCCCACAAGAAGGTCGCAATTTTAAAGAACGTTTATATTTTGTTAATACAGTTTTCACGAGAGCTACTCAGCTACAATTCCTTTTCCCACTTTCTTCCACTAATCTATAACACTTATAATAATCGGCGCGATATGTTCAGACACTCGTGCGGTCAACTAACAACACCACTGGCATCCGACCAAGTTTCACAACCGTCGTTTGCTACACTCTACACTCGCAGAACAGTTAATCTTAACTCATATCCCGGAATGTTAGGAGGAGAACACAATATCACAGCTAGAAATTATTTGGAACTATAAACATGGAGAAAAGTCGAAGATGGATTGGTGTCTAAGCAGCTCGTCAGCGAATCCGACTACGATTGCTGTCAATCAATCTGCCAAACCGCTGCCCAATTTTGTCTGGATCAGCTTGCAGTCTAAACAAAGGCAGCTGAGTATTTTACATGTAGCAATTGCCTATCTAAGTTCCAGACTACTAGTTATCGGGTAATATGACAGCCCTAACTAAGATTTGACATCATCATTTCAGCCGAAAGACGTCCACTGCTGCACATAGGCCTTCCCAAGTGTCGCCACAACGACCGGTCCTGTGCGTCTCGCATCCATCAGCTACCCGCAACCCTCACCAGATCATCGGTTCACCTTGGGGATGTCTTCCAACGCTGCGTCTTCATCGACCATTATTTGGATATGCGAATAGATAGACCATTAGTAAAACTTCAGAAACGAAAAGTTTGAGAATTGGTTTTGGGTAACGCAAGTCAGGTACTTAAGAAGTTGATCACCTAGCCGCTACTTTGAGAAAAAGCTAAGCAAACCAGTGAGTAACTGATAAAATTCTAAATTAGTTAAAGCATTCATTCTATCATTGCCAGACAAAGCACAGCTGAAACCATTGTTTTTAAAATTATGAAATTTTGCTCTTGAGTTCCTTAGGTAGGTACATGAAGAGGTGAGCAATTAAAAAGTAAAAGAAGTTTTTAAAATTCATACCCAAAAGGGGTTTAACTACCAGATGTTGAAAGACGGAAAACTCGCATCCCGCCCGTGATAACTTCGCCGTCAATGTGCCTAACTCTTAACTCCTCCAAACCCATCAAACCTTTTAACAGCCAACTGGAAATGAAACACCTCCAAAAGCCATTTGTCACCTCATAAACACAGGTGCAAAGGGATTTACTGAAATATCACTTTCTAAAGACCCTTTGAACTTCAGCTGTGTTTTGAAGATCGTCCAATTAATAAATAAGAGTTTATATGACAGGTAAGAATTAGTTTCATTGGCTTCGGTTGGGTTTCATAACTTTTCTTTATGATGTGTTTAACGTAGGAGATTATTTTAATAAAAATAATGTGGGTTTCTATACATTTGGGATAGTTATGAACGTTTAAACGTGATTTGTTGTAATGCACTGGTTGAGGGTGAATCCTGAAAGAGACACCACTTTTTAAGTCTGTCAAAAGCACCTTTAGCTGTCCTATTATTATTGTTATACTCCCAAATTGTTATATAATAATAATAATAATCATTTATTTGCAGACGTTGAAGTCCATAGAATTAGATAAATAAGTGTTGACAACAAAACATATTCATTAATTACAAATAAGCATAATAACATAATCGAAATACATTACAAATTACATAATAATGTCATACCGGAAACGAATCACAAATAACATAAAAATAACACAATACGCACACATATAAATCACAAATAGGAATAATAATAACATACTAGGAATAAAATAAAATACACGTACAGCTATCTAGAGCCAATGCCGAGATGAGTAATTGCAACTTGAATTTGAATAAATTGGCCGTCCAAGGCAGGAAGGTTACCGACATATCCCAGGCCTAGGGTTAGCAGATAAATTCGTAACAGAGTTACCGCTGGGCACTCAGGCAGGGAAGGAACAGGGGTGGTTTTAGTCAGTAAGCGTCTAACACGCTCCCGCTCCACCCAGAGCGGGAGATGTCATTGGATGATTTCCCAACCCGCCAAAAAAAAAAACAGACATATCCCAAAGAATCTTAAGTGGCAGTGGGCAAAGGGCACTTTGCTCACACATCAGGTGGTCAAAGGGGCCGAAAAGTTCTGGAGTGGCAACCGCGTACCGGAAGACGCTGCGTTGGAAGGCCTCCCACAAGGCGGACCGATGACCTGGTGAGGGTCGCGGGTAGCCGATGGATGCGAGACGCACAGGACAGGTCATTGTGGCGATACTTGGGGGAGGCATAAGTCCAGCAGTGGACGTCTTTTGGCTGAAATTATGAATGATGATGGCCTGCCGAGCAATAGTTAAAATAAAAGGAATCGACTTACAGGGAATGTAGTAGACAAATAGCTTCTGACAACGCTGTTAACGAGTGCCAGGCTGGATCAACACTAACTAGAGAACTACTGACGCAGAAAACTGTGTGATACTTTTTTACCTTCTCTACTCGATTTTATTCTAATTTATAAGTAGGTATTAAAACAAATCAATAGCCATGGGGTCCGAGTACTCACCTAGTTTGGAAGATATATCCAAGCGGTTGGTCAACTCGTCACGTGACCAAAGAGTTGGACTCTTTTTCAGCCAAAGAATCAGCATTGCAAAGTGGCAACACTGCCGTTTGGGCATTTTTCGCATTGACTGTGTTGCGTATAAACTTTTTGTGCTCTTTAAGCACTTGTTATGCTAATATAAACTTAAAAAAAAACTACAACTCACCCTCCGGTATCTTGATAGCAGTTCCAAGGTTGATCTGTTGCAGACGCGCGAGGGCTGCTTGCTGCAGCGCTCGGCGCTCCACCTCGCTGAGGGTCAGCAGCGAGGTGTCCGTCAAGCGCACGCAGCGGCCGCTGCCGTCTGCCCAGCAACAGCTGCCCTGCACATAACGCGTGACGTCATCATACCACACGCAGGTAAACTTGTAGTACACGAAACAGGACGACATACAGAAAAAAAATTCGCAAGTATCACGAGCAGGCAGCAAGCATATGAATAAGCATTAACAGTAGTCCCATACACTACAAACCATGGAAAGATTTTGAAAAGATGACTTTGAATAATCAAAAATGTAGAAAGTAAATTTAAGAAACAAAGCCAAGAGCTAACTCCATCAGCATGTACCTATAGGTTACATTGGTACCTATTGGGTCTACCCTTTATAGCAGAACTTTTTAAGTCATAATAATATTATAAATCGTGACCGTTGGAAGGAATGGAGGGAGGCCTTTGCCCAGCAGTGGGACAGTACGGGCTAGTAATAATAATAATAATATTATTTTGCATAACAGCGGATAGCATAAACTTCATTTCGCAGAAAATCGCTAGGCAAACACTCATTTATCATACATTCAAAACTCATAATTTTGTAAGTCAGAATCATCTTTAGGCATGTATTTCATATCCATAATAATTAAAAAGTAGAACCATCATATCGCAGAAAGTTTCCAGTCAGAACCGTCTTTTGGCATATATTTCATATCCATAATAATTGAAAGACTCATCTGTCAGATTACAGAAAATTCATAGAATAATTTTGTATTTCTTACCATAATAATAAGAAGTATGCAAACATACAAACAAGCATACAGCAAGAATGCAGCATGTAAGCAAGCATGCCACATGCAGCAGGCATGGTTTTTTGCTACGGCACCGGCGGTCTCACGCAAGCTTATCGTCCCAGATGGTTTTCACTCTCGCCGCTACAGCTGAGGCTGGCCAGCATGCCGAAGCGAATAATTACCTGCTCCTCAGGTCGCGGGCCGCCTCGCCCCTCCGTGCCTACGCAGGCTTAAATTACACTCTAGGGGTAGGGCAGACAAGACTACATTTTTTTTTTGGGGGGTGGGAAATCATTCAATGACTTTTCCCGCTCTGGGTGGAGCGGGCGGGCGTGTCAGACTCTTACTGACTAAAACCCACCCCCTTTCCTTCCCTGCCTGAGAGCCCAGGGGTTTTTACTCATGTTCAGAATTTATCCGCTACCCCTAGGCATAGACAAGACTACATGGAGTCGGTTTTGCAGTGATTCATTTCTGTCACTAACTTTTGTAGCACAACAAAAATTTGATTATTAAGACAGTATTCTAATTTTAATTCAAGCAACAGTAAAAAGGTTAAAAATTCTATTTTATAGAAATGGCAACATGTCTAGTAAAATTATTCCAAATGTAATTTTGCATCTTCATAATATGCCAAGCGATATTGTACTAAATAATCATCGCTGTAAATAAACGTTATACTAAACGAAATTATGCGTTATTTTAATAGACATTCCACCAAACAATAATTATATTTAATAATGTTTATGCCCTAAAAGTATTCGTTTAAAGAAGATTATGCCAAGTGTGTTATGCCAAATAAATTTCAGAGTATCAAGATTCTGCCAGATACCCGTACTTACTAGTATTCCAGAAGAGAGTGAGAGTCTGGGCCAAAACGAATGAGACAACTCAAGCAGAGAATTTTGATAGCGTTCAATTAGGTACTCGTAGATGAAAGTGCTGCACTAAACGTGGCATAAAAGTTTACTACTGAATCAATGAATGGTCGAAGAGAAAATTGACACTACCAGCAATTCAGCATTTTTGGAAAATTTGATATTTTATTTGTTATCATTATCCAAGAGTACACTGCTTACCTGTCATTGACACTCTAAGCTGGTGTCTAGTAGGGCAAAAGGTGTTAGTAGCAGGAAAACACACACTACTATTCTTTAGAAATCTTCTTTAAAAAAATACAAAGACATGCAGAAAAAATCTCAAGGTCGTACTAAACTTCCTACTATCACAAGTCTACCAAAATAAACATAAAAAGCAACAAATAGGAGTAAAGAACCCGTAAAGTGTTATCTCAATGAATATACCACGTTAATGTCACAGATATACGCAGTAAATTACCAACAGGTGTCCATACAGCCGTACGCATGACGTTTTTATTGATACCCACGCCTTTATATCAAGAAGTGTTTACGATATCTGTATAGTTTTTAAGACTGGCTGTGGCGAGATCACTGTCTAACTTGGCACTTTACACCCAAAGCAATATGTTGATGGAAACATGAAAACTGTTGCGCCAGAAAAATGTTACCCTCTCTTGGCCTAGTGCAGTTGAATTAAATCATCATGAGGTAATCTACGTCTTTTTAAAAAATAAATATGTCCATTACGAATGGCCTTTCTTTAATCAATAATACAGAAAGGGTATACTTTTAAAGTTGCAAGAAAAATCACACTCTAATACAACTTGAAAATACAAAGTAATATGCTCTCAAGCTCAAACTCAAGGCACGAACAGATAGCTGCAAAAATAATACAAAAACAAATTTAAAATATGTTTAGTGACTCATTCGCCGTAGCCCAAAGTGCTAAATTATTTTAAAAGAAGGACATTTCACAATAGCACACAAGGAAGGTGATGAAAAAAACTTTTTCGCTCCGCCTTGTTAGAGGTCATTAAAATGAATACAAAATAGAAATAAACATTATAAACAGTATATTCAATGCAGCAGATGTTAAAAACAGTCCAATGTGGGTCACTTGTCAAAATTAGCAACACAATCAGAACAACAACAGGAAAGAGCAAATAAATACAAGAAAAAAATTCACACGTTTTCAAGGCAAAACAGAGAAATGTTTTGTCAAAGAGAATCTAGTATTAATATCCCAATTTCAAACCAAGGTGACAATTAGGAGGAAACATAAAAATACTATAAACACAAGAAAACAAGTATATAAATAATTTGTTAGTATATGTTTTACATCTAACAAATTGAAGTTAAGAACACATAATCTAGATTAATAATTATGAAAATGACGACTTTTCACATTCAAAATGAAATATAATTAACTAAGCCTACACATACTGTGTAGGTTTATATTTCCAACTCTGCTCGTGTAAAATATATTACATTTGTGACGTCGGAAAATAAGAAAGCTTCAAACGCAACAGCAAATTCATTTGTACAAATTCATGAAGACTAGATAGACGATAGTATTGATGAAACAGTGATATAAAGTAACACCATTCAAAAAGAATATAATTGGATAATAAAAGAATAAAGAAAGAAAAACATAAAATTAAAACTTGAAGCTTGCAGGCAAGTGGCCTGTATTTACTAGTTTAATACCTAGCAACACACTGTTCATGCATGAGCAAAGAAACGATTGATGTGTATGAAAGATGATATGTCAATAAAGGGGGTGAACGCAGCGATGGTGACTCACGAAGATAAAATTAAAAAATATGCTCTGACGACCACAAACAAAATATCAATAATGTAAAAGATGAGGGTGACTTAGGAAAAAGACAGATGGGTGACTTACTGGTGATGACTACTGAAACATTTGTAAAAGATAACGTGATAGCTAATAGAAAATTTGCAGCGACCCCTACTAACGTGGGACATGGACAGACAAAAAGAAAAATAGCAACAACAAATTACCTTTTTATACACAACCCAATATTACAGTGATAAACGACAAGTTTGTCCGTCCGTCTGTCACTGGCTCAGTATTAAAGAAGCTGATAGTGAGTCAGGAACGCTAATAAATGTGTTGTGTCTCATATACGCCTACGATACTCTTTGATAGTCCGCTTTTAAATAAGCAGCGGGCTTGGACGCGGCAACTGTATATATTTTTTGTTATATTATGTAATTTGAATGTTGAGATGGGTGTGAAAGACAGACTGTATATCAAGATAGTAGTTCGTCTAGATTTAAGAGGAGAAGTGTTGATGGATGGAGTACGTCTGGCTTGCAACGAAAATGCAGAGTTGAAATTAGAATTTGGTTTTTATGCAGACGATTTTGCCATTGAAGTTTCGGGAAAACTACTGTATCGTTACGTAAATTTATTAATGCTACTGCCCTGTAGTACTATTCATCCATTTAAGTACATCCATCAACAGCTGCTAATGAAATGTCAGGTATTTTCAAAGAAGTGTTTTTAACCGACGAAAAAAAGGAGGAGTTTCTAAATTCTACCGTAAATCTATACATTTTTTTAAGTATTATGGAATTATATTTAGAAATACTACATTAATGTGGGTAAAACTGTAATTATTTCAATAAAAACTAGCATGACGTTTCATCTGGGCAGTGTGGCTGTCGCTGCTCCTGACGCACAAAATAAACTAATGAATTATCTTGATCATTTTTATTTTATTTAAATCAACTACACACATTAGTTATACGAACTGGATGAAGGTCAATGTTCTGTAATGATCATTTTACTGCTAATAGTTTACACAGATGAGTAACCACAGGCTGTGCTTGATTAAACGTCAAACGACGGAGACGGAATAAGTGCTACAGAAATATGACTGATTGATGACAAAAATAGCTCAAATGAAAAACAGAAATTCAGAAATAAATAGAAAAAGTAATGCACCATGTGATTGTGACCAGGGAAGCAAAAAAAAAACTGACAGGTGGGTTTTTTAACTTGCCTGGCATCAGATCCACGATGACTTAGCCTGTATTAAATTCGCTCAGCAAAAGTGTATAAATAGTGAAGTAAAAGGTTTTCAGTGTAAATGTATTGGGATAAATATAAAAGGTTATTTCTGTATGTGTAAATATATTCGGGTATATTTAGATGACACGAGTTAACTGAATTTCAAGCGTTTCAACACAGGTGCATCGGCACCTCTCATCGGTTTGTAACCCCGATATAAACGTGTGAATTTACATGAAAGCATGAACGAAAATAACAACCTTGTACAATAATAAAAATAAAGTTTAGAATAATAAAATAGTATGAATTATATTACTGCTAACCACATACCTATAAATATAAATATTGAAAAAAACGCTAGCCTTATAGTAGTCGCGATGTGTAACATTTGACCTCTTACCTTGGTAATAAACAAAATTAACAATATATCCTGAAAAATAAAAATTAAAACTTTTAGTTCCGATTACGACTGCGCACAGACTTATCGTGCGCGCGCTCTACCATCTGGCGGCTAACTCTACCACCGCGCGTGCTCATTGGTCAAATCAAATAGTGTACGCTTCCCCGGGTTCCTGTTACACACTTCCGTCCCATTTCACGAAATCACTCCCACAGATTGCAGGAAAGCGAGAGGAAAGATGTAACACATCAAAAACAATTAAAACGAAACACAAGGGTTTCCAAATCATCATCATGTACCGAGAAGATGAAATGAAGAATAAAGGATGCAGATGAAAATTGACGAAGCTGCAAAATAATTTTCCCAGCGGTGGACTATGATAGAGTAAAAATGAAAAAGGAGTGACATTGTAACTCAGAAGAATGGTAGGGATGATCTAGTAGATTAAATTAAAAAATAAAAGAAGCCATTTACGAAATAGACCATTTCGAAACTTTAACCAACACTAACTTAATCAAAGAATTAAATTTCCAAACTGATCCTCATGAAAAAGTAAAAACATCCACTCATACTCTCAAAGCACACAACAACATACTTGAAGATCTCAAGCCTACGCGTCTCGTTGAAACGGAACGTCGTCGGGACTGAAGAGTGCATTACAGACGCAATTTATGATCCTCCAAGAATTATTAGTGTAGTAGGCAAGTTATGTGGAATGCGGCTTTGCGAATCATGTGATACGAAGATAAGCTGGCAGAAACTGCATGGAAGTGGAAAGAAAAAGAGGTCTTTGGCGTTAGAGTATACAGAGTGTAACGGGAAAGTGTGGTCAAATTTTAAAAACGGCTTCAGTACATTTATATGAACTACTTTCTTTAAGAAAGACAATTCCAAAAAAAATTGGACTCTGTAATTATCAGCTGATCAAAATCGGTACAGGAGGTGCAACATTTTTTTGAGAATTTGCAATGACTTCTTTGAAGAAAGTTGTTCATTATGATGGGCAGAAGTAGTTTTTTAAATATGACTACCCTTTTCTGTTACACCCTGTGTAGGTTCCAGTGTTAAGCGGCGCAGGTTTCAACCTTTTTACAACTTATTGAACACTAGCTACTGCCATTACATATTCAACGGCAGCTCTCGGAATTATGCAAACATTATACAATGTACAGGTGCATATACAGCGAAACATCGAAAAAATATACATGGTACCTACATTGGGTACGAAAAAAAACTTTTTACAAAAAAAATACAACCGATTTCCATAAATAATACTAAAAAATGCAAAATAACTTTAATTTCGGAAGTCGGTGTTTCTAGTTTGCTTTCTTCGTTATTTGACACCGACTTCCGAAATTAAAGTTATTTTGCATTTTTTAGTATTATTTATGGAAGTCGGTTGTATTTTTTTTGTAAAAAGTTTTTTATTTTTCACTTTTTAGTTGTTGTACCCCATTCTAAAACTAAATTAATAGTAAAGTTATGCCCGAATTGATAGCCCCAAAAATAGGGAATTTGAACATAGTTGGTGAAATTAGGGTGTATCAGGGTGAACTGTACAAATCTATATACCCCTTCAGAGTGTATCAGCTGCGCAGCGTATGATGTAATGTTGTGAAGTGGTGAAAACAATATACAGATATGCGATTGCAGCAATTCTGGAAGGTTTGCTATCATTTATTGAAGAGTTCCATTGTGTATCTCCGTAGTTCTTTATCAGATCTCCAAATTAAAATGGGACCACATGTAAAGCACCATTTTTCAAACAAAAAAAAAATCATCAAAATCGGTTCACCTAGTAAAAAGTAATGAGGTAACACACATAAAAAAAAAAATACAATCAATCGAATTGAGAACCTCCTCCTTTTTTTGAAGTCGGGTAAAAACACAACCAATCAGTGATATGCGGTCTGTTTGAGCTGCTGAAACAATTTTATCAGAGAATCCTGCTCATTACTTTATCATGGAAGAGCATAAATTGATTGTCGTAGATAATACGAATGGAGAAAGCTTTACCATCTATATAACAGAAAAAGAACAGTCGGTGCATACACTTTTAGGGTAGAGCTAAGACTGATAAATAGCGCGTTGATAGATATGAGATGACACAAGCACTTCTCTAAGTTAGGTTTGACATTGTTTACTATTTGTTTGTATACAGAATACAAACACGATGACGTAAGCGTCAACACACACAACATAGCACAAATTATATTGCAACTGAAAACAGAACAGAATATAATCTAGAAATTGAGATACAGTCTGGAAAGCGAGACGCAGAATAGACTATGATGTGATACACAACATAGATCAGAATGCTACACACAACACGGATTACAGTACTTTAAAAACACACAGATTATAATACGTCAGTGAACACATACTAAATTGCGATACATAACATAGATTAAAATGTAATACACAACATAAACAATATTGCGCTACACAGCACAGAATATAAAGCCTCACAAAACACAGACTATAATGCGACTGACCTGAGGCGTCCATGTGGCGGCGACGCGCGACGAGCTCCGGCTCCTCGTGCGCCACAGCTTCTTGCTGACACTCTGCACCACGCTGCTCGAAGACCGCGACTTCTGCATGCCACCTGCGGGAGGAGCCACGGTCGGAGCATTTCTACCAAGCAACGTTGACAAGAACGAATGCGACTGAGTAGGTGACTGTGGGGACGGCGGTGACGACGGCGTCGACGCAACCGATGCGAAACGCAAATCCCGATACGTCAAAATCCATCCTTCTTCTGTCTGACAGCCTTTGTGAGGACCATCGTCATCCACGTCACTAGGCATCCGAGGTTTAATGTTTCGCAAATTCTTATCGTAGTTAATACGCTTGAAGCGGTCCGCTTTGTCAGCGTCCACGCTCTTCTTGCGCGCCATCCTCAGGTACCGTTTGATGGTGTCGCTGACCGACTGCGAGACGTCGTCGTGGTCAACGCTGGAGCGCCGGCGCGCTGGCTTGGGCCGTTCGGGCGCCGGGCCCGTCGGGCTCGTCGGCGCCGTCTGCAGCTCCAGCTTCTCTCGGTAGGCACGCTCCAGCTCCAATAACACTTCCTCTGGAATAGCATGCGTCTGCGTTCCACACTCCACGTACTTATCCTCCAGTGACTCGTTAAAAACCTCAATAAGTGGCGGTGGCGACAACGGTGGCGATCTATAACCGTCCTCTTCATCTTTAAAACGCGTAACACCAACAGTTCGACACCGTGAAACATTTCTCGAGTTAGAGCTAAGTGCACTGACGAAGCCACTAGGTCCATAGCCCCCGGAGCCACTGCCACCGCTACCACCACTACCGCCACTTCTACCGCCCCTGTAGGGCTTGGTCTTACGAAGATCATGATACAGTTTTTTCAATAAATTCCTATCGGTTAACAGGTCCTGCACTATATTGTCCCTGTTCGGGGATCTTACATAGTACCTGCCCAGGTTCTCCAGCAGGGTCCTCTCCCGAGAGGGGTTAGAGTCGGCGTCGGCGGGGATCCGCTCCGACTGCTGCTTAAGATACTTCCTTAAAGAGCGAACTAGCTCTTCCGTGTCCGAGTGCCTCGTCGGACCGGAGTCATCTTCTACTTTCAGGTACGTGCGCAATAAATCAACTAAACAGCTCTCCTCCTCCTCGGGCACGGTGCGACTCACGTCCCCGAACGCGGCTGAACGCGCCTGCGACGCCCCGCGTCCTGACGACGCCGCATTGAACTTAGAGGTGGAGGCAGCCGGGCTCGGTGCTGCGAAGAAGTCACGCCGGAGCTTGGCGATGTCGAAGCGGCCGCCCGAGGTGTGGCCGATGAAGAGGTCGGTGGGTCGGGCCGGGGGCTGCGGCGCGTCGTCAACGGGCGAGCGCGCTCGCACCGAGCCGCCGCGCGCGCGCTTCTTGCGGCGCGGGCGGGGCAGCGCGCCCGGGTACGAGCTCTTGCGCCACAGCAGGAAGCGCGGCTCTTTGGCGCACACCTCCTGGAAGTAGGCTTCGAGGCGCGGCACGTCCTCGGGCCGATTCTGCGCGCCGTCCGGGATAAGCCGGCGGCCGGCGTCGGACATGTATTTCCATGTCTTGCGCGTGAGGAGCCAACGCTCGCGCGGCTTGTCGCGACGGCGCGCTACCTTCGTCATGGGGTCGGGCGCGGGCTCGAGGCGGTGGCGGCGGCGCTCCATGGCCGCGGGTCACATGGGGTCAGGCGGGCTCGCTGCGCATGGCCGACCTCGGCCCGCGCACCTGCTTGCGCGAAACTGAACACTGCTCCGCACGGTGCGGTATATTATGCGCCGAAATAGCCGTCCGGTTATAGAGCGGCCGTGAACTGGATAGGGTGCGCTCGCGCACGACGGACCGGCGCGGGCGGCGGCTCGGCACGGGACTGCCGCCCGCCCGTAAACAAACCTCGCCCGCCCACGCGCCCCCGCCGCCCGCCCCGCGCGCCTTGACCTATGTGGTGACATGCCCTAGCATCCGTGATTGACGATGGTCATGGCTCACAGTGCCGATGCGCTTCATTCATGTATGCACTCGTGGACGTCCCAGGATCCATGAATTCCAAATTGCGAAGTCCATTAGTTGCAATCAGCTGGTCGTATTTTTTAATGAAAAATATTCTAAATATCAGCTATTTTCTTCAGTTTATATATTTTGAAAGAAACCCTCCGTCTAGAATTCTAGATCATATGTATGTAGATCAAAGTGTAAAAGCGTCTTCAGTATTTTCTTTTTTATTTGTGAACACCTGTAAGCTTCTCCCACCTGATCTTGCTTTTATAACAGTTTGTGTGTGCTTTCATTTCTGATGCTCGTATTCAAATAATGGAAGTCTTTAACTTTTAGAAATATAGGCAAGAGTACTGTTTTGTCAAGGTAAATGTTTCGCGTGTTTCATAAAATGACAAACATTTTTTTTTTTCGAAATAAATATGATAATTATGTTTTTATGGCAAATTTTAATAATAACTATCTAGGAACAATCCTTTAAACCAAAAAACGAACAAAAGAGTCGAAAATTGTCACTGTAAGTGGAGAATTATTTGGAGAATCACTGAACAGATAAAAAGTTGAAGAACAAAGGGTCTTTGAAGAACAGTCTAATGCAGTAGCAGTTAAACAAAACAAAGTCGACTATAATAAAGAAGTTATGAATATTAACATTAAAAACCAACATTTTGTAAGTGATGGTCACATTTCTATATTTCTGGAATCAGCCACGAGTAATTGACAAATGTAGTCTCTCAAATGAGCCAAACAAGATATTCACAGCTGCTAATTAAGGTAACGAGGCAGTGACCGCGCTAATTATAGTTAATTTCAGTGCGGTCATCGAATCATTTGGGATATTTGCACTAATGTGCGAATTTACAAGCCTACATCATAACTGATTACAAAATTTCATGACAGTTGACACAAAAAATGGTCATGGGCTGATGACACAAACGTGGGAAATTGAAACTTCTTGTCATAAATATATTGTAATTAAAATAATTGTATGGCATGTATTGTGCCTCGCTTACAGGTTTAAAACAAAATAGTAGACGTACCAGTTTCCCAAACATTATATAAATTGGTGCAGACTTGGTTAATTATCTTCTGTATCTAGTTATATTTTACCTCCAACAAAAGATGTATTTATACAAAAAAAAAAAAAAAAAATATCTAGCCTGTATACTGTCCCATTGCTAAGTAAAAATCAATTGCACCAATCTTTAAAAAAGTCATTTAAAATAAGTGGACGAGGTCATAGCATGCTTTTTTGAGTATGAACTAAATTAATACTAACTAAAATATAATCTTTACTTGGAGTACCATGAACCAGGTCTGTAATTTGTGGTAAGAAAATAAATAATTTTAATAAAACAGTCCATTGCAGTTTGGCTTACAATAACCTTAAATATGTTTTTGTAGCCATTGGAACTTTGTCAATCAGCAGGACAGGAAACTTTGTCAATCAGCTAGATTTCTAAATTTCTGTTTGCAGATAATTCTGATAGAAAGATAACGAACCTCCTTTTGTTGATTATCTCCAAGTTGTGTTTTAAAACTTCAATATACGGTATATAGTTAAGGAAATTAAGATTTCCTCTCAGTCACCTGAGATTTAAAAAGGAAAGTGAAAGCAAAGTGGAACAAGAACGCTGCAATACATGACAATCTTCAAGTAAGATGAAGAAAGAAGATCAATAACAGGAAAACTAGGTCAAATACAAGAATCTAGATTTTCCTTGGGAAACCGGGGACATAAACTGAAAGTGGGTGAAGGTGGTGAAAGAGCTTTAGCTCAAAAGATAGTACTTTCCTAGTTGATCACTTTGTGATTTCTACATGAATCGATTTCAATTATAATATAATTACAAAATAATCTTTATGGACTATAGCAATATGAACGAAAATATTTTTCTTTTTTTTAAATACCTAAATACGAGATATATACACTTGGAGGGTCTATTAAAGATCTATATTCTGGAACTAAGCATTGCAGACATAATATATTAAGATCCAAGTCATTACTGGTCGTCAGCTCGTCTAGCTACATCAAAATTATTACCCAATTCATTGAAGATTCTTAAGCCTACACTCTAAAACAAATTCTTCGGTATCGGTGGCCTACAATTCTAAATTCTTTCGCCATTGCAGCGCCACAGCTGCCAACAATAAGACTTTTCTGTTACAAAAACTATACGCCTACCAGACCATCTAATCCCAATACAACAGCAGACTCAAAACTTTCCCACCGCTGAGCGTCCAAACAGACTGAAAAAACGTTTTATTGCCTCGGTGAAATCAATAAAAATTCAACGTAAAGTGGTGGTAGCGTAGAACCGTCTCGGCACTGCATCGCCAACGCCACATTCTGCACAGCCGTGGTATACATAACTTCCTAGGCCACTTATAAAACGCTCCGATTTAAAAATAAACCCACGACATAACATAAACAAAATAATTTGGAAGCTCTTCCCGAACACTACTAACTCCATCTAGTGAGTGCAGCGTAAACGAGGAAAATTGAAAGCTTGCCAAATTACACTCTAAGAAATCCGGCTTTACATCGGGATTTTCTTATGCTTCGACCGTTCAGGCATTGACCGCTAGATGTCGGTACTATGGATTCAATTGTGAATGAGACAATATATTTAAACATGCATGTATTTATATTGCACTATTTATATGAATTAGACACTACGAATATATCTTACGCAATAAAATGTATTTTAGTAAGTTCGCTACGTTCCAACAAAATTATCAATGTTATTAATATGACAGAGTCAAATGCAGATCACATAGTTATCGATACTTTTGTAGCTCTAAGGCTACATTTATCCTACAAATTCGTGCACACGTAATATCGATCGTTAGGTGAGTTAACGAACCGATAACAATTGGTTTGTAATGAAGTTTTGGCATGCTCACGTGCATTGTATCACGCGTTCCAATTTTTGCGATTCCATAATTGATATTGCATTGTGATGGTCTACAATGGCAGTGGTGGCCTGCCAACATACCGGAGTACATTTCGAGGAACAGTTTGCGTCAATACTTCGGAAACAATGGAAGAAAACGTAAACGATTATATCAATGTTTTGAGGTCACACCTAAAAGTGATTCAAAACGCAGCAAATAGCAGCAGAAACTAAAAAAAACCTCAAACAATGTAAACATTTTTAAGATTCTAAAATTAGCTAAATTGACAGCACTATAGGAAAACAGAGATGTTGATATAATTAACACAAAGTATGCCACTGATAATGAAGAAAAAGATAAATTTAGAATAGAAAATATTGGAATAATGACAAAAAGACTAAGTTTAACAACGAAAAATCTTTAATCTTTTGAGTTCGTAGTTTATACGTGACTAAAAAAAGACCAGAGATAATAACGATGATTACAGAAATAGCAAAATCACAGAATTTCAATTTGAAGATGTCCAAGATTTATTTGAAAACGGTTTGTCAAATCCCATTGGACTGATCAAAAAAATAGATGGAGACTAAGAGGTGCCTTGGACTCAATAAATTTAAGGAGACTCTGGGGAGCCATTTCTTAAAATAAAAGCAGTTGACGCTGTAAACAGTGAAAAGCATATATTTATGTTTGTTGAGGAAAACAGACAAACTGTTGTTGATACGATCAACGCGAAATAGGCCACTGATGATGACGGTATCTGTTTTACTCAGAAAAGTCTATAAATCAAGCCGTTTCATTTTCAGACTAGGCTAAAATATTTGTGTCCCTCTTCGAATTATGCCACATGCTGGCAATACCTACTGGCATTGAAATATTATTTAATCTATTAAATCACACCACATCATAAATGATGTGGAAGCGGATTAATGAATATGAATAGAAATGTATTCAAACAGAATTTTGTTGGTCTTTGGAAAGGTAATTACGTATATTAAATAATAGATTTTCATTGAGTTTTTTTCCGTCGAGTTATATCCCAAACTAGATAAAACATGAGTGAATAGAGACGTATAAGATGACCAGCCAGTAGCTTTTCCTTTTAGACGTGACTTAGTTTTCAATTGGACTACGCATGCATCAGACGATGATGCACAGATGCGTGGTCACATAAATTACACGCATCATGAACGACAGATTTATTACCGACATACATATGACATCTTAATCTCGTCAAATGAACTCCTAAGGGCTTTAACTTACAGACAGTACAAAAATCACTAAATTCCTCTTTTCCAATTCAGACACGGAACATTAAGAATAATCAACTGAAATAAAACTCCTCAAAGAGTCTGAAACAGAGAGGTATATTTAGAAAGAGAGAGACATATCTACAAACGAAAAAGATAAATGATTCTGGCGGATTGTTTTGTCAAGAAGGAATATTTTTTAAAGTGAATTTCGTGTCGCGGTAGATGACCTGTCGAGGTCTAATGAACTTTTGGATTTTTGGGTAGTGGATGCCCAAGAGATGAATCCAAAAGTTGAATTTATACATAGATTATTTTATGATGAAAATGAACAGTCAAAATCATACTACAATTTTATTTATAGTGTACCAGATTTATTCTACCAACCTGCCTGCCTGACTAGCCTTTTCCCAACTATCTTGGGGTCGGCTGCCAGTCTAACCGCTGAATACCAGTATTTTACATGAAGCGACTGCCTATCTGACCTCCACAACCCAGTAACTGGGTAATACGATACCCCTTGGTAAGACTGGTTGTCAGACTTTAAGGCTTCTGACGACCCGTAACTCTAATTCTTACGAGTATTCTACCAACCTAAGAGAACATAAATTCTGTTTTCAAGCGCATTTCGTAGACGATGTCACTAAAGTCGCGGGAAACACTGTCATGAAGGACGCACTGAACCGGGCAGTTTCTCAAAAATGAAATGGGGCCTATACGTAACAGCGACTCCTAGCTGATATGATGATGATGACGTTAATCTTCCCTTCCGCAATTCAAATGGGTAAAAGGCTCGACTTGGTTGTGAACAGTTTTAGGCTCACATAATGAAGATGATTAACACAGCTAATTTCAAAGTGTTTATGCAGAGTTCTGAGTAAAGCGAGGGTTCCAAGCTGCCAAAGACGAAGACAGTCTTTATCCCAGAGAAGCATACTCTACTTTTCACACCTTCTGCGAGACAATAAAAAGCCAGAGCTCACTGAAAATCACAGCACCACTCACCGTCTTTTGTTTCATATTATTTGAAATCGCGCCCTTTTTCTTTTTTAAGTTCTGCTTATGATGGCCAGTTACATTTTCGAACAAACCTCTTTAAAATGCCATATGGGCATTTTTTTACTTCCTTTATTTTTTTATTTTTCCACGAATTTGACGTTCCAAATTCAAATCACGTTACTCAGGGAGTTTCATCCATACAGCTTTACCTCCCTTGCACAGAGTACTTTTTATATAGCTCCCTTGGGAAGTATATAAACTTACTCACTCACTTGCTTTACTTTACGTTGAGATTGCATGATGTGTTATACACATTGTCGAGCAGGTGGTGTGTAAATACTGATACTGAAGAAACAACCCAGAAATTACAGGGCATAACTTTTGGAAAACAAAACAAATCCAACAAAAGAAACTCAATCCTTCAGAACTTTTCCTACACAGGATATCATTTTTAACATGTCGGGAGGACAAGTTTGGACTAACTAAGGGTAGAAGAAGACCAGAAAAACGATGAATGAATTATACGAAGCATGATAAGGCTTGAAAAAAGGTGATTGGAGATAACCGCAAATAGAGAAATATGGAAGGAGAAACCGTGCTATACCTTCCCCAAACTAATTGAGAGCAGGAAGATGATAATATCCTCGTGACCGTTTGTTTTCAACTAACTTACATTCTACCTTTTTGACATTAACTCAAGGAACCAGAGATCGATCGATCGTCGTCTTAGTGATGAGAATCGCAGCAAATAAATGGCGGAAACACTTCAAAATTATGGTAAACGGATCCGTAAATCTTGCATCACTTAACTAATCATAAATATCTTCACTTTTCGTGTTCATTATTTCGTATTCCTTCTGTTCAAGTTAGTCACTTGCCTCAAGAGAGTGCATCTGCGTCAGTTGGTATTCTTTTTGAAAATGTATTTCCTTTTCTTTTGTTGTGAAGCAGCTGTGATTATAATTTTGCATATATATTGCTTAGTTATTTTTTTTATTATCCTGAGTACTCCCAAGAGTTAGTTCGGAAGGTTATACTACACATTCCATGCCAATTTCGGGTATGTTGATTCTGTGCGACTATGGGTTGTGAGCGTGTGCTCTTATGACACTAATATAGCCTATCTTTGCTGTGAAGGTACATGCATACTGCGTATACATTAAAAGTAGAGGAGGGGGCGGGTTGTAGGGCAGCGTCAACCAGCGTTGTGGCTATGCCGCACACTGCTCAACATTTGCTGAGCCCGCTCCTTTTGTCACGCTGAAATCATCTGATAAATTGTAATGAGTCTTTTGTTGATGTTAAGATTGTTTAATTTTGGAAATAAATGTTTCTTCCTTTCTTCTTTCAAAACACGATATGGTAAATTGGATGTTGGAGGGGGACTTATTCTTGCTATCACCAGATGTCGAGATCGGTTCGGACAGTTATAAGAAATTGGAACGTGTTTGTCAGTTACCGCCCGAACTTAATCCCTTGATATTTGCAATTAGTCTTGCTTTCCAGTCTTATCACCATCTTTCTGGTTATTCTTATCTCTACGCATTGTAAAAACACTTCCACTCTTTTGACATCAAGGTCTGATCCATCACGCATTGAGGTCATTGATGATGTAGTATTGTAAATGTAGGTTATTCCCAAAATGCGCATATTAATGTGTCTGTCATATCATATCGACAGATTACCGTTGTATTTTGACGTTTGTTAGCATTATAACGAAAATAGTGCGCCGGCGCCGTTGTAACCGACATTCCAAATACAAAATTGAAATGATCACCAGTATTTCTGAGTTAGTCACATTCGTCCGTTCTAGGCCGTACGTTTGACATTGAACTTAAACTAAAATTAAAAAATAAAACATTTGAACACACTGAGAATAGAAATCATTACATTTTAGAGGACAAGGATGAATGTTTCCTGTTTCTTAGCTTCGATAGCAGATTTAGTGTATTCTATATTCGTCTGTGCAAATAAACGTATGCACTGGGAGAATATTTTGCAAAAAAGGATTATTTATGAGTTCTTATATTTGTCCTGAAGTGAAACCAGGCTGAGAGTGTGTTTTGTTTTATTGTAAAACTTGGGTGTTGCTTCGGTTTTCTTAATGTATTTTCTCTAGACTCAATAGATGTATCACAACAATAAATATAAATATAGATACTATGACATAATCATACTCATTTTGCTAAATAAATGTTTCGCTGTTGGTTAGGACTGAACACTGAAACGATTTATTGGATTGACATGATTTTGTTTTCATTATTTTATCTTTATTTTCTTTACTAAAGATCTTTTTGACCTGTTTTATATAAGAGGTTTTTATTCTGTTGTTAGATCTATTAATGCTCAAGAACTAAAGTGTTGCTAAAAGTTTTGTAACTTTTCCTGCGAATAAACATTACTTTGAGGAAACATTAAATTCTATGATTGTGTAATAAAAATTAAGCTGTAACGTTGCACTTATTTTCTAAAATTATGATATAACCACCTGTTGCTACTTATCGTCTTAGTATGTTTTTGTTTCATTGTGTATTTTATATTTTATTAAAATTATACCATACATAACTAATCTATTTGAATAATAATTTAATACAACTAAAGAAATATTTCTAAATACTTTTAAATCGCCGTTATGAATTATGTCTCAAAGACCAAATGTAGAACCAACCGCATGTTTTTCAAAGTTTTAATGGAATATCTTAATAAAAAGTCAAAGCTTGATACTGAATGTTGGTCAAAAATACATCAAATGTTTGTAGGTAAGATTACCGATGTTAAGTAGCAATATAAACAACTTCAAATAATGTTTAATTCAATTTACGAGAGCACTTCTGCATGGTGAAATTTAACATGCTTATCCGAATATTTTAATTAGTGTTGTCAACGCCTGATTTTTCGACGGAAACATTCAACCTTCCCTAATTGGTAAGTAAGTTTCTACTATTGATTCTACTCACTTTCTTTCATTTTGCTAAAAAAAATGAAAAATACAAACAAAAGCTTGTACCTAATTACTATTCAACTATGATGTTTAAAGTGTTGCTTTGAATAGTTTACGTTTTCGGCAATTTCAAAGAAAGTAGCAGACACTGAATTATTATTTCCCGCTATATTATTTTTTTTAAACTAATTTAAGTTTTTGAAACTGTTCCGATTCATAACCAAACAAGCATTTTGTGTTTTTAATCACTTTACAACTACGAGTATGTGAGTAGTTGAATCCTCTTTTGACATATGAATCGAACAGTTTTTTTTTAAAATATGTCAATGGTCTTACTAACCTGACATAAATGAGTTAAATGACCACTTACATGAGCTACTATTATAGTTCACAGAATTCTCCACTTGTATGCCCATGGTGTCGCTACCACCATGCTTTCCTAATCACGATGCACTTCATCCGTACACTTTGCACTTTAGATCTTACACTATGGTAGCACTTTTTACACTTTTCACTTCACTTTTTGAGAAAGTTTCATTGTTTTTGCATTCACATTGATCTTAGACTGTGGAAAGAGTGTAACTTTTAGTCATGGTATTTAAAAATAGTCTTTGGTTTTGTCAAAATTCGAAAAGGAACTTTTTGAACAAAACACGAAAAAAATCTTGATTGTCAAATTTGAAATTGGAAAGTCACGGAAAAATCAACATGAATGCAAGATTAAAGGCGCACATGAAAAACTGGAATGTTTAGTATGTCGCTGCGTTGCGAGCGAGGTGCGCGCGCGCAAGTCCGACGCTGGCATGTCACTGCGACGGAGTCTGAAACCAACACAAAAATCCCTTTATTTTCGTTATGCGCGGAAACGGAATGCGGAAACTAACGACTGATTTTCTTTTTGACAGCAACAATTACACTTTTTGATCTCTGGGGGGTAAAGATTTAAACACAGTTTTTTTTTAGGATTTCCTCTAATCTATAATAATCTAAAATCCGTACAATGCTATGTTTACTTTTTCTTAACTTTTATAGCCTGACATGGGATAGTCACTGTAAGTCTACTTTGTCTGGTTTCATTGTTTCTCTGAATCAGTCATTTGATAGATATTTGCTCATACCCAGAAAAGAAACACGGAAGCAAATGACAGTTTCTTTCTTTTTAATGTAGGTTACTACTTACTGCAATGTATGGGACTGATGACAATAATATTTTTAAGTGTCTTTGATAAAATATGTCTAAGAACCATCACTAGAAAACCTGCTTTCAAATAAAAAAAACGCATTCAAATCGGTTCGTTTAAGAGCTACGGTGCCACAGACAGACAGACAGACAGAAACACATAGCGGTCAAACTTATAACACCCTCTTTTTGCGTCGGGGGTTAACAAAACAAACGAACGTTTGATTTGTAAGTCTCGTTTTCTACATCACAAAAAAAAAGCATAGCATATGAGCCTTACTGCTGTGACACAGGCCTCCTCACTGTAAGAGGCTGTGGGCCGTGATCCACCACGCGGGCCCAAAGCGGATTGGTGGATGTCACATGTCTTCGAATTTTTGGTTCTAGGAGATGCCGGTTTCCTCACGATGTTTTGACCGTTTTGAGAGCAGAGATGATGAAATAATTTACACAAAGTAAACCGGCTGCTTGGGTTCGAACCTACTGCCTACAACTAGCGCTGGGATAGCACTGCCCCTTCATCGCAAATCATTTGTCTGATTTTGCGTATTCGTATGGTACAAACTAGCCGGTCGATTCTGTTAACATCTCACCGTGAACACTTAGGTGGAGTGAGCGTCAAGTGAACTGTGATTCCACCTTGATTATATGGATTGACAGCTCACTTCATGTTCACTTCACCTAAGTTTCCACGGTGAGATTTTACAGAATAGCATAGCAGGACTTTTTCAGGTCATACAAAAAATACTTTTGTTTGGCTTCACACTTAGAGTCTGAATTTCAGAACCGTTTTAGTATGAAGTGAATGATCTTAGTCACACATCTACGGCTTTGGAGATCGACCCTTGCGGCTGTTATTACTCAGCCACGAGCCCCATGACATTATTCTCACTTAAAGATTTCTCATTTATCATTTAAAGATTAGTACGAGTACATACACAAGGCGGAGAGGACGATACGACCTGAAATGAAAACACAGGTAACACTTATCCTTATGAACAACTTTTACTATGGGACTGTTCAGTACATTTAGTCGAGTCATTTATTGCAAGATTATTACGATTAGTTTTTCTTATCTGTTTTCTAAAAATGAAATTAAGAGATTCTTGCAATTTTATGATAGCCACTCGTGCTCCTCGACTTTGAGTATTAGCATTAAAGTCGTTAAATTCCGAGGAGAAAATACTGAAATACTGGAGTTTAAGACGCGTGCAGTCCGCTGAAACACATTGAATTTATTGAAAACGTTTATTTAGTTTATACGTGAGCTTTTATTGTTCTATCTAGAGATATTAAGATTCGTTCACCTAATTCTTGAGTTATCTGGAGATCGATTAATTTAATCGATTAAACTGAAATCGCGAAACAAAAAGCAGCTGTTCCATACATTACATTTAGGAGAGAACTATTAGCTGTAGAATTCTTTGACTGTATAATAATGATGATATTTCAGAGTATTGGCAGGTCATCATCATTCTCTTACCCTTATCTCAATTTTTTTTGGGTTCGACGCAACACGCAGGTGTGGCGTCAACCCCAAACATCTTCAAATAGTCCATCTATTGTTTTTTAGATCTTCTCCTACTCTTTTACATTCATATTCAAATCTTTTTTCACGACTTTGTTTTTAGCAAGTAATAGCATCATTTTTTATCAGGGCAAACCGACCGACTCGCTCATTTCGACCTTCTGCTGATCTACTTAAGTATTATCTAACTATTTATAACCTAATTAAACGTACATAACTATATATAAAAACAGAATACACTTCGAAGTACTCTTCCACATCGCTGTCATATGGGCAAGCCGGAAACATTCCCAGAAGACTGGCAATTATGCAACGTGGAATGGCAATGCTAAGGGCATAGAACGAGCCAGCCCCCTGGTCAAGCAAAGATAATTCCAACAAACCAAATTTTTAGGATCAAAACAAATTCTTAGGAACCCTATAAAACAGCTGCTTCATCCCAATCAACAAACTGCCCACTAACGATGATTAAACACTCGCCAATCGCTCTCTAAACCGGCAAGATCGTCTCACTGACTGATTCGCAGTTAGAAGAAGCATAAAAATAGCCTTGTCCGTCAACCAGGCTGTTAGAAAAGCAAAAGAGGTATCAGCGTGCAAAACCCATCATAATTCCGTTGTGAGAAAGAGAGACGGAGCTATACTGGTCGAATAGCACTATCCCTTTATGACATGGAAATGGGCTATTCCCATGAAAAACTCATTCATTTTCTTTTAAAACTGTTCCGAGATCCGGCCCTTGTAGTGATTAATGGTATTCAATTTTTCTTTGACAAGAAATTAGTAGGCATTGGAGTGGTTATTTGTCTTTCATGTTAGAAAGGCAAAGTTTTTGTGTGTCGTGGCGATAACAGAGATAGATTTGAATTGAATTAATAATGTTTTAAGGTCTAATCGGTGTAGGAATAGAATTCAATGAAATGAGGATGGAGGTTGCCGTGAGATTTAAGTCGAAACACACTACTGAAACATTATGTTGATTTGGTGTTTTTGATAGGACCCAGATAAAGCGACATTTTATCAGCGATAAAATAGGGAATATGCATGTAATTTTTTTTTCACTTAAAGCAATAATGTACAGACAATAAAATCGTCACTACGGCATTATTGACGACGATACGTTTTAAGTTTACGTTTAGTTTCTTCAAAAACATGCAACTTAGAATATTGAATTGTAAAATATGCGATGATTTCAAAAATCAAAAAAGTGCACCACATTGTTTCTATGGTCCAATACAATGTATATTTAAAAAATAAAAATAAAATTGAATTACTCGCAACTTCTCTATTGTCAAAAAGTCGAAAATGCATGTAGTTTTCAAAATATAACGTGGTTTATCTCAATATTTTGGCATTTTTACATTTACTGATAGAATGACAATTTGTCTAGAGCCTAAGGTTTAGACAGCGTCACCTTTTTTTTTTTGTGGGGTGGGAAATCATCCAATGACTTCTGGGTGGAGCGGGAGGGCGTGTCAGACTCTTACTGACTAAAACCCACCCCTGTTCCTCCCTGCCCTGAATGCCCAGGGGCGAGGTAACTCTTTCGAATTTATCCTCAACCCCCGGGCAGGCATCGGCCATGACGGGCCCCGTCCTGTTTGCTGACAACTCTTTGAGGCGCGCGTGGAACACTACGCGCCGTCGACTCTTGGGCCTGGTGCTGATCGGACGGCGAGCTACCCATTACTCGCCGTCCGCAGGCCCGAGTCTACGGTGGCCGGAGATCGTCTCGCGGCGCCGGAAGCCCCTGGCGTCTCCTGCGGCGGCTGCTGCAGAGGGCGTCCCTAACCCGTTCCGCATCCTCCTTCGCAAGCATTACTGCTTCGCAGAAGGAGGAGACTGCTTCCCATTCCCTCTCGCTCCGTACCATGGCCTGGACCAGGGCCGGGCGCGAGAGGTCGCTGCCGCCGATCGCCTGCGCGAGGACACGGCGGGGCTCCGCCCATGCGGGGCAGATCTCCACCGTGTGCTCCACCGTGTCCTCTGGGCGATCCTCACAGTGAGGACATCCGGGCGTTTCCCTCCGCCTTATCCTACACAGGAACCGCCCGAAACTTCCGTGTCCGGTGAGGACCTGCGTCAGGCAGAAGGTGAGGACGCCGTGGCGCCTCTTCAGCCACTCCTCAAAGAGCCTCTACCACCGCAATGGTGGCGTGCCCAGCGCTGGGTTGCGACAGTCGCTCTCTCCATTTCGCCATGAGATCCTGCCGGAGCTCTGTCCACCGAAAGGACGAGGTGTCGCGGCAGTGGAGTTTCGCCCCGGCGTTTCGTCTCCTCGCGCCACTCATACATTGCAGGGCGCGAGGATTTTTGCCTCCAGATCCCATGGTGACAGTCCGGCAAGGAGGCTCGCAGCCTCACGGGAGACCGTGCGGTATCCTCTGATCATACGGATCGCCATGACCCTTTGGGACGCGTTCATCTGGCAAGCTGATCGCTGCCTCAATGAACGCGCCGGTGCCCCGTAAAGGGCCATGGATCGCACGATCCCCACATAGAGCCTCCAGAGAGCGTCACCTGCGAGTAACATTTCACTTTAAAACAACTGACAATCACCAATCTATCAATAAAGTGTTCGGTTTATGACGACAGGGACCCCTGGTAAATAGAGAGAGACACATGTTATGGAAAGAAACAAAAAGCAGTATATTATCGCGAAAATAATAAAATAAAAGATGATGACCATGTTTCTCCACCTCATAAAATTTATTATCTGTGAAACAATCAAATCTTTCAATGGAAAGTTTGGAGTCAATGAACGACACAGTGGGTGGAACATAGCACGGGTACATTAGGTACCTACTAGAAACATTTATTATCAAGAAAAGTTGTTGAATGTTATGACAGAAAATCATCTTAGCACCTTTTAAATGGTGGTGTCTATCAACTAATAGTATAAACGGAGAAATAAAATGAAAATGAGAGGAAAAGTGAAGAAAAATAAAATAACATAACGATAAAGATTTGCGCAAGCGTCGGTCAGCGACGCTTAAATTTGAAATAAAAGTGCAATTAATTATTGTCACATGCAGTTTTTTGGAGAGTGTTTTTCATATTTTAATGTTGCAGAATAGGGTTGCTTGCTTATAGATTAAAACCTTGCGAAGTTTCTGCTCGGTTCCCTAGCATGGTCAAGAATGCATGACTATTAAAATAACCTTGATAGTTATGTACCGTAGTGAACTCGGTAATCCTTATTGAATAACAATAATACTACAAAAGCCAGACCTATACATATATTATATGCGTCCATCTAAGAAATTGCCTGCCTTAGTGGTCTAGTGGTCGCTAGCGCAACTCTTGAGCGTAAGGTCTTGTGTTCTATTTAGTCGGGCAGTGTTTTTGTGTGTATAAATTTTCAGTAGCAGCTCGGTATTTAGATTTTTGTCGTCGATGGCAATAGACTCGCTCCTGACGGTAGGGCGTGGATGTGGAACCGAGTTACAAACTATGCTGCAATTGCTATCCTGCCTTCTGTGCCCCAAAACATGCAGCACAATTGACCTCTGCACTGCTAACGACGTAGCCGAGGAAGTAGCTAAGTTTGGGGCCAAGAAAATATAAAATTCTGTCGTGTCAGCGACATGAAGAACAAGAAGAAGAACGGGGGTAATGTGGTTGTAGGTACTATACACCTGCATCAACCCTTTGAGGAAACAGGCGTGATTGGATATTATGTTGTCAAACGCGTGCCTATCAACAATAAAAAAATGTTGTGTAATTAAAAAAATCTTAAAATAGAGTTTCCGAGAAAATTGTTCCTGACCTCACTCCCATAAATTCTCAACAGCTATCACCCACCTCTCAGACCCATGTCAAGATATCCATCAACGCCATCACAATAGCCCAGGCACATTCCTTTATTAATGTCTCATCAACAGGTGCTCAACCCTATGCAAACCTCCTACTCTCCATCATTCACTAAAGAGTTGTGCAATCTTATAAAACCAAACCAACAGAGCTTGGCCTTTCACTACAGCGCCACTGTCTTGTACCAACAACTGTCAAATTCAGTACATTTAGACTTAGGTTGCCATTTTGACGCGGTTCAAGATAGATTGGTGACTAAGCTATAAAATATAATAGAGTTGTCATCAAGCATGGACATTGAAAATCCGATGTCAGAAATTGTATTATTTTTCGTCATATTTTGTCATTTTGACGTCATTGGCAACATAGAATTCTGGTGATATGGTACTTAAATAGATACTGAGAACTGTCACTCGTCTTCTGGAAGAATTAAGACGAACATGATTCTGCAGAGATGGATTTGAAAGACTTACTATGCAAATGTAACTTTTGTTTTTTTTAATGTTAACTCAGAGTGGGAGAAGTCATCTGATGATTTCACACCCTCATAAAAAGGGGTTAAACATGGAAAATAAAATTGAATTTTCAGTTTATGTCCGCCGAACTCTTCAACATGTAAGGAGGAGCTAAGATTCTTCACGCCAATGATGAGTCGGCTATGTCTCAATCTTTATTTATACATAGAACTTGCACAAGTAAACACTGTAAAAAGTTGGACTTAGAGCTGTAGGCATAAGTTTCCCACTGTACAATTTAACACGAACATCTCTGAAAAATGCAGCAGTGGTGGCCCAGTGGTATTGGCTGCGACTTACAAGTTGTAGGTCGTGAGTTGAAACCCAGACAGGCGCTTTACTTTGCGTAAATTATTTCATCACCACTGCTCTCAAAACGGTGAAGGAAAACATCGTGATTAAACCGGCATGTCCTAGAACCAAAAATTCGAAGACATGTGACATCCACCAACCCCCACTGGGCCCGCGTGGTCGATTACGGCCCACACCCTCTCTCAGAGAGGAGGCCTGTGCCTCAGCAGTGAGGACAATAAAAGGCTGATGATGATGATGAACTCTGAAAAATAACATCTTTTAACTAGGTAATGCCATCCGGATTATTCGAAGTCCGAAAACGTGTAAAACATTAGAATGTTTAAAATTTGAATTTTAATCCGGCTTTTTCGATATTTTGCATTCCCTACTTATAACGTATACATTGCCATATAGTCTCGGCCTCACACAATCATCCACTACCCACGTACTGCTACCCTCGTACTAACGCCTCGCCAAGACAGTGACCAGACCACTACAAACGCCAACATCCTTCCTACTGTGGCGATCTAAAACGAACGCTTGGCTCGTCTCCCAGTCAGGTGTTGCTGTTAACTAGCTGAGTGGATTAATTGAGGTCTAATAGTGATGTTATGCAGAGGTCGTCATGTGACGTGGGAACCTGTGACGTCGGGTGACGTCATAATTGGCATTGTGACTTTGTGAGTAGTAGACTGTCATTTTAAAAGTATTTATTTGACTTGCAATGTTTGTATGTACGAGTTTGTTTGGGTCGAATCTTGCAAGCTGAATTAGAACCACTTCCTCTTATCTTACGGAGTTGTATTTTTACGCGGTGGGTCAGTTCCGATGACAATGTATAATTGCTGGGGAGTTTGTTGGCCACTTCTTCTTCACAGCTAAAACACTAGGAAGTGGTGACGGGCGGGCGTTTTGGGGGACTGTCTTTATGTAGAACTTTGACGTTCAAAAAGTGCTGGCTCTCAGCCTAGTTTGTTTAAATGACTTTTGATTTTGATTTTGAAAAATGTGTTGTAATGGTACGTACCTATGACCAGAATTGAAAAAAAAGGGTTAGCTCCACATAAAGGAACTCTTTAATGCTCAACAAAAAATTAGAAAAGAAAATTTAGACAAACAAGAAGAAAAGAGAATAGAGAGAATTTTGAACATGAAATATGTGAATACATTTAATTGTGATGCCGGTCTATAAGCTTGTTAAAAAAAAAATATTTTTAACTATTAACTTATTTATTTTTAAGACACTGGACGTTTTTCTTGTGATATTATGGTGCGTTTACAAAGACCGCATAACTAACTGCAGATCAGTCAGTACCTTCATAACAAGTAAAAGAGTCGTCTCAAAATCCTTATCTCTAACTTTATATATATTATTGTTATAAGTAGGTATTGTATATTAAATATATAAGGGCCTGCGGACGGCGAGCAGTGGGTAGTTCGCCGTCAAATCAGCACCAGGCCCGTGAGTCGACGTCGCGTAGTGTTCCATGCGCGCCTCAATGAGATGAGTGTCAGCCGCCACTGACGGGGCCCATCGTGGCCGGTGCCTGCATGTCTAGGGGTAGGGGATAAATTCTGAAAATGAGTTACCGCACCCCTGGGCACTCAGGCAGGGAAGGTGGGTTTTAGTCAGTACGAGTCTGACACGCCCTCTCGCTCGATGATTTCCAAACCCACAAAAAAAAACCTGTATACAAAACGTATGGCACATTTTCCAAATCTTTCTTTGTTTCAGCGCTCAATAGCCCACGAGCTCAGTCAGGCAGTCATCAATCACCCGGTCAATCAGCAATGAACCGCGCTACGCTATGCACTGCTGTGACAACTATGACAGCTGTGACGTCTGCTGACGTCATCAAGGTCTGACTGACAACTGACAAAGTGACAACGCAGTGATAGATATGTTTAGTGCCACTTAACATAGTTTATTGTTGTTGCAATACCACTGTTATTATGATTTCGTGGCGGTCAATCCTAAATAATAACTTAGCAACAAAATACTTTTTGCGCAACCACAAAAGTATTTTATGTTTCCTGTTTCACCTCATGATTACAGGCAATAGATCTAAAGTATACATTTTAAAACACGAGAGTTCAAACAACGCCTACCAAGATAAAACATACATACAATATATCTAAACAAGCAAAAACATTCTTCTTTACATTTCAAACGAAAACTATGCGATCTTAGCTAATATTATAAAGACTTGAAAGTCTGGCAGTCAGTACCAAGAGTTATTATTTTATCCAGTACCTACTTAATTCGGTCGTGAAGGTCGGACAGCTTTATCTTAATTAATATCCTAACTAATTATAAATGCGAAAGAAAGTTTGTTGGTTTGTTATATTCTCATCCCTTAACCACTAAACCGAGCAACATAAAATTTTACATAATTATGTAGAATTCTTTATAGAAAAACTGACATCTCTCGATTCGACTCGGGCCTAGTCTTTATTGGACGGCAAGCTACCCATTACTCGCCATCCACAAGCTCACGCCTGCGGTGGCTGGGAATCGGCTTGCGACTCCCGACGCCTAGGGCGTCTCCTGCGGCGCCTAGTAGCGTGAGGGCGCGAGGACTGCCTCTCCCTCACGCATCCCGCCTCCTCCTTCGCGAGCATTACTGACTGCTTTGCAGGAGGAGGTGACAGCTTCCTGTGCCCTCTCGTTCCGTAACTTAACCCTGTTGTGATCCCAGGGATCACAGCTACACCAACTAACACCTGTAACACGCTGCGAGTAGGCGAGAACCACATGGTCTGCAAAAAAATATGATGATGAGAAATGCACGGGTCCTGTGGGACGGGCCGCGAGAGCAATCCCACGGAAAAGAACTACCTACTCATAATAAAGAAAAATAAGTAGCAAGACTAGGCTACGCACTTCTTCATCTAGCAAATTGATACAAAAAATATCTACGCAATATTTTTGAAGAGGTTGGAATAAAGAAAACATACGAGTGAACGCAAATATATAAACTTCCACGGCGAATAGAGTGTGTCGGATATACCTAGGTATGTATATTTAGTTATCTTTTCAACGTCCCGATTTCGTGAATCTAATTCGACTCAGACGCATCGTCAGGTTAGGTCAGGTTGCTAGCGGAAAAGCACACAGGATTAAAAAGAAATGTTTGTTTAAAATATTATATTAGCAGTAACAATTCCTACTCATGGTGTTAAGATAAAAGTTAGAAGATCCCAAGGATTAAAAATACTAAGACATTTTATTATATTGAAATCGAAATTTTGTTTTGAGTAGTGTAGGTGTATACGAAGGCTGGTTCGAGGTCGCCCAAGAAAGAAGTGTCTGAAAAGATATGCTGAAGGCCTTTGCCAAGCAATGGGATATGGACAGTCTAAGATAAATAAGCATTATAATTCCAATCATCTTTCTGAATGTGTTTACATTCTGCACAATGAAAACATATAATTTAACAGTAATACTCACAACAAAATAATCACCAATCTGTATGACTCACACATTCCTCATTACAAAAATCAACAGTCTATTAAAATTCCAATCCTATGACACTTAAGTTTTTTCCCTAAAGCGTTGATGACGTAGCAAAACGCCCCCGCTCCGTCTGCCGCTGACGGTGCGACCCACGCCCTATACTCATCGGGTGTATATTTAAATCTCGATAAACCGTTATTAGTGAACTCTTCCATATGGCGAGTGGTAGCATTTTTGTTACTTCACTAGTATCTGAAACGTGACTAGGATAGACTTATGAGCGTTTCAATTTGGTTTAATAGAAAAAAAATTACAAGAGTATACAACCGACTTCCGAAACTAAAGTTATTTTGCACTTATGAGTGTTTTTTTAGGTAAGTTGATTGTATTTTAAACGACTTTAAAAAAAACAGGGTTCTCAATTAGTAGCAATCTTTTATTTTTTATGTATGTTCCCCGATTACTCGAAGAGGCTTGGACCGATATTTTTTTTTTATTGTTTGAAAGTGTATACTTCCTAGGTGGTCCCATGGTCATCAGAATAAATCGAGGGAACACTTCAATAAATGATAGCAAATCCGGAATTGCTGCAATCGCATGCCTGTTTATTATTTACACCACTTTATACATAACAACACGTTGATACGCTCTGAAGGTGTAGGTACACAGATTTGTATAGTTCACCCTAATTTCGCCAATTATGTTGCAATTCCATGTTTTGGGGCATAACTAAACTATATAGGTTCAGTTATGGGTTAGAACAACAAAAAAGTGAAAAAAAACCTGCTTTTTGTTGTGACTCATTTGAACTGTGAAGTCTATCGATTATCTTTTAGTAAAATATATGGAGTCACTCAAATCGACGATACATTAACATGACTCATGAAACATACTACGTCTCGACCATTGTCCTTAGTGTGCACAATACGATAGATAATAGATGTAATGTAAATAAGCGTGTGAGTTTCTGTGTTTAATATCGGTATAATTAATGTTTTATATAGAAAAGTTTTATAATAAAATAATTGATGATGCAATCATCGAGTCGAAGTTCCAAAGTCTTGAGCATCCACGCCGATTTGCTAGCCTATCGGTTTCCTAGGTTAAATTTCGGGGAGTGTGCATCGGGATTGCATAATTTAATTCGCCAAGCCCATTCCATCATCGGACCACCAGACGACATGGTGGGCATCCTACCCATACGCATAAAATATTTAGAAACCCTTTCATTGTGCGTTCAGCTAAGGAGTAGCATTCCCTGTCGGAATCTGTGTTTCCTGACAGCTATAACCAGGGGTCTTTCAGTCAAGAGTGAATAGGTTACTTCTAGGCAACCATGCTCCAACGTCGACCACATCATCGCTTACCGTCAGATGAGATAGCGGTTAAGCGAGCCTATCTAATGATAAAAGGTTAAGTGGTTTAAACAAATTAGGTAATTCGCGATAGTGAAGCTATTTATCAGTGAAAGAATATCCGGAATCGTATCTGGACTTGCAGAGATTAGGTACCTCCTTAAACCAATTTCACTCTTTTATAATATTATAGTTTACAAAAAAACTTACTTTAAGAAGCTATTGTTGGTGCCTTGGCCTACCCACCTTAGGCCTCCGGTGTGGGACGCAACCTGTATCGACACCCTTGCGCCATCTCATGTTCTAAGTACGGCGGGCTCTGCTAGCGCTGCCGCTGCGGCTGCTGAGACCCTCAAGCGGCGCAAATACTGTAACCTTATTAGTAATTACAGTTTTCAGCCGTTTGGGGTCGAAACGCTTGGGTCATGGAGTCCGAGTGCACGTCATCTTTATAAAGATATTTCTCACCGACAGGTTAACACTTTGCGTGACTAGAGGGCTGGCTCGTTCTTCGCGCAAAGAATTAGCATTGCCATTCAACGTGGCAATGCTGCCAGTCTTCTGGGCACGTTTCCGGCTTGTCCAGATGACAGTGATGTGGAGGAATATTTTGACGTCTAAGTATATTTCGTTTTTTTTATACATATTATTATATTTTATGTAGTTAGGTTATAAATAGTTAGTTATTAGATAATATTTATTGTAAATTAATTAGGTTCTTAAATAAAATTAATTATTTACCTTTAAGAAGCTAAGAATCTTGGAAAAAACTAAAAACAATCAGTTTGAAATCGCGAAACTAATTACCTTACCTACCTATTACGCTACTACGTATAATAACTATTAATAGTGCAATATCAAACCGTAACAGCCGCTTGTCTGTTATTGATATTAAATAATAATAGTTGGCAGGTTCCTCGACACAGGCGCCTTCGAACATGGCGCATGTGTTGATGCATCAGCTTACGTATCTATGTGTGTGTTTGATCATCATAATGTATCATCAGACCATGTGATGCTCGCCTACTCGCAGCGTGAAATCAATACAGGCAGGTATTGTCCGCCCACCGAGTGATCCAAGGAAAGACGGTGGCACATTGGTTACGTGCTGCCGTGCACAGCGAGGCTGAAGGGGTCCCTTTACGGTGTTTCCAGGGATGAGCACTCACAAGCATTGTACAGAGGGGGTTTCGAGGAAGGTTACAGGACCTCGTCCATGTACTGATGGTGATCACCAGGATGTTTTTAGTGAGGTAAGAATCCAACTCTCTGGTCTTCCGCAGTCAAGGCACCTTTCGAAGAATTCCCCTCGACAACCAAAGAAAAATCGGCCAAGTGCGTGTCGGTCCACGCGCAGTGTAGGGTTCCGTAGTAGCCTGTTATAACATGCCGACTTACATTACCGTTTAAATTAAAAACGCAAAAATAAAAAAGACTTTTACATGTTTACTACATGTTTTTAATAATAAGTAACAACTTCACCTAAGTAGGATTTTTTTTTCTGAGGATTTTGTGTTCTGTACGAAATTTTCCAAGTAGATACATTTTATAAGTTGGGCGACTATTACTCTTTAAGTTACAGAGCTAACTTAGCCGTGATAGTTTTTTTTTAAAGTTCGTAAAATATACTACTATCACGAATTTTTACAGATTTGTCTAGCCAACAATTTAGCTTTTAGAGGGTGGAGGACGCTCGACTCGAACAAAAAATATCACTTTAATGTTTAATATTTCGAAAATTTTTACTCCTGCAATCAAAACGATACCCCACACTATAGGATAGGCTAGAAAAATAATTATACCCATTTTACACGTATACCATATTTTTTTTTTAATATTTTGGTGTTTCGTTTTCTTGACGTGATTAATTTATATGACATACCCATACAAAATTACGGATTTCTAGTACTAACAGTCACTAAGCTATGCCTCGGCCGGACAGACGGACAGACTGAAACTATAAGGGTTCCTTGTTCTTGTTAGGACTGCGGAACCCTAAAAAGGTGTAGTAATGTAATTGTGACATCTGCTGCATTTTTTAAGTAGGAACACTGTGTTACTTGCTCAATCATAGATGTGTAAAAAAGACTTCAGTTAATTTTAAATGTGACTGTACAATTCTAGTAACCAGTTCAACTCATAAATCTACTAAGGTGGCAAACATGGCTCATTACATTCCTATAACAGGTTTACACTGTTGGTTTCTAAACATTGATTTTTTACACGGTCTAAAGGTGTCTACACGCCAAAGCCTTTGGCCTATTTTAGAATAGTTGAAGTGCGCTCCGGCGATGCACGAAGCGACTTTTGTTCTAACATAAGGCCGGGTGGCCTGAAGCGGAGGGTTTTGGTGTCACCTTAAGGTGCAAACTGTTGGAGCGGATAAATTCGTAACAGAGTTACCGCTGCCCTAGGCACTCAGGCAAGGAATGAGCAGGGGTGGGTTTTAGTCAATAAGAGTCTGATACGCCCTCCCGCTCCACCAAGAGCGGGCAATGTCATTAGACGATTTCCCACCCCAAAAAAAGGGTGTAAGCTGTTGCCAGGGTCGCGAGATGGTTCGAAAGAGTCACCACGGTCCTGGAACGCAAAAGGCAACTGAAGGAACGCGGGTGGGTTTTAGTCAGTAAGAGTTTGACACGCCCGCTCCACCCCGAGCGGGAGAAGTCATCTGACGATTTCCCACAGTAAAAAAAGGTGTAAACTGTGCAGTAATCTTAGATTTTTTGGCACTACTTTAAGTTGTTAGAGTTGCTGTAGTACCTTGTTAGTATTCGCTTGTCTAGACGGTCCAAGTTCTTACAAAACTACCTAAATAGTGTATTCAAAATAAATGATCAAACCAAACACTAAGGGCAATATTTATGAAAAAACCGGCCAAGAGCGAGTCGTACTCGCGCGCAAAGGGTTCCGAACATATCATATTTTTTTAAAGTTTTTTTTTTAAAGTGCCTCCAGTAGAGACTACTTTCTGTATTTTTTCAAAATTTTAGGCCCAGTGGTTTCGCAGATAAGGCCCGCGTGGGGAATGATCATTTTTCATCGATTTTCTTAAATAACTTCAAAATTATATATTCTAAAATTATGAAAAAAATATATTCGAGACCACTCACAATGTGCCCTTTTCATTTGATATGTCGCACGACACCGTTTGAAAAACTTTGATTTTTAATTTTCCGATTTTCATCCCAAAAGTGACCCCCACATTCCAAATTAATTTATTTAGGGTACCTACACGTCCGTGTTTGGGTCACAGATATTCATGAGTGTACCAAATTTCAACTCTATCGGTCCAGCAGATTCGAAGCAAATTGGCTGTGACAGACAGACCGACACACGAGTGATCCTATAAGGGTTCCGTTTTTTCATTCGGACTTTCGGAACCCTAAAAATAACCATGTGAAAAGAAAAGTTTCCACCCGAAAGAAGTATAGATGTGTTTGGTAAAGTACTGATTATTTGAAGGAGGTTATGTGCTATGTACATACAGTCATAGATGATACACTTTATAAATAAGTACATACAGTGATACAGCTGAATGTGCTGGATGAGACGTAAGCTATCTTGAATTTTGATTTCGCAAATCAGTATTTAATTCAAGCATATCCTTTGCAAGTTTTGCATATACAGGGGTTTATTTTCGCCCGCCTAAAATCCTAGATTTAACCCTGCAACACTCTACAAGCTAATAAGCGCTATGTCCAAAGAAATTGTGGTTGCTACGAGCAGCATGCTGCCAACTGCTTGCCAGAAATTGTTGGCACGGAAAGGTGTTGGCCGAAAATATTTTTTCTCGCACTCGCGCTATTACACTTGTGTACGATATAAAATGTTGCTCGTATATGTGTCAACGGTTATCAGGTTATCATATTCAAATTAGAGAAGGTAGTGTAAAAAAATACCTGAAAAAATATGTTTTTTTCGAAACCCTTTGCGCGCGAGTCCGACTCGCTCTTGGCCGGTTTTTTATAATTGGTATTTGGCCAATAAATATAAATAAATAAATGCTTACTTATGAGATATTAATTATATTTTCCGATTTTTTATGTAACGACATTAGAATATATGTTAACACAAACAAACTAACAATAACACCTAACATGTACAAATGCGTATGAAAACAACTCACTGGGCATCAAAAAATTCATCCACATGGCTGTCAATGGAAAAAGTGCCCAGAACGCTAGCAGCATTGCCACGTTGAATAGCAATGCTGATTCGTTGGCCAAAGAAAAGCCCAACGATGTGGAGCTCCACTAGGAACACCCAGACGCAAACATGTAGCGATCCGGAAAGTGGCGTCACTCAGCATGGTACCAATGTTGGGTGACGGTAGTGCCTGTAGCCAAAGGCCCGACTCCCATTCACCCACAGCCAGTACGCGGTCACGCGCAACAATTGGTGGACGTATTAAAAATAAATAAATAAAAAATTCATAAATAAATTCATAATAACACAGAATAAACATTCATAAAAAAGTGTACAATTAGGCGGTCTTATCGCGCAGGGCAATCTAACCTTTGGAGGAACTGAACGAAAGTAGATGGATTTTATTAAATTATTTCAGCAGTGCAAGAAAGATTGAATAAGTTGTATGACAACGAAATGATGAACGGCGGGTGTTTTCCGGGCTGCGTCTTGTATATTCGACGATTAAACAGTTCTCAGACTTATTATGACTACATTTTATTTGATTTGATTTTCATTAAATATATTTGGACAGTATTATTAATTGAAACCGAACCGACGTCTTTCGGCTGAAATGATGATAAAGATGGGATTTTCACCAAAACCGATGCAAGATACGTCCTCTTTACCATCACGCCAGTCACAAACAGTAAACACTACACGCAAAAACACTTAGTACACGCACATGTCAAGTGCTTCCTCTCCGCATAGATTATAAACATCTTCTCCAACTGTACAACCTATGTAGATATATTCTTCTAAAATGGCGCCAAGAAGTCAATTAAAATATATAAACATATAATATTTGTTAGCTAATTGGCGTCCACACCGTGCTGACGCCGATTTCCCCTCCTTTTATCTTACTAAGCCATAAATAACGCACTTTGAACTTGTCACGACGGATCATATTCTGTGACAACTTTAATTAGCTATAATTAGCTTGTGTGAAATGGGGATGTCTATATTAACTACTTGCTTTTTTTCGATATTTCGGCTCCGAGGACTATCACGCGGGAGCTGTGTATTTAAAGAAAGAAAAGAAAGAAATGAAAGAAAAGAAAGAAAAGTAAGAAAAGAAAGAAAAGAAAGAAAAGAAAGAAAAGAAAGAAAAGAAAGAAAAGAAAGGAAAGAAAGGAAAGGAAGAAAAGAAAGATTTTTTTTTAGCACTGTATTAGCGTGTACAGTAAATGGTTATCGGAACAATACTTCCACAATCCCAATTACAAACACACAATCAAAAAATAAAAGGACGAAATTATTTTATTTATTTAATATAGGAATCATCGATACGATAAAGAAGCAGAAGATCAAAGAATTAGTTAAGAATTTAAGATTAGCTCAGAGCAGTGGTGGCGCAGCGGTAACAGTCGCGACTTACAAGTTGAAGGGTTCAAACTCAGGCAGGTGCTTTTTTTGTAAATTATTTCATCACCACTGCTCTCAAAACGGTGAAGGAAAACATCGTGAGGAAAGGGTCGGGGGGGGGGGGGGGTGGGTCGTATCGATAAGGGTTAAGACCTAAGTTAGCTAAATCATATTGTTGTGTATGTCGTTAATTTGTGGCAAATAAATACTTTTTCTTTCTTTTCTTTCTTTCAAAACATCCTTTTTTTTTCCTGGGGTGGGGAATCATTCAATGACTTCTCCCGCTCTGGTTGGAGCGGGAGGGCGTGTCTGACTTTTACTGACTAAAACCCACCCTTGTTCCTTTGCCTAGGGGTTTTTTTTTTTTTTTGCCTAGGGGTAGCGGATAAATTCTTAACATGAGTTACCGCACCCATGGGCACTCAGGCAGGGAAGGAACAGGGATGGGTTTTAGTCAGTAAGAGTCTGACACGCCCTCCCGCTCCACCCAGAGCGGGAGACGTCATTGGATGATTTACCACAAACCCCTGTTCCTTCCTTGCCGGAGCGCCCAGGGGCGCTGTAATTCTTTTCGATCTTTATCTGATTTCGATTTATCCGCGACCAACCGGCACGTCCTTGAGCCACAACTTCGAAGACATGTGACATCCACCAACTCGCACTGGGCCGTGTGTTGGATTACGGCACCTTTTCACAGAGAGGAAGCCTATATTCCAGCAGCAGGAACATTATAGGCTGATGGAATTAGCTTATCACGTCACGTTCTTTGTTTTCGAGTTATAGAGGAACTATTCAGAACGTGTACTACAACGTGGTTTTCGGGTATCGTTCAAATATGGCTGTTGTTATGTTTCGTTTAACAGAGAAGATTGTTATGTAGTTTTTTCTTTAAAATTTTCCACAATAAACTTAAATTATATTTAACTAGCGAACCGCCCCGGCTCCGCACGGGTACACACAAATAACCACCCCTCGTTTACCGTTCTTTCTATTACTGAAAACCTCATTGCGCGAAATCAGTAGCGCGGTTTGGAGGAGTTAGCGGAAATACTGACGTGGAAAATGACTTTGATTTATATTTACTATGTAGATGCGGTGATAAACACGATTTTTAACTTAAAAGTAAGATTAATTATTGTTTTGCAGACCATTTTCTTACTGCGAAATAAGATCATTAGGGATTTCGTCTGTTAGGACCAATCTTACCACTTAGTTTAACTAGTTTCTAAAAAAATCTTTATTTGGAAGTCAGTTGTATATTTTGTAAAAAAGTTTTTTATTTTACACTTTTTAGTTTTTGCACCCTAGAACTAAAACTAAATATTAAAGTTATGCCCGTATTGATAACCCCAATAACATGGAACATGGAAACTAAAACGTCATCTGTATATAGGTACATATTTTTTGTTTTTGTTGATTTTTTCAAAAAGCGCTGTATCAGTTGTGATAAAAGTTATATAGGACCATTTCTGAAGTATGACCTACCAAACAAAAAAAGAATCATCCAAATCTATTCACAAGTGGCGGAGTAATCGCGTAACAAACATACAAAAAAAATATGCACAGACGAATTTAGAACCTCTTTTAAAGTCGGTTAAAATAAAATAACGATAAACTCTATCTAATTTCACAAATAGAAACCCCTAAGTAAAACCATGAAACTTGGCAGCAAAAACAAATAAAAAAATATCATCACCGTTCTCAATTTCATATCCTATTACAAACATATAGATGACGTATTTTGACGTTTATCTTGACAAGTGACGTCACACTTCTCATGTCAGTTACTTTTCAATCTGTCAGTTTTCTTTAGGAAAGCTATGATTTCACACATAAGAAATATTTCAACATAGATTGAGGTAAATTCTTGGCATTGACGGTTAAAAGAAAACAGTCTGAATTCTGTCTGCTACGCGGCATAGATATGATTTAATTACACGATTCTGCTCCGGCTTTTTGCATAAAAACGCGCTACGTTCTAGTAAGTAAATATTTTTAATGTTACATGTGTACCTATATTAAACAACTGTACCCCTACTATACCAAACATATCACTATAATTATATTATAAAACGTCCCCCGCTACGTTTGTCTGTTTGTCTGTTCACCATAAACTCAAAAACTATTGAACGGATTTTCTTGCGGTTTTCACCAATGGACAGAGTAATTCATGAGGAAGGTTGCTAAGGTGGGGTGGATCGCTAGTGTAACTATTACTTTTATGGGTATCTGTTAAGTATTTAATTTATTCATAGTTCTGCTGTAATATTTTTGGAGGTAGGAAGGAAGACCCGAATTTGGAAAGACGACGTGGAAATAAATTTATTCAAGATACTAAAATATCACTCAAAATTTTCTGCAGGAAAAACAAGAAACTCGGATCCTCTCTGTTCTTCTCTTCTTAATCATTCTGTCGCCTTGGTAGCTGATCATGGTATTAAATTGTCATAACAATGATTTTATCAATTAAGGTTTAGAAGACCGTTATTATTTATCCACAAAACATGAAACAAGATCAAAATAAATAAAATTGAGCTTGTGACGCGAATTAATTTATTAATGCGATCCTCGTGCACGTCAGACGGTTCACACCTCATACAATTTCATATTATATAACTTTTTTATTTACTCATTCAAAGTTTTCTAAAAATATTTGAATTTTAGTTACTTAAAAACTCATACAATGTAGTCATAAATATTATTTTTTTCCATTTTTAAGTCTTAGTTATTGTTATTTGTGGAAGAAAATAAACATTTTTATTAATTATTAAACTTAACAGACAGATCTGTTGCTGGGGAGTTTGTGCAGAGGACATTATGCGCTGAGACGGCTCTTCATCCCAGCTAAAACACAAGGAAGTGGTGACATTTTTTGGCGACGGTCTTTTTGTAGAACTTTGACGTTTAAAAAGTGCAGGCTCTCAGCCTAGTTTAAACAAATAACTTTTGATTTTAACTTAATTGTAGAACTCCTAAAAGAGTTGAAGTCGTTGGATGCCCTCGGGAAAAGACGTGGAGGTTACGTGGCAAAGAGTTTATACATAGACAAAATACGCATTATCCAAACTGTAGTAGGACCTAGATCATTACAGTAGGTATTGAGAGGAAATAGCAATTCGGTCAGTGTTTGTTGAGAGTCTTTAAGTCAAGAGTGAATAGGTTACTTCTAGGCAAGCGTGCTCCAATTTCGACCACATCATCGCTTACCATCAGGTGAGATAGTGGCCAAACACGAGCGTATCAATGATTTAAAAAAAATGCAAATGCGAAATTCATTTCAATTTTAAAGACCATTAATTAAAGTCCAAAAAAAACCCACAAAAAAAATAAACGGTTTCTAAAATAAAATAAAACATTATCAAAAAGAAAAGTCTCAGAGCGTGTGACGCAAATTAGTTTAAATATTAATGCGGCCGTGCGCGTGAGACGATTCACTTCATATTAATATTCATAGTGAATCATTCATGGTCCACACATCACCTGCGACAAATTAAGGGACATCGTCATCATTCCCAAGTTTTATGTTCAAACCTTCAGTGCTGAGAGAGGAATAGGCCTGAATTATTTACTGAATACTTTCTTTTGATCAGACGTTTTTTTGGGAATTTGGTAAAGGTTTCTATCGACTAAAAGTGTTACTTTTGAGGGTTTGTTCTGAAATAAATAATTGAGATTAGTTTTAAAATCACTGGCATTCATAGTCTTCAAATAGTCTAGGTTTGTCTAGGACACCAAAGACTTGATCATTATCATCATCTCAGTAGAAAGACGTCCACTGATGGATATAGACCTCCCCAAACCTCGCTACGTCGACCGGTTAACTTCACCCAGTAATCGGGCCACATGCTGCAACCTCAGAACCATCGGCTACATAAGCCTACAATTAATGTGCCTGACCTGCAAGACTGGCAGGCTTACGACACATCAAAACATCCAAAAACTGATGGTCTAAAAGCGATGGTATAAATGCGAAAGTTAGGATGTATAATTGGATGTTTGGTACTCAATCACGGCAGAACGGCGGCACGGATCTGGATGGCACAGAGATATACTCGTATTATAGTCTAGAATAGCTCATTTATAATGAGGGATGATAATGTGAACGCACTGCACAGCTATTTATATTTTTTTCTACTGGTGGTCTTAGAGAAACTGAACAGCCGTGTTTTCACTAATTATCGCTGTGGTTATCGATAGTCGTTATTTATAGTGCCTGTATATTTATTTGGTATGTATATATTTATGTATCTATTATATAGCATATTATGTATCATCATCATCACCAGCCTTTTAATTTTCCCACTGCTGGGGCACAGGCCTCCTCTCTGTGAAAGGGTGTGGACCGTAATCCACCACGCAGGCCCAATGCGGGTTGGTGGATGTTACATGTCTTCGAATTTTTGGTTCTAGGAATTGTCGGTTTCACACTCACGATTTTTTCCTTCACCGTTTTTAGAGCAGTGGTGATGAAATAATTTACACAAAGTAAAGCTCTTCCCTGGGTGAGTTCAAACTCGCGACCTACAACTTGTAAGTCGCGGCCATTACCACTCGGCCACGGCTGCTGTCAGCATATGTCTATCAATTTATCTATTGTATCTATTATAATATATTATATTTAATGTTGGTATTAGTCACACCAATACAGCCCCGTTTTATGTTCAGGCAATCTCTGTCCATTCCAGGTTGCCTGGAAGAGATCGCGGAATGCGATAAGGCAGCCCATTGTATGTGCTTTAGTTTTTTAAGTTTCCATTTTAATGTATCGTGGTGTACAATAAAGTTATTATATAAATAAATAAAACCTATCACAATGTAAGTATTGGATAACATCTTTTCTATTTTTTTTTATTAATGTGGGGAAATCATCCAATGACTTCTCCCGCTTTGGGTGGAGCGGGAGGGCGTGTCAGACATCTCCTGACTAAAAGCCACCCCTGTTCTTTCAGTTGCCTGTGCCAAAGGCCGCGGTAACTCTATTTCGAATTTATCCTCGACTCTTTCCTTTAACCCTGAGCCCGTGATAGATCACGGCTGGTTAAAGCTAGTAAACAAAAAAAAGTGTGTGTTTACTTATGTACGCACGTAAGAAGTTATACTTCTTTGGCGTAACAATATACAAAAACCAAACTGTCACAAAGTTTACAAAAGGAAAACAATCATTCTTCATGAACCACAGACAATAGCTAACTTCAGGGTGTCGGTTCTAGCTAACTTCAGGCTGTAGGTTTTTTGTAAAGGTGTGCGCGCGCATCGTAAAAATTTTCTCACATCATTTTTCCCTAACACGCCAAAAGAAGTGTAACTTCAATAAGGAAGAGTGCTAAAATCAGAGTTCTATCGCTCTTGGGTCAATAATAAGCTTATTTTATTATTATAATACATATTTACACTCAAAACAACATTTACTCAAAATTATATAGGTACATTTGAAATAACTAAATTAACGGCCTATATTATAGTCAAAGTAACATCTGGAGCACCTAAATCTCTCCACCACCATTGCCTGTTCCGCTTCTAAATCAATTTTAATTTTAATTGGCCGTTTGTCCAGCGGTTGGCAATATTCTGCCAAGTTCAGGGAAGCGAGAACTAATCTAATATAAAATAACGCGATCATCGACTGACATACGAGATATGAAGAACAGGCGTTATTTATAATAGGTACTGACATACTAACTTATATTTTTAACCGACTTCGAAAAAGGAGGAGGTTATCAATTCGGATGTTTGTATTTTTTTTTTTTTTATGTATGTTCGGGCAATAACTCCGTCATAATTGACGGATTTGCAAAATTCTTTTTTTTTCGAAAGGGGTTTATTCCGAAATGGTCCCATTTAAATTTCAAAAAGATCTGATGATGGGTTTCGGAGACAGGCAACGGAACTCTTCAAAAATGGACAGCAAATCAACCGCGATTGCTGCTATCGTATGTCTATGAATTGTTAACACAGTTTAATGGGGAACCACAACTAAAAATTGAAAAATAAAAAACTTTTTTACAAAAAAATAGGCTCGTCTTCCAAAAAAAGTGCAAAATAACTTTAATTTCGGAAGTCGGTGTCAAAAAACGAAGACACAAAACAGGAACACCGACTTCCGAAATTAAAGTTATTTTGCACTTTTATTTTGGAAGTCGGTTCTATTTTTTTGTAAAAAAGTTTTTTTAGTTAGTACAATTTGTTATTGTTAGGTAGAGGTTTACAGCTATAACAGTAAGTTCACAACTCCGAAAAACTCAAATACATATTCAAATGAGAATCTAGACAAAAAAAAATAACGGCAATTTTTAAACGACTTCAAAAAAAAAGAGGTTATCTATTCGGATGTTTGCTTTTTTAAGTATGTTCGGGCATAACTCCGTCATATATTGACGGATTTGCAAAATTCTTTTTTTGTTCGAAAGGGGTTTGTTTCGAAATGGTCCCATTTAAATTTCATATAGATCTGACGATGGGTTTCAGAGAAAGACAACGGAACTCTTACAAAATTGACAGCAAATCAACCGCGATTGCTGCGATCGTATGTCTATGAATTGTTAACACAGTTTAATGGAGAACCACAACTAAAAAGTCAAAAATATTTATTTTTTTTACAAAAAAAAAGAATCATCAAAATCGATTCACAAATGGCGGAGATATCGCGTAACAAACATACAAAAAAAATCTGACGAATTGAGAACCTCCTCTTTTCTGACGTCGGTTAAAAAATAGAACCGACTTCCAAAAAAAGTGCAAAGTAACTTTAATTTCGGAAGTCGGTGTCAAAAAACGAAGACACAAAACCAGAAACACCGACTTCCGAAATTAAAGTTATTTTGCACTTTTTTTGGAAGTCGGTTAAATTTTTTGTTATACGTATGTTGATCACCTAGGAAGAAATAGAGAATTGGGTGAAAGACGTCACTGAATGGTACCCGAGAGACCAGATGAGGAAAAGAGGAAGACTGGTGACCAGATGGGAGGATGATCCGGGATCGACAGCAGGTGCGACATAAAGGAGGAAAGCTCGAGAACGTGAGCCCTGGGAGGCCTATGCTGGAAAGCAAAACAAACTCTGTACTGATGTCTAATGTACATGTACATCTTATTACTGAGTAATAGTTATAAGTTTGCAAATAAAGGCTATTTGTATTTGGATATGGAATACCTACGAAACACAGGATGCTAACTGATGGTTCCGTATATAACGCTGATGGAAAATTCAATTATGTATGGGACTGACATATGTGTAAGCTACCGATAAACATAAGTCAACCCTGAAAAAGAAAAAAAAAAACCCTGTAGTCACAAGTAAGGAATAAAAGCGAAGCCCCTTGTCCAGACCTTTTGTTACCATTTTGGATGCGGATCTATAATAAAATAGTTTTAAAAAACAAGCTTATTTTTCGTATTTTTCTCGTTTTTTTTTCGTATTTGATACCCATATCAAGGAAATGCATAAAAAATAACTAGAATGTCATTTTTGGGAGTCCGCCATATTGGGTTTAGAATGACGTCACTTAGCCAAACATGCATTGTCATTCAAACTAAACAATGTATGTTAAATTTAACTTCTAACATTATTTTGCATAGTTACAGGTGAAGCTATTACAAGCGTGCTAAAAAAGCTTTCGCCCATCGGTTTTCAACAATTTATTGTAAATACGTTACGCTTTACGAATAACGTTTTAAAGCAATAAGGGGGAAGTGCCACTCGCGAAATTCAAATTTTCTTAGGTTTTTTGCAATTTGTAGGTCAGTATCAAGTTGAATGTTGATCCAAATATGATTCGCGGCCGTAGCAAGTACGTATTTATAGAACTGTAATAATTAAAATCATCAATACAACTCTCTCAGTTAGAATTGATGCCAGATGTCATGATTTCATGAAACAATGGAATCCCCGTTTCATTTCTTCAATACAATGTAAAACCCTTTTCCTCAATCCCTTTGTCAAGTTCAACAACTAAGTCAAGGCGATGAGTCACTAATTTATTTCAGATTCCAGTCTTCAATTAGGTAATCCCTTTAAGGCCCGGTCGAGTTTCAGGAGAAAGGGAACAAAACCGCACAGGAAACGAGCTGCCGAATAAAACGGTGAAACCATTTGTTTCACGTTATTTGGAACTTAAAACAAATACCTGTTAAGGTTATTTATTGCTTTCCTTAGAAATAACATGTTGACGTGTGAAAACACAATAAAGTAACTGTTTTCAATTGATCAACAAACGTTCTGATCAATTTATTTTAAAGCTGGCTCTTTTTACCGAGGACGAAAGAAACGTTGGATGTATTGTATGAACTGTGATATTATGTCAAGAAAAGGGTGAATACTGTGGTTACGAACTAATGAAGAACTAAGGAATAACAAGACGTTTAAGATAAGTCTTTAAGTCAAGAGTGAATAGGTTACTTCTAGGCAAGCGTGCTCCATCTTTGACCACATCATCGCTTACCATCAGGTGAGATAGTGATCAAAAACGTGCCTACCAAAAATAAAAAAAGAACGAGAGAAACATGACAATGGTACATTTTGATGTAAGTGGACAGAGTTTGTCATTGCAGCCGAGGTGGAGTACACGCCCAAGAAGCGAAGTCGTTTTGGAGTCGAGAGACTGCAATGACTGATATATTTTTCAACATAGGTACTTACTCGAAAATAATAAGTAAAACTTCATAAACATAATATTTAGTAACGAATTATTGTGAGAAAAGGCTCGCGACTTGTTTTTCATGTGCATTTGAGGGGGCTTTCGTGCGACCGGACTGATACAATAAATATAATAACATTATTGTGGCGGGGGCTGGCTGAATTTATTTTCCGCACTAGTGCGAAACACACTACATTGCTAGCCTAAAAGCAGAAGGGGCAGGACCCGCTTCTTTCTCGAGTAATTCTGATTCTGATGTGTTATTAGTAATTTCACGCGCTTTTGTGGACTGTCCCACAATAGAAGTCCATACGTGCATTTATCGGGATAAATGAATAGTCTTTACACATAGTGATAGTATAGCTTTAATGTAACAGATAGTTGTTCTGGGTCTGGGTGTCTTTTGTAAGTGCGTTCGAATGTCTGTGAAAGCACCAACCCAACCAAGCATCCCACGATACAGAAGTAATTCCTAGTGCCCGCGATATTTATTAAAAAAAAACCGGCCAAGAGCGAATCGGATTCGCACGCAAAGGGTTCCGAACAAATCATATTTTTATAATATGTGCTTCTTATAGGTTTTCCTGTAATATAAGTAAAAAACTATTTTCTGTATTTTTTTTCAAAATTTAGGCCTCAGATAAGGGAGGAATGGTAATTTTTCATCTATTTTCTTATTCAACTTAAAAATTATATATTTTAAAATTATGAAAAAAAATATGTATTTGGGATCTTTACAATAAGTCCTATTCTTCTTTTCGTGTCATGGCAGATTTATTAAGGTTATACTGTTTGAGCCCAGTAAGTAGTCACGTTTATAGCGGCGTCTGAGGCTTTGTTCAGATCATCGAGGGTGCATTGAAAACACATTTGGGACACTCCAGTAGATGAGACATAGTTTGTTCAGGAGCACCGCACTCGCTCTGTGTATGCGATGGATCGATGATCCGACCTCGCCAAATTCTCTATTATTTAATTTCCCGATTTGGTCCCCAAAAGTGACCCCCATATTTCAAATACTCGTTCCATTTTCGTTATTCTTCCGTGTTTGGGTCACAGATATTCATGTGTGTAACAAAGTTCAACTTAATCGGCCCAGTAGATTCGGAGCTTTTTGACTGTGACAGATGGACAGACAGACACATGAGTGATCCTATGGGTTCCGTTTTTCATTCGGACTGTCGGAATCCAAAAAATAATAAATTTTATTTTGTTTCATGATAATATCAAAATACAATTTACATTTATTACAATTCACATTAAAAATTACAAATTAAAATTACGAATCAAGTAATTTCAAATGTTTGGCAGACGAGTACTTGACAAGTGCCGTAAAAAAGAAGATATGTACGCAAGTTGGTGAGCCCTGCCTCTTAAACTAGGATAACCTGTATCTTAAGAGACAGTGATCAGCTATAAATTTACAATATTTAAACAACACTTGTGAAGTGTGTCGGTCTACCATAAATTAATTATTTTTCATTAAATTTAATTTAACATAATAATATTTATATCACAGACCAGTATCAATAATATTTATATCCATCTGAAGGAGGGAGAGGGAGTGCAACCAATATGTTGGTAAGTGTATGTATGAGTGTATCTGCACACCCAGGTGTAGATGGGGTAGTGTGGGCATAATATAAAACCGGTCAAGTGCGAGTCGGATTTCGCACATTTAGGGTTCCGTACCAAAATGAGAGAATTATCAAAAATAAATCTGATCTATCTTTGATAATTGTTAGTAAAATTATGCGTAATAATAAACGTTATCACCTCAAGTTCAATGTATTAAAGTAAATGGGAAGTTAAAAAATTTTTCGGAACAAAATTTTGTGACAGACGACGGTCAGACAGATGGACAAACGGACAGACAGACAGATGGACACATGAATGACCGCAATAGAGCTCGGTTTGAACCCTTCGGGTACGGAACCCTAAAAACTAACATTAGTTGTGTCGGTTCATTAAACACAAAAAAAAAACATTAAAGCGCTGATATAAGACTTCTAATGATTTTCAATTGAACATCACGTCTAAACGACTAGTCTTATTTCTTTGAAGAAAATATGTAACTCTAGACAATTTCCTTCGTAATTTGATACGATTGTGAATATTTGAAATTACATTTTTATAACATAGTGTAATTAATTTGTAAAGTTATGTTTAACGCGGAAAAAAAATTGTGAATCACGCAAAAACTATTACGCGTATTTTTATGAAACCTTCACCATTTTAGAGATAGTTTTATTATTTATCTTTTAGTATACGTGTTTTATAATACCTGTCATTTTATGTATAGTAAATTAATAATGCGTCTAATTTCGGACAGCGCTCCTTGATGGGGCGAGCCCTATTACTGGGTGAACGTACGACGCGTTGCGTGAGCTCATCACAGAACACGCAAGCTAACCACTAAAGACCGTTGGCATTTAATAGCGCCTTAAAAACCAACATTTTCACAAAAAATCTGAACTATCCATCATAATTTCCTTTAAAAACACAAAACCTTGACCTTGAAGCTCTGAAACCATTAATTTACGATATTTGGGCGATTACCATTGAACTGTCATAACTACAAATGTGATGGAAGTGTTGGGCCACTAGATCAGCGAGGACGTTAGCAACGTTAGCGTGTCGAGAGCAAGGTCATGTGTTGTGGACCAGTGGGTAGGGCACTGGTGTTAGTGGATGATGAAGCGAGAGTGGGTTTATGTCGATGAGCAGATGCTTTCCAGATGGTATTAAGGAAATAACGATTCAAGGTAAAAGGAGAAGACGTGAAAGATCAATTGATTAAATTAGAACTGGGGCCCTACCATGACGTCTTAAAATCATCACAGTTCCAGTGTGAGAGAGAGATGGAGCTATATAAGCCGTACAGCACTATCCCTTTCTCACACCGGATTATTGATGATTTTATAACGTTATGGGATCCAATACAGTAGTATTGGATTCCAAAAAAACATGAACGTAGGTACATTTAAACTAACAATGATTATGTAGATATGTATTGGCAAGTACAGTAAGAACCGCCCAGTAATGCTTGTCAGTCAAACACGCTTAAACGCTTGAACCATCCAAATGAAGAAGGCAGACTATAGCCTGGACTAGCATATAGGATACTCTTCACCCAGGTTGATCGATCGACGAAGTCGCTGTCCAAAGGAAGTTTCAAATAATGTGGGGCTCCCTCTGAATTGGAGCCCCACATTATACAGGCGATGGGACCGAAAAGTTCTGGATAATGATCGCGTACCGGAGGACGCAGCATTAGAAGGCCTCCCACAAGGTGGACCGATGACCTGGTGAGGGTCGCGGGTAGCCGATAAATGTGAGACGCACAGAACCGGTCGTTGTGGCGACACTTGGGGGAGGCCTATGTCCAGCAGTGGACGTCTTTTGGCTGCAATGATAATAATGATGATGAGAAAAAAAAATATTTTGAATATCAACTACGTTTGTGTAGTCACCGTACGATGACTGCGAATGAGAATGTTTATGAGTAAGTTAATAACGAGTCTCGTTGTCGACCCGGTGTGTGTCTAGTCTTATTTCAGTGCTTACATGTTATATTTGTTAGTTCTTATTTATTTTACAAAACGATCCAAGGTTTCACAATGTTTGATGTTACGCTTCAAGATCTATGTTTATTTTCGTATAATAAATATATAAACTAAATGTGAATGTTATAACTAAACATTATTTTTATGTGTGTGTGTTTCTTTTTGTGTGTATAATCTTAATTATGAATGAAAATGAAAAATCCTGAATTCATATTGGTTACTTCATTGAACTGTTGTAACAATTTAAATTAATCTTTTAATTGTATTTTTACAACAGAACCTATCTACAGTGTGAACTATTTATAACCAAACTACGTACATATACTGAAAAACAGAATACACTTAGGATTCGAAGAACTTCTCCACATCACTGTTATCTGGACTAGCCGGAAACGGCCCAGAATAATGGCAGCTTTGTCACGTTGCATGGTAATAACTTTTAGGCGAGAAGGAACCAACCCTCTCTGGTCACGCAAAGTGTAATTAGTCGGCGAGAAATATCTTTGAAAAGATGCCGTGCACTGGGAACCCCATCATCCAAGCGTTTCAACACGAAACGGCTCCAAACTGTAACTACCATCATTCTCCCGCTCTTATCCCAATTTATTAGGGGTCGGCGCAACATGTATTTTTATTCCATACTCCTCTTCTCCATTAGTCGTCATCTCTGTAGTCACCCCCTTTTTACCCATATCCTCTTTCACACAGTTCATCCATCGTTGCTTAGACTGTCGACGCTCAGGTCCGGTCGTTGTGGTGACACTTGGGGGAGGCCTATGTCCAGCAGTGGACGTCTTTCGGCTGCAATGATAATAATGATGATGAGGACAAAAATTTATTTTGAATATCAACTACGTTTGTGTAGTCGCCGTACGATGACTGCGAACTATTTATAGAACGGATACATTTTTACAGCAGCGCAAACATAACGCGCTAATGCGCTGAAAACCCGGCTCTAAAGTGACAACTGCTCCTCCGTTCCGCTTGGTACAGAAGATGATGAGCTCATGACAGTGAATATGTCACATTTATGGGTGATGATCTTTTGATGTTTTGCAAAAAGTTGCTGAAAATATCTTCCGATCTTTGGTTTACTCACTGAGCATTTTCCTAACTAATCATTGGACTTATTTAGGTAGTACCTTTATATAGATTTAAAGAACTTGAATTTGGCTCGCAAAACGGTGAAAGAAAACATTTTGAGGAAACCGGCATGTCCCAGAACCAAAAATTCGAAGATATGTGACATCCACCAATCCGCATTAGGCCCGCGTGGTGGATTACGGCCCACACCCTCTCTCAGAGAGGAGGCCTGTGCCCCAGTAGTGGGACATTAAAAGGCTGAAGATGATGATGATGAATTTGGCTCCACTAGCTCGGCTTTCGATGGTTACTGTAATCACCGAACTACTACTTAATACAGATTACAGATTCGTATGTGTAGGTTTATTTGATAGTTTAGTTTAAGACTTGACATAGGTACTCTTCTTTTCCTGTTCTTATACACTATTTTCTACATTTCTTTTTCATTTCTCCTTTCGCAGGTTTGCAGGAAGACTGTAGAAATAAGCAACGTACGTACCTACTTCTCTCCCGTGAGGCGGCGAGCCTCCTTGCCGGACTGGCACCGTGGGATCTGGAGGCAAAAATCCTCGCGCAACTGTACGAGTGGCGCGAGGAGGCCAAACGCCGGGGCGAAACTCCGCTGCCGCGACAACTCGCGGCTCGGCGGACCGAGCTCCGGCAGGATCTCATGGTGACATGGAGAGAGCGACTGTCGCAACCCAGCGCTGGGCACGCCACCATCGAGGCGGTAGTGCCCCTCTTTGAGGAGTGGCTGGAGAGGCGTCACGGCCCCCTTACCTTCCGCCTGACGCAGGTGCTCACCGGACACGGCTGTTTCGGGAGGTACCTGTGTCGGATCAGGGCGGAGGTGACCCCTGAGTGTTTCCACTGCGAGGATCGCCCAGAGGACACGGTGGAGCATACGGTGGAGGTTTGCCCCGCTTGGGCAGAGCACCGCCGTGTCCTCGTGGATGCGATAGGCGACAGCGACCTCTCGCGCCGTGCCCTGGTTCAGGCCATGGTACGGAGCGAGAGGGAATGGGAGGCCGTCTCCTCCTTCTGCGAAGCAGTAATGCTCGCGAAGAGGGAGGCGGCACACGTTAGGGAGGCTCAGCAACGGCCGAGTCGCCCTAGCGCCCCCAGCCGCGACCGCCGCAGGAGACGCCAGGGGCCGCGAGACGATCTCCGGCCACCGTAGACCCGGGCCTGCGGACGGCGAGTAGTGGGTAACTCGCCGTCCGATCAGCACCAGGCCCGAGAGTCGACGGCGCGTAGTGTTCCACGCGCGCCTCAAAGAGTTGTCAGCAAAGTGTAGGGGCCTGCCAAGGCCGGTGCCTGCCCGGGGGTGGAGGATAAATTCGAAAGAGTTACCTCGCCCCCGGGCACTCGAGGCAGGGAGGAACAGGGGTGGGTTTTAGTCAGTAAAAGTCTGACACACCCTTCCGCTCCACCCTAGAGCGGAAGAAGTCATAGGATGATTTCCCACCCCCCCAAAAAAAAAAAAAAAAAAACGTACCTACTTCACTACATATACCCTCCGCCACGTCTGTCTGTTCGTGATAAACTCAAAAACTACTAAACGGATTTTGATGCGGTTTTCACCAATAAACAGAGTGATTTATGAGGAAGGTTTAAGTGCATATCTTGCACCCGTGCGAAGCTGTAGCGGATTGCTAGTATCTAACTAAAACCACTTCATATCCCAAAGCTCATTTGAAATCGAGAAAAAAACCCGACTGCAAAAACAACTCAATAGTTCCAAACAAGTAAATTTTCAAGCAACGCAAATCTATGATTGAACTAAAATAACTGACATCACCGGTTTTTTGATATTTTAAATTATAGACATTGTAGTGAGTTATATTTTTGGAATCTCCTCCTCCAGCCATTATTTTGATACCCCACATTATCATGTTACAGAAAAATACGACATTAAAATAACCTAATGGCGGGCGCCATTATGTTTTTTATTTTCAAATTCTCATACCCTCATTATTTTGTTGAAATCCATCCAGCCGTTTAGGCTACCAGGCGTGTCAAAGAAATAGACATACATACAAAGAAACTGTCGAAAAACGTTACCATCCTTCTGTGTTGTACAGTATCTAACTTGTGTATCAATATCTATCTTTATTCTCACTCCCACCTACTTCCAACTTCCTGGTCTCCCCTGACCCCATTCCTACCATGCCAGCAGCTGAACTGTTCCAACAACAGACCATTAAACACTGTCCTCTTTGCTGCCCGCATTATATACGAGAAGCCACTTTTTCTACGACATTCAACTAATATCTTCTTGTCATAACCGGAGATACTGATGTGGGTGTTCATTTGTTTTCTCTTTGTGCTCGAGTTCATTTGTTTATTTTTTTAGTTCTGACTAGAAGTGGAAAATGGGTGGAAGTTTCCGTAGTTGTATTAAGATGGGTTCAGACTGTCCTTAGTCCAAACTGACAAGGAACCAAAATAAAAGCATGATCTCTTGTTATTTTTGACGTTTGAGTATGTTGAGCCTGTTGCACTGCGTGTCGCGGGTTCGATTCCCACACGATTCGATTTGTTTTTTGTATAGCTTACAGATAATTGTTCCGGGTCTGGATGTCTAGTGTATGTGAGTTTATATGTTTGTAAACGTACCCACGATATAAGAGTAATTTCTAGTGTCGGGAATGGATAAAAAATAAAAAATAACCAAAGAATGAATTTAGTAGAGTGGAGATAGAGACAGCATACGGCACAACGACCTTTAGATGAAGGAAAATGTTCAAAGCTGTCCTATAATATTCTTACCACTGTGGCATAGGGCCTCCTCTCTGTGACAGATAATCCACCACGCAGGTAAATCAGGGTTGGTTGTGTAACTTTATAATTACAACTATTCAGTTGCAGTCAGAAAGATAGATAATAGAAATTCTTTGTCGGTGATCTCTCGATTTATGAATGCGTGGGATGCCGTCGCCTCTTTTTGCAAGGTGATCAGCATGCAAAGGAGGCGGAGGAGAGTGAGAGGGGCTTACCTCTGACTCCACTCGCCCCAGAAATATCTTTTATAGGGTTCTGAAAGTCCGAATGAAATACGGAACCCTTTTACGATCACTTGTGTATTTGTCTGTCTATCCGTCTGTCACAGCCAATTTGCTCCTAATCTACTTGACCGGTTGAGTTGTAATTTTGATCACACATGAATATCTGTGACCCAAACACGGATTTGTAACGTAAATAAATTAATTTGGAAAATGGGGGTCACTTTTGGGGTGCAAATCGGAAAATTGAAAAACAAAGTTTTTCAAACTTACTGTACCTATCGTGCGACATCAAATAATCAGATTTTTTTTTAAACTGTACTATGCTAAATATAAAATGAAAGGGCTTATTATTGTTAGGATTTCAAACATATTTTTATCATAATTTCAAAATACTTATATATTTTTTTAATTATTAAAGAAAAAAGATGAAAAATGGTCCTTGACGTCCCCCGACTTACCTCCGAAACCTCTAGACCTTCTTCTTCCACAAGGATTTTTTATTTATAGATTAGAGGAAAACTTATATGAAGTACCTACCTATATAGGTACTCGTATAAATTATGTAGTTTAAAGTTGAAAAAAAAATTGTTCGGAACTCTGAGTCCGACTCGCTCTTGGCCGGTTTTTCTAGAAAACACGATCTCTTGCCGCCATGAAGAAGGGCCTGCGGGCGGTGAACTTGGGACTGAAGGTACGAGTTCGTAGCCGACTGCAGACAGCAGCAACAGGCGACGTGTCGCCCCGACACTACTGGTTTCTATGTATTTCTATGAAATACCTTCCGAAGCTAGCAACACGTCTGCCGCTAGGGCACTGTCGCCCGACCGCAGATCAGTAGGTACCTAATAAGAATTCCTCGGAAAAACTTCTCAAGCCAAACACATCTAAAAATCCTATCTCGAACCAAAAGCCTCTTCTACCTAGCGACCTAGTTATTTCCAGAACCCATATCCCCAACATAACTAACACTGGATATAAAAATGCCGATCACGCATCAATCAAGATGGCGTCGCCCCTCAGACATACAGACATACACAAATCGCATCACTCTTGAGTTCCTGACGCAAAGCATCATCGTTCAAGTCTTGTGTAAACGTTCCATAACGCTAAAAGCTTCTGAATCAAGCTTGTGTACGTGACAGCTTGCATGTACTGCGAAGGTAAACATGGATAAGATAGATAGATAGAGTACCTACTCGTTATTTTACACCATAACAAGTTACAACCTGAGCGTTCAGGCCGTGCCATGACCAAAAGCGTGGTCACTGTGACTGCATAGAAAAGAACAGTAATCGTGTGGTAGCAATTCTTCTTCTTCTTTGTCGTTCCCTCACTGCTGAAGATCACCACCACGCGTGCCTATCAATAATAATAAAAAAAAAACATACGACGCGGCTCCAAGCTTTGCGGTCTTCTGCAATGTTGCGCTGTTGGAGGCAGTATGGACCGCTCGGTATATACTGCCTCCAACAGCCTTCTGTATCCTGTCAGACTTTCGACAGCAATAACAACCAAGTGGTCAGAAATATAAGTAGTCAAGATTATCTGTTTTTCGCAGCCTCAAACTCTAATCTGACATACCTACGTACTATATACGAGTATCATTGTGTAATTGATTGAAATTTGAAATTATATTATGTTGAGTAATTTTTTACTAATGAAATTCTCTGAATAGGGTAATAAAAAAATGGGCAATCTTATTGCTATAAGCGATTTTTAAAGCCGAAAACGCACTGCCAGGCGGGAGTCGCTAGCACACGTGCAACCGGTTACAAACATTTTAGTACGTTGGTTCCACTTCTCTACTCGCCAGACAAATAGCTAGCGTAAGGAGTTAAGCCAGCTACTGTATTAAAGGCAACCTTTGGATGAACCTAATGGAGAAGAAGAAAACACACATAACACACAGAAATAAGTGCTGTGGGCTATGTAACGGGTAGGTAATGGAGGTCGATGTCAAGACTCTTACAGCTATAAAAAATCTATTTCTAAGAAATAGAAGTCGTAAACTGGTTGGACTAGAGATAAAACGCACCTTCATGACGTTACGGGGAAACCCAAGTATCACGCAAGTGTTGCAATGTTTAAAATAAGAAAAGTCGTAAAACTCATTTGAAGTTTTTCATTTGCCTGACGGTGTGGTTGCCGTGCAATGCAGCCCAATAGAAAACGCCTACTCTTAGGAAATTACCCACGATATTAGGTACATTGATACACAATGACACACTTTTACAAGAAAATAAACTAAAAATAGTAGGAACATTCCAAGGAAATAAAATTTTGAACATATGATTTGAAAACGTACAATTTTTCAACTTTGTCTTGAGTGGAGATGTAATGCACGCAAAGATTTACGATTTATTAAATTTTAGTGAGAGAAATTCTACCCATTGGTATCGAACCCACAACCTATGCAAACCTGAACCTATGCAAAGTCACGCACGACTTACTACCTAATAGTATGAGAAATAGACCCACGAAATAGTCAACTTCGTACGTAACGTCAACGTAGTTATTATTTTCTCCTCCTTTTTACAGTAATTTTCAACGTTGTCTGACAGTTTGAGTACTTTTGCGGCCTACCCAAATGTCTTTTCTTTGGTATTGTTCGTCATGTCATTGAGCTCCTTAGTGGTTTTTAAGTTGAGCTATTCGACTATTGACAAATGCTTGCACTGGCTGGACAGGTCCACTCAAATATGTTTGGTTCTTTCTTCAAAAGACCACTACAGACACTAAGCTGCATGGTCCTCATATAGAATAATGTGAATGCGAGAACTATGTATGTCGTTATATTCATGTAGATTTTATGATTGTCTGGCAGTTTGAGTATTTTTGCGGCCTACTCAAATGTCCTTACTTTGGTATTGTTCGTCGGTTCGTTGAGCTCCTCAAAGTTCTGAGTTGAGCTTCGCGATGACTGACAAATGCTTGCACTGTCTGGACAGGTCCACTCGAATTCGTGTGTTGCTTTCTTCATAAAGCTCATCCCAGATATAAACGTACATGGTTCTCATATGATTTAACCAGTACACATTGTATGGATTTGAACACTAAAAGAGACTTTGACCTCTGAGTTTGTTTCGGTGTTTCTTCTCAGGGTAGTCAGCTAGGAAACACCGACCTCATCTAGCTTAAACTGACAAAAAACATTGACGTGTAAAAGTGTTCCTTGTAACCTATTTACTGAATAAACATCATTTATCATTTAACATAAGATAAAAAAATAACAGGCAGTCATGCGGACTGCCGACAGAAGTGAAAACTTTGGAATAATTGTGTCTTTATTTTTTAATTTTTATTTATTCTGTTAATTATTAAATAACTGCTATTTCAGCATGCCTTTGATGCGAACCCATAAGTTTTGCCCCTACGAAAAACGCGACTAAACAAGATATCACTTCAAAAAATTAACGCAAATTTTTGCAAGTACAAAATATCAAACAAACTACCGTTTGAACCACAGGTTTAAACAATGCTATCAATACAAGTGCTCATCAAAAATCATCATCATGAGCATAAATAATTCTTGTCATTGAGCTATGTTGTATATTCGGCTACAAACCGAGCACCGGCTGGGATCATAAGCCGTGGTCACTGTAACGTCATATAACGTAGGTTCATAGGATCATGAGCTTGGTCCGTGACGGCAGCAGTCATAGTAATGAAATATATCTTGAATCCACATCATCAAATAGTAGCCAAAGCCTTGAACATCGTCGGCGAATTCAAATTCAAAAGCAGACTATTTTATTTCACATAACCTCAGTACCTAAAAAGGCACTAATAAAGCGTCAGTTTTCGGAAAATGCACGTTGGAATTGCATAGTTTGATTCCATCAAGCCCTTTCCATCATCGGAGAACAAGACATACTTCGATACGCCACCGGTACCTACATGATGGATATCCCGACGAATAATAATAATCCTCCCGATTGCATTTCGATCATGGTGGCCAATCTTAACGGTGATTATGCGTATGCGCAGACACAGGTGCGCTCTCTGTTCCTTTACTCTCATAGTCTCTCGATGGTTTGGCAATCCAACACGACCGAGGAGAGACCAGGTGCAGGAACAACGGCTTTACGTGCGTTCTTAGTCTCGGGGGTGTCACACCACCAACTACCAAACAGCTGAGAAACCCCTAATAGAAAAACCCAATAGCATTTTTTGCCCGACCCGGGAATCGAACTCTTGACCCTACGCTCAGCATTCACGCTTCCGACCACGAGACTAACAAGGCAGTTATAAATAACACTATTCACTAATCCAGAGTCGTGATGGATTGGATTTGTCTGCAGACAGCCCACCTTTTCTCTGTTCCATTCACCACTGAATGAGAAAAGATGAATGAAATGTGAAAGATATCCTATTAAATTTCTTTTGTGCAACATGTAACATACCCTGATGACAGGAGCTGACGTCATGGCACCGTATTTCGTCACTTCCGCCATTTTTATGCGCAAGAGTTTAGTTTTAGAGCTTCGTAAGCTTGTCGTTAATTTATGGCTAGTCCGACCTCATAAAACTTCTTTAGTTTCATGATGTCACTAGGGATATTAAAATGTTTAGCTGATGAAATAACTTGCGAAACCACTGGTTTAGTAGCGTGTCCACTTGACGGACGGATGGATCATATAAAGTGTTAATTCTTGTAAGTTTTTACAAGACTGTTTTTAAGAGAGTTGAAAAAAAATACTGAAGGTGGAAGATTTCAGGCGGTATAGAATTTTCTCCATACTCTTTCTCATTTTTTTATCTTCACTATCTCCATTTTTTTATGAAGATATAATATAGAACCATAATATATATAATTATTAAAGATGTGGAAGGCATTCCAACGCTGTGTCTTCCGGTACGCGGTCGCCACTCCAGAACCTTTCAGCCACATTGACTATCTATTCTGCGAGCATGGTTCACTCACTGGCAGTGAGTGAACAATGCACTTAAGTTTTACTTTCTAGATTTCAATCAGCCTAGCCTTTTCACTTATTGATCCAAAAGCGACAAAGATGATAAACCTCAAAATACATACATCACCTACTTAAATTACCCATTCAAAATAGCAATATCGACACGTGCCACCCAATCTAACTATATTAGGTATGTAACCACCGATATTTTCATTAATCACGTTCACACAGCATACAATAATAATGCCATATGCTGTTATTACAACTATGCAACAGAGCAATTATTTACAGGAGCACACAGGATTGACGACATACAACAACAAATTGCAGAAAATAGCCGAAGTAATCCGAAGATAGCCGAAGAGACGGGCTATATTTAACATAGGGCTATTTATTGAATATTGTTGTGACGTCAACAGGAAATGCTTTAAGTAAACAGTTTTAACAATTAATAATAGAGGATACTGCTACTTAGAAGTACGGTACTAATAATAGTTCATTAGTTTAGTACACAAGCAAGAAATAAGATTGCATCATGCATCGAGGGGATACAGCAGTGTCTCATATCACGGGCGTCATATTGAATCCCGACTGTAATAAAGAATTCCAGAGATAACTCCCGAGTGGATCCACCTCCAGCCATGCCCTAGCTAGCCGCTCACGAACATCGATGCCTTTCATAGAATTTTCCCGAAATGGGTATAACGGTAGGAACGGTTTTTGATACAAAGACCTCTTCGACTACTATTTAAGGAATCGCCTAACCTTACCGAACTTGCCTATATTATTCCACTGCAGAATAAAAGCCTTTTTCTCCCTTTTGCACACAATTCTCTTTTCGGAAAGTCCGGGCCAGTCTTACGGGTAGGAATCGAGCTCGTCCCGTCAGCTTCGCCTTGGTCTGCCGTGATGTCATCTAGCATTAGGTATATAAACCCTATTCAGGATTACATAGCTATCTAAAAAACTAAAAAAAAAACTAGCCTAGGACTGATTACTGACACTAGGGTTTGAGTCACCCGCGCTATCAAGCTATTGCGTTTCAGTATATAAAAGTTGTCCATAATTCATAGTTCTAAGTTCATTTATGTTATCTCCGTATATTATGTTATTTGTAACTGTTTCCAACAATACTCCTTGGCTGAATGGGGAGGCTTGTCGTGATCTAACTTGACGCTATATTTTATATTGTTAGCGCTGAAAAACTGGCCAAGTGCGTGTCGGATTTCGCACATTAAGGGTGCCGTACCAAATATTGGTATTTGTTAGTACAGTTTCCGTAATAATAAACATTATCACCAAATTTCAAGTTCATAGGTCAATGGGAAGTTAAAAAATTCTTCGTAACTAAATTTTGTGACAGACGACGGACGGTCAGACAGACGGACACGTGAGCGACAACAATAGTGCTCCGTTTGGAGCCTTCTGGTACGGAACCCTAAAAAGCTTGCGCACGTAACAATTTTACTTACATGATGAAGGAATGAAGATGAATGTTCTCATAAATATTGCTATAGTTGATAAACACTTCACCGCTACTCCTAATTCTTCATATATTGCACCAATAATAATGTATTCCTCATATTTCCTGATATTTCATTACATTTAAAAACAGACAACTTGTAATTACCTCAATACCACACATTATACAGATGTGAAAATACCTAGTACTTAACAGATCTGTTTTATTTAAGGCTGAGACATCACCTAAAGCGCTGTCACTCTCGGACTGATTAAAAAAAAGAGATGCGCTACGACAAATGCTCGCAATTTATTGCAAAATATGAAGTATTTTATCGATTTACTTAGAATTTAATAACCTATTTATGAAAAATAATCTATCACTGGATGCAGTTTAGCATTTGAAATTTTATGGTTTATTTTTTTTTATTATAATTGTTAATGAAGGGATAGACTGTTTTTAAAGATAATTCAGAGGTATGTAAGAAGACTTTTTGATGCATTAAAGTATGTAAAATTAAGGTTTGATTTCCATCACTGTATGCAAATAGGACTTGAAAATATATTTTTTTTTTTATTTATCAAGATTATTTACGGTCACTGCTTTAAAAAACCACCTTTTTTGACCGTTTTTGGGAATCACCGCCTTAATTGACCGGAATCAAACACAAACCAAAAGAAGTAAAATGAGTTTCCAAACCCCAAAAATATTAGCAGTTACATCAAGAAGAAAGTCAGGATAAGGGTAATTACCTATTAGTTATTTATGACTGGCCACGCCTCCCCGGCTTTGCACGGGAGCAAAATGATTCGAAAGACACTTAGTGCCATCTAGCGTCCAAGCAATTGTGAACGTCGAAAGTTATTGTTCTTTTTCTTGGGAACAGTATTTTTTTCTAGATAAAAGCTATCCTTTGTCCTTTTCTGTACCCCTGACAACGTTCATTGTTCGTACAGATACAGAGTGGAATTTCCTGCCGGAGTCTGTGTTTCCTGATAGCTACAACTTGGGAGTCTTTAAGTCGAGAGTGAATAGGTTACTTCTAGGCAAGCGTGCTCCATCTTCTACCACATCATCGCTTACCATCAGGTGAGACTGTGGTTAAACGCGAGCCAATCATTGATAAAAAAAAACCTATGTTAATGCAAAATTTCATGATGATCGGTTCAGTGGTTTTGGCGTGAAAAGGTGAGAAACAAACAAAATTACTGTCCCATTTATAATAATTATCACGATGCGATTTTTTTTTTTTCGTTGAGCCAAAATGTGTTGTTCTCCACTAGTAGGTACATGTGCTACCGACCCAGGGTTGCCAACTTTTTTTACAAGAAATAGAGTAGGTATATCTGATTTCAGAGCGGGTAAATCTATATCTATATATATATAAACTAATCCCAGTTTCTCTTCGTCACGGCATCACGCGTGAACGGTTGGACCCTTTTTGAAGTTATATTTCTTTAGGCGCGTTATGAAAAAATGATGAGAGTGAAATTTTAAGATGCGCGCGCATCACTGTCACACAAAATTCACAGGTTGAAGTTAGCTAGAACCGACACCCTGAAGTTAGCTATGATCTGTGTTTCATGTAGAATAATTGTTTTCCTTTTGTAAACTTTGTGATAGTTTGGTTTTTTATCTTGTTACGCCAAAGAAGTATAACTTCTTACTTACGTGCGTACATAAGTACACACATACTTTTTTTGCTGTGTTTGTTATTGTCAGAAGAAGGTTCATAAGAAAGAAAAAATTAAGAATATAGCGCGGATAATTATATAATTTCAGAAAACGTAACTTCTTAGCTATGAACTGTCAAACGCGCGAAGTTACAAGGACACAAGGTATTGCGGGTCAGCTAGTAAAACTTATAAAAAGAGGTCCTACTTTTGTTTTAATTTTAAAAAAGGCATTTTATGTGGCACATACTTAACAATTTTTCATCATTTTCCGAAAGTCCGAATGAAAAACGGAACCTTCATAGGATCACTCGTGTGTCTGTCTGTCCGACTGTCACAGTAAATTTTCACCGAATCTACTGGACCGATTAAGTTAAAATTTGGTACACACATGAATATCTGTGACTCGAATACGGAGGTGTAACAAAAGTCAATGGATTTGGAATATGGGGATCACTTTTGGGGTGCAAAGCAGAAAATAAAATAATTTATTTTCCAAACCGTACCGTTACTTATCAAATAAAAGGGCTTATTGAAAGGGTCCCAAATATTATTTTTTTCATATTTTTAAAAGACATATTTTTTAAGTTAAGAAAATAGACGAAAAATGAAAAAAGACCACCCCTTTTATCTCCGAAACCACCGGGATTAAAATTCTGAAAAAAATACAGGAGGTTGTTCTGCACTTATCTATAGATTACAGGAAAACAAAATTTAGAAAAATACCTGATAAAAACATAATTTGTTCGGAACCATATGCGTGCTCCAAGGGATTGCAGTCCTGAGTATTTGATTTTAAATTCAACTTGATACCTCTAAACGTTCCAAGATCTTGCCAGACGGACAACGAAGTAATCCTATAATGGTTCCTTTTCAGGAACGTAACCCTAAAAAAATATTCATCATTCAATATTCTTACGCAGCCACTATGGATTAAAAATTATTACATCAGAAACAGGGGTAAAAGAACTTTTATAAAAGCCATTCCATTACTGACACGCATGAAGGCCGTCTGAAAACACACACAATTCTGGAAACAGTTCTTAGCGAACAGTTCTACGCAAAATTTATTTGTGGATCCTTCAATGCGAATTACACATCGCAGTTATCAAGTGTAATTGCGTCAGACTGGTCTTAGAGCTTGTCCAGATAACACGTCTTAGGAGGAGATGGCAAGTGAGCGTGCCTAAATTTTTCATAATAATTATATCTTAACTAATATTAAACAGCCTTACATAAAACTCGCTAAACACAAACTGATTAACGGATTCTAAATTAAAATTCTCCTTATAAAATGTTGAATTAAGAACCTGCTAGTCATTGTTTAAACTAATCACATGATAGGTATTTTTTTAAATAATTGAGGTGTAGACACCTACATTGCCAGTCGACAGCGATGAGGCGTTTTTCGACGCCATGTTTTAGTTTGTTTTTAATCAACTTCAAAAACGGAGGATGCTTGTTTGTCCGCGATTTTCTCGAAAACTACTGATCCTATTTGGTTACGGTTTTCGTTATACAAATGTTGTTTCGTTTTTCAAGGAAGGTCTTAGTATGTATTTAATACATTAGGATCTGATGAAGTTCTTCTGAGATAGACAGTGGAACTCTTCAATAACAAACAGCAAATGACTTGCGATCATTTGTCTATGTATTGTTAACACAATTTAATGGGGAACCACAACTAAAAAGTGAAAAATAAGAAACTTTTTTTTCCAAAAAATAGAAGCAACTTCCAAAAAAAAAACATTTTTTTTTTTGGAAAAAAGTTTTTTAATAGGCTTTATTTCTTGTTTTAAGTGTATTACATATAATTTTGCACATAGTACTTATAATTATAATTTTACACTTGTTAATTTAACTAAGTAATAAAGTGTACAGTTTTGAACCATAATAGAAAGAGTTAAAATTGTTTATAGGATACGAAAAGTTTCAGTGCAGGTCAGGGCCCAATCTAGCTATTTAGCCGCTCCAGGCAAACACAAAATTTGCCACCCTTAACAATGACACCTTATAAAAGGGCTAATGTTTTTCGGGGGAGGGTGATGTTATTGAAGAGCATACTTGTTTTTGTCACTCGAATCGGATAAAGACGATTTCGAAAATTTTAGTAAATAGGACCAGAGAGCTAAAAATTTTCACAACATTGGATTGAGCTCGAAATTTGAGCACCCGCCTTGGATAAGTTACATTTTCTGACGAAATAAATAAAAAGTGTTGCCAGTTCTGAAATGTAAAATCTAAAAAAAACTTCCTTGTCTTCTAATTTTTATCGAATTCTCACTTTCCTAATGGTCACCAACCACCATTAACCCGGCTCGCCCTCCTCTAGATCGGGCCCTGGTGCTGGTAGAAAGCTACTCTATAATAAAGTGTCAGAGGCCAATTTAACGGTTAAGTGAATGGTTCCTGAATACAACTCTTCTGAAATTAGATGATTTATTCGGCACCACAAGATATGAAAACGCTACACACAAAAGCAGTCACTTGAAACAAAGGATTAATTAAAAAATGATATATTATGCTAGAAAATACGAAGGTAAACAAAAAAAAAACACATTCAAATGAAAAAGAATTACGTGTATGGCACAAGTACGTACTTTGAAAATATTTAAACATGGAACTATCAACGTGCGGGGTGTGTCTCCAAGTTGCACCGTAAGGGATGGTCTATTTTTTGGTCTTATTACCTTAAGGTGAATGCTGCAGTGTAGCCCGCGAAATGCAAATTTTCTTACATTTTTTGCAATTTGCAGGCCAGTGTCCGGTTGTATCTTGGTCAAAATTTGATTCGCGGCCGTAGCAAGTATAGTGTGAGTGAAGTGTAGAGTGTAGTATATATATATGTGTGTAAGAATTGATGCCAAATGTCATGATTCCATAAAATACTTACATTTGGAATCAATTCTAACTGAGAGACTTGTATTGATGAATAATTTTTATAAACACATACTTGCTACGTATTGACCGAGAGCGTACCACTGTAGGTACACGATGTGTACGCGTAAAATAACCACTAAACTTCACTCGAAATATTTCCCCCGGATTGTTCTGAATATAACCATAAACTTTTTTGACACCATATTATAGTCACAGAATAAATACTATTACTAAGTAAGTAAGATTATTTTTAGTTTCAGTTAGTTAAAAGTTTTTAACCGACTTCAAAAAAGAGGATGTTCTCAATTCGTCTGTATGTTTTTTTTGTATGTTTGTTACGCGATATCCCCGCCATTTGTGAATAGATTTTGATGATTCTTTTTTTGTTTGGTAGATCGTACTCCAGAGGTGGTTTCATGTAAATTTTATCGAAAATGATTTAGCACTTTTCGAAAAAATCAACATAAACAAAAATTATGTTTACACAGATGACGTTTTGGTTGTGTCCAAATGTTCAAATTCCATGTTATTAGGGTTATCCATTCGGGCATAACTTTAATATTTAGTTTTACTTCTGGGGTATAACAACTTGAAAAAAGAAAACTTGAAATGTGAAAAATAAAAAACTTTTTTACAAAAAATACAACAGTCTTCTAAAAATTGCAAAATAACTTTAATTTTGGAAGTCGGTGTCAAATAACGAAGAAACAAAAAAATACAAACACCAATTTCCGAAATTAAAGTTATTTTGCAATTTTTAGATGTCTGTTGTATTTTTTGTAAAAAAGTTTTCTATTTTGTATATGTGTTTAAGTTACACTTAGGTCTGTTAAAGTATGCTTTGTTTTAAATACATAATTTAAGTTATGTTAACTCGAGAAGAATGATGTGTTGGGGAGGAGGCCTACATTCAGCATTGTGTGATCAAAGGATGAAAAAGAATTTTATCACAAATTTATCAAATGGGAGAAACATCTTTTCAGCGGAACAGTTGCATCTGACACCAAAGAATCCTTTTAAATGCAATATTTTTGATTAATGTTCATAAAATAAATCAAAGCTTTCCTCAATGACGTCACAGAAACGAGAATACGTTCGTGAGATTACAAATGAGATGAATCACGCGTAGTGTGATACATCTTTCTTAAAGATATATCGTTTGACACCCGAAACGTTTACTGAGATACAAGCACAAGTGATTCAGACTGGGATCAAAGCCTGTCGTTTTTTATACAATTAGAAATAGAAGAAGAAAATCATCATCTTCTTGTCTTTATCTTAATAGCAGTCGGCGTAGCATGTCTTCGTTTTCCATACATGTATATTCACCGTCACCGCCGTTTTTCAGCACTGTTAACAGATTTTCACACAACTTTTCAGTCAGCGATGCCTGGATCTTACATACTCATTGCAGAAATTCGAGATAATCCTCATCTAATGTACTGTTTATCTCGTATATCCGACCAGTGTTTATAGAAGCTACTAACTATAGTGAGATCGACGCGGAAGTTTCATATAATCTTGTGTGTAAAACTCTGATTTGCTCAAGGTTGCTTCTTTTTTATCTGTGAACCCGTAAAATTGACCGCGAAATTGTTATTTCACAGGCGACTTTAACGATAGATGCGGAATAAGCCATCATTATCTTCTTTTATTGTGTAAACACTGAATCTTGCCAGGAGGATAGTTTGCAGCACCTAAAAGTTTCATTCTATTAGTCTGAACGCATAGCCGTGCTTCGGAAAGCACCTTTAGCCGTTGGTCCCGACTCATGTGCGATGTTTCTTAGACATATTTTATCAAAATTGGTTCAGCCGTTTCAAGGTCATCAGCTCTTTTGTGTTTTTTAAATGTTCGCTTTTCTTTTTTGCGTTGCTTTTTAAATTTTAAATTTGATTGGTATCTTGTTTATATTAATTAGATTATTTATTATTTTGATTTTATTAAAAAGTACATAAAATATTATCTAGTTAATTTAAAACTAAACAAGATACCAATTTTATAAATTTTTAATTTAATTGGTATCTTGTTTAGTTTTAAATTAAACGGTTTTATTTTTCCAAAATTTATCGTGTTTTCTACCTGTTTTAATTATTAAAAAGTAACAACTTCTGTATATTTTTTCTCAGGATTTGTGTTGTGTACGAAAATTTAATAGTTTGTACATTTTATAAGTTGGGCGAATATTACTCTTAAACTATTAGAGCAGAGCTAACTCAACCGCAATAGTTTTCCTTCAAAGTTCGTTATATACCTAAGTATAAGAACTACCATCACAAACATTATTTAGATTTTTCAAGCAAAACGTTTAGCTTTAAGTGGGGGGGGAGGGGGCGCGCTCGACTCGAACAAAAAATATTACTTTAAAGTTTAATATTTCACAAATGAATAGCTGAATCGAAAAATAGTCTTCATAACCTAGAAAAGATTTTGAAAGACCTATCCAACGATAGGGACACTGTAGGATAGGCGAGAAAAAATAAAATTATACCTTCTTTAAATTAAAAAAAAAAAAATTCTCTTAGTAATAGTTCTTTAATAATAGTCTTAATAGTCTCTTAGCTATGCCTCAGACGGACAGACAGACAGATCGAAACTATAAGGGTTCCTTGTTCTTGTTAGGACTACGGAACCCTGAAAAAAGTAGACTTAGAGAAACTAAACAGCCGTGTTTCCACAAAACCTAGCACAATGTTAGCATTGGATAACATCTTTATTATAACCCTGCCCGTGATGTATCACGCCTCTAGCGTCTGCTACGTTCTCAAACAGTTTGGCGCGGAAACCGACATAAATAACAATCATAATATCATTTACTTCATCGATAACGCAAAAACAACTTGTACAGACAGCATCAGAAGTAGCTAAGCAATCAGGTGTCCATACTTTGAATTTATAGATAAATATCTATCATCAAACATATATAAACTAGCCAACTTCACAGGATATTCGTAATCTCTTTTCCTGCACAGCATGCACAAGCACCTTTCAGGATTAAAATGAAGCCACGAGCTATCACCGACACAGCTATCCACCGGGCACTTTAAAGTGCAGTGTAAGAATCATGTGTCGTTGTCTTCGTCCTACAAGCTAAACTGTTGGCTTAAAAAAACCATGTATATAACGCAGAGGAAAACTATCACGACTAAGTTAGATCTGTTGATTTAAAAGTAATAAACACACACACACAAATGATTATTACAAAAATAAGCACTTTAAAGTTTAATAGTTTGCATACAGATAATTTATTTATTTTATTTATTTATTTTAACACTTTACGCACATACAAGTACAGAGGCGGACTTAATGCCTCAGGCATTTTCTACCAGTCAACCTTAGGGTGATGCAGAAACAAATAGTGATAGGTGTCTTAAGGAAAAAAACAAAAAAAAACAGAGCATCTTTATTTAAATGCAAAGGTACATAAATACATATGTAAACTACAAATAAAATATACATATACTCATATGAATAAACTTAATACACAAATAAAAATAGTCAACAACATAGATACAAATAGATGAAACAAATGACATTGAATTGAAGAATAGATCCCAATCCCCCAAATTTTTTGAAAGACCTCTCCAACAATACCCCACGCGATGGGATAAACAAGAAAAATAAATCATCCGCACTTAATCAGTAGGGGATAGACTAAAAAAAATAAATGAGATCGACGGATATTAATGGGTAAAAATTTCAGTGTTTAGTGTCAAAAATACATTGAATAAGGTTTCATAAAAAAAAGGTAAAAAGCATAAGGCACTGGACTAGGTTACTTAGAAATGAGATAAATTAGTGTTTCGTTGACGTGTTAGATCAATACAACAATATTTGAATACATGGCATAATTATATGTATATCTGCTGGCTTTTGAGTGTACACAAAAAATTCTGATAGAGTTACCACATTTTACTCCAAACGCTAGCCAATTGTCTGTTTTTATAAACAGTTCGAAAATATATACAAACATCTTGTTATTACATGATTTACTCGTGTTCAGTCTAAATCGATTCTTGTAATATTTTGTGACTAGTGTAGTGCGATGCTTTGTCATGATCCGTAGGTGTGGCAAAGAGATTGGATCGAGATGAGCAGCGCTTATGTGTTCGAAACATCACTACGATTCACTCTTGGCATCGTGACTCAGAATTCACTGCTGTTTAGGAAGCAGTGAACTGTTACTAGTAAATATTTCTAAAAGCGAAATTATATGTTACAGGCAAGCGAGTCTGCAGTTATTCACAGCCCTGGTGAAGCATGGCACATCAAAATCAATCAGATATATATTCCTGATTAATTTATCAGTGTCGTGGACCGATGATGTAAACTAATACTGGCACTTTAACGGCCGCCGAGGCCTTACGGATGGGAAGAGAAGCTTGAGCCCAAGCTCTGTCGTCCATGGTCTCATTCAATATTGAAGATTCAATGAAGTCAAGTCGACGCAGTTTTTGCTGACTATCCTGACCAACACAGTTCTTAACCACTTAAGTTTTCTTATTAATCTGAAAGACCCAAAAAGACCCTTAAAGATTAAGCAAAGGTAAAGCTGCAGAACATCGTGTGGTTTTAGTCAGTAAGAGTCTGGCAGACACCTGCGCTCTCCCCTGGGCGGAGGACATCCATGAAGATTTAAACAAATTTAAAAAAGAGGTGGTTTTAGCAACCAATGATTGAATGGAGAGATCGTCGTTAAAATAACAGCCGCTTGGGTCGATCGCAGGTTTAATTCCGCTTGCCGCGTCGGTCTGTGTTTATCACATAACGAAACTCCGTGGCTCAGAAAGCTCATCAGGCCGTTTGGTTACAGCTTTCTAAAAGTCTGATATCCAATGTTTCCAAGGCGTGGTACCCTGTGACTACGTTCAAGAGGCCCGACAGGATTAAATATTGATTGAACAGGATAGAAAGGATGGCTAATGGCGCAGACAGGAGAATCGGGTATTGTTGCAGCGTGATTTGGTAGTGGTCTATATATTAGGTCATTGATATTGCGTGCATTTTGAAACGCATTGTTTCCCCGTTGGAACTCATATATTTAAAGTGAGTGTCGGACTTCGCACATTTAGGGTTCCGTGCCAAACAGGAAATTTCAAAGAAAAAATCTCATTTATCAATATATTGGTATTTGTTAGTAAAAAGTACGTAATAATAATAAACATCATCCATTTTATGTCAATGGAAAGTTAAAAAATCCTTTGGAACATACACAATTTTGTGACAGACGACGGACAGACGGACACGTGAGTGACAGCAATAGGGATCCGTTTGGACCCTTTGGATACGGAACCCCACAAACACTTTTTTTTTACTTTTCATCGTTATATACATAGAAAAAAGAATAAATTGCCGTAATTATTATATTTAATTGAACTAATAATTCCTAAATAATCCGAAGTTATCCAATTAAATAGGTAAAGATCTAATATTGTAGTGGTCTGGGTAAGGTTGAGTTATAGGTATTCTTTTTAGGGTTCCGTACCTCAAAAGGAATAAAGGAACCCTTATAGGATCACTTTGTTGTCCGTTTGTCCCTCTGTCAAGACCTGTTTTCTCAGGAACGTGTGGAGATATCAAGCTGAAATTACTATTAAATATTCAAGTCTGCAATTCCTTGGAGTAGTGAAAAAATCAAAGCAATCAAAACATACAGCCGTTTATGCTCCGTTCATGCTGCATAATTTGACACTCACAAGGGAATCAAAACCTAAAGGCGTACTTCTCGTTGACCTAGAAACATGAAATTGGCAGCATTGGCATAGAGCACAAGTAAAGGATAAAATCCGAAAACTGTAAATTTTTAGTAACATCACAAAAAAAAATTGGGATTACAAACTTAATTGCAGTTGGTAAACTAAGCGCGACCTATGTAAATGCAAAGTTAAGTTTGTTCGTGATTCGATTCTCAAGATGGACGAACTATTAAAAACGTAGTGTAAACATACCTTCAAGTTTGTACGGAACCCTCGGTGCGCGAGTCTGTCTCGCACTTGGCCGGTTTTTATTTGTTTTTTGGGACAAGCCCACCACATTATGCACCACCAAACCAACTCCTGAAAGTAAGAATCAATAGTGGTGACCGCCAGAAAAACGCCGAAGCAATGAAGCTCGACGAGTCCTAGAGAAACGATTAAAATGTATTGGTTTGTTTGGTTGTTGGGTTGTATACTCGTATATACGAGTAGGTCCACTTACAGAGGCAGTGGCGAAGGTATCTGCGTGGTGCGGGCGGGAGAGATAATAAGCACATCACCACACCCTCCCGCACTTCCTCCTGTGAAAGTAAAGGAACAGAGAGTGCACCTATGTCTGCGCACACGCTTGTTCACTATAATATCTCCTGCGTACACCGTGAACGAAATTCGGTCGAGAGGATTATTCTAAAAACATCGTAAACCCTACTCTGTTCACATTTAGCGATGCGCGTATCATTGATCAACGGAACACTAGTATTAGCGGTATTAATAGATACTCGTATACTCATACATACTACTCGCCCCGTTTGACACCCAAGGTGATACACTCATAACGCTTCAGTTTAATATTCTATGACTAGACAAATCAAATTTTAATTCAACTTGTTATTTTATTCTAATTGTTTAAAGTTAAAAGAATTAAAGATTATATTATTCAACAAACTATTAGGTAGTTAAATCATCTCTGTTGGTAAAAAAAATCCAAAGTGAAAAAGTCAACGAATATTTAAGAATTGGATTGTTCACTTGGTTAAATTAAAAAATAGTACCATCTCTATAGAAATCTGTCACTCTCTTTCTATGTCTCTCATTATCAAAATAATCACACTAATATTATGAAGGCGAATTTTTTAAGTATGTATGTGTGTGTACATTTGTTACTCCTTCACGCTCAAACGGCTTAACGAATTTCGATGAAATTTGGTACCAGGGTAGCATAGATCCGTGCACTTGAAAAATTTAAATGGTTAATAAGCAACGTTTAGTTAATATTCGGTCCTTTTCCATATTCACCTGTGGCTGACCAGTGAAAAGGTTTGCCGAAAGTCAAACAGTTGTTTAAATACTGATTAGCGGATTCTAAATTCAAATTCTCCATAGATTTTTTTTATAAGAACCTGCTAATCAAGGTTACACGAATCACATTTTTAATTTTGTTTATAAATTAGACAACACGTCACAATTCGGTAGCGCTTGTCAATCTCCATACATTTGGACTTTTTGAAGATGGTTATCGCTGATAGAATATTACTTTGTTGAGTCTATAACAATACAGTATGTCACGGAAAGGTGTGGTCATATTTTAAGAACTGCATCTGCCCATCGATATGAACAACTTTCTTTAAGAAAACCTGAGGAAATTCTCATTATTTTATTTTATTTCCCACACACATATGATAACATTGTATGTAAAGTCCTTTTTTTTTTGGAATATTCTGTTTTTTATTAGAGAAAGTTGTTCATTTCTATAATATCTATAATATTTCTATAATAACCTCTAAAATCTCTAAACTCTGGTCAATCTTTTTGAACACGCTTTTCTTAGCTTCACCTGTAACTATAATGTAAAAAATAGGTAAGTTAAATTTGACCCACTTCCCGGTTACCGATTGAGCTGAAATTGTTCATAGGTACATCTTTAGTTTGAATGACAATGCATGGTTAGATAAGTGACGTCATTCTAAATCCAATGTGGAGGACTCCCAAAGATGGCGGACTAGTTATTTTATGCATTACCATAGTAATTGGGTATTATATGAAGAGATTTGCTGAGAAGAATACGGGAAATAGTTTTTTTTCCTATAATATTAGACTGCACATTCGCAACACGCCCCATCATAAATCCGAATCGGTTCCTAACTCTTGTACTGTTTATTTTGAAAACAAAGTGGTTTACAAGCACGCCTCATGGATAACACTTTTATTACAAGAACAACTTTTCATATGAATTGAGATTTATTTCACACAACGGACACGCCTCGGCTTACTTCAGCCATTCAGGAGATTTTGGAACAATTCTTAGAAGCTGAACTAAGATTAGATCTAGATAGATCATGGATTTATGTACATATATGTGTTCCACTTCTTTCTTCTTTATCAAAAAATAGTCGAGACGAGTAAAATGGCTGACAAAGAGGACCCCGAATAGATAGAAACTTATATAACTTTATGTCACTTCGGGGGTCAAGAGCAATCTAATGATACCTCATTAATCCATGTAGCCGTTTAGGCTACAGGGCGTGCCAAAGAAATAGACATACAAACAAACAAACATACACAAAAACTCTCAAAAAACATTACCCTCCTTCTAGGGCAGTCGAGTAAAATGTCAGGCCGTTATTCAAAGAAATAGAAAGACTATAAACACAAAGTTATACATACAGCACATCACAATCGACAAACATCTATCTGGTTGTTCATTATGTATGTATGACTTAGGCGGAGTTATTGCCTAGGGGTAGCGGATAAATTCTGAAAATGAGTTACTGCACCCCTAGACACTCAGGCAGGGAAGAAACAGGGGTGGGGTTAAGTCAGTAAGAGTCCGACACGCCCTCCCGCTCCACCCAGAGCGGGAGAAGTCATTTGATAATTTCCCACCCCCCAAAAAAAAAAGGCGCAGTTATACGACTTCTAATGGTTTTTTATTGATTATCACGTCTAAACGACTGATTCTATTTCTTTGAAAAAAATATGTGATACTTTAGACAACTTCCGTCGTAATTTGATATATGAATATTTAAATTATATTTTTACAACATAGTGTAATTAATTTGTAAAGTTATGTCTAATGCGGATAAAAAATTGAAAATCACGCTAAAACTATAAAGTTTATTTCCATGAAATCTTCGCCATTTTAAAGATGATTTAATTATTTATAATTTAATATACGTGTTTTAGTATACTACTTGTTGTTATGTTTATTATAAATTAATAAAGTGTAATTTCAGGCAACGCTCCTTGATGTGCGAGTCCTATTACTGGGTGGAAGTACGATGCGTTACGTGAGCTCAGCACAGAACACGCAAGCTAACTACTCAAGGTCATTGGCAGTTAATAACGCCAATATAAATAAAATTTATTCTTCAGCTACCAAATCAACCATATAACAAACGCACAATCAAACCGCTTCCAGCTAATTCGTTAATGTTAAACACAACATATTATTGAACACAATATAACGTTGAACACAACATAATGTTGAACAGATAGTGCTTGAAAGTCCGTGCAATATTCTTGAAATGGGTTTACGATCGCTAATAAACGTTCGATGCAACATACAGTGTGGTTGCAGTGGTAGCGAAATCTTCGAGAAAATACATAACTCAAAGAAACAAATGATTAACTAATTTCGAAAAAGGAATAACATTCCTTAAATATAAAGTTTATCTGACCTTAAAATTCCAAGTAAATCCGAAGTTATCACGCCTCAAAGTGACCCATTTTTTAAAATGGAAACTTTATAGGTAAATACCTAATATCTAAACGCCTTGTTGACACTTCGCGTGACCCGAGGGCTGGCTTTTTTCTCAGCCAGAGGTTAAGTTTTGCCATACAACGTGGCAATGCCGCCAGTCTTTTGAGCACATCTCCAGTAGACAGCGATGCGGAGGAATTTTTGACGCCAGATTTTAAGTTTTATTTAGTTGGGAATTTTTGTTCTAATTAGGTACAGTTACTTAAGTGTTTTATAAATTTGTATATATGGCGCATTGACATAATTATTTCCTTCAGATAAAAGTTAACTGACGATTGAAAAATCAGCAAATAGTTTTTTTTACATCGTCCACACTCGCCACAATAGAGTGAAAATTATAGCGAAAGATTGTAAAATATTTTGAAACACAGTTCTATTGAAATCCACACACAATTACCAATCCTCATCATCATTATGATCATTAGGAGCCACTCCACCCACTGCTGCTAGATCTCTTTTCTTTTCAACACGCTTTTATTAGCTTAGAACCTATAGCTAAGTAATAGAAGTTAAAGACCCACTTCCCGGTTTTCGATTGAGCTAATATTTTGCATACATTAGTTTGGATGACAATGCATGGTTAGATAAGTGACGTAATTCTAAATCCAATATGGTTTACTCCCAAACATAGTGGACTAGTTATTTTTTATGCACTCCCATGATATGGTTATCAAATGAAAGAGATTGCTGTGAAAAATACGAAAACTAAAAAAACGTGATTTTTACTTTTTTTTTACTATAATATTTTATGTACCATTAAAAGGTAAAACAGCTAAAGTAATAACGGTTGCACGGGTCGATCCATCAGGTTCAGCTACGCTTGCCGGGGTTGGTCCATGGATGGGTGACCATCTTTACATACCGAGACTCTTCCATGCCTCGGAAAGCACGTTAAGCCGTTGGTCCCAGCTGTCAATCGTGGATTGTCTTTGATAGTCGTTACGGGTCGTTAGAAGCCCGAAAGTCTGACAACCAGTCTTACCGAGGGGTATCGTATAACCCAGTAGATAAGTAGTACCTACTATATCGATCCCAATATAGTAGGCTAGGCAGATTGATTGATTGTATGTACCATTTTAAACATAGATATTGCTTTACTGTAAGTTCTACATTTCCCGCTTCCACAGGCACCACATTACTACAGCCAACACACCGCCACTCGCTACCGTCATTCTTGACGTCATACCCTCATTTGCCAGGCCACTCACTAATGCAGTACGGCAGTACCCACTAGTTCCCGCCACGACCAGCTCCATAGCTGTGTCTTCACGAGCTGTTTGATTTGTTACCGTGAGCTAGTACTTTACTGTTCCATTTTAATATGTTTTTACGAGTACATTCAGACTTTAAAACATTGCTTTCACTTTTCAGGGCACAAATTCACTTTTTTTTTTTAATCGTTGCCCCACACTAGGAATTATTCCTGTGTCGTGGGTGCGTTCACAAACATATAAACTCACATACACAAAACACCCAGACCCAGAATAACTATCTGTAGGCTATACAAATATTTGTTCCGTGCGGGGATCGAACCCGCGACACGCAGCGCAGCAGCCGAACGCTCAACCACTGCGCCAACCGTGCCGTCAAATTTTGATGAGTCTCAATGATTCTTATTTTATTCTAAACCTAACGAGGCTCTGCTTCGTGTCTTGCCGGAGGCTCTACGCGGGGATCGTGCGGTCCATGACCCTTTACGGGGCACCGGTGTGGGCGCGTTCATTGAGGCGGCAACCAGCTCGCAGGTTGAACGCGTCCCAAAGGGGCATGGCGATCCGAATGATCCGAGGACACCGCACGGTCACCTGTGAGGCGGCGAGCCTCCTTGCCGGACTTTCGCCGTGGTATCTGGAGGCAAAGGTCCTCGCGCACCTCTATGAGTGACGCGAGGTGGCGAAACGCCGGGGCGAAACTCCGGTAGGATCTGATGGCGACATGGAGAGAGCGACTGTCGCAACCCAGCGCTGGGCATGCTACCATTGCGGCCGTAGTGCCCTTCTTAGAGGAGTGGCTGGAGAGGCGCCACGGCGTCCTCACCTTCCGCCTGACGCAGGTCCTCACCGGAGACGGTTGTTTTGGGAGGTTCCTGTTTCGCATAAGGCGGCAGAGAAACGCCAGGGTGTTTCCACTGCGCGGATCGCCCAGAAGACCCGGAGGTCTGCCCCGCTTGGGCGGAGCACCGCCGTGTCCTCGTGGATGCGATAGGCGGTAGCGACCTCTCGCACCCGGCCCTGGTTCAGGACATGGTATGAGGCGAGAGAGAATGGGAAGCTGTCTCCTCCTTCTGCGAAGCAGTAATGCTCGCGAAGAGGGAGGCGGCATGGGTGAGGGAGACTCAACAACAGAGTCGCCCTCACACCTTCAGCAGCAGCCACCGCAGGAGACGCCTGGGGCTTTCGGCGCCGCGAGACGATCTCCTGCGGACGGCGAGTAATGAGTAGCTCGCCGTCCGATCAGCACCAGGCCCGAGAGTCGACGGCCCGTAGTGTTCCTCGCGCGCCTCAAAGAGTTGTCAGCAGTAATGACGGGACCCGTCATGGCCTATGCTTGCCCAGGAGTTGTGGATAAATTCGAAACAGAGTTACCGCGCCCCTGGGCACTCAGGGCAGGGAAGAAACAGAGGCGGGTTTTAGTCAATAGGAGTCTGACACACCCTCCCGCTCCACCCTAGAGCGGGATATGTCATTGGATGATTTCCCATCCGACAAAAAAAAAAATGAGACTGCTTATTCCAAAAGTGTATGCTAATGGAGATTTGTTAGTTTTTGAAGACATAACCAATTGGGAGACGCGTGCATAACTCATATTTTTACGACTCGTCTATGTATCTGGTCAGTTTTGATTTCAAACTGCATAAACACCCAATATCAGCCTTTTACAGGCACTCCAATCCAGCATTCGTCATCAACGGGTAAGTTTCACACACGCCACGACTTAGATATTTAAGACTAGCGACCCGTCCCGGCTCCTCAGGATACAAGTTTTACACACAGACCTTCCTCGTTTATCGGTCTTTCTATTTGAGACCATCGCATTAAAATCCGTTTCGTTTTTAGGAGAAGCTAGCCGAGAAACAAACAGACGTGGAAAGTGACTTTGGTTTATACTATGACCTAGGAGTGAGGCGTATTTATCGTAACAGGTACAAATCACAGGTATTCGTAGATATTAGAAAACAGTTGTTTCTGTGATATGATATACCTGTTAAAAAATATCATTCATAATTCACAATACTCAATCACAATCACTACACTCTTCAGTCTCAGTAGGTACTCAATAACAAGTAACAACTATAAATGAAATACGGAAAAACACAATCACTAAGACAATGCCTAGAAAGTATAGCTGTATTAAGCCCTGGATCACACCCGGTCTCGTTCGTTGTATAAGACAAAGAGACAAACTTCATCTGAAATTTAAGCTCGCACCTGATAACGAAATACTTTCTGTTACATATAAAAGGTATCGAAACTTCTGTAATAATCTTTTGAAAAAACTAAAAAATCAGTATGATAAAAATGAATTGCAGAAGGCGGGGAAAAATAGTAAACTTGTGTGGAAATTTATAAAAACTAATACATTTAGATCGAAAACTTCCGAACCTTCGTTTGATCTACTATTAACAGAGGCAAACCCATCCGAAGCAATAAATAAAGTAAACTATTTTTTTACCAACGTTGGTAAAAACTTGGCGGAAAAAACATTAAATGCTAGTGCTTTTTCCAGTCAAAACCCGACTACAACATCCTCTTCACTAAATTCTTTTGTTTTATTAGACACCGACGTTTTCGAAGTAGTAAGCATAATAAACGGGTTAAAAGATGTTTGTGCTACTGGGTGGGATGACATACCTAATAATATACTTAAAAAGTTTAAATATCTACTTGCCCCTCCGTTAACCCACATTTTTCAGCTATGTTTATCTAATGGAATATTCCCTAAACTGCTTAAAAAAGCTGTGGTCACACCTGTTTTCAAGTCTGGAGACAAAAACTGTGTAAATAACTACAGACCTATTTCAGTGTTAACAGGCCTTTCAAAAATTTTAGAAAAAATAATTAACAGTAGATTAATAAAATATCTGGAAGATAACAGACTTCTATCAGATAGTCAATTTGGTTTTAGGCCCAAAAGATCAACTAGCCAAGCAGTACACAAATTGACTAATTATATTACTACCAACCTAGATAATGGTATGCACACCATTGGGATCTTTCTGGACCTTGCCAAGGCCTTCGACACAATTTCTTGTTCATTACTTTTGCAGAAGCTTGAAACACTAGGAATAAGAGGAGCACAACTACTACTATTTTCTGATTATCTCAGTGAACGTCATCAATGTATAAAAATTGATCAGTATACAAGTTCTGAACTGAAAAATAGTGGATTTGGAATCCCACAAGGAAGCATTTTGGGCCCTACATTATTTTTAATTTACATAAATGAACTGTGCAGCCTGTTACTCCGAAATAGTGTCATAATTTCGTATGCGGATGATACCGCTCTATTGTTCTCAGCAAAATCAAAGGTTGAGGTCTTTGAACATGCTCAGAAGGGTTTTAACATTGTGTCTAATTGGCTTCCTAATAACCTCCTAACATTAAATGCAGATAAAACAAAATACATTTTACTTACAATGAGAAATACTAACATACCGCTTACTAATCTAAACATTTACGCTCATAATTGTAATTCGTTCGCTGACACTGCATGTACTTGCCCCACTTTAGCTAAAGCTGACCATTTAAAATATCTAGGTGTCACTATTGACTCCAATCTAAATTTCCGTAAACATATCGAGTTACTATGTACTAGAGTGCGCAAATTAATACATGTATTTAAAAATTTACGGAACATAGCCGACTATAAATTAATTAAACAGGTTTATTTAGCTTTGTGTCAATCCATTCTTACCTATTGCATAACTTCATGGGGTGGTGCTGCAATAACAATTTTACTTCCTCTAGAGCGTGCTCAAAGAGCAATACTAAAAGTTGCTACCTTTCGCCCTTTTAGATTTCCTACGCATCAGCTCTACATTGCATGTAATGTACTAACAGTACGGCAATTATTTATTGTAAGCATAGTACTACACCAGCACACTGCACTTCCTTTTGATCCAGTACCTTCCGACAAGAGAAGGAAGGACTTGGTTTGCATAAAGCCTCAAACTAAACATGCATTTGCTAGTCGATTTTATGTGTTTTTAGGACCTTTTCTGTATAATAGGCTCAACAAGTTACTAGGATTCTATAGTGTTAGTTATAAAAAATGTAGTATTATGCTATCCGAGTATTTGGCTTAATGATAATTTATTTCCTAGTAAGTATTTACTTTTGTATATTTACATAGGTTTAGTTTAATATAATAATGTACAAATATGATTTTTCTCATAGTTGTTAATAGATTATTTTGTATCAGTTTACCTTAAATTTTTACTGTCCCAAATTTTAATTATACTGTAAAGTGATGGCCTGAAACACAGGTTTGAATGAGCCTAGTTCGGGCGGGTCGCTATCTAACATTGTAATTCCTAACCATCATCTTATTTTGAACCAGTAATGTACCATATTTTAGTTTTAGTTTATTTTTAAGCACTATAATTGTATAGGAAATGTTACTCCTGTAGACTAAATGTAAACTTTTTATATACCATAATTCAATAAATAAATATTCTATTCTATTCTAAATAAATATTCTATTCTATTCTATTCACGTCGTGTTAAGGATGATTCACGTTACACCGTGCGGCCACTGAGCCACGGCCGTGCCCCGCGCGTGCCTCGGCCGTGCCTCGGCCGTGCCCCGGCACGGCTGCCAGGGCACGGCCGCGGCCCGGTCTAGCATGAATCACTTCACACAAAATGTATGCAACAATCTTTGACCGTGCCCCGGCCGTGCCACGACCGTGCCACGGCCGGGGCACGGCCCGGTGGCGACACGGTGTAACGTGAATCATCCTTTATCTGTTATTTCTTCTTCGTATTTATGTCTCGCTCACACCCGCTTGATTGAATCTTGCTAAAACGAGAAACACCTAGTATTATTATCCAAAAATTCAAATTGTAGTCTTACAAGAAGATAATCATCCTTGAGAAGTGACAACTATTTCTAGTCGTATTATTTTATCTGTTCCTAACTTTGAGTTCGAAAACACTGCAAGAACAATGCTAACATTACTACGTGTTCTATACGTGATTTATTTACCGACAGACCGCGCTTAGAAAAATAACAGGCTGTTATTTAATAACAGGTATTGACATCTATTATTATTGCGTAACAATAACAGTAATAACAGGTATCTTGTTTGACCTGTTAAAACCCAAGTCTACTATGACCGTATCCTTTCAATTCCCACTAGGCCAAGTCTGGGCCCATCTCCCAACCTGACAAATCAATCGTCAAGTCCTCTATCCATTAGCCACGAGCCCTTCGCATTCGCATCATGGTGCTGGCGTCACATGATCGTTTAGGATACACCGTATGTTTATGTACAGTGTATGTATCGGGTGTAAATATGTGGGCTGCATCAAATACGCGCTGTTCAATTAGCGACTTGCTCGTAGTTGGCGAGCCGCCCGCCACTCTGCTCAGCAGCGAGTTCACACGGAGAGACTGGCTCGCTTTTAGATTAACAGCACATGCTAGTGATAGGAGAGACTATGATTAGGCAGTGAGTTTCGTTTTATGGTGCTACAAATTACAGAAGAAACGCCAAACTTAAGCGGTTGTGGACAGGGCACATTGCTCCCAGAACAGATGGCCGATTGAGCTGAAAAGTTCTGAAGTGGCGACCGCGTATCGGAAGACGCAGCGTTGGAAGGATGATTATGACATATTACAAATATGGTAATGTTTGGCTTGGACAGAATGGAAGAAAAAAACGTGTTGCGCCGACCCCAAGTAACGTGGGATGAGGGCAGGAAGATGATGGTAATGTTTGGCTAGCTATTAATCAATCACACCTCAATGGCTGATCGGAAACGTATGAAACACAGGTAAACCATGAACTGGATTGAAAAAGAACATAGGATATTTTTAACCCCCGACATAAAAAGCGGGGTGTTATAAGTTTGACGTGTCTGTCTATGGCATCCTAAACGAATGGAACGATTATGATGCGGTTTTTTTGTTTGAAAGCTGACGTGATCAAGATGGTCTTTTTGTCGTCGCGGTCGCGGGAACTTAGGTACTTAAAATTTTGAATTGTATCTAATATCTTATCTTGTTATCCCGGTAGTAGGGCGAATCGGCTGGCAAGCACAACTTATATGTTTCAATGAACTTTAAGAACTGAGTTATTATTTTTGATTGAAGGCATAAGCATTTCGTTCTTCGTGGATGATAGTGATCTATATAGTGTATTTGGAGTGTAGTTGGGTCACCAATGGTTTGACTGATAATGTAGACATAGAAAGGGAACGCAGTGTGCCATTTGATTACTTTTCTAACTCTTATATTGAAACTTTTGCAAAGATTCGGAAATCAAAGGATTTTTTGACTTCAGTCATAACTTCTGCAACCGTTGCACCATGACCAAAATAAAGATCCATAAAGGTCTATGTGGAAGAAAAAACCTTGGCAATAATCTCACTATTCCCATGTGCACGCGCACTATTGGAGCGCATCGGCATCGCCCGTGTGCCGTGTTTGGACTCCGTCAAATAAGAATAGCTCGCGATCTTTTTATAACCAGTGTCGTGTTGGAACAAATAAAGCAAGCACATACATAGGTATATGTTTATATATAGCAAGCACAGTATTATCTGCTCGGATGAGTGACCTTCACACGCAAACTGATGCTGCAGTCTCTAATTTGGCAGGGATTTAAGTTCCGAGTTTATAAATGGCAATGGTTTTGACCTATAGAGGCTTCAATAATAAGATACATTTTTAATCTTAGGCCGCTGCAGACACAACTTTGCCAAATGTGGTATTATATGCCGTTTGATACCCAAGGTGAGTGCAGTAGCCCCGCCCAGAACATGATACATTTTCTGGAGTGGCCCAAGTGCCCATGCACTTTTGAAAATTGTCACTGACGCTGCAATTAACGTGGTCGCAACATATCTAAATGGGTATGAATCCTACTGGGCTCATAATACGAGTATCTAAATGGACCATGGGCTCGAAAAGAAGTATATCTTTTTAGGGTTCCGTATCCGAAGGGTCCAAACGGAGATATATTACAGTCACTCACATGTCCATCTGTCTGTATGTCCGTCTGTCTGTCTGTCCATCGTTTGTCACACAGGTTTTACAATGCCAAACGGTTGGAGCTACAGTCTTCAAATTTTCACAGTTACATCTTGTTGACCCAAAGCCATACAAATAGTCAAAAATACATTTTAGTACGGAACTCTAAATTTTCGAAGTCCGACACGCACTTGACCGGTTTTTTTTTAGCATTTTCACTGGCTCTCCAGTGAAATCTATCCGCTTCAAGAAGAAGAGTTTTATATGTGAAACCTAAAACCCATGCGAGCCTGCGTCTGTGCCGAAGTGAAAAGTGAAGTATAATAATTTGTCAGAAAATCAAATAACAGCAGTTTTTTTTTTCATATTTTTAATATATATCATATTAAAGTATTCGTGAGTACGTTTACCCCGTTTAATATTGCCAGTAAAACCGGCATCATCTAAATTAAATTGAGGAAAAAGATTAACATGTAAAAGTGTTATTTATAGCCAATTTGCAAAATAAATATTATTTATCAAGTTAATCGTACCTTTAAAAATTTATCAGGCGTTGCAAAAAACCGGCGTTGAAAAAATGTCCTAAATAAAAAAAATCAAAGACATGTGACATCCACCAAGACGCACTGGGCCCGAGTGGTGGATTAGGGCCCATTCGCTTTCCTAGAGAGGAGATCTGAGTCTCAGAAGTGGGAACATTTTACGGCTGATTATGTTATGCAAAAAAATATTCCTGATGTAAAATCACAAGTAACCGATGGTTCTCGTCGTATTACAATGATAGAGTTGTCATCGCCGCGCGCCAGTGTAACTGTGTAATGTTAGCCACGTTTGGCACACTGTGGTCATGCCAGACGAGGTATCAGATGAACAATAGACCACCAACCGAGTGTTGACAGACAATTAGGAGTTGGTAAAACAAATGAAAGATAGAAAAAAACAAAGTAAATGATACAATAGGCAAATTGTATTATGGACTAAATCAAGAGGATGGGCAGAAACGGTCACCAGTGCGTGGCGTTTAAATGGTCTTTGATCTTAACGTATTATGCAGAGCCTTATTAGCAGAGCCTTATTGAAGAGACACGTCTTTGAAAAGGGTAGGCCATGGAGCTCTGGTAACCCATCAGTGCCATCAGTGTGTGGCGTTTTAACGGTCTTTTTAACCGACTTCAAAAAAAGGAGGAGGTTCTCAATTCGACTGTATTTTTTTTTTTTTTTTTATATATGTGTTACCTCATAACTTCTTACTACGTGAACCGATTTTGAAGATTTTTTTTTATTTAAAAGCTGTTGCTTCACATTTGGTCCCATTTATATTTCATAATTTGATGAAGATCTGATGAAGAACCTAGGAGATACACAATGGAACTCTTCAATAAATGATAGCAAACCTTCCAGAATTGCTGCAATCGCATGTCTGTATATTGTTTTCACCACTTCACAACATTACATCACGCTGATGCGCTCTAAAGGGGTATACAGATTTGTACAGTTCACCCTGATACACCCTAATTTCACCAACTACGTTCAAATTCCCTATTTTTGGGGACACCGACTTCCGAAATTAAAGTTATTTTGCATTTTTTAGTATTATTTATGGAAGTCGGTTGTATTTTTTTTTGTAAAAAGTTTTTTTATCATAACGTATTATGCAGAGCCGTTTAAGCAGAAGCTTATTATCATACTACAGAGCATGCTATTATGATAACTTTGGTATTGCAGATGTTCATAGTCGGTGGTGACCACTAACCACCAGGTGGCCCACTTGCTTGTTTGCCACTCTAGGGCATAATAAAGAGGCATATTATATAGGAAGTTGATAGGAGCTAATACGATGCTGATGCAAAAGTTAAGAACGCTTAACTACATTTTAAAGCTTGGACCTCTCGTCTGCTACGCTGTCTTCCTTGGTCATGCTTCTCTTAATGTTTTCTCAGCTCTTTAAGCGGTCACGAAGGATTTGGTGTTTATACAGGGTATGAAGACTATCTCAATCCTGTTTTCTTGAGTTCTGTTTAGTTGAGATTATTCCGCTTGGACTACTGAGCAGAGAGCTTGTGGCACCAGGCTGTAGGCAGTCCTAGGAGGCCATGCCATACCTGGATAGCAAGCTTACCAGGCGCCTACCGCGACTGGACACAGGCAGCCTGTGCCTGGTGGTGGGACCAACACCGGACAATGCTCACTAAACAAACACTTCTACACAAATAGAATCGGAGATGCCTCTGTGCAAAGGATTCATGGAAACGGAGGAGCGACCGTTTCTTCCGCCTCCCTGCATGCTCTGTACGTGCTCAAAGAGTGCACAGGCGTCAACTAAATACGAGCACAAACCTGTGGTGGAATTACACCACGATTTCTTAATTCATGTTTAATGAAAACATATAAATCATCAAAATCTATGTCTCTAACAGCTCACATTAATTTTCCACATTCAATATACTCAGGCTCATCGGTACATCTCCCATAAATGAAACTATAAACCAGAATCATTAATCGTATTTACATTGGAGCCCTGAGCACAGTCCCCGCTATATAAATACGCGTACGACAGACTTCTCCGAAGTCAAGTGTGGACGGAAATAGAATCGCATCATGCGACGGATGAGCAGGGATTGTGCAGTAAGTCAGCTGAGTGTGCTGTGGGTATGGGTGTATATGTATGGGTGATTGATGTGGTGTTAGTCATACTAGTGCAAGACAAAACAGACCCCAATATTGTAGTGAAATAAAATAGATCACGATACGAGTCAGTTTATGAAACCTTTTATTTTTCATTGACATTTTCTTTAGTTTTTAGAACGTTGCTTTTTGGCATCATGCTTATACCAATATTGTACGTTCTTTGAAAGGAAAATTACACCACTCAAAAAATCACAAGTCGTGGATGATTATGTCAATAAATAACAAACTATCTGTCTGTATGCTTCCTATCAGACTGCCAATTTCACTGTGAGAAGCTGTCTGGAGGTAGAAACGAGTGAAAGAAAAGGAAATGCCAAAAAGTGTGGGTGTTAGGCTAGCTCTCAAAATATGTTTTCTTTGTATGCACAAGAAATCCAAAATAATAAAACAGGTACCGAACTTTGTTAGTCCTTTTATTATTTTTAATGTTCAAGATCAATGTTTAATACAACAAATAGGACACAATTTTCCAACAGATATTCCTCAAGTTTCACGCTTTGCCCACAACACTTCACAACAACCCAATTAACATAAGATGCGTAAAGTTGCCAAAAACTGCAAGGCGTGCATAGAACGACAATATGTCATAGCTCATAGTGTCGACAGACGCGACAGATCATAACATTCGCGTCGCGCCCCGTGATGTGCCTACACACACACACACAACACACACGTTTGTAACGCTCGGGTATCCGCACACTGTGGAGTGGAGACAGTAGGTCAGGTTCAAGGTTCAACCGATGTTAAGTAAGCGAGATATTGACGAAAAATTCCATATCTAAGGAGTAAGGCGTTGACCTAGCCAGGGTCGCGGGAGAGATCGAAAGAGGCACAGATAACTAAAGAGACACGGGTGGGATTTAGTCAGTAAGAATCTGACACTCCCTCCCGCTTCACCCAGAGCAGTAGACGTCATTTGATGATTTTCTACTCTCAACAAAAAAATCGGCCAAGTGCGTGTCGGACTTCGCACATTTAGGGTACCGTACAAATGAGGGAATTTCAAAGAAAAAATCAGATTTATCAACATATTGGTATTTGTTAGTAAAATATACGTCATAATAAAGATTATCACCGCAAGTTCATAAGTCAGCTGGAAATTTAAAAAAAAAACAGAACAATATTTTGTGACTGTGACACGTGAGTGACAGCAATAGGGCTCCGTTTGGACCCTTCGTTTACGGAACCCTAAAAAGGTGGTGAACGAGAGGAATCCAGCGATTGGGCAAAGAAGATTTGTTAGGTTAGGTTAGCGAGCACAGGATCGTGGTGAATGGCCCGAGAAAAGCTCATAACAATGCATCTCGGCTATTCCTAGATTATTATAATTCGTGCAACTTCTTGAGGAGAACTCCTAAAAAATATCTCACTGTGGCAGGTCAAGTTGAATGATTTCAGATTGCAGTTCACGCTCATTACCTTTAAATGTGCCAAAGCATTTGTCACACATTTTTGATATTACTGCACGAGACGTTTCGTCTGAACACGTTATTCTTTCCAATGTTAGCGTATGAAGAAAGAGCTATGAATTCTCCTTACTGCAGATTACTGCAGATTAGCTCAATAGACTATCAGCAAGCTGGTTGCCATACAGGACTGATTTCAAATACGCCTAATATTTATCATCTTCATGCTCTTGTGCCATGCTCCTTAGAGTTGACACAAAAAGTTTATTTTTTCCACTCTCCTCATTCAACCCTCACGTTTTCAATAAGTCTCTTTTCTTTCATATCGTCTCCTCACACAAGCCATCCATCTTTTCATTGATCTCCCTCTCCCTTTCCTTCCATCCACATTTCTATTCATTTCTCTTTTAGTCACTGGAGGCGTTCTGTAAGAGAACCCAAATGTTAGGTTTTTTTTTATTGGTTGAAAATCATCAAATTACTTTTACCGTTCTGGGTGGAGCGGGAGGACGTGTCAGACTATTACTGACTAAAACTGTATGGCAATGATATTACCTGCGGAGAGAATTGTCACGTGACTTGTCACAGGTAATGTCATTGCCATACATTTTTAGTAGCTAAGCGTTAGCGTAAACGATAATAGAAAAGATATTTGGCTAGAGGGGCCTTATCGGCCGGCGAGCTATCTATTACTCGCCGTCCGCAAGCCCGCGCCAACGCTGACCGGGAATCGGCTTGTGAATCCCGACGCCCAGGGCGACTCCTGCGGCGCGAGGATTGCCTCTGACTCACGCGTCCCACTTCCTCCATCGCAAAAGGAGGTGATAGCTTCCAAAATCCTCTAGCTCCGTACCATGGCCTAGAACAGGGCCGGACCGCCCGGCCGGCCGCGAGAGATCACCGCCGCAGATCGCTTCCACGAGGACACGGCGGTGCTCCGCCCAAGCGGGGTCAACCTCCACCGTATGCTCCACTGTGTCCTCCGGGCGATCCAGACAATTGACACACCCGGGCGTTTCTTTCCGCCTTATCCGGAACAGGAACCTCCCGCAACAACCGTGTCCGATAAGGACCTGCGTCAGGCGAAATATGAGGACGCCGGGGCACCTCTCCAGCAACTCCTCAAAGAGGGTACTTATCGCCGCAATTCTGCGTGCCCAGCGCTGGGTTGTGACAGTCGCACTTCTGTCCGCCGTGCCGCGATTTCTCGCAGCACTGGAGTTACGCCCCGGCGTTTCGCCTCCTTGCGCCTCTCCCATAAGTGCGCGAGAACAAATGATAGGTTAATCTCGACTTTGTACATAAGCTGTCCTATTGTATTTGTATGGTTTTGTGTTACAATAAACAATAATAACGCATTGCATGTCATCCCTCCTCATGTATGTATGTATATATGTATGTCAGGCTGATTTCCGCAACTCCACGCTCAAGGCGCGTATTTTGCGTACAGATGGGGCAGCATTGTCATTCGATCCACCCCAGCTCCTCGAGGAAGGCCAGCAGCACTCTGGTGTCCATCATATCCATCCCTCCTCATATAAATACTGTAAAATTCCCTGACGGAGTCTGTATCCTGATAGCTACAAGAGTGAATAGGTTACTTCCAGGCAAGCGTGCTCCATCTTCGACCACATCATCGCTTACCATCAGGTGAGATGGTGGTCAAATGCGTGTCTATCAACAATAAAAAAAAAGCTACAACCTGTGGGTCTTTAGGACAACAGTAAATAGGTTACTTCTAGGCAAGCGTGCTCCATCTTCGACTACATCATCGCTTACCATCAGGTGAGATAGTGGTCAAACGCGAGCCTATCAATGTCAAAAAAAATACAAGTCAGATACTGTGACACTACAAACAGCAGAGGAAAAAATTGTGAAGACTCTACAAAGTTGTCTTACTCTTCTTCACATTACAGGTGATGTTGTTGTAAGCAAGGCGACGCTCAGTTGGCGAGTCGACAAGGGCAGTACTAACTAGCGGTGTAGCGTTGTAGGTATTAGTGGATCTTTTGTTTGGCGACAACGTTGCGTATTTATCATGGCTGGTTATATCACTCGTTAGTCACTGAACTTCGCTGGAGTGAGTAATGAAGACGTCACTGGGAACTTTCTCTACCCATATTGTTGCAAAAATACTTTTCTTGGGTCGGCACAAGCTTCACGACATTTGTTCCGTCACTTCTCGTGATTCTGTTATTGCAATAACATATCTTACAGCCGAAAAGTGTGGAAATATTTTTTTAATGACATTTTCATTTTTTCAGTCGAAAGGCATAGCTGCTGGACATATGCCTCCTCCTGGTGTCGCCACAACGACCGGTTTTATGCGAATTTTGAGTATAAATGTGGTTAATTTTATGAGTAGAGTATGACCAAAGGAACGATGGATGAATAGTGTGAACAATGATTTAGTAAAAAAGGAGGTATTTATTGAGATGATGATAAATTGAGAGATACATGGAAGAAGAAGACATGCTGCCCCGATTTCAAATATATCCCACCCATCTCTTCTCTCGTGTTGGCTCGACAGCTACGAATGCCGTAGCTCTATCATTCTAGAGATTCTGTTGCACCTCATGGTAGATATGTCGCAGCTACTAACTTAATTCACCATTCAATATACGGCCTATACAACATTTTATAAACTGACTGGCTAATGCTTAGGCCTGCCTGTAGCGACATCTATGACGCCACCTAAGAACTAAAAACCTTACAAATCCTGCATCGCGCAAGCAGAGTTCTCTGCGCGATTTGAAAATAAACAAGTCCGAACTCAACCATAGGGCCGTTGCCCGGACCAGACACAATATCCGTCTGGTCGGAAGATCCTCCCTTTTCAACGGAGCTTTTCGGGACTTTACGCCCATTTCCGCATCCAAAAGCCATTCTTAGAATGGGTGATGGGTGGGTTTAGGTTCGGTATTAGGTTCCTTTAAACCCAGCAGGCAGGAATAGGAGCCCCCTCCCTTATCTTACGAACGACTGTCGTTATGTTTTTTATTGTATACCATGATACATTATATAAATAAACATGTACATAATTATTTATATACTATCTGTTGCCCGCGCCTTCGTCTGCGTTAAGCTCGTAAACCTGCACAAATAAAACTAATAATTCTGTGCTTGCGATGCATTCCGAAAGGATCTTATTAATTTATTTTACTTTCACATAAAACGGCTAAAGGAAAAAATGCCAATTTCATTCGGGAAATATATTATGTATGTATTCTGACCCGATTTATGGATTTAAACAAAGCAGAAAGAGTATGCAAGGATCGTAGTTTAAACGTGGATAAAGAATAACATTAGATATTTAAAATAAAAAAAACTTTTCTATTATAGGTCTTGCTTTCAACAACCAAAGTGTACTGAGAGTCAGGTCTAGCGACGTACAGTTGTCTCGTGTAAAAAACGGCTGGTCCAGAGTTCGACACACCCGCAGTCTTCAGTATCTACCCACTGCGACTTGTTTATGGTCTTTGTGAAGAACACACTTACAGGGAACTGCACACGCTTAAATTGGAAGGGATAATTAATGGAAAACGTATTATAAACTTCGTGGAACAAAAGGGGTCAACCGTTGAATCAGCCCCGCTAAGCATATCTCTGCCATATTACTTTTCTATTATAGTTTACTAACGCTTAGGACAAAATGTATGGCAATGACAATACCTGCGATAAGTCAATTGCCAATTTACTCGTATTAACAATTAATTTCAATGATCAATTAATCAATCATAGAGTTAAACTTAAAAATATATTTGTTTTGTTTTTAATTATTAAAAAATATGCATCAACTCAAAAGCGTGAGAAATAATAGTAACTCACTAGACAAAACGTAGGTAACTACACAAACCGCATACGCCGCTCCGCGCTGCCAACAAAGTGAAGAACGATTCGTAAATGTTTAAAGCAAAATAAGCTGTCGCGCGTAGTGATACTGCATAATCTGGTCTGTACGCACGCGGCGCGCGCCTCCGAACGCCCTGCCTCGCGCCACCGGCTCTCTCAGTTGTCCCGCAACCGTCTTACGCGCAATGCGTTATCGTGATTTGCGAAAATGGATCGATATTACATTAAAGTTATTCCAATTTGGAATACAACGCTATAATAATAATAATAATTTTTATTTGGAACACAACCATTTATGGATGCATTTATTACAGAGTCTTAATAGCTAGAACAAGGAACAGTTAATTTAACAGAAGTACATTAGCCTACTGTCTCCCAAACTAGGCAAAACCTGTATCTTGGGAGGCAGTAATATTGGAAAGTATATACGTTCTTTGGTTCATAGCCCGTGTAAGACGGCGTGAACTTAAAAGAAAAATTTAGTTAAAAGTTTAATAATAAAAAGTAAAAAAAAATAGAGAAGGTCTACAGACATATCTACTAAAATTAAAAAAGAGTTTAATATTACACTAATAGATAGGTTGCCATTCATCAACTTGTATGGTATATGTGTGTGTGTCAGTGCGTGAGAGTGGTCTGTTTGTGTGTGTGTGGGTTCGTGTGTAGGTACAGATGTGGAATATTATATTAGAAGTGACTCTGTATCAGTATAGTTCAAAGTGAATAACCAAGCCTTCAACTTACTTTTACATTCCTGTCTGTTTAATGCTATGGTACTTTTATGGTAGCTAGAAGCCCAGACCTGTCTCGGTTGGACTTTCCTTGTGATCTGAGCTCAAGCGCCTGGTTTATCGTTAAGAACATGCAACATGTGACCCATTGATTACTGCGGTAGTGGACGCTTTTAATATCGTATAACGTAATAGAGTCACTTTATTAAAATTTAAAGACAATCAATTAAAACTTGCTCGAGTGTGTAATGAATGCAGTAACTTGCTCGCATGGCAAGCATGATAAATGTATATAGAATTTTGCGCATAATTTTAGTAAATCTTGCAAAACTGATGAGAATTTGTGTTGTCTGATTATACGGCACAGCTCCAACACTGTCCTGTAAAAAAATGTGTCACAAACTATTGTTATGCGACTAAAAGGGATTAAAGTGAGGAAAACACAACGAAGTTCCGAATGTTGCCTATAGTAATTTTGTCGACTCATTCAAGCATCGATTTGCGTTAAAAAAGAACAAAATCGATGTTATTAAAAACCTAAGTGGCTGTCAAAAGGAATTAAATTGTGTAGCCAAAGAAAAAAGAATCTCTGTGGCAGATGAGATTAAACCTAAGTAGGGATAGTAAAACTAAATTCACTAATATTTAAAATTGCACAAAAAATTATACACTTGACACAAAAGGCACAAAACAATCATAAAATTAAATTATCTAAAAATAAATCTAAAACTACATGGTAAATTATTAATCGCACAAAGCATAATTATTTACCCCAGCAAAATATTTTTTAAATTAAGGATGGAAACTGTATTCTATCAAATTCCAAGAGCATTGCTGAAGCCGAAACAGAATGACACCGGTAAACCCAAACGCTGTAAAATAATCTAAATCAATGTTCATGTCGCCTAGTGTACCTTTAGAAATACATAACATAATAATGTCATTGAATAATACAAGTTACGAAGGATATGATGGTATTAGTACAAAAATACTCAAACACGTATCAATGGAAATATGTGGTCACTTAAGTCATATATTATAATTTTGACTTTTTTAAGTTTAAGTGTTGGCTTTATAATTGAAGTTTTTAAGGCATCGGGTTCATACCCGATTAAAAACTATAATTATTAAGCCAATGTTTAAGAAAATAGAGAATTAATGGAATATTACCGGCCAATCGCACTTATACCTGTGATTTCCAAAATATTTGAGAAATACATATGTAACGAACTATATAAATTCATTGATAACCTATGCGACGAATAGAAAGGATTTAGACAGCATAGAACTATCAATATGACCATATATGACTGTATTTATAATGCTATTCAGAATATCGACAAACGAATACCAGTGTATGGCATATTTTGTTACATGACACGTCCTTTGACCACGTAGATTATGCTGTTCTCTTGAGAAAACTTGAAGCTTACGGTATTTACTTAGTCATCTTGAGTCTTACCTCAAAAACCGTAAACAAATAACTGCAGTTGTCAAATTAATCCGGTTAGTAAGCGCGAAGAGATATATCGATCCTCAGAGCGTTAAGTTCTGTTTGGAGTACCGCAGGGGTGCGTATTAGGCCCGTTTATATTCATACTGTATATAAAAACGAGTTACCTGAATGCATTGAACAACCAATAACACTGTTTGCGGACGATAGTACTGTAACAATACCATGTAAAAGTGTGGAGGCATATGAAAGGGACATTAATAATTGTTTGAAAAATGTTGTTAATTGGTTAGAGGCAAATAATTTAAAAATAAACTTCAAAAAAACAACAGTTGTACCTACATTTTAGTTAGCGGATTCCTAGAATTAGTTCTAATATACATACATTATAACAATAAAGTCGTAGAAGAAGTAGAAATTACAAATTTTCTGGGCATCATAATAGATAAAAACCTAAATTGGAAAGCACATACTGATACTTTATGTAAGAGAATTAGTAAGTCCGCAAACGCTCTGCATTCACTATCGCCAATAATATAGATGGATGCGCTTCTTACTGCTTATTATGGGATAGTAGAATCCCACCTATGATACGGTATAATATTCTGAGGAAATTCAACCGAAAGACAAACAGTTTTTAAAGTACAGAATAGATGTCTACGAGCGATGTTTAAGCTTAAATCCACTGATAGTTGCATGCCATACTTTAAAAAACACAAAATATTAACACTACCTAGTCTGGATATAATGGAGGTAGATGTGTTTGTGAAGTCGAACCCAAATCGCTTCGCGACAATAACCTACTATGTTCCCATCTCGCCAAAACGGCACTAATGCGCAAGTGTGTCTACTGTATAGCTTCGGTCATTTATCTATCTACTTTTACATAAAAATTAATCCCTATTTCCCCTGGTCACGGCTTCACGCGTGAACAGTTCGACCGATTTTCCTAATTATTTTGTGTTGTTTGTTTTGTCAAGAGAAGGTTCATAGGAAAGAAAAAATTGAGAAAGTAACGCGAAAATTAAAAAAAAATCAGTAAACTGAACGACTATTTAAACTTCGCGCGTTTGACTATTCATAGCTAAGAAAAGCTAGTATTATTATAAAAACACCTATGTACTATACCCATGTTTGCATAGAAATAAATGATTTGATTTGATTTGCACTTCGAAAAAATACACCGTTACCGGGAAGTGTAAGTACCTACTCGTACCATTGTAAATAGAGAACATTTAAAATTATGTAGGTTATTTAATTTAAATCACTGTAATTAAGTTGATTCCTATTTTTTTAAATACGCCATAAATACTTCACTAGCTAATTCAGAAAATTATTTTTTGTAAGATACCTGATAAACTTGTTTATTACTTTCGTGTTCAGTAAGTTGTAGGTAATAAAAGTATTTATGACAGTCCTAAGCCCGTAAAAGTATGAAGGGAAAATTGGAATAACTTTTAGGTAAGTATTGTGTTTCGTTAACTCAGGAGTAGGTAGTTATCAGCTTCAGCGCGTGAGTCGCCCGCGGGCGCTATTACTATTGGTTTGAGTTGAGGTCGCTTTCGAGTTTTGTTTCTCACAATGCTAAATCTGCCATTTTTTGATATTTTAAATTTATTTTTTATAAATCTATTATACTACCAACACAAAATCATTTCGCTGCGGTAAAACAACCATAAAAATTTCAGCGTGTATACAGGGTGTAAGGGAAACGCTTCTGAAAACGGAGACATAAGGCTAGTGACTTTCGATACGATACCATCAAAAACACTGTTTTTTTTTTTTAAATTACTGTTTCGTTTAACTGTTCTCACAGCATAGTGTACACATAATGCTAACGCGTGAAACCGTTATTTGCGATTAAAGACACTTTTTTTCTTTAAAACTTTAGCATGCAATATATTCATAAAATTATCAGCTGACATTCGCGCATTACCTCGAGTTCAAAGAGCGCGCGCGCTCACCGACAGCCGTGCGGCCTGTGACCGACGTAAAGCGAAAGGTATCTGGTATCCATTTGCATTTAGGTTGTATATAATCTACATTCTGGCTTCGGTAAAGTTACCCTTACACCCTGTATATAGATAGATTATATACATTGTATTATTATATGTTTGGGCTAGGTAAGTGGTTAAACGTTAGTGATCCAAGTCATTGCCTAATTGTTTCATTGAATGGCTGATAATTCGTGTCCAGTAAAAAGGCTCGTAACTCAATCGCGAATTAACTAGTTGGCTGCGATAGATAAATCATAAATCATATGCGAATTGTCGAGATACAGATGTTATCGACCTCAATTCGAAGATAGTTTCAGTTCCTTGCAAAGTAAGATAAGACTGGGGTAAATCTAGCAGTTTATATTATGTCCCAAGGGAGACTACAAGGATTAAGAGTTACTTATAGGCAAGCGTGCTCCATCGTCGACCACATCATCGCATAACATCATGTGAGATAATATATAAAATATCAGCGTGAGCCTATCATTGATAAAAAAGAAACAAGCCGAAAATATTGAAAATGACGCAAGATGCACCATTTTACCAGATCTGCGCAATCGAAACCAGAATATGCATCCATTACAGCAAAGATTTATAGTCGAGAAAGAACGGACTTGAAATTGAAATGATTTACAATATCAAATGTGACAGAAGCTACTACAAACGTTAAATAATGAGCTTCAGACTGAAAGCTAAAAGTGTCGTCTACTCATTGAAGATGATTCACCTAGTTTTTAACGTTGAGTAAAGAAACATTTGACTACCTACATAACTGTATCAACTAGAATAGTGGTTTTTTATTTAATTTAACTAAAAAAAAACGGTGTCCCACACTAGGAATTACCTATAACGTGGGTGCGTTTACAAACATGTAAGCTCACATACAAAAGACCCCCAGACCCGGACAAACTATCTGTAAGCCATACCACAGATAATATAATACTAGCGTACAGATCCCATACAAAGAAACGGTACCGCCGTAACTACGGGTTTTCGACTTGCAAAAGCAATTTTTGTTCTTCGTTCGGGGCCGTCCTCCACTCCTCGCTAGATGTTAGCAGCGACGGCTTGCAAGTTGAATGAATTTACATAAAGTCTTACCAATATTTTCTCACACCTTGAGGAATTACTTTATAGTATATTTGGCCCTTCATAACAATTTTACGATTTCAAAATGTGTCACTATACAAATTTTAAAGATTTGAATGGATAAGCTCTAAAACTTCAAACAACGCCATCTATTAGTACAAGAAATTGAAATGCCTATGGATTCCTTTCAATAAACATCTTTTGAATTAGGAGCCAATTATTCCACAATTTTATGCTTTGGGTAGTTTATTATTTAGGAAAATACAGTTTTTACCATATTTTTTTTTCAAAATATTAGTGTTAAACTCCAATAAGAAATCGATGCATATTACGCCATCTATTGAAATTGTTTTTAACTAAATTTGCTTTGTTCGAGATGAGAGACCCCGTTTTTTTTTTTTTTTTTTTGGGGGGGTGGGAAATCATCTTATGACTTCTTCCGGTCTAGGGTGGAGCGGAAGGGCGTGTCAGACTCTTACTGGCTAAAACCCACCCCTGTTCCTCCCTGCCCTACGCGCCCGGGGGCGAGGTAACTCTTTCGAATTTATCCTCCACCCCCGGGCAGAAGATGAGACCCCGTGGCCATACAAATATTAACAACGCGTAGCGCAGCAGCCAATCGCTCAAACACTGCGCCAACCGTACCATCAAATATACCTAAACTTAACCCCTTAAGGGGTGATTTTTTTTAAATCATTCCGTAGTCAAAAAAAAAACCTCCCATGTAAGGAGCTCTTGTGCTAAACTTCATGTTTCTAGATCCAGCGGTTGCTATGCATTGAGTCCATTAGTGAACATATGAATTTTAGAATTTCATTAATTTTAAAGAGAAACAAAATTATGACAAATAAAAAAATATGTGAGACCCTTACCTACAACCAGCTCTTTTATTTGATTTGTCGCACGGTACCTACACTTTGACAAACTTTTATTTTTATTATTTTCTAGGATTTCCCCATAAAAGACCCCATATCGATTTTTTTTATTCGTATGTTACTAAATTCTAACAGAATCAGTCCAGTAAATTCGGAGCAAATTGTTTGGTATAGACGGACATACAAACGTATGTACAAGTGATTCTAAAAGGGTTCCATTTTCACATTCAGATGTTTGTACCCCTAAAAAAGACTGTTGGAAATAATAAATGTACGAGGTAGTCAACAATGGTGCACAAATCAAAGTCAACTGAAGATGAAAGATACGAGTACGTACGAGTACTTGTAGCGTTCAGTGAAGATAACGTCTTACTTTCGAAAAAGGGATGCTGAATTAATTTTATTTATTGCGAAAAAGACATTATTTTCATTTAATACAGATTAATTGATTGAAATAACAAATTAACACTCATTCCAATCAGATTCAATTATACAACTAGAATAAACTTTTATTAAGTGATAAATATATTTTTTCTGTAAATTGGTAAAGAAACACTTTAGCAAATATAAAAATATCTAGGAAAGTCCGTGTTTCATAACTGACTTCTCTGAGAAGAAACACCGAAACCAACAGAGGTCACACATCATATGAGCAGATTAATGTCTAAGATGGCCTTTCGAGGAAAGAACCACACAGATTTGAGTGGAATCGTTTAGTTCAACTAAGAACTACATATGTGGTTCACGACTAAATTTATCATCATCATCATTTCCGCTGAAAGACATACACCGCTGGACTTAAGCGTCCCCCAAGTATCGCCACAACGACCGGTCCTGTGCGTCTCGCATCCATCGGATTCTCACAATCCTCACCAGGTCATCAGTCCACCTTGAGGTCTTCCAACGCTACATCGTCGGGATCGCGGTTGCTACTCCAGGACTCATCGGCCCCATCCACCATCTGTTCTGCGAGCAATGCCTTCCCTGCCCACTGTCATTTAAGTTTGGCAATTCTTCGAGCTATGTCGGTAACCTTGGTTCTGCTGCGGATATCTTCATTCCTGATTCGACGACTATATTAAACCTATATAAATTATATCTATATTCTGTTGATCCTATTATACTCTCATAGCTGATGATCTCAGCCCCCATTTTTGACCGAAACACAGATCCATTCCAATTATACTCTTGTCAAACGTACGACATTGACAACGCGGACGTGGAACATAATTATATACACCACTCCCACGCATAGTACGGCATGAAAAAATCATGAATCTGTATTAAATGTGAATACGGGAATATGGCGTAAAATAAATGTAGCCGGTGTGAATTGTACCCAGATTTTATTGAGGGAAGTAGATATAAAATGTGGACCGATGACCTGGTGAAGACTGCGGGAGCGCGCTGGGTGCGAGGAGCACAAGACCGAACGACCGTCTTTGGCTTTATTGTGATGAGATAAACCGCACATGTAAGTGGTGAGCCAAACAAGAAAACATTTATTCACATTTTTTTTGCACACACATGTGCAGAGGCGGATTTAATGCCTCAGGCATTTTCTACCAGTCAACCTTTGGCTGATGCAGAAACAAATAGTGGTAGGTGCAATCAATCAAACAAACAAACATCTTCCGATTTTCCAGATAGAAAGAACACAACCCAAGAGTTGTTAAGTCAATCACGCCCAAACGGCTGTATATATTTGAATGAAACCTGGTATACTGGCAGACCATAACCTATATTTAGACATAAAATACACTTCTCAAGCGGTCAGAAGCTAGTAAAAATATATTTATTTAAATTTCGTACTACAACGAGGCAGATGGTATTCGGATTGGCCGTTTGAGGAAATTACAAGAAACTCTTCGGGTCAACATGTCCCAACATTATGCTCCATCCGTTTCAAATATCAATCACTAAGCATACTGAGGGTAAAATTAGAATGTTTGCAGCACTAATACGAGCCGTGCGTTGCCCCAACAGGTGCTAAATCATAGGAGTCTAAACCTTCAGCTTTCAAACAAAGCTTATTGTATGGAGTTAGTTACAACCATTTAGACGGATTTACTCGAGGCGGATTGAAGGAATTGAACAAGAACCGACTGCCTCGCTGGTCTCATCTGCAGATCGTGAGGTTATGTATTTGGTTGGGTCAGTTGTAGTGTTATTGGGTTTTTTCAAACTGTAGTTTCTCAGTAGCTCTGAGTAGTCCGGTTGTGGCACCCGGTTGCCAGCAATAGGCTCGCCCCCTAGTAGGTACATAGGACTTAAACAATAGGGTATGTATGCAAGGAACCCATAAGGGTTGGGTAGTTTCGGTCTTTATAGACCGAAACTATAAAGTTTCGGTCTATCCGTCTGTCCGTCCGAGGCAATGCGTACAAACTGTTAGTATTATGTTATATATGTGTGTGTGAACATTAGGTATGTGTGCATGGGCTGCGTCCCTGCCCTGGTCTAACCAATAATTAAACAGTGTGCTTATAGCTGTCACTAGTTTCACTTGTCTCCTTACGTACCTGCTACCTACATAACAGTGGCGACGAGGATCATTTTGTGGAATTTTAACAATTTTCGATCACAATGTCAATGATTGGCAGACTTACAAAGGTCGGGTTACGCAGTGGTTCATCGCAAATAACATCGATGCGGAAAATGATGCGGCGGGAACCAGGAGGCGAGCCATACTACTCAGCGCACTCAATGATGGTACCTACAAGTTGGCAGCAGACTTAGCCTTGCCCAAGGACGTACAAGAGGTGCCATATGAGGATCTAGTGATGTTACTGGATAACCACTTCACTCCAAAACGTTGCGGGTTCAGCGAGCGGTACAACTTTTACGTAGCTTCGCAACAGCCGGGCGAGACTTATACGCAATGGGCAGCAAGGTTACGTGGACTAACGGTGCATTGCGGATTCAGCAATGTTGAGGAGGCGTTGCGTGACCGTTTTGTGATGGGGATGGTAGCGGGTCCTGAACGGGAGAAACTGTTTGCGAGGGATTTGGAGACCTTAACCTTGGCGAAGGCGGTGGAGCTAGCAGAGAGCGTAAGATGTGCGCGCGCGGGCGCTGTCGCTACTGCTTCTACATCAACGGATCAAGTACAGGTGTTCAAGATCGCGAAAGGACAAAATAGTGCCAACCCAATTAATAGTGCCGAGAAAGAAAAGTGTTCGGTGTGCGGTCGTGCTAATCATAAGTCGTCTCAATGTCGGTTCGCAAAGTATAAGTGTAAAAAGTGTATCACAGTAGGGCATTTGCGTAGAATGTGCAATAAAATTAACTATGTGCAAACGGGGGGTGTGAGTGAGGACGACGATGGTAAGTTGCTTTATAACATTTATTCAGCTCGGGGGGAACCTATGACAGAAACGGTTGCAATACATGGACAGAATTTAAAATTTCAAATAGATAGCGGATCAGCTGTGACAGTCATATCTGAGGGTACTTATAAAAGGTTGTTTGCGAGTATACCCTTACATACGTCCCACCAAAGATTTTATAGTTACACGGGAAACAAGATGCAGTGTGTGGGTTCTGTGCGTTTAGCAATAACATATATGCAGCGCACACACATACTTGATGTATTTGTTATACGTCACGGCGGCCCACCGCTGCTAGGCCGCGATTTCATATCAGTATTTAAATTAAAATTAACTCGAGTTAATTTTCTTAACGATAGTCAAAGCACAACTGAACGGTTGCAACAACGATTCCCTGAAGTATTTTCAGATAAGCTGGGCGCCTTCAAAAATTATAAAGTCAAATTAAAACTAAATAATGATGCAAAACCGGTTTTTTTTAAAGCGCGACCCATTGCATTTGCTTTGCGCGACAAAGTCGATACGGAGATAGAACGATTACTAAACCTAGGAGTGTTAAAACTGGTTAAACATTCGGACTATGCGTCACCTATTGTGCCCGTGCTCAAACGTGATGGTTCCGTCAGATTATGTGCGGATTATTCAGTGACCATTAACAAACAATTAATAATAGAACAATATCCTTTGCCGACGGTTCACGAATTATTTTCTAAATTACACGGTGGCCAGCAGTTTTCGAAAATTGATTTGTCAATGGCCTACAATCAATTTTTACTCGATGATGAGTCACAAAACATAACCTGTATTGACACTTCCCGGGGTTTGTTCAAATACACCCGTCTTGTATTCGGTTTGTCGAGCGCACCGTCTATATTTCAACGCGCAATGGAAACCGTTTTGTCCGGATTAGACGGAGTATTATGCCTGTTAGATGACGTTCTCATAACAGCGAAAACTGAAGATTTGCATATGGAAAAACTACACATAGTTCTAAAGAGACTTCAGGACGCGGGACTTACATTGCGAAAGGACAAATGTGAATTTTTTAAAGACGAAATAAAGTATTTAGGATATGTTATCAACAAGAACGGACTAAAGAAAGATCCGTCAAAAGTAAAGGCAATCTCAGATGCACCCGTTCCGACAAATGTTAATACCTTGCAATCATTTTTAGGACTTGTTAACTACTATAGGAATTTCGTTCCACGAGCGTCAAGCATACTCAGTCCCTTGTATGATCTATTAAAGAAAGGAGTTAAGTGGCATTGGACAGCAAGTCATCAAAATGCATTCAATGAAATTAAAAAATGCTTAACGTCGGAACAAGTGTTAACCCATTTTAACACAAATTCAAAAATAATATTAACAGTGGATGCTTCTCCACACGGGTTAGGGGCTATTTTATCGCAAGTAGGTAGTGACATGTTAGAACGGCCTATGTCATTCGCGTCCCGCACGCTTACGTCAGCGGAAAAACGATACTCGCAAATACAGAAAGAAGCCACAGCAATTAATAAAAATATTTGGTGTAAAGCGTTTTCATCAATATTTATATGGCAGATCTGAACCTTTTATACTACGTTCCGACCACAAACCCTTGATTTCTATTTTTGGTCCCTATAAAGGCATACCAGAGGTATCGGCTAACAGGCTACAAAGATATGCAATGTTTTTAAGCGCGTATAACTACAAGATTGAGTACGTTCGAAGTGCCAATAATAACGCAGATTATTTGTCACGAGCAAGTTTACGTCACGTGCCGGAACAGGCAAAAGAGTGGGGGCTCAGCGGCGCACACGCGGCTGCAGCCGCGGCGCCTATCGACCGGGCCACATATGTTAACTTTGTAGTTGAAGGCAGCATGCCAGTGACACTGGACGAATTGCGCAAAGAAACTGCCAAGGATATCACTTTAGCAAAAGTGATTCATTACATTAATCAAGGTTGGCCTAGACAATTATTGTCGGATAAATGTATTAAGCCCTATTATTTGTGTAGGACACAATTGTCACATGAAAATGGTTGTCTTATGAGAGGACATAAGGTGGTTATTCCGGAAACGTTGCGTTCAAAACTTTTACACGAGTTACATAATATAATTCACATTTGGGCATTGTAAAAACCAAAGCTGAGGCTAGATCACGGTTTTGGTTCCCCGGGGTTGACGCGGCGTTGGAGGCAATGATAAACTCGTGTGATGTCTGTCAACAGTTGCGCCCGTCTCCACCGCGAACGCCGATTTCTCCGTGGCGATACCCACCTGTGCCATTCTATAGGTTACACATCGACTTCCTTGGCCCGTTAAATAACCAAATGTTTTTCGTAGTGGTAGACGCGCACACCAAATGGGTGGAGTTGTACGATGTGACTATGTCAACAACTTCCACAAACGTCATAGGAAAACTATACGATTTCATGTCCAAGTACGGCCTACCACACACAATAGTAAGTGACAATGGGACCGCGTTCACGTCATTTGAATTTAGAAATTTTTGTTCAAGTACCGGCATCGACCATTTGACGTCCCCAGCTTACAATCCGGAAAGTAACGGGCAAGCGGAAAGTTTTGTCAAAATCGTAAAAAAAGGCATTAAATCATGTGTTATCTCATCGCGCAATAAAAGTGATTGCAAGTTAAAAATATTAAAATTCCTTTTTGACTACAGGAATTCTGTCCATTCAGTCACTGGGTTCTCACCAGCTGAGCTGGTGTTTGGCCGCAAGTTGAGGTCACGCTTAGATTTAATCAATCCGAAAACGCGGGTCTCACTCACAACCCCCACTATCAATGTTAATAAACAACAGTGTTCGCAAATTAAATCAAGTAGAAGAAATAACATACAAGTGTTTAAGCCAGGGGATTTAATAATGTACAAAAAGTATTTAAATAATGTTAAGTACCATTGGAGCAGAGGTATTATTAAAAAGAGACTGGGTAAAGTACTTTACCTTATACAAGATTCGAGATCTTCATGTGATGTAAAAAAGCATAAGAACCAAATAATATTATATAAAGGTAAGAAGGGTAATGTTTCACAACAGCCGCAACACCAATATGACTTTGACGACTTTGGTAGTGAGCCGTCAGCTGACAACCCTCAGGTACAGAGTCCCGCGGGGGAGGAAACTGATGAGGCAAATCTGCAATCACTACCATGTGCAGACGCGGTTAGAGTCTCGGATCCAGTTTCAAGAAATCCAGATCGACTATTAAGAAACATTCCCAGGGTAGATTACAAACCTTTCCTGTAACTTGTTATGTAATGATTTGGTGCACAACTTTAAAACATTTTGGTCAAATAAGGGGAGGAAATGTTATATATGTGTGTGTGAACATTAGGTATGTGTGCATGGGCTGCGTCCCTGCCCTGGTCTAACCAATAATTAAACAGTGTGCTTATAGCTGTCACTAGTTTCACTTGTCTCCTTACGTACCTGCTACCTACATAACATACTAGAAAGCTGCTGCTTTGCATGGGTGAATGGCTGATAGGAAAAAAAATATTTTTAAAATTTTGATTGATTTTATTCAATAAAATTTGATATCAATCTACTATTTTTTTCGCCTATCCTATACTGGTATCGTTGGAGAGGTTTATAAAAATTATTGTTGCTGTCAAGACTATTTTTCGATTCAGTGATTGTTTTGCGAAATATTAAACTGTAAAGTGATATTTTTACCCGACTGCCCCAGAAGGAGGGTATTGTTTGCCGAGTGTATGTATATAATATGTATGTACATATGTGTAATTGTGTATATTAGGTCCCCACTATGAAATCAGCGTTTTGTATGAATAATTTTAAAGAAGTTGCATTTTTCATACTAACATTTTCTTAATTTATTTAACAACTATACTAATGTTATAAACATTTTATGCCATAATGTTTAAAAACTAAGACAACGTATGCCACTTAGATTAAGCAACAAAAATAAGTGTTGGCTAAGTTAAAACAAATAGTGGTTTCATTTCTGCACACAAACGAGGAGTCATTTTTAAGGTATTTTTTTAATATAAAACTATAAGTAATAAGGTTTAATTAAAATCGAACTTTGAAGGACGGCCAAGTTAGCTCTGTTAGTTTAAGACTAATAGTCGCCCAACTTATAAAATGTACTTGTTTCGAAAATTACGTACAAAATAACAAACACAACAAAAAATAATTAGCGTAATCTGTGTGTTATATATTGTACTATAGAGGCAGGCGGAACAGGGTGTAAAGTCCCGCAAACCTCCGTTGAAAAGGGAGGATCCTCCGACCAGACGGGTGCTGTGTCTGGTCCGGGCAACTGCCCGATAGTTGATTTCGGGCTGTTGTATATGTTCGAATCGCGCGAAGAACTCTGCTTGCGCGATGTAGGAATTTTGCTGTTCTAGTTAGTATGAAGCGTCATAGATGTCGCTACATCACTCCCCTCCAGAGATCGGAGATCGATTGTTCTCTTCTTGATGAGTCGTTCATACGTGATGCTTGCCGGGCCAGTGGAAGGCTGGTTCCAGTGAGTCGGAACCGGAAGAGGCGCATAGTTCACGGTGAGTCGGAACTGTCTGCGGTGATGATATCCCAGTGAGTCGGGATGATGTTGCAGGCTCCAGTGAGTCGGAGTACTGCTGCGGGCTCCAGTGAGTCGGAGCGGTGCGTCGTTTCGTTGTCGGCGTATCGTTGTCGGCGTATCGTTGTCGGCGTATCGTTGTCGGCGTATCGTTGTCGGCGTATCGTTATCTGCGTTATCGTTGTCGGCGTATCGTTGTCGGCGTATCGTTGTCGGCGTTATCGTTGTCGGCGTTGTCGTTGTACTGGCTGGCTGTATGACTCGTTGCTGAAGAGCTTGGAGGAAGTGATGATGATGACGTCACGCTGAAGTAGCTGCACGAAGGCTGCGCTGACGAGGTAATGACGTCATGACGAAGGCTGCGCTCACGTTCATAGTCGAGGGTCACCATTATAGAGGCAGGCGGAACAGGGTGTAAAGTCCCGCAAACCTCCGTTGAAAAGGGAGGATCCTCCGACCAGACGGGTGCTGTGTCTGGTCCGGGCAACTGCCCGATAGTTGATTTCGGGCTGTTGTATATGTTCAAATCGCGCGGAGAACTCTGCTTGCGCGATGTAGGAATTTTGCTGTTCTAGTTAGTATGAAGCATCATAGATGTCGCTACAGTACAAAAATAAACACAGGAGAATACCCTATTGGTGCTATAGGTACACCTCTGCCTTAACCCTTTGAAAAATAGAGGCGTGATGTTACGTACTCAAGGTATTCAGCATAAAATATGAAAGTCTCAAAATGTGGGGATGCCCTTGAATTACTTGCTTTTCGAAGACCATATCGGTCACTTCCCAAAGAGAAGTCAGTACTCTCTGAACTGAACTACAAATTGGTTCAACAAACACCTGTCTGTTCAGATGCTTCACTTAGCTAGACCATTACGTCTTCAAACGGTCGTTTGCGAGTTTATGACTCCAGAACAAACTAATAAACAGCTCAGTTATAACTTCTAAACATCTGTCAAGTACTAGACGCAAGTACGTCTATTACCTGGCACCTCTGGCAAGAACAGAGACGAGGCACGACTGAAAGTCAATGTTCTATTACCTATCTGTTTAATCACTTATGTATGACTGATTAAATAGATATACATAGAAATACGAGCACTATCAAAGTAGCACAAAAGGTACTTGTGTTGTATTACACCGTTTTTACAAATCTAATAACGTAGAGCTTTGAATTAGCTATTGAGTCGCTAGCTATTTAATAAGGCGTCCATTAGGGAATATGCATGAGATTTTTTAATACGCTAAAATTAATACTTATTAACTATAGTGAACAAATATGAAGAAATTATCAAAATACCTTCATCAGCGACGAAGTTATAAAGCTTTAATGTTGACAATTAAAAAGAGAAGTCTGACGTGCCGACATACCGTCGAATAACGTGACGCCCTTACAACAGAGAGGGGCAGATATATGTAGTGGTTTTAAATGGTTATATCTCGTTTAATTTTCGATCAATTCTGATTCACTCTTCGTATGTATTCTATTTTTGTATATTCATCGATAAACCGTTTAGACAATAAATATTGTTTTCGTACCACTTGCTCAAAAAAGTGACATTCTATGCCACAAAAAGCGGACATAACAATAGTCATTTTTAATCTGTTAAAAACAGGGAAAGAAAATTGTACTGAATTTCATTCATCCTTTATGGGGAGAATGTGATTTAAATTTGGAATACTTACCGAAATTTATACTGAACTACATCTGTGTTTACACCATTGAGTTTGTATATAAAGCATTTTACATCTTTTTGAAAAAGGAATACGCATTTATTATGCAGTTATGATTAAAATAAAATTACGAAAACCGACGAGGCCGTATGAGCTTGATGCCTTAGCTTTTCCGAAAAAAAAATATTAGTCTAGGAATTTGCCGCTTTTTTGTTTTCTTCAAATACATAAACGTTAAGTTTATTTTAATTTATTTTTATAAATAAGTTAATGTTCTAAAAATACGTTACGATGTTAAATCAAAGCGACAGTGACAGTGAATTGTCAGATTCCATCAGTGCAAATACTGCCGTAATTATAAATAATTTGCTTCCAACAAAATCCAAGGAAAATTATTTAAAAACTTATGAAGAATTTTCAACGAGGAGAAGTGCGAAAGGCCTATCAATTTCAGAATCAGTACTTCATGTCTATTCTGATTATTTATCCAAGACAAAGAATCCGAATACACTTTGGTGCATATACTCAAAACTGAAAGCTACAATAAGCATCAAACACAGCATTGAAATAAATAGATTCACGAATTTACTGGCTATTTTTAAAAGAAAATCAGAAGGGCATTGCGCAAAGAAGTTTTTACGACTCAAAATGTGGAAAAATTTCTTAATGAAGCTCCTGACGAAATTTTTCTGGCCACAAAAGTAAGTATACATGATTTAACTATGAATATTTCGTATCTTAGTAATGGTAATTATTCTATATATTTACCTGTTTTTACCCTGTTTTGACTAATAGAGGAGTATGGAAGAAAAAGACATGTTGCGCCGACCCCAAATAAATTGGGATAAGGGCAGGAGAATGATGATGATTTACCTGTTTTTTATCTTTGTTATAGGTGGCCTTAATTTTTGGATTCAATGGTGCTTGCCGCGGATGTGAACTTGTAAACTTAAAGGTGGAGGACGTTGAAAATCATTTTCCAATGAGTTGCTGCTGATTAATGTAAAGGAAACTAAGACAAAGAAAAATCGGTCATTCATTGTACAAGGACAATATACAAAAATCATTCATAAATACCAAGCATTACGCCCCACCAACATGGAAAACAATAGATTTTTATAAACTATCGGAATGGGAAATGTACTCGACAAGCCATCGGCAAAAATAAAATTAGCAATATGCCAAACGAAATTGATAAATATTTAAAACTTAAAGATGTTGAACTCTACACCGGTCACTGCTTTAGAAGAACTTCGGCGACTTTCTTGGCGGATCCAGGGGCGGATATTACGTCAATAAAAAGACACGGTGATTGGAGCTCTGATACAGTAGCTGAGGGTTATATCGAAAGCTCAATGGCGAATAAAACCATATTAAGCAGTCAAATTAACAAAAATATAAAACTTAATCCATCAGAGCCACAACCATCAACTGCCGGCATCTTATCTTCGTCCGTAACTCACGATGCACCACCACCACTATCTCCGACGTATACTATCTACAATGAAACGCAAGTTCCTCAGACGCAAGAACAGAGAAATACTCAAATCAACTCATCAACAATAAATGTACCAAACAAAAATGTAACTCTCTCTATCAATAATTGGACCAATGTTTCGAATGTTAACTTTTACTTTTAATTGTCATTATTTTTAATAAATGCTTATCTCATATTATTATTGTGTTAATTTTTTCGCAAATGGTACGAAAAATAGAGTATTTTCCTCGGTGATAAAGCTGTCTTAGTATTGGGTGAACTTAAATCCCTCGCTACACTCAGGACTCGTCTTAAATCCCTCGCTTCGCTCGTGATTTAAGTTTTTAACACCCTCGTTACGCTCGGGAGTAAACCTCGAGTCCTTCGTTACGCTCGCGATTTAAATCGTCGCCCGCGACAGAAGACACTGCTTTATCCCCTTGGTTAATAATCTACTATTTCATGCATATTCCCTAATGTGTGATGCAAAAATTAAAGTATAGATTTTTTTCATGCAACCGACAGTCACAAATTCAAAATCTAAGCACTTATTTCAAATAAACCATTTACACTTTTGAATTGCCAAGTCGGTCAGTCAGAAATATGAAGCTAATTGCTCATTCCAAAGCGTAGATCTCTATGGAGAAGAACGTGCAAGAAACTCCATGGACACTCTTTTTAACCTTGTTATGTGTTACAAAAATTCTAGTTACAATCATATTTCTTTTTGCTTCTAATAAACGAGAACAATTTAAAACAAATAAAAAAAATAAAACAAACAATTAAAAAAATAAAGTTTGAAACAAGCCAGAGGCAGCTAAGAGATGACCAATCTCAAATGAACCCGTTCAGGAACATGGCATATTCAGCTCAACCATTTATGACCCAACACACGCGCCACCATCAGCGAGACATTTGAGTGAGCATGACAAACTCTCAACTGCCATGCTCGTTCATGTCAAACAAGCGGTTACCTAGTAATTATACTGCATAGTACTCACATTTACAAATTTTAAAAAAATGCTTCGAAATTATATGATAAAGTTCAAAAAAATATTATTATTATTATTAAATACATCAAAATAAAATAAAAAATATATAAGATATTTATAAAAAAAATCTCGGTATCTCTTAAAAAAAAAAAAGAAGGAATTAACTAGTGGACCCAAGTGGCTGTGACTGTGCAGCAGGACCGGCTTAAGCCAAGCATTTTTAGAAGAAGTATATAATGCTCTAATTTATAATAGGTATGCTTGTCTACATAGTGTGCGTTTTATGCATGTTATAAATTTTGTGACAAGATTTTTCGAAAATACTTATTGTACTTTTCAAAAGTTATAATTTTGTAAAGCATTTTCTAATTTTGTAAATGTGATTACCATGGGGCATTATAATATGCTATTATGTGTTTTTTCTTTTACATAAACGAGCATGGCAGTTGTCAAGCACACTCAAATGTCGCGTTGATGGTGGCGCGTGTGTCGGATCATTCGGTTCCCTTCAAAACGGTTGAGCTGAGTGGTGTTGATCCACGCGTCATGTTCGTGAACAATGGCTTTTTTTAATCTTCATTTTTTTAATATTTATTTTTTCTATCATTGTTCTCACATAACAGAAGCAACAAGATATATTTAACCAGGATTTGTAATGGATAGCATGGGTTAAAAGTATGTCCATGGAGTTTCTTGCACGTTCTTCTCTATAGAGATCTACCCTTTGGAATGTACAATTAACTTCATCTGTCTGACTGACCGACTAGACAATTCAAAAGTGCCTGTAAATGGCTTCCTTGAAATAAATGCTTTGAGTTTTAGGAAGAAGAAACGATGATGATTTTTAAAATTATCTTTAAATTTGCCGCTAAGGCGCAGAATGTCCAATTCGCAAAATATACAGCAGTCGCAAAATGTCCAATTCGCAGAATGACCAGTTCACAGATGTCGAATTCACAGAATGTCGAATTCGCAGAATGTCTAGTTTGCAGAATGTCTAATTCACAGAATGTCCAGTTCGCAGAATATCCAGTTAGCAGAATCTCCAATTCGCAAAATGTCCAATTCGCAAAATTTCCAATTCGCAAAATGTCCAGCGGTTGCAGAATGTCTAATTCCCAGTATGTCCAATATTCATCATAACCCCCCATCAATCTCTAATTGAATCAAGAGTTGGGTTTTAATGACTAGTCAAGTTATTCATTAAAATCAGTTTTGTCACATTTATTTTAATAGGTACAACATAAATTATAAAAACAACATTTAAAAATCAAAAACATTAAGTTGCGGTCCGGTGATTAGAATTTTAAACAATTTAATGAAAAATTTTTTAATCCCAACTCCAGCACATTCAAAAATCTAAATTTGTAAAATCATTGTTTTATAGGCGTTTTCTTTTTTTTTAATACTTCATTGATATAATTTTTGTAGTGAATATCAAAATTAACCTCTTTGAGCCCTCATTTGTTCTTTATTAGTTCAGCAGTCACCTCGTGATAGACACGATTAAAATCTATTGTGTCTGCTAATTGGGACGCGCATAGAGATGAGCCTACACAAAGAATTATTCATTATACGATCCCAATGTTTGGCTTCTTTCTTGAGTAGAAGATAATGAAGAAGTATAAGTTTGGATGCTTAGGTATGCGGCGACTCAACCTGTGGTTCCAACCATCTATAGCGTTGGTTGTTCTGCCCCCTTAACCAAAATACATTTCTGTTAACGTTAACGCTAACGTTTCGTGCAAAATCTATGGCATCGACGTTTTCCACGAAGTGTTAGACAGAGAACTGTCACGTGACTCACGCCCAGTAATGTTGTTATCCATACATTTTGCACGAAGCGTTAGCGTTAACGTTAACAGAAATGTATTTTGGCTAAGGGGGCTGTGCCGCTGGCGCTGTCCAGCACAGCTCAATACTGTAGGTGATAGTTGTGGATATCAATTACTTTTGAAATACCGCCGAAACTATCGCATTTCTAAGGTATCTGGAGCTATTTCTAAAATGTATTGCCACGCGCCTGTAATAATACAATAATTATCCGATAAATAAATAAAGCTGGTACTGCGACTAAAATTATTAAAAAAAAAACTATTCTTGTTAAATAACTCACCTGGGATCCGGTTGACTGGAAGTTGCGCACATTCTCGTGACATTTAGGTTGACTTTATGATATTTAGTTTGATTTTCTTGAAATATTTCCATATCGCCTCATTAAAGTGGTGAAAACAGCCACTTATTATTGCACCAGGAAAAACTGTCGCAACAGCATTCATCTACGCTTTTTACCCGACTGCGCGATGCGAGGGAGGTTAATGTGTTTACCAGCCTATGTTACCTAATGTATGTAGGTATGTTTGTTCCTTTGTGGCACTATATAGACTAAACGCGTGAGCCGATTTTGATAGTTTTTAAGTCAATTGATTCGTCTTAATTTGCGAGAGCTACTAAAGACAAGACAGTAATCAAAATACAATATGGCGACAACCGGATGCCATATTGTGAAAAAACAACTTTTTTACAAAAAAAAACAACTGACTTCCATAAAAGAAAATACACAAAAAATTTAAAAATAACTTTAATTTCGGAAGTCGGTGTCAAATAACAAAGAAATAATTTAAAACTGGAAACGACGCAGAGCATGCCCCGAATTATGTGTGATATGTGTGAACAGTGACACTAAAATATGGTAACTACGTGTTAATGTTTAGGAAATAATTATGGACTTTTAAGGGTTTTTTTTTCATTTTTATAGGATAGCTCTAGGGTTGTACTATCAGAATATGTATAGTTTATAGTACAGCATAGGGCTATTTAGTGTAAAAACTAGGTTAAAGTCGAGCGGTCTGTCGATAAGGTAACGTAACGTCGTACTACAGATTCGTGCGTCTATTTAAATTATTTCTTCGTTATTTGACACCGACTTTCGAAATTAAAGTTAAATTTTTAGTGTATTTTCTTTTTCTTATTTTAGATATTTACCTAGGCTGCGGTTAAAGTAACATCTGTTTATGTGTAGTACTCGTATGTTTTTCTTTCCTTTTGCCAAGCTTATGTGGAAGTCTTCTCGAAACTGTATATAGGTTAATATGGACGTCATATTAACCATTATGTGAATGTGTCATGCATAGGTGACTAAAATCTGTATGTCACCTGACGCCTTGATGTCATGGAATGGATATTGTTCCATCTATTCCTTTCTCATGACTTGGGACTATGGCTTACAATTTACAGTAGGCGCACATGTTTGGTTGTTTACGTTATATTATTTTATCAGCAAAGAATCTAAAATAAAATAAAGGTAGGAACAAAACTATGAGAGGAAACAAGTTGCGGAATTTCGAGGAACTCATGGAATGACTTCCGCGAAATTCCGCAGCTTCCGCATCTTCATAACAATTTTTTTTTTTCACAAATTGGCGGAATAATTGCGCGACTGTGACGTAGTTATGCTACGCTGGTTGCTACACAGTTCCGCACGGAGCGCGTAATTCTGATGCGTTTTCCCCACGGAATAGAAAAAACAGTTTTATTCTATTCCGTGGTTTTTCCGCTCAATCCTAAGTTGTTCCTGGCCCAAGTGGCCAACATAATAAAAAGCGTAAGACGGATAATATTGTAGAGTGTTATTATTACAACTTTATTACGTGAGACTTACGAAAGTGCTATCTTATTTCCTGTTTTTAATTATTAATTCTTTATTGTATACCACATCTTAACATAGAATACAGTCATTATACAGTTCATGTACAAAGGCGAGCTTAACTCAAAGTTTGTGTTTTCTCCCACCAAACCTTTGAGTGATAAAGTGAGATCACATTCGAGAGTTTTAATTTATGACCATCAATTAAATCTCAATTGCGTGGGTCCCTATGTTAGAAAAAGTGGATGGGTTTATTTATTAGAACAACAGTGAAAGACTGAAAACAATGAATTCAACGGTTATGGGCTGAATATGAATAATTAGTCTATTACCAGTTTCACTTGCGTTTTTCATTTATGACATGACGCACTAAAAGTTATTCTATTATAATTTAACAATAACTTTACAATAACTTCATGGGTTTACATTGAAACTCGAGCCACGCGTTCAAAATGTTTAAATTATATGTATTCACGTTAATAGAACAACTCAAATCATATTTAGACTTCTGAGCTATATTTAGAACAATTTTGGTTCTTAAATGAGAAAACTTTCTTAAGTTTCAAAATTGAATGCTAGCTGGAAATTATAGGCAGTTAATAATGCTTACCCTATTTTGGGGCTATTGAGGCGGGTTACACACTGGTCGACAATTTACAAGTCGGCAAAGACTTAGCGCACACTTTCAGATTGATCCCATTGTTTGATCTATGGTTTTTGGTCGGTAAGACAATTCCACAATAATTCGGGCGAACAACCAAACCGACTGAAAATCTTAGGCGTAATCTTAATAAAAAGCGACCAAGGCGCGAATACGCGATCAACGCGTTTATATGCATGGCAAACCTGATCGTGCTGTCGCGTCGACAGAGGACGCTTTCCGCTTTTCCCGTCCAAAGGACTGCGACGACCGCGTATTCGTGCGACTATCGCATTCTATTCGGACGACGCCTCAGTGTGTGCAGGCCCTTAGCCATAGAATGAACGAGAAGCTCGCTTTATTCATAAAACTCCCCCTTTATTTTGTAAATTTTCCACAGGAAACTTTCCAAACCAAACCGTCATTTACTTATTATTATTATTCTTTATTGTACACATAAAACATATACAGAAAAAACAACCGACTTCCAAAAAAAAAATACACTAAAAATTCATAAATAACTTTAATTTCGGAAGTCGGTGTTTGTATTTTACTTCTTCGTTATTTGACACCGACTGCCGAAATTAAAGTTATTTATGAATTTTTAGCGTATTTTTTTTTTGGACGTCGGTTGTTTTTTTTGTAAAAAAGTTTTTTATTTTTCACTTTTTAGTTGTTATACCCCAGAACTAAAAACCCCAATATAATGGAACGTGGAATTTAAATATTTGGAGAACACCAAAACGTCATCGAAGTACACGTATTTTTCGTTTTTGTTCAGTTTCTCAAAAAGCGCTGAAGCAATTTCGATAAAATTTATATGGGACCACCTCGGGAGTATATTCTTTCAGATAAAAGAATTTTGGAAATTGGTTCACAACTGACTGAGAAATCGCGTAACATACATACAAAAAAAAAAGAAAAAAAAAAACATACAGACGAATTGAGAACCTCCTCCTTTTTGAAGTCGGTTAAAAACACAATGGGACAGTTAATTACAAAGGCGAGCTTAACCCAGCATTTGGGTTTTCTTACAGCAAACCACAAGGTGAAAAATACATAATTGCTTAGGATTATCATAAGTGCACAACAAAAATCAAAATCTAATATTGTTGCTTAAATAAACTAAACAAATATGTCACACAAACATAATGAATACCTATAATATAAACAAAGAAATTCTATAAAAACATATTATTATGGGTCATGTTGACAGGAAATGCTCCCTTATTCCTCTCCTGAACACCTCCAACGAAGGGCTATCCCTTAGAGTGTGTGGAAGAGAGGCACAAAGTTCCAAAGGCGTATAACACGAACAGTAAAGGATCCACCGTAACGACTAGAAGAGTGGGAAGGAAACCGAAGGAGAAGAGAGGACGATGAGCGGCAAGGTTTTCCTCTTGGAACAAGATACTCAAAGCGTTCCCGGAGATACAAGGGGGAGTTGGGATTGTGAAGAACTGAAAAGAGTAAGGAAAGAATGTGGGTATCCCGACATTGCCGAATAGGCAGCCAACTCAACCGCTTCCGAAATTCCGACACATGATCGTACTTCCGAAGGCCAAAAATGAAGCGTATGCACAAATTCTGCAGACGTTCGAGCTTATCAAGGAGTTCCTCAGTCGCATCAAGGAAGCAGACATCAGCATAGTCTAGAAGAGGTAGAAGAAGAGACTGAGCGAGAGTAACTTTGGTCGAAAAAGGCAGGAACTTCTGGAGTCGTTTCAGAGACTGAAACGAACAAAACACCCTCCTGCTTACTTCTGCAATGTGAACATTCCAAGATAGGTTGCAGTCCAGAAAAAACACCTAAGCTTTTGACCTTTTTGGAATAGGCTATAGCGACGGCATCGTACAAAACTGGAGGAAGTGACTGGCTACTCAACAGATTTACAAAGTATCTGCCACCAATAATGAGACCTTGTGATTTTGCTGGATTTACTAAAAGTCCAAAACTTTTAGCCCACTGACTGATATTATTAAGATCATTATTGATGGCATCGATAGCTCCATTATGCTCTTCAGGTTTAAAGTGGCGATAAAGCTGCAAGTCGTCTGCATAGAGATGGTAGTGTGAAGATAAGACATTAGTGATAGCGTTAGTGAATATAGAGAAAAGAAGAGGAGAAAGGACACCACCCTGAGGGACACCCGCAGCGAGGTCGCACCAGTCAGAGGAAGCCTCCTCCGAGCGAACCGACTGCGAGCGACCCCGAAGATAAGAATTAAACCACCCAATCACAGGAGGAGATATATTAAGAGAGGATAGGATACCTAAGAGGATGTCAAAATCAACTGAATTAAAAGCACTGCTAAAGTCCAGTAGAATCAACACTGTAAGAAGCCTGTTTTCTATGGCCAGTCGGATGTCGTCAGTTATTTTAACGAGTGCCGATACAGTGCTATGGCCAGGGTGGAAACCAGATTGATAAGGACTTAGCAGGCTATTAGAGGAAAGGAAGTGAGACAGTTGATTATTAACAACACTCTCAAGGACTTTGGATAGGATTGGAAGTATGGAAATGGGACGGTACTGGGAGACTGACGAGGGATTAGGGACTTTGGGTAGAGGCAGAACGTGTGCTTTCTTCCACGCAGAGGGAAAACAGCCAGTAAACAGGGAGTAATTGATAATGTGGAGAATGATAGGAGCGAGTTCATTCAGGATAGGAAGAAGCATCTGGAGTTGAAGACCATCATCGCCCACCGCTTTCGTGGGTGTGATGGCTCGCTTAATATCCCCCTCTGTAACTGGTTGAAAAGAGAATGAAGTACAAAGTGGCCGTGGAAGTTTAGAGAGATTGTTAAGAGTGGAAGCATTGACGTTGTTGTCCAGAACAACAGGTGGTTCGGAAAAATGTAAGTTAATTGTGTTAAGGTCAATATCCAGCGTGCCGTCATCTACAGCTTTGCCTACACCAAGAGTTTTGAGAAATTGCCATTGCCATTTACGAAGTCATTATGTAACAAAGTCCGGACGTTTTTCGGCATTCATAATAACCCCTACAAAAGTTTGTGAGCAAAGAAAACGTGATCCTTATTTTCTTTTGTAACACGGCTGACGTTACCCTTTACAATATCTTACGTAATGAAACAGCCCTTTTTTAAACACGTGCGGTTTTCCTCAACGTTCTGGAATGATTTGAATTACCTACGTCATATTTATTTCTCGACTCTCAATTTTCCCGCGAAGGGAAGTTGGCAGAAACCATAGAACGCCACAGGGATCTTTCTTTCGTTTATGGTGCTAAAATAAACCTTCGGCGATGTGAAACTTTCATAATAAAATTATTGTGAGAAGAGATTTATTTATTTTATTTATATAAGTACACAAAACATAGGAGAAAAAAAAGAACAATTACAGAAAGAATAGTACAAAGCTGCTGCTTATTTCAAAAGAAATTACGTCCAGCAGACCTGCGACTGGATAGTTGGATATGAGACGTACACACAGTGTGTATAAATAAATAAAGACTATAAACCTATCTAATTCAAACATAAAAATACAATAAAACTAAATAAAAGAAATATATATATATATATATAATAAATAAAATACATACCTATAATAAATATCACTATGGGATTGACCAGTTTTCTGAACTGATGTATGTTTTTAGAGTCACGAATGTTAGGTGGAAGTGAGTTCCACAATCGTACCGCATGAACAGAGAAGGAGTGGGAATAGGAATGGGTTTTATGGGATGGGAAATTGAGATGATGCTTAAGGCGGGATCTACATGAGGGGGCATCGGCAGGGCGAGTGAACGAAAACGATCACGCAGGTAGCCAGGGTACTTAGGGTTGAAAAAGATGTTGAACAGGAGACATAATATCCGAGTGTTCCTTCGAAGACGGATTGGGAGCCACTTGAGATCCTTGCGGAACATGACATGGTGGTATTTCCTCAGACCAAAAACAAACCGAATACACAGATTTTGCAAGCACTCAAGCTTATTTAAGAGCTCCTCAGTGGCATCCAGATAGCAGGCATCAGCGTAATCGATGATCGGCTGAATTAAAGTTTGGGCTAAATATATTTTAGTTTTAAAGGGCAAGAAACAATAAAGGGATTTTAAGGAGTGAAAAGAAAAGTGCACCTTACGACTAATCTCATTTACTCGCGCTCGCCAAAAAAGATTACTGTCAATTAAGACACCGATATTCTTAGCCGTATCGGTGTAAGCAACAGGCGAGCCGTTAAGGGATAATGGCGTCAATGTGGAAACGGTAAGCGCAGTGCGATAATACCGACTGCCTATAATCATAGCCTGGGACTTGGTAGGATTAATCTGTAGGCCGTAAACTTCGCCCATTGATCAATACTCTCCAGGTCATGATTCATGGCATTAATCGCTGAGTCAGCGTCAGCCAGCAAGAAGTGGCGATAAAGCTGCAAATCGTCTGCGTAAAGATGGAAATTGTAGGTGATGACCTTAGTGACAGTATTAATGAAGATAGTGAAAAGAAGAGGAGAGAGAACACCACCTTGAGGAACACCCGCAGTGAGATCACACCAATCAGAGAAAATTTCATCAAGGTCACATTAAGAGCGAACCCGAAGACAAGAGTCAAACCAGGATAAGGCAGAGGATGAGAAGTTAATAGATTGAAGAACTCCCAGAAGAAATCGACTGAGTTGAACACACAACTGAAATCGAGTAGGACCAGTAGAGTGAGAGATTTGTTGTCCATTGCCCAGCGGATGTCGTCAGTGACTTTCAGGAGTGCAGTTACAGTACTGTGACCAGCACAGAAACCAGATTGTAAAGGAGAAATAAGATTATTAAACATTAGGTTTCCGGAAATTTGACCATGAACAATGTGTTCGAGAACTTTAGAGAGAAAAGGCAGAATAGATATGGGTCTGAAGTAAGATAAGGACACAGGATTATTAATTTTGGGAAACGGTATTATATGAGCCTGTTTCCAGACTGAAGGAAATGTGCCAGAGAATAAGGAATAATTAGCAATAAGAGTGAGAATGGGAAACAGTTGTGGAAGAATAGGTAATATCATTCTCGAACACAGATTGTGTTCATGACCCACGGCAGAAGAGGAGATAACAAGAAGAGATTTTTTAACATCGTCTTCAGAGACAGAGCTGAGATTAAAAATTAGACAGTTTGGTAATGGCAATTTGGAGAGTTCAAGCAAAGTGAAAGTTTTGACACTTGAGTCCAGAAAGACAGGAGGGAGAGAAAAGTGCCTATTAAGAGCACTCAGGTCGACATCTTTACAGGTGTTAGTAGGAGATTTTCCGATACCGACTGACTTCAGAAATTTCCAGACATCAGACGACTTGCGACCTACAAGAGAATCATGGAAATAGCGTCTCTTAGCATCTCGACACAGACGATTGCAGAAGTTACGCTGAGCTTTGAACTGAGTAAGATTTTGCTCCGTGGGTCTACGTCTGTACCCTCTATCCTTACGACCAATAGCATTTTTAATTTCAGTAGTCATCCACGGAGCAGGATCATATTTAATTTTTATCAGGCGACGCGGAGCATATTTGTCAAATAGGCTCAGCAGTTGACTTTATCATCGACATTAGTGGTCTCAATAACGGAGGTCTAGTCGTTACAGCCTGCATCACGCGTCAACGCCTCCAGATCTAAACTATTATAATTGCGGAGATAGTAGAACCGAGGTTTACGTTTGGCAGGTCGGATACGATAAGATAGATGGATGAGGTCATGATAAGAAAAGGTTGCAGTGAGCTGCCCAAACTTAGCAACATTATGAGGCGAAGATATGATCATTAAGTCTAGGAGAGAAGGCGTGCAGTTAGGGAAATTATGAGTCGCAGAGAGACGTAGAATTTCAAGATTAAAAGAAGATAAGAGAGAATGGAGTTTGAGTGAGCGTGAGTCATCTTTAAGCAAACATGTATTAAAATCACCCATTAAACGCTCGTACGATGGGAAAAGATTATTAAGAGATAATTCTAAAGAGTCAAAATAGTTAATGTGTAGATAAGGGGAGTAAAATACCGCAAGTAAAATTTTGGAGTGAAATAGGATAATTTCCAGGAACTCAGCCGACCCAGAGTTCTGAGATGGAGACGCACTAACAATTTTGTGCGGTATATCAGCACGTATGTAAATGGCGACACCACCGTCCCTTGTCAGTCCTGTCATTTCTAACCAGAACGAAGCCAGGAAGAGCATAGTGCGTAGAAAGGAGAGAAGGCTTAAAGGAAGGTCTCTGATATAAGGAGTGCATCAAGATGAGCACTGCTAAAGGATGCCAGAAGTTCGGAGTAGTGTCCAGAAACACTCTGAGCATTAATATGGGCTATGTGCAAGTTATTAGGATACTTAGAAAAAATAGTGGAGATGTTGTCTTGCAGAGTACGAAGCGAAGTCTCACTTTCCACGCTAACAAAACTACTAGTCGTAGAGGTACAAGAGAAAAAACTGTCATTAAGGTCTGGTGGATCATCAATAAATAAATACAATGAATATAATTTACATTGTAATGTATATTTTTTTCATGGGTGGCAAAGTGTCACTGTCAATACAGGCAGCCTCATGGTTAGTGGTTACTACCCCTATGGATCTCTGTGATACCAAGGCATGACAGATGTCTCTGGGACTGGGATGACATCCCTCATCCCAAACAAACAACACTCAAATCGGCCGGTCCCTTCAAAAAAGTACGGCGGGTAAATTGCTTGGTGTTAGGTACTGTGATATCTGAGGATATCACATGAAAAACGAAACTTGACGGCGTACTAGCTGGTCCGTCGAATATTAAAGGGTTGTGCGAATTTATTAGAATATTATTTAAATCTAATTATAAAATAATTGAATTGTCTTTAGTCAGTCAGTTTTAAATTGTGGATTGAAATGGAGTAATATTTTTTTTTTGGAAGTCGGTTGTTTTTTTTTTTGTAATTTTTTTTTTTTATTTTTCACTTTTTAGTTGTTATACCCCAGAACTAAAAACCCCAATAACATGGAACGTGACATTTAAACATTTGGAGAAAAAACCAGATAACAAAAAAAAATATTTGCAACAGAAATGCACATTCTGTGAAAATTTCAACTATGTAGCTATTACGGATTGTGAGATACAGCCCGCTAACAGACGGACAGATAGCGGAGGCCTAGTAATAGGGTCCCGTTGGTTACCCTTCGGGTACGCAACCCTAAAAAAAACTCAAATCCGTAAATCTGTGAGCAATAAGAATTTTGACTTGATATTGTTTTCGTTTCAGGAAGTCATTCCTGAAAACCATGTTAAAGCCAGATATTTAAAAATTATAGAGAGAATTCTTCGCCTTCTTTGGCGGAGCTGAGGAAAAGGATTATCTCAACTAGCTAAAAACGACCACGGGGGTTGTCCTGCACATGGGGAGATAACTACTACAACCTGGGGTCTTTAAGTCACAAGTGAATAATAATAATAATATTCCACAACTATCACACAACGCCATCTAGTCCCAAGCTAAGCAGAGCTTGTGTTATGGGTACTAGACAACTGATAAACATACTTATATATTTCTAAATACATACATATTATAGATAAATTACACCCAGACACAGAACAAATGATCGTGCTCATTACACAAACATTTGCCCTGGGTGGGAATCGAACCCACGACCTCCGGCATAGCAGTCAGGGTCACTAACCACTAGACCAACAGGCCAGTCATATAGGTTACAGTCGAATAGGTTACTTCTAGACAAGCGTGCTCCATCGTCCACCATATCATCGCTTAACATCACGTGAGATAGTGGTCAAGCGCGATCCTATCAATGATAAAACAAGTCACACCAACACCTAGGTACCTACTTAGTCATTGAAATTTCACCAACACATAGACAAGTTGTCATACACTTTGACGTCATGTAGGTAACATCGATTCAGTTATGCGAGCGACACCATGTTTTGTAAACACGTCGGTCAGGTCGCGGCAGACAATACCCCACGACGTGCTTGTCATTCTATTACTAACTAACTATAATATCAACTTAGATATTTATTTATTTAGAAAGAAACATACTGAACAATCATAACATCATCAAAAATACAAAAGACTCCTTATAACATATCAGATTTGAATGTGGCAAAAGGAGCGAGCTCAGCAAATGTTGAGCAGTGTGCAGCATAGCCGCAACGCTGATTTACAGCCCGCCTCCTTACTTATTACTGTCAACTAACACACAAACAGCTTCTCTTATTACTGTCAACTAACACATAAACTGCTTCTCTTATTACTGTCAACTAACACACAAACTGCTTATCTTATTACTGTCAACTAACGCACAAACTGTTTCTCTAATTACTGTCAACTAACACACAAACTGATTCTCTTATTACTGTCAACTAACACACAAACTGCTTCTCTTATTACCGTCAACTAACACACAAACTGCTTCTCTCATTACTGTCAACTAACACACAAACAGCTTCTCTTATTACTGTCAACTAACACATAAACTGCTTCTCTTATTACTGTCAACTAACACACAAACTGCTTCTCTTATTACTGTCAACTAGCACACAAACTGCTTCTCTTATTACTGTCAACTAACACACAAACTGATTCTCTTATTACTGTCAACTAACACACAAACTGCTTCTCTTATTACCGTCAACTAACACACAAACTGCTTCTCTCATTACTGTCAACTAACACACAAACAGCTTCTCTTATTACTGTCAACTAACACATAAACTGCTTCTCTTATTACTGTCAACTAACACACAAACTGCTTCTCTTATTACTGTCAACTAGCACACAAACTGCTTCTCTTATTACTGTCAACTAACACACAAACTGCTTCTCGTCTCTACATATTTGGTAGGTATAAATCAAAGTCGCGTGCCGCGTCTGACTGTTTCGCCGCTAACTTATCCTAAACCACGCCAGGGATTTTAATGGTTTTCACTCATAGAAAGAGCAATACACGAGGAAAGTACCCTTGCGGAGGAGGAATTTGTACCCTTACTGGAGCTGGGGTGGGTCGCCAGTAACCTAATAAATATATTTATTTATTAATAGGTTGTCCCCGCGTCTTGCTCCCTTGGCCTATCTCGTAGGAACTGAGCTGTGACCAGGATAAGAGTAGCCTATGGCACCCAGCGACAATGTAGCTTTCTTTCAGTGAATCCAATGTAGTCATTTAACATCATCATCGTCATATTGTCAGTTATTATTATTGTAGGCATATTATAAAACAAAGTCTCCCGCCGCGTCTGTCTGTCTGTTTGTTCGCGATAAACTCAAAAACTGCCGAACCGATTTTCATGCAGTTTTCACCAGTAGACAGAGTAATTCGTGAGGAAGGTTTAGATGTATAATTTGTACCTGTGCGATTATTTGTGCTCGTACCTGGGGCGGGTCGCTAGTATAACGTAATTCGTAGAACTTCTTTATCTTCCGCCTGGTGAGTCTACCGGATGCAGGTACGAGTATCTAACCTCCACAACCCTAACCCTTTGCTAAGACTGACTTCCAAGCATCTGACTGCCCGTTAAAACTGTCAAAGAGATACCAAATTTTACGCCTCTGCCAACATTTTCACATTATTTTTCTCTATTTCAGTTCGCATAGTTAATAAGCTACAAAGAATTACTTTGATTGTTGCATTAAAAATAAACGTACCTGTCTCATTTAGTTACATGTGTTGAATTTTCATTCGAGTATTAGGTATCTTAATTTATTTGTCCACATTTATATAGGGACGCAAGAGAACATAAACTTCAATGATGGTAAGCAAATCAATAACTTTACAAGAGTAAAACCTTACAACTGAAATATTACGAACAGTTAATCTAAACTTTCACTTATTTTAGCTGATTTGAAATACAACCCGTAAAAAATTGATGAGATGTTTAACCAACATTAGTGTTTATTTCAAAAGATAAACATTCCCCAGAAAATAATCATCAAAATATTAAAACAGATTCTAAAACTCATTACAAGCCCACACTATCCAAACACAAACAGTGTTGCGCATAACATATCGATAATATTGCAGCGATTCTCGATTCACTCGTAAAACCGGCGGAACGCGTCGATCTGAGATCAAAGGGTGACGAAGCGCAACACCAGATGGCGCTGCTATCTCTGATGCGTTTGTATAACCTACATTCAACCAACAATATTAAATTGTGTGATTTACTGAGCGAATTGGTTGCAGGAACAAGAATATAACTTGAACAATGGAATCAAACAGCTGCAATACTTCGCATCAATCAAGGTAGCATCATCATCTCAGACTACTCCATTCACGATAGCATTAGAAAAAAGAGGCACGTAGAAGCACGGACGCAAAACATCTATCAAAGTTAAGTTAACAATTTTATTAAATTTAATTTTATAACAGTAACAAATAACAACTAAATCTCGAAAATTCAGCAATAACAATTCACAAGTATTCACATTGAATGACAATCAGAGAACATTATCTACGTTAATTTAACAGACATTTTTTTATTATTATTATTATGAGCCTGTGGTATCCCACTGCAGGGCAAATACCCTCCCTTCCCTCAACATAAACGACATAAACCAGTAAAATTTAAAAAACCCGGCATTTTTTTTTTAAAGTGTTACAGCTGCTGTATAATTATATTATAATAAATTCAGCGTCTATCGTAACTGTAACATGTCTTCTGTTGCGAATGTAGTTTACAACATTTACTTATATCGCTGGAGTTAGACCGCCTCCAAACATCGCGTCGCTACAATTACTGGTTCGCCATCAGTACCTACTCAATGCCCGCTAAAACTAGAATCAATAAAAATTTCAATAGTCAGACAACTTTTACCAAAGAAATAAAATGGCGGCTTGACAACTTTAGTATAACAAATACGTAAAACAGCCATATTTATTCCACTGTCAAAAATAAATCTGACCGTTAAAAAATCAACCCTAAAGGAGATAACGATTACGAATGTTTATTCAAATATCAATAGAAAGCTACTAACTATCCGTGAGTGCCAGAAACAGATACCCAGTACAGACACGTCTGGCGAAAAATGACGAGGAAAGCCGATCCCAAGTAATTGAGCAAATATAAAATTACGACCTTTGTGCTCTTCTATCTGTATTTCTTCTTTTCTCTTCTAAGTGTTTTGTGTGTTTATAAATAAATAAATAATCACAATTTAAGCAACGTAGTAGAAACATCACGCTGCGCTCCAGAACGTAAATTGCTGACATAGCTCAAAGAACTGAAAGACTGAAGTGGGATTAGGCAGGTCAAGTCTGTCGGATGCCGCCCTGATACAGCCAGACGGGATCGCGGCAGATCGACGAGAAGATGGCGGGACGCCTTGAATGGCTTTCTGGTGAATAGGCGTGAAAAAGGACAGAGAAAAGTGGAAGAAATGGTGGGAAGCCTTTTGCCCAGGAGTGGGACAGTTCATGCTATCTAAAAAAAAAAAGTAGTAAAGTAATAGTTTAGAGTTTCGACAACATTACGTTACCTACTGTAATGTTTACTGTCTAAATCTGTATTTCATAGAAACATTATCAATTTAATGATATGTAGTAATAATTCACTGCTGAGCATTTAGCAACCAACCTTCCATTTAAAGGTAGTTATGAGTTTAAGAATCGACAATTACAACTTGTTTTGTGAACTTTTCAAAGTCGACTTTAGCATGAAAACTTGTCAAAATGCAATACCTAAAGCAGTTCTTAACTTAAAATTCTTACTTCAGTTCAGAAACCTTTTTTTTTTTTAACGTTGTGAATCATCAAATAACTTCTCCCGCTCTTCGTTTCAGAATCTTACTGACATCCATTTTGCGTTCCAGGGCCGCTGTGACTCTTTCAAACACTCTCCCGCGACCTCAGTTCTGAAACCTAGGGTTAAACTATAGAGAAGGATAGTGGGCTCTAACCTCAATCAGATGTAACATTCCTTATATTTTTAACCCAAAACACAAATTAAAATTAGCTTCAAAAGTGTCTGTTTAGAATCACAAGCTGTTACGAAACAAGCCTCAACAGATCTGTTCAATCAGCATTATTTTCCCATCGACGCGTGTCCATCAATTCGAATGTATCAAAAAATTCTAGAATTCGGGCACTCCAGCGCATTTTATTTTTAGATAATCAATGACAGATGACGAAGGAGTGAGCGAGTAGCAGATAGTGCCGTCTCACTCTATAATGGACGTAATTTATAATAACTTCATTTGCTATTTTATGTATTGGCTCAGGTCGCATGAACGCATAGATTTTCAATAAAACAGAAATGGAATATTATTAGAATATTAATCATTATTAGAATAATATTAGATGATCGAAAATTGTATGATATCAAGAAATGATATATATAGAGATAGTGGCAGAACTAGGGAGACAACTAAATAAATAAATAAAAGCCTGATTATTTCTTCATTATAAATTACATTAAAAGTTTAAATTATTTATCGTATAAATATTATGGTAAATTGAGGGCTCTTCGAGTAAAAGTTTCCTCCAGTTTGTGTCAATTTTCGCGATCTTTTGCCAGTGTAAGCCATTTTTGGCCGGCCACTTTACTTATTTCATCAGCCCATGTTTCTTCCTTGTCTACATTTGCCTTTCGAGCCCGTTCACTTCGTAATTTGTTAGGACCACTTCGTCGTGTGATCTGTCTACATGGCCTGCCCATTTCCATGGAGAGACCTAGGGTATATTAAATAAAACCGACAGGCGATAAATGGCAGGTGACAATCTGTATTTTGTAAGTTTTATTCATATCTTTTTTGCTATATTAATCAGCAACTATCACAAAATATGTCAATTTCGTAATTTATTGCACAGCTGTTATATTAAATACCTTTTCTATTATGAACCGTCATAGTTTGGCCATGTAATGTGCCCATGGTTACGATGGTCATCATTTAAGAAGCTTCTTATTGTTTTGGTAACCCGTAAGGTGTCCTGGAAACAAAAATATGATGATGGTCTGATGACACTTGGATTCTGCAACTATCCTACTTTTAAAACATTGTTCAGAAAAAAATATGTTATTCAGTACATTGTCAACTTAAGCATAGGTAACAATAATAACAGATATATTTAAATTCAAGTTGCATAGCAAAATCCTACAAAATCAATCTCACAATACCTAGACTTCAAAACTCAACACCACAAAATCAAAAACCAAGTAAACATCATTCATTCTCAATTTGAAAACCCTATTTTTTTTTTTATGTCATCTCAACTAAGTCGACATCGGGATATCAACAGTATCTACTTCATTACACATCGATTAAATTGACGCGTTACCGATTTATACATCGATTTTATCGCATAAGGGATTACACGGTAATAAAATACGTACTCACTCGCATTGCGAAGTAAATCACTCACTATCTTCAGATACAGAGCTATAAATTATTTGACGGACTTTATCTGCTCCCGTTTGATCTACAATATGGTTAGTTGTTAGATGAACGTAAAAAGATATCTTCTATGTTTGTTTTACACCGTAGCAGTAAAAGTATGGTTTTCTTAAATTTTTGGTAACTGTGGTTTTCCTACTATAGTTTCGATTGGTTTGAGCTATGTGTCTGTTTCTGTGTTGCAGATACAATGTTTCATTGATGTAGTCAGTGTGAGTTTGTTTAACGATGTAAAATGCAGTGTCTTAGATAAATCACAGTTCAATATCTCGGCGTATTAACATACATTTCATTATTTTTCAAACAAAATTCTGAATACGGTTGGTATCTTTGATTATTATGGTTAACGCCTTTGGAGTATGCTATGCCTCTCTCTCTCTCTAAATATTTAGAAAGACAAGTCTATTGTATCCAAGAGTCCAAGAGACAAACATAGAACTTAAGTAAATAATAAAAAGTACAATGGTTGGGTTTTTTAAATACGAGACCGAAGTAATATGACTTCACATAGAGAAATAAAACATAGGTATTTTTGTAGGTGACAAAAGGTGTTATTCCTCAAGTCAGAAGCCTGGCTTGTAAATCGAAGGTTGCAATGATTGAAGCAACTTAAAAAAAAAATGCATAAGACCTATAGTATGTTGTGGATAATAGGGAGGGAAATTTGATATAAAAAAAAATCGCGAATGAGCATGTCGATTTTTCAATTCAGTAAATTCATTATGGTAAAATTTCAATGTGTAAATGACCTTAATATTGAATAAAACTTTGAACGTGAGTTTTAATACACAAGAAAGTTCCTGAAGTCCCAAATAGATTGCTCAATGGCAAAACATAATTTAATATATTTTATGTACGTATGTCCATAAATCAAATAAAAACTCGTAGACTTTGTAAACGTCACACAAACGTGTCATCAACTTGTTGTCGACTCCAATAAAATCTGCATGCATCGCCCATTGGTCGCAAAATAATAAAACTTATAAATAAGTATTAAGGCTTAAGGTCTTTGCACCAGACGAGGTTGGTAAGCCAGATTTACGACTAGATTTAATTATAATGCATTTACAAATAAATGAAAGATATTACCATGGCGTCCATGCAAAATCTTCCGCGGATGTGGAAACCGGACACTAGTGAAAACAAATCAATCGTATCCAGTCACAAGGCAGTATCGATATAACTTGACCATAATCACTTGTACAGCACTGGCTGTTTTAAGTAAACCACTGCGGTATTTCAAACTGTTTCGAACGCGGAAAATCGTTTAAAAAAATTCAAATGTCACTCGCGGTCGCTTAGGCGGGAAAACTAGAGGGCGGTCCGGCCGGCGTACGCGCGGTTGCCACTGAAACTGGCCGCTGCTGCGTGCCAACCGCTGCCAGCCTACGTCACCGCCAACATTTGACAGAGACGCCAACATTCTGCCAACCATTTCGGTACACCGCGGATCGTTTACGTAGCGGCTCATTTTGGTGCTATTGTATTTGGTCGCGTTGGTGTCACAGAGTTGCGCCAACGTTGTTTTGGCTTGAGTTAATGACACATAAAATCGTGTTATTTTGATGTTGGTCTTATAATACGGTTGATATCGATGCTAAACAAAGCTTATGAAGGTTCGTACGCAATTGGAGTGAGGACAATGGTCGGGAGGTGTCCGGCGCTCGCTAGACGCTGCGTCGTGGCTTGGCTTACATTTGTTGACACGCTTGTCGGTGGATTCTGTGAAAATGTATCTAAAATAGTATCACAATAATTAGTAGTTCGTAAGCAGAGAGAATGGCTAATCATGAAACTGGATCGCAGACGATGGACCTAGTTTCTCTGTGACGTAGAAGCTCTAGTTTTCGAGTTATTTAACTGACATGGGTGATTAGTTTCGCAGTCATTCTGGTGGAGTCTCCTATTTTAATGACATTATTTTCGACTGAGATGATACTCGCACAATCATAGCTAATCGTAACTAATATTGTATGTGACATTTACTTACCCCAAAGATCTAAAACAAAATAAAATTGTTAATGATAGCTCTCACATTGAATTTCTGTTTCATCATGTACCTAATCATCACCGTGGATCATAGTCTTCCTTCCATACCTGAAGAGGTCCTAAACCATCTTTCCATAAATATTTATTTATGGAAAGATAATTCAGGACATATAGTAGATAGTTTTGAAAGTAGTACACAATAATCATTCTCTTTAATATGATACAATTTCTGTTCTTATTAGAGTAACTAGCCATTTTTCTTCCCATATAAATATAAAAAAAAACTTTACAACAGCTCTGGGAATCCCAAAATCCCACATCAAAGTTCACTTTGATCCCTCACCCAAAATGATAACATTAACAAAAACTTCGCTTGATATGATACAACTGAGAGTTTGATACAAAACATTTGGCCGATATAAACAACAACACGACGTGTCCTCGCCTGAGGACAGGGCCGATGCTGTCCTCGACCGAGGACAGGGTCACCGGCCCTGTCCTCGCCTGATCAACTTCATTTGAAGTCTCTCAATGTCAGAGTAATTGCGGAAGTCGAGATTAAAGAAGTAAGACAGTTGTTACAGATTTTGATGTGAAAAAAATGTGTTCATTTAACTGTTTGTTGTTCAATGGTTTATAGCAGGAGGTTTAAAAGACGTTTTGTTTTCTAAAAACCAGGAACTAAAAGAGTTTTGGCTTTAAATATGTACTTAGTTTATTTTTCTAAGTCCTTCACTTGAGTCAATCAAATTGACAGTTGCAGCTTGTGTATTTGTCCGTTGCTATGGCGAATGAGTGCAGGAAGTGTCCTGCCCTTTTTTGAGTTTGGGAAATCATCAGCTGACGACTCTCCCGCTCTGGGTGGAATGGGAGGACGTGTCAGACTCTTACTGACTAAAACCCATCAGTGTTCTTTCAGTTGCCCTTTGCGTTCCAGGGCCGCGGTGACTCTTTCAGTTGCCCTTTGCGTTCCAGGGCCGCGGTGACTCTTTCAGTTGCCCTTTGCGTTCCAGGGCCGCGGTGACTCTTTCAGTTGCCCTTTGCGTTCCAGGGCCGCGGTGACTCTTTCAGTTGCCCTTTGCGTTCCAGGGCCGCGGTGACTCTTTCAGTTGCCCTTTGCGTTCCAGGGCCGCGGTGACTCTTTCTAACAATCCCGCGACTCTGGTTCCTGACTTAGAAAATAGACCTTAACATCAGTACCTACTTAGAAAAAAAAGGATTCAGATTTCCTAACCAAATATGCTACTTTTTGGGCATAGTCAAACACCCTAATGATTCATGAACATCAAAACCAGGTTACGCTAAAAAATCAGGCTTCATTCCCTGAACTGCAACATTCAATTCAGTCACGCGATACAAAAATAACTTAAGCAGAAATAAGCTTCATCTATAATCAAACAGAAATCTTTATTTAGAAATTCAAAAGAAATGACCTCAGAAAAGTTTAAACGACTCTGTATTCATTAAGGAGGGGTTCTCTCGGACTGCATAGAAAAGAATGAGATGCGCATGCAATTAATTGCAAAATTATGAAGTATTTTGTCACTTTACTCAAAACTGAGCGTTTAAACATCTAAATTAACAAAGTTTTGCATTAAGATTCGATTAATTATTTCTTATACATTTTTTATGTACATTGGCTAGTTAGAGGTAAGCTTGACGATCATGTCTATCGTGGATTTAATTTTTAAACGTGTTTCGGAAACAACAAAGTTCTCAGAAATATAGTCAAAATGAACATATATTTTATCTGCAGCTCTAAATTAAATAGATTTGGCTAAAATAAATTGAAATAACCAGCAATTTTTGAGTTTTTGTGAATGTCGTCGTCTTAAATATTTTTTTATAGCTTATTTCCCTGAACGCTGCTTACGTAATAGGCTTCTTAAAACTATGTGACATCATGTCTTTGTCCCAAATGCTAAGAACACTCAATTTATCACTTCACCCATCTTATTTGGGATGATTTAAAGCCGTCAATTACATTTTCTCTTAAACATCTTCCAAATCTTTGAGGATTCTCAAAAATTTTGACTTGATTGAAATTTTCTGGGAAGTCAATGATATAGAACAGAGCTCGCTCAACGAAATAAGAATCACCTCTTGCTCATTAAATTGAATTGGTAATGTTCTGATGAAATGGTTCTTGTTCATATTGGCTCTGTCTGATTTAGAATTGATAGTGAAACATTGTAATTTATGTGTATTTGAGCAAAATATTTGTAAAAATTAGCAACATTTTTAGGGTTCCGTAGTCCCAACAAGGAACCCCTATAGTTTCGCCATGTCCATCTGTCCGTCTGCGGCTTAGCTTAGGCACTGTTAGTACCTACTAGAAAGCTGTAATTTTTCATGGGTATATACCTACAGGGTGTAAAAAAAAACGAGTGTGCTTTAGACTAAGCGTGCGCTCTCAATTAACTTCCATTTGCTTCGCCCGATCACACTTTTCGTAACGCTCTCGTCACGCATTCACCAGCTTCCTCCCCAAGTAAAGCGTGCGTAAAGAAACGACTTTTATTCTTACGTGTATGAAAAAAAAAACAATTTTTTATTGCGCGCAATGTAATGCGAACCCAGGCAAGCGGAATTAAGCCCCACCCCTTCGTTCTAAGCCACGTAGGTACTTTTCGCATACTTTAGCGAAAAGTAGATACCTACTAATAATATTCATTGAGTTTTTGTTTTGAAAGTACAAAAATCCGTAATTTGTTAAGAACAATCGAAAATTTAGGTAATTTTTGTTTGGATAGAAGTATAGTAATAAGTAATAAAACTTGGAATTCATTTTTGTAAATAAGTAAAAAAAAATTGCGACTGACCTCCAAAATCTCTAGAACCAGTGAATACCCAGGTATGGTCTAGTGGAAAAAAATGATCTAAATAATGGGTAGAATGCCTACCTTTCGGCTTCGGAAACTGTCTTTTTACACTCGATATCACGTAGACAAAGTAGTAAAATAAAATACTACACTGCACGTGGCCCGACACGCACTTGACCGGTATTTTTACTTGACTGCCGCAGAAGGCGAATAATGTTTTATTTTTAATACTTCCACAAGCTAGTCGTCCTCCCGGGCCTGCTCGGGCTGCGGGTCGCTCGCCGTTCGATCAGCACCTGGCCCTGTAGACAAAGTAACATCGCTTCGTAGCGAAACGATATCTAAATTCGTCATCGTCTCTGAGATATCGATAAACATTTCCTAGCGTTAGCGTTCCTTCGTTATCTTTTTTGGCGATCACGATCGAGGCGAAGGCGAACTCTGAAAGCGCTGCTTGTCTACGCATTTGTATGGGATAAACACGATAGCAATTCGTTTCTTTATGGTTTCGTTACGAATTATAACATTGTCTACCAACTTGCGATAACGATGTCGACAGTCGACTGACCACGTGACTTAGCGCGGTTTATGTCAATCTCATACATTTTAGTCTTTTCTAACTTCGTTATCGTTTTTAAATTGTTACTTTGTCTAAGCCCCCAGGCCCGAGAGTCGACGGCGCGTAGTGTTCCACGTGCACCTCAAAGAGTTGTCAGCAATCATGACGGGGCCCGTCATGGCCGATGCCTGCCCAGGGGTTTTGGATAAATTCGAAATAGAGTTACCGCGCCCCTGGGCACTCAGGGCAGGGAAGGAACAGGGGTGGGTTTTAGTCAGTAAGTCTGACACTCCCTCCCGCTCCACCCAGAGCGAGAGATGTCATTGGATAATTTCCCAACTCCAAAAAAAATAAATAAACGCAAAGCTAGTCGTCCTGGCAATAGTACGTAGCGGTACCTACTATTGCGGACTGGACCAGCTTTAGAAGCTTGGTCCTGAAAACCTGTCAACTTTGAGTCAAGTCCACATTATGTACATGAACTATCAAATCACTTTGTACAATGTTATGTTTCATGTATAGCTTAATAACATAGCATATATATCATTACGTGGGCGTCCAGGCAAAAAGGGTCCAGTTCTCGGCATTTAGTTGCCGAGATAATTATATACCTACGCAGTCTTGTAAAGTTGGGTGAAAAATTGCAATTCGCGATTTTAATTGTTTATTAATTAGTGTTAAATTATCCACCACTTCAAATGTCTGATATAACAAAATGTGCCAGTTTTTTAATATTTTTTAAACCTTATTATCAATTGACTATTCTAGATACCGATACTGGACCCTTTCCTTGGACGCCCACATATACACATACCTATCAGCCTTTTAACGTTCCCACTGCTGGAACATAGGCCTTCCCTCTGTGACAGGGAATGGGCCTTAGCCTACCACGATGGCCCACTGCGGATATTACAAGTCTCCGAAGTTTTGGTTCTAGGACATGCCGGTTTTCTCTCGATGTAAGTAAGTCGGAGCGGCTACCACTAGGCCACCACTGCTCTCGTTGCACAATAAATAATGAAGAACGTAACCACGTGACCTTCGAAGGTAACTTCTTACAAGCATGTTAGGATCAGTCTTCAGTCTCACCGGCTGCAGCTGAATACACGTATTTTACATAGAACGCCTGCCTATCTACAACCCATTACTTTTACAAATTATAATACGCACAGCTCGTGTCTTGTTCTGTTTTTATCATATTCATATACTAGCAACCCACCCCAGCTTTGCTCGGCTACAAAATTATACACCTAAACCTTCCTCATGAATTACTCTGTCTATTGGTGAAAACCGCATGAAAATCTATTCAGTAGTTTTTGAGTTTATCGCGTACAGATGCGACGGGAGACTTTGTCCTATTAATTAATTAATATTATAAATGTGAAAGTTTGTGAGGATGTATGTTTGTTACTCTTTCACGAAAAAAGTACTGAACGAATTTTGATGAAACTTTACAGAAATATTAACAGCAACAGCATACTGAGTGTGTTCGCGGACAGGTGGCTCTCCACTGCTGCGCCACTGGATACGCTTGCATGCTGTTCGGTGAGCAATGGACAGTTCCCCCTCTCCGAATTTAATGTGAACTTAAATGTGTATTGTCTATGGTTATTTTCCTTTTCTTTTTGTGTTGTATTGTTTTTATTTCTTCATGTTGTATGTAGCATAATTATGGACAATGGTCCGAAATAAACGAATTTAATTAATTAATTAATATTGACTATACGTCAGAATAACACATAGGCTATAATTTATAATGGAGGAAGTACTAATACCACGCGGGCGAAGCCGCCGGCAGAAGCTAGTTTTGTAATAAAAATTACTAGCTTCTGCAGGCGGCTTCTTGCGGGAATTGGTACTTGCCTCCATTATAACTTATAGCCTATATGTTATTCTGATAGATAAGTTATATTACTATGAAGTTTCATCAAAATCCGTACAGTAGTTTTTGCGTGAAAGAGTAACAAACATACATCCATAGAATGAAGTATCTTTTTTTTATTATTAGTTGAATAGCTGCGCCCCGCAGTTTCACCCACGTAGACCGGGATAAAAATTAGCCTATGTGTTAATCTAGGGTATAAGCTATCTACGTACTACATTTCATCCAAATCGGTCCAGCCGTTTGAGCGTGAAGAAGTAACAAACATACACACTCACAAACTTTCGCCTTTATAATATTAGTGTGATTAATTAGTTTTGTTGTTTTTTTTTTTCATTGTACTTATTGGGTATTAATGTATTCTTATGCCTTTTTGGATATAATACGTGAATGCCTTTATAGGGTTGCGTACCCAAAGGGTGAAACGGAACCCTATTACTAAGACTCCGCTGTCTGTCCGTCTGTCACCAGACTATATCTCATGAACCGTGATAGTTAGACAGTTCAAATTGTCACAGATAATGTATTTCTGTTGCCGCTATAACAACAAACACTAAAAAACAGAATAAAAAATAGTTAAGTGGGGCCCATACATCAGATATGATATTTTTTTGCCGTTTTTAGAGATACCTAATGGTACTCGACATTACTCGCGCACGTAGGGTTCCGACCCTACGTGCGCGACTCGCACTTGGCTGGTTTTTTTTTTTTGTGGTAAGGCTTATTTAATTTTCTTTTGCTTTTAGTAAGTTTCTTGCTAAACGCAAAAGAAAACAGTGGGCACTAACAGAATACCAGCGCTGCGTTATTTATTGCTTATACATATATCGCAGCACAATGCTGAGTTAGGCGCCTTTTTGTTCTCGCACATTTTTTTATTTGTATTGTTAGTTAATAAGTTCTTGTGTGAGGTACAAATAAATAATTGTTCTTTCTTTCTTTCTTTCATCTTCACAAACTTTCACATTTATAATAAAATAATACTAGCTGCGCCCCGCGGTTCCCACGTAAATCTGGACAAAAATTAGTCAAGGTGGTATATGCTATCTACATACCAAACATCTAAGTCGGTCCCGCCGTTTAACATACAAACACACACACTCTCAAACTATCACCTTTATAATATTAGTGTGATATGTAGTGTTAACTGGAATTAATTAATCAACACCTATTTATTTATTTAAAATCTCAACTAATCCTTCTAATATTACAAATGCGAAGGATTGGATGGATGTATGTTTGTTACTCAATCACGCCGAAACTGCTGAACGGATCTGGATGAAATCTGTCACAGAGATATATTATAGCCTAGAATAGCACATAGGCTATAAATAAATCTTGTTTGCTTCTGCTTTAACCATATTATCCCTGGAATTTAATTACCAGCACCTATTCTTCGTATGCAACATTGTACACGAAAACACGCGGTCTCATCTCGAACAATGAAAATTTAGTTCAAATAAATCTCAATAGATGGCGTAATATGCACCGATTTCTTAGTGAAGTTTAAGGGGCCTTTTACAGTCCACTAGCGCCGCCAATCGAAAAAATGTCATAACTCGTAAATAGAATCAAAAATACAAAATTTGGTCTATTATTAGTGTAGAAAAGGCAATAACGTAATTTTATAACACATTGTCAACACTTGAAATATAGCTGTTTAGCTAAATCGTGCATTTGTAACAAAAACGGCCGTTCGATTAATTGCAGCGTATGTTTCTATAATTAATGTATTGGGTGCTGAATTGGCGATTCCCCTTATGCAGCTGCGTGTAACATCTCCACCCGCAGATCAGGAACTATTTTAGAACTTTGAGAGAAAATGTTTCTGGAACTTGTCCTCTGGGCGCGCGAACCTCTTTCTTTTTCCCGGGTTTTTCGTAAGTATGTCCCTTAGTGTTGGGCGTTTCGGATCGTTTGCAAAACCATTTGTTGCGATAGCCCAGTATGGCTATGATAAGTGCGCCTGCACTTAATAATACAATGTAGAAGGGTAAGGTCGTATGGAATATGACATTTGATTGCAGCTGGTCAAGTTGTATCGGCTGGCTCGTCATGACTTGGTTCTGGATGCTGTGTAGTCCTCCTAAGTCGATTGAACTAAGATGAACTTGGGTTAATGCGGCACCCGGTGTCTTTGCATCGTAGGGAATGTTCATTAATTTCAAAGGCTGCCCTTGTATTACATCGTTGTCATTGATTATAGTTAGTTCCTTTGTGCGGAGATAACAGTTGATAGGTATAGTAGCGAGGTAGCTTCCTTGTAGCGAATTGAAGTCTTCTCTCCCACATACTGATTGTACTGTCGTTGGATTTGGAAACGATAGGACGTAATGCTGGTCATCTAGTCTTTCCATTGCTTCTTTTTCCAGAAATACTGTAGAGAATTGGCAGGAACTCTTGAGGGCTTGGTTCATGATAAATTCTTGTATGCAGTCAGTTTTTGTTCGTATTTAATGGGTTACTTGCTTTTCACAGAGATACCAGTTACTATACTTCGAGCATTCTGCTTCTATATACACGAAAGAGTCCCCGTTAGTTGCTATAAAGGGATAGGTAGGGATAAGGGCTTGACGGTTTTTGTTGGGTACTATGGATAACTTATATAAATCATAAACAATTTTGGAAATTATGGGAAATCTAAAAGCTATAACTATCTGTTTTTCATTGAAATATGATCGTTAAATTCGTTAACTAACTAATTGTTATTCATCTGTAGAATTTTGATAGCATTTTCGTATTTTAAGGCAATCTGTGTAATCTAGATTTCCCATTATGCTCTTAACTACCGATCCAAGACTGTCTACTAGACCTCTCTTTACACGACCAGGCTCTAAAGATTTAAGCTGATTAGATACTTTGCCAATTTTGTTAGTAAGATAATTAATTTGGAATTCAAATAGACCATAAGTGTCATTACTAAGCCGACTTTTGTATTCTGCTATTTGATACTGTAGTGTTGTAATTTAATTTTCAATGTCCCTTAGGTTCACGTATTGAAGAAATGTATGATGATGAGTGGGCATTCTCGTAGATCCAAGTTTATACGGTAATAGGCCGGGTCCATTGGCCAAGCTTTCAAGTTTTATCTCCGATGACCGGGTCTCGCGAAGTACCAGCAACAGTAGAATCCTGCAGCAAGTTAGGTTCCTTAGGGCCTCTTTTTAACCTACTTTTGGCTACAGGCCCACGTTTCTTGGACGTATAAACGTGTATGGGTAAGTCGGCCAAAATGATATCTTGGGTATACCGCGGTGCCGTCTTCTGGCGGCTTGCGGAAGGGTTCCTAATGAATACCTGTTGTTGAGGACCGTATTATTTATTTCTAGTTTCTATCAACGCAGTACGATTTGATAGAGAAGTTTCGTTAATGATATCGTAGACTTGTTTCATTTGCGCCCTATGATTATGAACGTACTGTTGTAACGATTGTTGAGTGAAATTCATGTCTAGAATATCGCGTGGATCAAAGTGTCCAGTTAATAAATCGAATGGTCTGCATCTAGTGAAGCTATGTATTGAGGAATTATAACCGATTATAGCATAAGGCATAAGATTTACGATAGGCTCCTCTTTGTGTTGCAACTTTAATATTCTTATGTGTTCAAGGAGAGTTGAGTGGAAGCGTTCTATATTACCGTTATCGTTAGGCGAATGCGGTAAAACTTTATGATAGTTTATCTTGTGAAGGCGTGTGAATTCTAGGAATAGTTGATTAGTAAATTCAGTTCCGTTGTCAGTCACTAAAGTTAAGGGAACTCCATGGTGGGTGCAATATTGTAATAATGATTGAAGTATACTAATGCCCGTGCCATCTCGGAGATGGTATGCTTGTCCATATTTGGTAAAAACATCTATAAATGTAACATACTTTTCATTGTGAACGGTGAATAAATCCATATGAACTATTTCGAATGGTTTCGTTGCCGGGGGTACAATATTAAACTGGGGTTTAATAGGTCTCCGGTCATATTTAGCTTGCCCGCAAATAATGCATTCGTTGATGAATTTGGTTATTTGGTCTTTCATTTTGGGCCAGTAATACTTTCTTGAGAGGGCTAAATAACATTCGGTAATTCCCCGGTGATTAGTTTTGCCGTCATGGTAGTGTTGAATTATCTCTTGCTGACGTAGATAATCTTTAACGTTTTCTAATTCTATCTTAGCTAGTACTAAGTTCATAGATGAGCTCTTAAACTTGTCTTGTATGACTGGTATGATGGAATACATGGCAAGGGGTGGATTTATTAGGATACCGGTTTTTACTTTTGGGTTAACATACTCTTTGAGGGCATTGACTACATCTTGTTCTAATTTGGACGATGATATCTGGATTGCTATGCGCGTGTGGGTTTCGAATGGTTTAGTAACTACTGGTTTGCGTTTGACATTTTCCACTATCGTAAAGCATAGTTGTCTATGAAATCTGTTAAGGGGCTCGTCTATAATTGGGACTTCTAATATGGGATGTTCTTGACTGGTGTGTACGGTTGCAGTGGATGAGTTCGCAGATGGCGGGTTTTCTGATGGGTTAGGAATCAAAGAACATAATTCGTCTATTAGTTTATTACTGAATCTCCACCCAAGATAAGGCATCGGCGTTTGTATTGGATTTGCCTTTCTTATAGATAACGGTGAAATCGTATTCACTGAGTTTCAGCCTCCATCTAGTCAATCGTGAATTCGGTTCTTTAAGATTCATCATCCACTGTAAGGGTTTATGATCTGTCAGTACTCTAAATTTACGACCAAACAAGTACGGTCTAAGATATTTGGTGGCCCAAACTATGGCAAGAAGTTCCTTTTCTATGGTGCTATAGTTAAGCTCACTTTCATTCAAGGTTCGGGATGCAAAACACACAGGTTTGTCGGAACCTACAGGTCCTTGAGATAGAACAGCACCAATAGCGACGTTCGAAGCGTCTGTCGTCAGTAAGAATTCCTTATCAAAATCGGGATACTGCAATATGGGGTCATTCGTTAAGAGAGTCTTGCACTTTTCAAAGCTGTTAATGTACTCGGAGTCTAATACTACTTTTCTACCCTTTTTTAAACACTCTGTGAGAGGTTTCGTAATTTTTGCAAAGTCCGGGATGAATTTGCGATAGTAGCCTACAAGGCCTAAAAATTGCTTAATTTCTTTTGGAGTCCTTGGAATGGGGTATTTTTCTATTGCGTGAATTTTATCCGGATTAGGTTTTATTCCATCGCTACTTATTATGTGTCCGAGATAACTAGTTTCATGCCTTAAGAATTCGGATTTATCCATTTGGATCTTAAAGTTCGATTCGCGAAGCCTATTGAAAACTTTCTCGAGATTGGTCATGTGCTCTTGTAGTGACGTGGAAAAAACGATGATGTCATCAAGGTAGACAAGGCATATGTCATTTTGGAGACCTCTGAGGACATTGTCCAGAACCCTTTGAAATGTGGAGGGCGAATTCTTAAGTCCCATGGGCATTCGAAGAAACTCGAAATGTCCATGTTCGACATTGAAAGCTGTTTTCTGAATGTCCTGAGGGTCCATCTCTACCTGGTAGAAGCCGCTAGGCAGGTCTAGGGTGGTGAAGTACTGGCACCTACCCAGTTTGTCAAGAACATCGCTAATGTTCGGGATAGGGTATTTCTCGTTGATAGTTTTTTCATTGAGCTTTCTAAAGTCAACTACTAAACGCCATTTTAGTTTGCCCGAGGCGTCCATTTTCTTAGGTACTACCCAAATGGGTGAGCTCCATGCTGAATCTGAAGGCTTTATTATTCCCTGATCTAACATTTTTGAAATCTGATCCCTAACCTCCTGACGATGAATGAATGGGTATCTGTAACTTTTTGTGTAAACCGGGACCTCATCTGTAGTCTTAATGCGATGTTTTATTTGGTTGGTAAAGGTTAACGCTTCGCCTTCGATGTAAAACACGTCAGCATATTTTGAGCAAAGAGCTATAAGGTTGACTTTCTCCTCCTCGTTTAAATGATCTTTTCGTAATCGCGTTGTCACTTCTTGAACTCGCTTGGTACAATGTTCGGTACGCGTGCACTCGATATTAAATAAGCTTGCATGCACTGGTCGGTCGAGTGATATTATAATATCATTCGGGCTCGTATTTTCTATCTCTAAGTAGCCGCGATTATTGTCTACAATGGTAAGGCATTCGCGTACGGTGCAATTGCATATAGTCTGTTCGCTAACTAATGCTGCACCGTTTGGAGTGTCGATCGGTACTCTGACTAACTTCGAAGATTGAGCAGGTATTATGTCCTCATACAAGTTAACATTGCAGGAATTATACATACGGATTGGGTTTGATGATGTGCGCGTTATTAATCTCTGATCTTTTAAGTCTATCTTGGACTCCCATTTAGTTAGCAGATCTAAACCAATTAAACCATCGAAATATTCATGAAAACGATATACAAATAATTTGATAAACTCTGTATCGTTAAATTCCGCGAAGCAAGGTAAATTTATAGAATAATTATTTCTACTGACCGCGTGTACATTGGTAACTTCAAACGGGTCGTAATTTAAGGGAAAATTCGAAAAATGTTTCTCTACAGCTTATAAAAGACTGATTCGCGCCGGTGTCAATTAGTAGTTTCAAGGGTGGTTCTGATATTAGTATGTACGGCAACTGACGCTGAGTTTGGAGATTCAACTCTATTTTTGTTTTTTTGATTTCTGTGCCTCCTGAAAATCCTGACTTATTTGATTTGGACCTGCCTGAGGATCAGTTGAATCTGTAATCTTCCCTTGAGCACTTATATCGCTTAAGGTCGGATCATGGTTGCACTCTACTATGGCGAACGGGCTGTAATCGTAATAAATGTTTTCGTAATTAAAACAGGTCGAGTCGTAATAGTACTCCGTCGGGTAATATGAGTCGTCGTATGACGCGCACTCATTCATGTTCATTTCACGATTTTTAAAATAATTAGTTGGTGGTGGATTGCCTGAGTTCTGCCAATTATGACCGGATAACATGGGTCTAGGTGTAAAATGCTGTACCCCACTCATAGGTTTAGGGCCTTGAATCTGATTTTGCGCCGGAATGTTTTTAGGTGGCAAACGGAACATGTTACTTTGAGCGTTATAATTTTGAGGTACCGCACGGAATATTTGCTGTGTCCGATTAGGCATGCGATTTTGGGGCTGCTGATTAACGAAGTGAGGGTTGAACCTAAATGGTTGTGGTGGTGGTAGTTGGGGGATTGGGCCAGTTGGGACTTGGTACTGCAAAATTATTACTACGTTGAGGACCCGGGTTGGTATTTGCGTGGGGTGTTACAGGGCTAGAATTTTTTTGTGTAGTGGATTTTGAAACCTCACTACGTTCCTGTAAATACATAACGTTAAGTTCTTCCTGTACATATTCAAGGGCCTTTTCAATAGTATAAGGACGCATACATCTTATGCGGGATCCCAATGGTTCCTTTAATCCTTTTACAAAAGCCTGCATAGTAACTTTTTTGTACAGTGTACGTTTTGCTTCCACTGTAGTAGGAATTTGCTCATGTAATGTTACATACGTCATCATCGTACTGAACAAGGTTTGGCATTCCTCATAGAATTCCTGAGGTGTCTTATTTCCCTGCGTAGCTAAAGAAAGGTCTCTATACAAAGCTGTTTCATCCCGTTGATCCGAAAAGTTATTGATTAAGGCTGTTCTAATCCCTAGCCAACTGTCAGGTATGCCGTTGGAGTTGATGGTACAAGCAGCAGAGCCTTTTATTTTATTTAAGATGCCATTTAATAGGCATAAGTTATTTAGCTCGCTACCTGGGGCATTACTAATATATTGAGTTACTATTTGATCGCATATTTTAATAAACCTAGTCAAAACATTTGGGTTCCCGTCGAACTCCGGGACCATACGAAGGGTCTTGAAAATTGTATCCGGGTCATGGGCCATATCTATGCTATTTATACTACTATTTATGCTATTTTCACTATCACTATTTAAATCCCTACTGTTATCTATAGCACTCCAGCGAGCCGTACGAGATGCGGGCTCCTGGGAATTGGAGTTCTTTGGGTGGAAAATCTTGGAACTTGGGTGGTACTAGTGTTGCTCAAAATCGGTCTTGGTCTTGTTCTTGCATTTTCGCAAGACCAAGACCAAGACCGCCTTATTGTAGCAAGACCAAGACCAAGACTGAACCCTGCAAGACTTGAGCAAGACAAGACTTAAGCCTGCAAGACTCTTGCGTCTTGCAGTTAAGACAAACTGAGATTTGGGCGTTATTAAGTAGGTATTTGGTTTCAATCCCGATTTTGAAAGACGTTCTCCAGTCAAAACCGTAGGTATCGTCATAACACTAAACTAAGGGCTGCAGTTGTATCTGCAGTTGGCAACGTGCCGCTCGTCTGAAAGAACCCTAAAAGCTATTGTATTGATTAGGTAGGTAAGTACTTATTATATTTCAACTATTTATTAAGTAGGTAGCGTGTTAATACTCACAAATCTGTTCCCGTCAACCCATGTGATAAAATGTACCTAGAATAACTTTCTAGCAAAGTTCATACCTTGTAGGTATCTACCTATAATAATATATTATGCTTGTTTATGTCTAATGTGCAGATCTAACGTTAGTACTCGTAGGTTGGTATGTGCTTAAAATTATAGCCAACAAAATTATATAAACATTATGTAGGTACCTACTTATGTTTCAAAGTTTATATTATTCTTCTATTCAGCAAAATTTAAAACTAACAGCGAGTCGAGTAGGTCTAGTAACAGTTTCTATGGCAGCCAATGTTATGGTACAGACGCCAGCACATCAAGCTACTACAATCTGTCAAATTTCTTTAACAGATTTTCAACTTTATCACTAAAGAATTAAGGTTCAAGGTTGATTGGGAAAATGTGACGTTCTGCGAATAAACTGTTGGTCGGTCGGTGTATTATATACCTACTTATTTGATATTTTACCGACAAAGACGCCGCGGTTTGCAACAAGTGTATCACAGCATTTGACACTGTTTGAGCGCCGCATTCGCCGACAAAGAGTACGGACAGAGGCACACAAAATTGTTACCTATTTTGGTAGGGTTGGTACAGGAGGATAAAATTAAATGACCTTGAAGATGTCTCAGCAGTAAGTAGGTATAAATTGAATGCTCTGAGTTTCTTGGATGATTATAATTCTGTAACTACATACGTCTTACAGCGCGAATCATAATCTAAAATCTAAACTAACGTGTTCAATAAATAGCAATAGGCTAATAGGTATTTGCAAGACTTGCAAGACTTGCGAGACTCTTGCTGCAAGACCAAGACCAAGACCAAGACAGAGCGCAATACCAAGACCAAAACCAAGACCAGTACCTCTACCATGAGTTTATGTAGCCAAAACTCGCTAGCGTCTCCGTAAATTATTTGTATGAAATATTGTACAGCGCCCCTAGCGGTCACAGAAAGAATTAAAATTCGTACCATGAGCACTATAGATTTCGATAAGTTAAAAACCTAACGTAATCTATTCGATAGGTACTAGCGTTTTTCAGCTGTCGCCATACAAAACGGTACCATGACTCACTAATTCGACAGAAGCTATCGAATAATACGATTACGATAGTAGTTACGTAGCTCACTAGCATTTCGACGTGTGAAACATCATCATCATTCTCCTGCCCTTATCCTGATTTATTCGGGGTCGGCGCAACATGTCTTTTTCTTCCATACTCCTCTATTAGACGTAATACATTAAATTATATACCTACGTTTTTGAGTCTAAAATAGTTAAAATAATGTCTGCAAGAGCATATTTAGCATGGAATATGTTAGTGGCCGCTGAATTTGAAGATCAACGATGTGAACAACGTGAATTTCAAGCCAAAATGAGAATTTATGTTGGATACCAATTGGAAAATTTTACCTATACATTTTACCTAGACTATAATTATATTACTATTACTAGACTATATTATTTCTATTACTATTACTAGCAAGCTGTGCCTTTAAATTAAATTTACTTAATCAAATCATATTCATAACTATACTTATTTTTGTTTATTTGTTGCATTCCTCACGTCTTTAGGTACTATTTTTAGACTTATTACACTTTCAAAGTTTCATGTGGCTTGGCATATCTACTTGAGTTGAGGGGCAACTATTTGGGAATTTTTGTAACTTTACGTTTTAAAATAATTTAATAGAAAGTAGAAATATACCTTTCCAAGAACTCCACCAACAATTGAAACTGTGAGACACTGGTCCTCATTGTATTAAAAAATCCAAATATTTATTCTATTGTTGTAAACTGTCAAACCACAAAACGCAGCTCTGTGACACAACGTTAACAAACAAAATTGAAATTTAAAACGACAGGACATAATTTAAGGAATAAAAATTCAAAAACCAGTTTTTTTTGTTGTTTTTCTCTGTCTTTTGTTGTGTTTTCATTTTTTTCTTTTCTTACCCTAAAAACCATAAGTAGTCCACTTGACGGTTAGTGGACTTTTCTATTTAGTTTATTTTGTCATTTTTAGCATAGCGATAACACTACATTTTGAGCTTACGTGCCGCTCTCTCTTCTTATTAGTGAGAAAAAAGAAACAAAACATAAGTAGTGAAGCATAGACGAAAGTATTCTAACGAGTAGAGTGAAGTTAGCTAGACGACACGATCTATCGAGCTTACCTTAGCGCCTGCGTAAGACTCCGTAAATTTCATGGTACAAGCATTATCGAAATCTATTCGACCCACGTTAGCACGCTAGCGAGTTAAACGCTAGCGAGTAATTTTTCGATGACAACTCATGGTAGAGGTACAGGTGTATTGACGCAAGACCAAGACCAAGACTGGCCTAAGTCTCGTCTTGGTCTTGCATTTGGGCAACACTAGGTGGTACTAGGACTAAAAAAGAAGCAACACAGGAACAATTCAAGTGTACTTACAAATTTTTCATCTCTGGTTCTCTCGTGAATCGAAGTCTGGATTCTCCTTCCGGAACTGCAGCTGGACCGTAGATTCGGATATTCGGCGGCGGGGCTCGATAGCCACCCAGGTGATTCGCGTACGCGGATATCGATATTAGAGATCCCTAAGCTCGCGAACCTGCCCGCGAATATCCTACCGACTGCGCCAATTACGTTAGCTGCAAGCGGAGGATTTAAAAAAACCAAAAATGATTTTACTTAATTTATTTTAAAATAAAAGAATTACATTAATTATATCTTAAATTAGCCTAGGTGCCTATTCGAAGTATGAATATTGAATCCAAATTTACGGAGTTACAATAATTGGGAAATCTAGGTCCGTGCGTCACAAAGTGCTATCTCAGCTCGCCGTTTGACGTCGTTCGATTAATTGCAGCGTATGTTTCTATAATAAAAGTATTGGGTGCTGAATTGGCGATTCCCCTTATGCAGCTGCGTGTAACAAACCACAACCAACAACAACAATTACAACTAACAACAACACAAACGACAAACAACTACAAAACAAAACACAAAATAAATGTTTCACATCTGCCGGGCGTCCCATGACGGCTAATATTTTTTTTCTCGTAATGCGAAACTCCTTGGTGGAATTCTATTCTATAAGGAAATAAAAAAAAACCGTAAAGGATACGTACGGCGCTATACAACGGAGCGTGCGGTAAAATAAGTACTTAGGTGAGAGTATCTATTTTACCGCACGTTTCATTGTATGGTGCGTAATTTTGAACTTTCGAACGATGTATACAGGCTTCGTAAGTGCATTTATTGAGCAAATGTGTTGAAAAATATATTTATTAGTTATAATATTATGAGCAAGTGCAGGGTTCAGTTTAGTTCAGTGCAGTTCAAGCTAATCTGTTTGGTTACGTAAAAATGTATACCGCGTTGATATCTTTTTGAAAAGTCCCTTTCTCTCACTGAGTATTGTCAAAACGTGCCTTTCTATCTGTACTAAAGCTGTAGTGCTGCAACAACTTCAAAACAAAGTCGATGTTGACGAAATTATCGACGTTCCGTAATGGTATAAAATAATTTCACGTAATGTTTACATTTTAGATTTCCAAAATAAATTCAGGGAAAATTGGTTTCCAAAAAAAAATATAGCGTATTGTTTGATCATGGCATTTCACAGATGATTTTTTTTAACTTTAAAAATCCGACGCCGTCTATTTAATTCAACAACACCGACACTGTTTATGCCTGTTTTGGTATGTTTTATTGTATGCATATTTCAGTTTAATAAACATGTAGTCATAATAGACGTCGATAAAAAATCGATATCGATAGTATTGTTGCAAAACAGACTTGTGCATTACTATGTGTGGAACATTCATCCATAAATTTTTGAATCGGCCAATCACAACCGCTGTATTTTGTTCGTCCCCCGGCCCGCAGTGGTGAGTCGTGTTATTAGACGAATTCGGTCTATCAGTACCTCTACCATGAGTTTACGTAGCCAAAACTCGCTAGCGTCTCCGTAAATTATTTGTATGAAATATTGTACAGCGCCCCTAGCGATCATAGAAAGAATTAAAATTCGTACCATGAGCACTACAGATTTCGATAGGTTAAAAACCTAACGTAATCTATTCGATAGATACTAACGTTTTTCAGCTGTCGCCATACAAAACGGTACCATGACTCACTAATTCGACAGACGCTATCGAATAATACGCTTACGATAGTAGTTACGTAGCTCACTAGCAATTTGATGTGTGAAACATGTGTATACATCAAAATTATATACGTTTTTGAGTCTAATAGATTCAAAATAATGTCTGCAAGAGCTTATTTAGCATGGAATATGTTAGTGGCCGCTGCATTTGAAGACCAACGACGTGAACAACGTAAATTTCAAGCTAAAATGAGAACTCATGTTGGATACCAATAAATTGGAAAATATAAGTGAAAGAAAGTTTATTAAACTTTACAGACTCTCTAAAGAAGCGTTTGAAGATTTGCAGAGATAGCCCAACGTTGAATATTGTTCATTCTTCCTTGCGGACCTTCGGTGGGTTTGCTAAGATCACCGTTCCTGAAAAATATATATTAGTTTCCTATTTTATATTTCTTTTTGTAACTTTACGTTTTAAAATAATTTAATAGAAAGTAGAAACATACCTTTCCATGAACTCCACCAACAATTGAAATTGTGAGACATGGTCCTCATTGAATTAAATATAATCCAAATAATCTGTTGTTGTAAACTTTGAAAACACAACGCAGCTTAGGGTGTGACTAATATAATTATTAGGATTGGTAATATTCTATGGATTTACGTATTAGTATTGTAATCCGACGAACTCTCATATCCTAATATTTAATATTCACATAGTCTGGGCTATTTAATTCACTTGTCACGGATTGGATTAACTCTATTGTTCTCAGTGTTCTTACAGAACACTATTAATGTCTATTCCTTCAAGAAGGGAACGAAGAATGCCGAATTATTGTATCGGTAATATCCATCTCCTTCGTATTTTTTTCTCCGATCGACGTAAAGTAAAAAAAATGATGTCTTTTTAATTTATTCCGATCCCACACCTCGACACGATGTGCTAAATTAATGTTGTATTATTAATTAATAACAGTCTAAAACATTTGACATTCTAATCCACCTAGTAATAATAAATACCGAGATGATACAGTCTATTGAACACTAATATAATGCGGCAGTGACACGTATTATTAGGTCTTAGTTAAATATCACTGACCTCATATATTAGTTGGATATTATAATAATACTAGATTAATATATTAATATTAGCTAATACTGATAAATTTCGGTATCAACCCATCTCTAGCTCTGTGACACAACCACAACGTCAACAAACAAAATTATAAATTGAAACGACGAAGTGACAGTGACTTATTATATGGAATAAAAATTAAAAAAACCACTAAGTACCATAAGTAGTCCACTATCAGTCAACTTTTCTATTTAGTCGGTTTATTTTGTGATATTGACTGTCCTAACATTTTTAGCATAGTGATAACACTACATTTTGAGCTTACGAGCCGCTCTCTCTTCTTATTAGTGAGGAAGAAAGAAACAAAACAAAAGTAGTGAAGCATAGACGAAAGTATTCTAACGAGTAGAGTGAAGTTAGCTATGCGACACGATCTATCGAGCTTACCTTAGCGCCTGCGTAAGACTCCGTAAATCTCATGGTACAAGCATTATCGAAATCTATTCGATCCACGTTAGCACGCTAGCGAGTTTAACGCTAGCGAGTAATTTTTCGATGACAACTCATGGTAGAGGTACAGCTCTCTAGTGGTTTAATTCTCTTTGGCGTGCACGAACCACAGAAAATTGACAATCTTTGCCAACTGTTACTTAAAGTGGAGTCGCCTTTGGGTACGGCATCGCAGATGAATGATGTTGACTGCAGTGTCGGAGATCTTAAAATCAGGTTTACAGCCAAAATTCTGGTACACTTTATTGAAAATATCATAAAAGGTCTCCTGGCCATGTCAGCCTCAGCATCGAGCATCTGCAAAATCAGGTTGTCAATTGGCGAGGGTATTGGCCATGTTTTTTAATCTGAGTGTTAGCCATTCGTACTCACCTGATAGTTTGATGTACGGCCTCCAGCTCTCCAGCAAGCAACAACTCTACGAGACGGAACAATAAAACAGGAGCAACACCACAAAGAAGTTTCATTGTACCACATCAGCAAATAAAACAATCATACAGTCCACTCCTACACTGTTGTTGTGCCAATATCTAAAAATAATTCTGGAAATGCCTCCGATCTGTTAAATTTATAGATCCATCTCATTAGCCCCGGTTATAGCAAAAATACTGGACAGTCTGCTTTGTTTAACACAGGCAAGAATATTTAGCTCCACGACGCGCAATTAGGGTTTAGATCTGGTGTATCCACGGAGAGTGCTATTTTGCGTCTCAAGCAGACTGTTCAACTTTACAGTGATCGGAAAACAACTAGTTATCTTTGCATGCTATCTAGATCTACTCGTATCAAAAGCTCTCGAACTAGTGTCAAATAATAAGTTATGGGATAAGCTGCAAACCGAGACAGATTGCAGTCTGGAAGGTATTTCTTTTTCAGATATTGGTAAAACAACCAGAAATATAGTGTCAGATGGATCTTAAGATGTACAATTTCCTAACAGTTAGGACATTACATTCTGAATATAACATTTATGTAGGGTAGTCACGTGGTTTTAAGTGAATTACTTTCAGCACAGCCCTTTGAGCTCTTTCAAGCTTTAATAGCTCAGTTTTATGCATAAAACTGTGTGGCTCTGTGGCAATTAATGCTGACGTACTGTAGTACGTCAGGATTGATTGACTTGCGATAGAATGAATCGTAAAAATTTGGTCTTTTTAACATTTAAGGTTAATAGATTACTTGATAATCAATGCATTTCTATGCGTAATGCGTTATTTTTAGTTATTTTTAAAACACTTAAGTATATTAGTTTCACTTGTAAGTAAGTAACTATGTAAACAAATCTAAGAAGTTAGATATGTCCCACTTCCCGGTTTCCGATTAAGCTGAAATTTTGCGTACATGCGTGTTTAGCTAAGTGACGTCATTCTAAATCCAATATGGCGGACTCCGGCGGGCCAGTTATTTTGTATGCATTCCCATGATATGGGTATGTAATGAAAGGGTTTGCTGAGGGCAACACAAAAATAACAAATAAAGTTTAGTGTGTTCTTTAGTTTTTATAAACTACAGAAAAAAAAAACCTGTCTACATAAGACGATGTCAGTCGACACGAAGCAGAAATTCGAATTCTCTCACTGAAATGTGTACATATTTTTGTAATAATAAAATTCTGCATTCTATCTATCTTAAAAAGTAAGTATCTCGTCATGTCGCGTCTCGCCTTTGCGACCTTATCTTTACGCGTCCTGCCTCCTCTGCTAAAGTCAAGTCAAGATTTCCTGATTGGCTTACCAGTCTAAGACGTATAAGCGAGCAGCACCCCAGGCTCTACGTTGGTCCCTCTTTTACAGTTTCCTAAACAAGCGTCCAAGTTTCGTCACCATCATATCTACACGGCAGCGTGAACAAGAAGCTAATAATACCCACAGTATTCTATTACGGGAGGTGCATGTTTATTTATAAGCGGATGAAAATGTTTATTTCAGGGAAATAAAGGTAGATCATAGGAGCAAGCGGTACTGGACCCGTTGAGAATCGCCTGGGAATCATTTAAGTTGGAAGGTACTACGGCTGAAATGTGAATCAACTTTATAAACTTATTGAATAATACTGTAAAGAGTTAAAATTGATCACCTATTTGTTTATATGTTTGTAAAAGGTAGTCTCTGGAAGTAATGTGGGACCGAAATCTGTATTTCTATGTGTGGGCCGTCAATGTTTGGATTAAAAACCAGGGTCACACGATTCTCACCAGGGCCGATGCCTGCCTAGGGGTCGTGGATAAATTCGAAACAGTCATCACACCCCTTGGCACAGGCAACTGAATGAATAGGGGTAGATTTCAGACAGTAAATTTCTGACACGACCGCTCCCCCCAGAGCGGGAGAAGTCATTGGATGATTTCCCATCCCCACAAAAAAAAAGGGTCGCACGTTTAGACAATGATCCTTTCATAGTCTAAGGTCGCACGATTATAAATTATATTTTGATACGTCTTATTTAAATTACAGCTCATCTAACTCACGGTATATCAAACAATTTCTAACAACTGCCTAATTATTTAACCAAATTCCACATCCTCGCCAATAACCAACATGGTATCTGTATGGCAGATGCCGTGGTCGACCTTGTACAGTCGGTTGCTAACAAACTAGACAAAAAACTGCAATGCTATGACATTTACCTAGACCTCAGTAAAGCATTCGACACTTATTTTTTTTTTTTTTTTTTATGTTTGATAGGCTCGCGTTTGACCACTATCTCACCTGATGTTAAGCGATGATGTGGTCGAAGATGGAGCACGCTTGCCTAGAAGTAACCTATTCACTCTTGACTTAAAGACTCCCAGGTTGTATCTTACAGGAAACACAGACTCCGGCAGAGAATTCCACTCTCTAGCTGTACGTGCAATGAATGTTTTCTCAAAACGCTTTGTGCGTATGGATGGGATGTCCACCATGAACCGATGGCACTTCGCCGTACGTCTTGTGGTCCTTAGATGAAACGGGCTTGGCGGAATCAGATCATGCAATTCCGTCGCACACTCCCCAAAATGTAATCGATAGAAAACCGACAGGCTAGCAACTCGGCGTCTATGTTCAAGACTTTGGAGTTTTGACTCAACGAGTCTATCATTGCCGATGATCCGCTTGGCTCGTTTCTCAATTGACTCAAGGGCATCAAGCTGGTATCTTGCAGATCCGTCCCAAAGATGAGAGCAGTACTCCATACACGATCGGACTTGCGCTTGATAGAGTTGGAGCAGCTGTTCCGGCGTGAAGTATCGTCTCACCTTTGCGAGGACCCCCAACTTTTTGGCAGCCACTTGAGCCTTAGCCTCTATGAAGGGACCAAAATTGAGGGTAGATGTTAAAGTAACACCAAGAAGATCAAGTCGGTCGGTTATCGGCACGGTTACACCTCGGAAAGATGGAGCCGGGTGAAATTGGCTCCTTTTAGCAGAAAAAAGACACGCCTGGGTCTTAGCAGCATTGAACTTAACCAGATTGGCATCGCCCCATTCTGAGACAGCCTGCAAGGACAAGTTCAAGCGCCCAACCATATCCTCTCGGAGAGACCGGACCTGAGACCCACTAACTCGTGCGTCCGGCACGTATCTCTCGGCAACAGTGCTGTCGTCTGCATACCCAAAGGTACCGGGTTTTAGCAGATCGTTAATATGCAGCAAAAACAATGTTGCCGAGAGCACCGACCCCTGAGGAACACCGGCAATAATAGCCAGCAGTCCGGACGAGCAGCCATCTATGACTACTCGGATAGACCGATCCCTCAGGAAATCTGCTAACCAATCACACAATCCAGCGGGCAGACCGAAGGAAGGAAGCTTGCCAATTAAGCTGTCGTGCCAGACCCGGTCGAAGGCCTTCGAGATATCAAGGGAGACCGCAAGGGCTTCCCCTTGTTTGTCGATGGCCTCACTCCAGATGTGAATGGCATACGCTAGAAGATCTCCTGTTGACCGATTTCGGCGGAAGCCGTATTGTCGGTCACTTAGGATATCGTTAGCTTCTAGGTATGCTAGGAGCTTACCATTCAGTATACGTTCCATACTCTTACAGAGAACGGAAGTTACCGAGATGGGCCTATAATTTGCTGGGTCAGCTCGACTACCCTTCTTGGGTACGGGTTGCACGTTAGCTTGCTTCCAAGCCATCGGCACTTTTCCAGTCTCAAACGAAAGGCGATATAGGCGTGTCAAGATCGGAGACAACTCAGGCGCACAAGTCCTCAGTACAATTGCCGGTATCCCGTCGGGACCACTAGCCTTGTTCACGTCCAGGTTACGCAGTACCCTCCGGACATCCTTCTGATGAATGCGAATGTCTGACATAATCGACTCGCATCCACCAAGAGTACCAGGGGGCCTCGCGCCACCAGGATCTAGACGCGAAGATTCCGCAAACAGAGAGGCAAACAAGCTTGCTTTCTCCTCAGCGGAGTGGGCCAGCGACCCGTCGGGTTTCAGCAGTGGAGGTAGTGAGGGGCGGCAGAAGTTCGATTCAACCGACTTAGCCAGGGACCAAAACGCCTTACTACCAGCTGGGTAAGAAGCAAGTTTGTTCCCAATTCGGCCAATGTGGTCAAACCGAGCCTTCCGCAACACCTTCTTGCAGAACTTGGCAGCCCTGTTGAAGGCTCTCTTCTTCTGACTCACGTCACTCGCTTTACGCGTCCGAGCGTCGACCCATGCTAGGTAGGCCGCGTGTTTAAGCGCATCAGCGCGATTGCACTCGGCACCAAACCATGGTCGAGCCCCGCCAGACATTGTTACGTCAGAGAATGGAATGTAGTACTCCATTCCCCGCCGCAACACATCCGTCACGGCGTCCGCGCACGACGAAACATCAGTCGAAGAAAAGCAAGTGGGCCCCCAAGGATAACATGCGAAGAAAGATCGCATGCCATCCCAATCTGCTGACCTGTATCGCCAAACCCGCCTGGTGCCTCTAGGGCTAGGATCGGGCGGGGAGTAGACGGATACAGATTTCACCAGACAGTGGTCGGAAGTACCTAATGGTGAAGAAATCGACACTGAGTAACGGTCTGGATCTGTTGTCAGCAGAAGGTCCAAGCAATTGGCTGTGTGCGAATCAACATCCGGCACCCTCGTTGCCCCCTGGACCAGCTGGGTAAGATTTAACGCCAGCGCTAGCTTATACGTCTCTTGTCCAGCATGGTCTGTGTACTGGTATGGGAAGAGCCACTCCTGATGGTGGGCGTTGAAGTCCCCCAGTAACACCAATTGGGCAGAAGGGTACCGTTGCTGAGCCACATCCGCCGCTTTACTCAGGTGTTGTGTGAGCCCAGTTGTCTCCAGATCACCGCTGTGCGAACGGTAGACACAGGCGTAGACAATTTTATCTAGGCCTGTGTCCACTAGGACCCAAAGAGTTGAGAACCTGGAGTCCTCAAGGTTACGGAGACGCCGATAGCAGATGTCGTCCCGGGCGTACATGCATATACCAGCGCGTGGCTTAAAATTGTGCTCCAGGGTAAACCCTGGGTAAGATAGGTACGCCACGTCAGACGGACATCCGATCTGCGTCGTGCATTTCCAAATTAATATTGAAAATGAAAACTGTGGGATACGTGGTCTAGCTCTTAACATTTTTAAAGACTATCTTTCTGACCGTAGACAATCTGTCAAGATAGACAGTATAATTAGTGCAGAGGAACAAATCACCTTCGGCGTTCCCCAGGGAAGTATTTTTCTCTTCCAAATAGAGTATTGACAGAGAAAACAAGTAATATTTTGAATTTTAAATTAAAAAAGGTAGGAAAGAACGTAATTTTGGAATAGAGGTCATAAAATAAACAAGGCTTTAACACTGCCCTGTTGCAAGTTCTTAGGGCCATCTTCCGTCTTCATCATCAGACCAGCTCCATGGTACCATATCATTCTTTTGTCACCGAAGATACATATGTACACCAAATTTGAGTCTAATCGGATATCGGGAAGTGGGTCTAATATAGCTTGCAAGATTTGACTACAGACAACGGGACAGGTAAAACTAAATAAAAGCAGCTTGTAAAAGTCTGATCAAATATCAGACCAACTAGAGATACCTATCAGCGCCGCACTCCACCAGGCTGCAAGAAAACCGATGACAAGTTGTAACGCAATCTCGATTCTCAGTAGCAAGACACCGACGAAGAAGACGAAAGTGATCTCGAGTGGCTTACTATAATTTGTGATGGCTGCGTGAAAGTCCATTATTAATATGTAAAATAAAACGTTTAAACTTCCAACGCAAGTTAGAACCGACTTTACGATCTTTTCATTTGATTTTTTGGTTACTTTGTGGGTCAAAATTTCGATTTCATCATCTTTCCTAATTCTGAAACTTTATTAACAACATTTCCGTAATCTAGCATTAATATTAGTTACGTCTGACAGTGAAATACAGAGATTGGATTTCAACGAGCTATTTCTAAAGTCACACTGTCACAAGAAATGGATTTCTAAAAGAAAATCACTTCAAAGACTTTTTAGCTCTTTAATTCAGAACAACTGTGCTTGGTAACAGAAAGTCATCGTCTTCTCTATGATGTTCTTTTATAGGTATGCTAAAATACTTAGGATTAAATTTACTTTCATCTTCACAAATAGAAAAGTTCATGAAATGCGTGGTCTATTACTTTTATGATAATTTTATTTTTTATTAAGAATCAAAACAAATTTTGAAACGACAAACGAAAACAGTTTAATTCAAAAAGTAAAACAGCAACTTTCGTCACGATTTCAATCTTTGCCGACGTCTATAGTTATAATTTTGGAAAGGTAAAAACATCATTCTAATAACAAGACAAGGTCTTTCGTATTTTTTTTATGTTATACCGATAGAGTCGATTGCACGATTTGTAACTATTTTCTATATTCATTTGACCTATACAGTGGTCTCCAAACTAGGCGGTGCCTCTATCTTGGGGTCTGGAGTAGTGATACATATTGTTTTTCACTACAGGAGTAGGAGGTGAAATGCAGGGAAGAGAATTAAAAGAAACATTTTACAAGTTGAAATCGAATGTAATAACAAGTAGGTACATAAAAATACCTGAGATATACGAAATAGGTTAAACTAACTTATAAGCTCTTGGTCTGCAATGGAGGTAAACTTTCTGAAAAGTTTGTTATTATTAATAGGCTAGCGTTTGACAACTGTCTCACCTCATGGTAAGCGATGGTGTGGTCGACGTTGGAACACGCTTGCCTAGTTGTAACCTAATCACTCTTGACTTAAAAATCCCCAGGTTGTAACTATCAGGATACAGACCCCGGCTGGGAATGCCACTCGAAAGTTTATACATACAGATACTAGCTCCTGCCAGCGGCTTCTCCCGAATGTAAATCGGAAGTCATTCCAAGGGAACATGTTCCTGGGATAAAAAGTATCCTATGTGCTATTCCAGACTATATTCTATATCTGTGCAAAATTTCATTCAGATCGGTTCTACCTTTCTGGCATGATTCGAGTGACATTCCTGTTACTCTTTCACGCAAAAACGACAGAACGGATTTTGATTAAACTTCATAGTAATATAGCATAGACATCAGAATAACATATAGGCTATGATTTATAATGCAGGGAAGTACTCATTCCACGCGGGCGAAGCCGCTGGCGGCAGCTACTAATTCCATATGTATACATATAGTGGGATTGCACTTGCCATGCAACATCTGGTCCATACTCATGAAATACCGTAAGTATGTATAGCATTATTATTTAAACTTGGAAGGTATGTTTATTTGTACAGTAAAATAATGCACACTTGGCATGCTGCGGCCGGGCCCGTATGAGGAGATCAAACATAATGCAAGGTTAAATAAAATTCGGCTTGATGTGGCTTAAGCACTTACAGCTTTTTACTGCAATCCATAAAGTGACTGTAAATACATTAAATAAGTTTCAAAGGAATACTAAAATGATTAACTTTTACAGATACATACCTTCCAACTGTTTCGCCTTTATATGTAGCCTAATCCTAAAATTATAAATTCGCTAATCTAATATATAATCAGTAGACCGTAGTCACTAATATTATAAATACGAAAGTACCTAATAGTTTAGTTTGCTTGTTACCTTTTCAAGCCTAAACCACTTAACAGATCAACATGAAATTTTGCACATATTGATGATGTTCTTTTCTGTACTCTTGACAACGTATATGTTATCAGGAGCACAGAAAAGGACATACGGTATATTTTATTAAGAAAAAAATCGTCATTACGGTTTCGTACCAAAATGGTAAAAAGGAACCCCTATGGTGCGAGTCAGTCTGTCTCTCTGTCTGTCTGTCCGTCTGTCAAGCCTGGTTATCTCAAGAACTACTAATGGGGTCTACCTGTTATTGCAGAATTTTTTATGTCATTATATTATTTTATATAACAGCGGCAAGCATAAACTTCATTTCGCAGAAAATCGTTTGGCAAACACTCATTTATCATACATTAGAAACTCATAATTTTGTAAGTCAGAATCATCTTTAGGCATAAATTTCATATCCATAATAATTAAAAAGTAGAACCATATTCATGGAGAAAGTTCATTGTCAGAATTGCCTTTTGGCATACATTTCATTTAAAAGGCATAACTGTCATATCTCAGAAAATTTACAGTAAGAATCATCTTTTGGTATACATTTCATAACCATAATAATTGAAAGACTCATCTATCACGTTACAGAAAATTCATAGTTAGAATAATTTCTATTTCTTACCATAATAATAAGAAGCATGCAAACAATTATACACCATGCCTGCAAGCAAACATACAGCATGCAAGCATGCAGCATGCACGCGACCTTGCAAGCAGCAGGCATGGTTTCTGTCACGCTTATGTCGCTCGTCGCAGATGGTTTTAACGCTCACCACCGCTGCTTCGGCTTGCCTCGGGTCTACTAGGACATGTGGGGTATTATATGAAAAGAGCGCTGTTTGCACAATTTCAAATTTATTTTTTAGGCCGCGTTTCAACTTTTGATGAAAAATGTAAAAAAAATACCGTTCCCCCCCCCCTCATCTCCGAAGTTTGCCTAGAGAAAAATCTGAAATTATTTTATGTGATAGAAGTTTATGTGAAGATTACAGGAAAAATAAAACTATGTCTCTCAGTACAAAATGTCATTAGTTCTACTATCGTTTTATATTTTTGACTGGCCTGTTGGTCTAGTGGTTAGTGACCCTGACTGCTATGCCGGAGGTCGTGGGTTCGATTCCCACCCAGGACAAATGTTTGTGTATGAGCACGATCATTTGTTCTGTCTCTGGGTGTAATTTATCTATAATATGTATGTATTTAGAAATATATAAGTATGTTTATCAGTTGTCTAGTACCCATAACACAAGCTCTGCTTAGCTTGGGACTAGATGGCGTTGTGTGATAGTTGTGGAATATTATTATTATTATTATTATTATTTGAAATTGCGTAATAAATGAATCGGATTTAATTTGTTTGTAGATTCTATAGTTGACATACATCATTTTATACCTAACTTACTATTTTCATTGACATTATATTTTTACTTTTGACATTTGTAATGGTGGAATCTATTTCTTTTTTTGTTTTTATATTCTTTTCTTTTTATAATTTTTATTAATGACCATAGATTCAAGTCTTTCAGTCGGATACATAGTAATTAGGTGGAGTGGTTGTGGTTTTGGGTGGTGGTGGCATTAGGTGGTGGTGGTTAGGTGTTAGTCTGTAAGCTTTCTGAAAAATAAATAAATAAATAATAAATAAAAACATTTCTTTTTCCATTAGAATGCAGATGCAACACATTCTAATGTATTTTGCAGTATTTGGCTACAAATGTGTCGAGTCCGACTTCTCGGCAAACTTCGCTGAGGTAGTAAATACAATAAAATTGACAGCTCCATTTTACCGAGATCGCGCCTGTTTCAATGATTCCACATATTGTCCAGTTGCGTAGACACTTGAGACACAAAACTACACCAATTTTACATCACAATATCCACTAGGAATCAATAAGCGAATAATTAAAACAGCCACTGAACTTCACTCGAAGAAATCCCGCCAAAAACCCTTTTTATATTATTTAACTTGACATTTACCATATTATAAAAGGCGAATTGCAAATATTTTACTTTTGAATTTATTTATTTTGTTTACTATACTATATTTCTTTTTTGATGTTTTTATTTTTTTATTTTGTAATTCTTTTAATTTTGTAATCTAGTGTAATATTTCGACAATGTAAAAATTGTTACTAAAATTAATGAAATCTTTTAAACCATATTAGGCCTAAATATAAGGTCTAAAAGGTCTACAGTAAAAAACATAATTTTCATTCAAAGGACAATCAGTTTTAACAGTGACATAATAAATCAACTCATGGATAAAATGGTAACACGGAGAGAATTCATAACAAACACCATAACTGAAAAAACATCAAAGCCATCACAAAATAAGACCACAACCAGCACTAGTCTTGAGTCCTGACTCAGACCTAAATAAAGACGACAGTACTTCACTAAAAAGACCAAGAAGTTCCCAAGCTGAAAAGAAAAACAAAAAAAAGCCAATGACAGATAAGAAAAGCAAAACAAACGAAGATCGTGATGCGTCCGCGCAGGGCAGTGTATGTGTGTGTCGTGTGTGAGCTGACAATGGAAGTGCACTTGGCAACCGGCCACAAAAATTAGTCTGAAGTGTAGGTTCGGAGATAGGGAGACCAGAAACAAGATTAATAAAATAAAATAAAAGTTACAATTTTAGGGCAGCTGTCGCACTGTGCAGATCCAAAAACTACTTTCTTTTGTATAAAAGATGCTTAACTGTGCTTTCTGATAGTGCTGCATTCCTTCTTTCGAACAATGCTAGTACTGGCAAACTACAAACCAGTGGTCGCAAAATGGTTTGCAAATATTGAAGCGCGGACAACTAATATAGGAACGTGTATCAAAAACATACATCTTTTTGCTTCCGCTATATTAGATTTAGAATGACGTCACTTAGCTAACCATGCATTGTCATCCAAACTAAACAAGTATGCAAAATTTCAGCTCAATCGGAAACCGGGAAGTGGATCAAATTTAACTTCTAAGATTTTTTTACATAGTTACAAGTAAAGCTAATAAAAGTGTGTCAAAAGAAACTTGTAAAAAGAGATTGGAATTCTCACGGTGGCATCTCAATTCATTTTTGCAAACATATTATACATTAGACAAAATATACATTTATACAAAAAGACCAGTGATATCCACAATTTTAACACCAGAAATAAGCATAAACTTCATGTTCCTTCCCACCGTGTTCGTAAGGTTCATGGTTCGTTTGAGGTAGGTTCTCGGTATCGAATTTTACAATAAGCTACCCCGTTCTTTTCTTGACCTGCCTTTTAATGCATTTAAAACTAAAGTTAAAACTAGTCACTGTTCGAAGGCATACTATTCCATCAACGACTATTTAGAAGATAACAATAGTTGGTCGCTGTGTTGAACGCAAGACAATGTTACACTTGATGTTCTTTCTCCATATTTAGCTTATGTTTATGACAGATTTTAGGAGTTCATAACTTCATATAATAATTGTTTACTAATTCTAGTGTGATGGCCCTAGTTCATCACTTGTGGCTTCGAATCACAGCCCTTTGATAGATTCTATCTTTGTTCGTGTAAGCAGGCACACCAGTTATGCTTATTTAATTTGGTTTAGTGCTTATGCTTGAGTTATGATTATATTTTAGACGATATATCTTTATTTTTCTGTTTTACATACGTTACATACACATATGTTAAGATTGTTGCATATAATTATATAGATTCAAGTTCTTAAAACTTAACAGACAGATGTGTTGCTGGGGAGTTTGTTGGCCACTTCTATTTCACAGCTAAAACACTAGGAAGTGGTGACGGGCGGGCGTTTTTGTGGGACTGTCTTTATGTAGAACATTGACGTTCAAAAAGTGCTGGCTCTCAGCCTAGTTTGAATAAATGACTTTTGATTTTGATTTTTATATTGTATTGCTGCAAAAAAATACGTTTCGTTTCAGCTTTAGCAAATACCACAAGAGAAAAAAATAACTTTAAATAGTCAATAAATCAAAATGTTCGTAGTTATTCACCCAAAAAACACTAATCACTGAGAAATTATTATATACAAATAAAATAACTAATTAAAATGCGAATTAAAAAAAAAACAAAAATTTGCGCGTCGACTTATTATTTGCATTATCAAAACGCATTATTAGAACACCCTAAAATAGCAACACCAGCTGTCGAAATTACGTCAAAAGTAATAAAATAGTGCGAAAGTTGAGGTTATTTTATCAAAGTTTGTTATTTTTTATCTCCGAACCCATTAATTTCCTCGCCTTAAAAACTGTACGCGGATGCTTCTAATAATATGACCTTTCTGTGAAAAAAATATGGACTCCCAACTCCAAGGCAGATTATCCAAAGCTTAGCCAAAATAAGTAAGTAAACCTACCTCTTTAAAAAAAAACTTTTTTTTACAAAATAACAACCAACTTCCTAAAAAGAAAATACACTTAAATTGAAAAATAACTTTAATTTCTGAAGTCGGTGTCAATTAACGAAGAAATAAAATACAAACACCGACTTCCGAAATTAAAGTTATTTTTCAATTTAAGTGTATTTTCTTTTTAGGAAGTCGGTTGTTGTTTTGTAAAAAAAAGTTTTTTTGAAATAACTCTCACCACAAAAAACAAAATACTTTATTTGTAAAAATGTGCGGTACTCTGGTTTTTTATCTAAATATTATCTTTAATATTTCCAGAGTATTAGTGGTTTTCACGGAGCTCCATATTTTGGGGCAACTATCCCACATAGGGGATAGTTGCCTAATCCATATAAATCACGTTTAGGATAGATGCCCCGCCGGGAAACAGGCCATCTATCCTGCAAAAACTTTAATCGCATTTTGCGTTCCCATGCAATGGCACAGAGACCAGACCAGACTCAGTAACTGGGTTGTGGTGGTCAGATAGGCAGTCGCTCCATGTAAAATAGTAGTAATTCAACTGCATCCGGCTAGACTGGAAGCCAAGCTCAAGATAGTTGGGAATAGGCTAGGCAGGCAGACGATCGCACAGAGACATGCGACACGCGCGTCTTGTGCGACAAGCGGTCAGCTTAGTGGTAGTTGGAGAGTCTTTCGATAGATTAATAAATACCCATCCTCGAAACTAGAGTAATTACAATCGGGCCAACTATCCTTGTCAGCAACAAACTTACAGTAGGCAAGTACACCTGCCGAGGTACTCTCGTGGAGAACTAGCTTTACTAGTGTTTTCGTATATCCATGTATATACCCATGTATACGCATGTATGTATGCGTTAAATCATGTAATGCAAATGTGTAAGCTTTTATAGATGCAGGCTTCTACCCATGGGAATGAACATTGTTTTTTTGTGACTTTTTCTTGAAGAAAGTTGATAATTTCTATGAAATATGACAACGCGATTCCTTTACCCAGTTGTAGTGGTAACAGCCGCGACTTACAAGTTGTAGGTCGTGAGTTCAAACCCAGGCAGGCGCTTTACTTTGTGTAAGTTATTTCATCACCACTGAAAATTCAGAAAATTCGAAGACATGTGACATCCACCAACCCGCATTGGGCCCGCGTGGTGGATTACGGCCCACACCCTCTCATAGAGAGGAGGCCTGTGCCTCAGAAGTGGGGACATTAAAAGGTTGATGATGATGATGATTCCGTTATACCCTATAGGAAGCTGTGTTTTAAGATTAGTCATTTTTGTGGATCTGATGTTAAATAACATCATAAGGTTCATATTAGACTCAAGGTCAACATAAGGTCAATATTAGACTTAGATATGGATTTATCAATTTAACTGATCTTTCATTTTCTATCTAAAGATACTCGTATCTACAGTTATTCAGAAATGTTTAAATGATTATATTTCTGTGCCAGTTCCAGTTCTCATTATATTTGCTGGTTACTAAAAGCCGTAGTGACCCAACTTCGAGCAAAGAAATCCCCGTAGGTACGTGCTATGAAAGGAATAATAACGTGCGCTGATAATACTGCTGGCGCCGCGTTCGGACACACATCCTCAAAGCAAATGCCAGCTAGAGGGAACTTATGAGTCTAAGCTTAACATAGCTTAACAGAACGAATCGTAATTATGGGAAAGCAGCTTTAGGATCTCGTTCAATTGAATGTAGCACCTTGATTACGACACATTGAATGAAGCACTACCTGTGCACTCTGACATTTTACTCCCCCAGGAGAATAACAAACATTGCCAAATATTTTTACTAAGGTTTCTTTCAAGTTTCAAAACAAATTCTTTGGAAACAGCTCCCTGACGACACGCGACACGAGTTGCCAACAACGCGGACTTTTAAGAGGTTTCACTTCAATCACAAAAAAATATTAACTCGTCCTGTCGCAATTCGGAGGAAGGGGACCGCACGTTTTGGTTGCGAAACCAGCATAAAAACCGTTCATTTACACTTCGGAATACCTACAAACTAAAAGTTTTCCTACCGCCGGTTAGGGAAAACAAATCCTTTTCAATGGCTTTTCAAACGTTTCCTGAAATTGTGTTTTATTATTGTTTATTAAAATACCGAACAGTAGACATTGTACCTTTTTTTTTGGGCGGTGGGATATCATCCAATGACATCTCCCGCTCTGGGTTGTCAGACTCTTACTGACTAAAAGCCACCCCTGTTCCTTCCCTGCCCTGAGTGCCCAGGGGCGCGGTAACTCTGTTTCGAATTTATCCACTACCCCTAGGCATATCTGTACACCTGGTGTGCAGTTGACGTGTGAAGAGTTAAAAAAATATGTTACAACAAGAAATCCGACTATTTATTAGTTTGTGAGCTCCACAACCCCTGGGCAGGCATCGGCCATGACGGGCCCCGTCGTGATTGCTGACAACTCATTGAGGCGCGCGGTGAACACTACGCGCCGTCGACTCTCGGGCCTGGTGCTAATCGGACGGCAACCTACCCACTACTAGCCGTCCGCAGGCTCGGGTAGACATTGTACCCTAAGATTTAGGTTTGTATATAAAGTTGTCTCACTTTATATACACGTTACGGTTTCGGTTAAGTTTAGGTTTGGACGGCAAAAAGGCCATCCAAGCGAGTAAGCGACAAAGACATTTTGCCGCGTCCACGTGCCTAATCATGTCGTGACTGGCTTGTGTTTGCAGTTCGTTTTGTTTGTGGTGACTTTTCGTGTGATTTATTTTGAATTCGATAAGTTTTATTACGTGATATAGCATAACAGTAGGTAGTCATCATCAGCCTTTTAATGTCCCCACTGCTGGGGCACAGGCCTCCTCTCTGTGAGAGGGTGTGGGCCGTAATCCACCACGCGGGCCCAATGCGGGTTGGTGGATGTCACAAGTCTTCGAATTTTTGGTTCTAGGACATGCCGGTTTCCTCACGATGTTTTCCTTCACCGTTTTGAGAGCAGTGGTGATGAAATAATTTACACAAAGTAAAGCGCCTGCCTGGGTTTGAACTCACGACCTACAACTTGTAAGTCGCGGCCAATACCACTGGGGCAACACTGCTCTTGGAACTAATACAAAGATTATGTAGAATCAAGTTTAATCTAACTATCTAAATATTTTTTGTTTGATTTAACTCAAGACTGCATAGCTATGTGATTTAAAGATAAAAAAGTGTGTGTGTACTTATGTACGCACGTGAGAAGTTATACTTCTTTGGCGTAACAAGATAAAAAACCAAACTGTCACAAAGTTTACAAAAGGAAAACAATCATTCTTCATGAACCACAGACTATAGCTAACTTCAGGGTGTCGATTCTAGCTAACTTCAGGGTGTCGGGTTTTTGTGACGGTGAGCGCGCGCCTCGTAAAAATTTAGTCTCAACATTTTTCCCTAATGCGCCAAAAGAAGTATAACTTCAAAAATAAATACTGACTGATTATAATAATGTTTTCTTTATTTTTCCCTCAAAACATGATCCTTGTAATGAAGTATCGGTTTCGGTCGGGCACTAATATAAACTCAACGACGACGAATGAACGACGAAGAAAAGAAATAAGTAACAGTCACTCGAGAGAAGTGATGTAGGAAATACAAGTTCTAACAGAGTTACGCATCGTACCAATTAAAGTCACATTAAGGGCTGCTCTCTCGAAAAAAGCGTGCAGATGAAGCAACTTTTCGTCAGCACCTACAAAACTTTTTTTAATATTCTACATGATATGATACGTAATTTGGTTTAGCCATAATTCTTATAACGGTATCACAATAAAAAAAAATCACCAAATCACCTACAAATCGTTAAGATGAAACCAGTTTTTGACGACACGGTTGGCATAGTGGTTGAGCGTTCGGCCGCTGCGCTGCGTGTCGCGGGTTCGACCCCCGGACGGAACAAATATTTGTATGGCCTACAGATAGTTGTTCCGAGTCTGGGTGTCTTATGTATATGAGTTTTAATGTTTGTGAACGCACTCACGATACAGGAGCAACACCTAGTGTGGGGCAAAGTTTTTAAAAAAAAATACTCCTTCATGTTTTATCAAGAGTATAAAAAAAAATACAACCGACTTCCATTAATAATACTATTTTTAATTTCGGAAGTCGGTGTGTCTAGTTTGGTTTCTTCGTTATTTGTCACCGACTTCCGAAATTAAAAATAGTATTGTTTTTTTTTTTTTAATAGTACAGTCACAATAATAATAAGGGTAATATAATCTGTATGCAAATCCTGACAAGTGATAAATCTTGGTGGATGTATTGTGTTAAATAATTTTTGCATGCCGTAAGGCAAAATGTATCGGGACTATCCTTAAAATTAACATCTTATCTGTTTACCTACGTTATTTGCAAATAAATGATTTATGATTATGATTATGGAAGTCGGTTGTATTTTTTTTTGTAAAAAGTTTTTTATTTTTCACTTTTTAGTTGTTGTACCCCATTCTAAAACTAAGTTAATAGTAAAGTAATACCCGAATTGATAGCCCCAAAAATAAGGAATTTGAACATAGTTGGTGAAACTATGGTGTATCAGGGTGAACTATACAAATCAGTATACCCCTTCAGAGCGTATCAGCATGATGTAATGTTGTGAAGTGGTGAAAACAATATAAAGACATGCGATTGCAGCAATTCTGGCAGGTTTGGTATCATTTATTGAAGAGTTCCATTGTGTATCTCCGAAGTTCTTTATCAGATCTTCACCAAATAAAATGGGACCACATGTGAAGCAACAGCTTTCAAATTTAAAAAAATCTTCAAAATCGGTTCACGTAGTAAAAAGTTATGAGGCAACACACAGAAAAAAAATACAGTCGAATTGAGAACCTCCTCCTTTTTTTGAAGTCGGTTAAAAAGTCAATAAATATCTGTCATTGTCGAAATAAGTTGATTCAAAACGAAGGCAAAGCGATGATGAGCAACAAAACATACCTAGTTCCTTGTATGCAATAAAATAAAAGAATAGCCCATGCCGTGACAAAATTTAGCAAGTCAGCAAGCAAGTGCTTAGTCGGATGGTTGAGTTAAATACCCCATAATGTATAGTTTTCATCAGGTCGATTCAATACTTAAGTTATTAAGTGATAGAACCCAGCAGGTTGCCACAATAGCAGTGTCAGTAGCGTATAACATAATTTCTCAAGTTCAGATGTGAACCATGCACCTGCAACCTTGAGGATCTGGAGTAAGTACCCATCCTAGAGAGCACCATTGTGTGCCTCTAACTGTGGCCAATACATGTATTTTCTTTCTTTCTTTCTTTCTATATGTAGGCGGGACGCCGAGGTCGCGAGCGTTCAGAACTCTGTCCGCCCACCTAGTGATCCCAGGAAAGACATGATCACGTGCTGCAAAGTACAGTGAGGCTCAGAGGACCCCTTTACAGTGTCCCTAGAGATGTGCCCTAACAGGCGTTGTACAGCCCTCTGTACATATATACTGTAAATACCACCCCGGTGGTATTTTAAAGAGTCACGGGACTCCTTCCACGTGCTGATGGTGATTACCGGGGTGGTTTTATTGAGGTACAAAAATCCCACAATCCCTGGTCCCCAAACCACCAAGGGTCTTATCAAGGTGTTCCCCCGATTTCAAAAATTGGCACTTGTGGGACTTCAGCATAGGGCTCCTGATCTGGCGCGCTATACTAAATTTATATCGCTGAAAAAGTCCCTGTCTCCACGATACCATTGGGTATGCAGACAACAGCACTGATGCTGAGAGATACGTGTCCGACGCGCGGGCTAGTGGGTCGCAGATCCGGTCTCTTCGAGAGACCATGGTTGAACACTTGAACTTGTCCTTCAAGGCAGTATCTGAATGGGGCGATGCTAATTTGGTCAAGTTCAATACTGCTAAAACCAAGGCGTGGCTTTTCTCCGCTAAAAGGAGTTAATTCCACCCGGCTCCATCTTTCCGAGGTGTAACCGTGCCGATAACCGATCGTCTTGATCTTCTTGTGTCACGTTAACATCCACTCCCAATTTTGGGCCATATATCGAGGCAAAGGCTCAACTGCCTGCCAAAAAGTTGGAAATTCTAGCAAAGGTGAGACGGTACTTCACGTTAAAACTTTCTGATTTTATAATTCAATAATGATTTAAAATAGATTTATTACACTGTTTACAATTGCACAGAACACATCCACATCTTGTCAAAGTGACAACCAACCGGCTTCATAGCTTAATGCTGACTGACTACCCTTTGCTTATTCCCACCTTAAAGTGATGTCCAATCACAACAAGCATTCAAATGAAGAATAACGACATTTCGTCACCACTACCGGAAATCAGAATCAGCCACTTACAATATAAAATAACAATGTAACAAACCAAATATTTTAAATCAATTTAGAAAATTGGATTGGGATTTTCTTTGGCCAACGAATCAGCATTGCTATTCAACGTGGCAATGCTGCTAGCGTTCTGGGCACTTTTTCCATTGACACCGATGTGGGTGAATTTTTTGATGCCCAATGAGTTGTTTTCAGACGCATTTGTATATATAGTAGGGTAGGGTAGATATTATTATCAGTTTGTATTTAGATCTATTCAGTTATTTCCATTAAAATATATATTTAGAAAATTTACTTTAAAATCAACATATTTTATGGCAGATTTAACAATAATAATTAATATTTTATTTTGATACAAACTTCCATTATATAAGAAAAAAAAAATAAGGAGTCTTAGTAAAATTCACAGCTTATTTTTATTAAATGTAGCAACATTCCTTGAAAAATACGCAATATTTATTTATTTTTAAAACATATATTTTCAACTAGCTAACACTAGCCTGTCGGTTTTATATCGATTACATTTTGGGGAGTGTACGTCGGAATAGTTTAATTCCGCCAAGCTCTTTCCATCATTGGACCACTAGACGCACGGCGATGCGCCACCGGTACATGGTGGACACGCGCACAAAACTTTTGGGAACACATTCATTGCGCGTACAGCTAAGGACTGGAATTCCCTGCCAGCTACCTGATAGCTACAACCTGGGAGCTTTTAAGTCAAGAGTGAATAGGTTACTTCTAGGCAAGCGTGCTCCATCTTTGACGACATCATCGCTTACCATCAGGTGCGATAGTGGTCAAACGCGAGACTATTAATAATAAAAAAGACAATCGCTACAAGACACACTTATATACACACAGCTGAAACGTCCTTTTGTCAGATATTTTCTTGTTTTCAAAATAACAACACATTTAACACTTAAATTCTTCGCCAATATCCTCCTTTTCTCAAAGCTCGTAACTCTCCGTTTATTATGCGACAAGTGATTGATTTCAACACCTTTATTTTTTGCAAAATCCGTTGTTTTACAAGGCTTGCCTTTAGAACTTTGATGTTTCACTCGAGACTCATAAACGTCAATTTATCAGGATCATTGAACCCAAAAACACACGGTATATCAAAGACAGCTTGTGTAAATGTAACGAAAAGTTTTCTTTACTACGTGTAAATGAAGTGTTTCTCTCTGAAAGTGGAAATTAAACTTGCCTTTTATAAGTACAGTTTGAACGAGAATCATATGAAGTAATGATGGCGAGACAGAACAAATCTCTGATAAGTACAGTGTGAATAAGAATCATATGACGTAATGATGGCGAGACAGAACAAATCTCTACTAAGTACAGTGTGAACAAGAATCATATGACGTAATGATGGCGAGACAGAACAAATCTCTGATAAGTACAGTGTGAACAAGAATCACATGAAGTAATGATGGCGAGACAGAACAAATCTCTGCTAAGTACAGTGTGGACGAGAATCATATGAAGTAATGATGGCGAGATAGAACATATATTCTCTGATAATTACAGTGTGAATAAGAATTATATGACGTAATGATGGCGAGACAGAACTAATCTCTGCTAAGTACAGTGTGAACGAGAATCATATGACGTAATGATGGCGAGACAGAACAAATCTCTGCTAAGTACAGTGTAAATAAGAATCATATGATGTAATCATGGCAAGACAGAACAAATCTCCGCTAAGTAGTGTGAACAAGAATCATATGAAGTAATGATGGCGAGACAGAACAAATCTCTGCTAAGTTCAGTATGAACAAGAATCATATGAAGTAATGATGGCGAGATAAACCAAATCTCTGCTAAGTACCTACAGTGTGAATTAGAATTATATGACGTAATGATGGCGAGACAGAACAAATCTCTGCTAAGTAGAGTTTGAACAAGAATCACAAGTAATGGTGGTGAGACAGAACAAATCTCTGATAAGTACAGTGTGAACAAGAACCATATGAAGCAATGATGGCAAGATAGAACACATCTCTGATAAGTATACAGTGTGAACAAGAATCATATGAAGCAATGATGGCGATACGGAACAAATCTCTGCTAAGTCACGGGGTCTCATCTCGAACAAAGAAAACTTAGTTCAAATATGTCAATACATGACGTAATATTCATCGATTTCATATTGAAGTATGTGACGTAATTCTGGTTGTATGGTGGGACCTACCATTAACATATCGAAACCTTTAGAAGAAACGTCGAACACAACTCTAAGAAATATTAATATTTTGAAAATAAATTTGGTAAAACTGTACTTTCTTTTAATATACTGCCCTAAGCCTATAATTGTGGAATAACTGGCTTGTAATTAAAATTTTGATGATTAGTAGAACGATTCCGTAGACATCTATATTTCTTATACCAATAGATGGCGCTATTTGAAGTTTTAGAGTTTATCCATTCGCCTCTTTAAAATTTGAATAGTGACACATTTTGATACAGTAAAACTGCTATGAAGTGCCAAAAATACTATAAAATAATTCCTCAATGTGTGTGAAAATATTGGTAAGACTTTAATTAAATTAATTCGGCTTACAAGCCGTCGCTGCTAACACCATCTAGCGAGGTGTAAATGGACGGGCCCAAACGAATAACAAAAGTTACTTGTCATCATCATCAACATCATCAGCCTATAGCAGTCCACTGCTGGACATAGGCCTCTCCAATTGCACGCCATTCAGCTCGGTTCTCGGCAACTCTCATCCAGCTGTTACCAGCCGCCCTGCGAAGATCATCACTCCAACTAGCCTGAGGGCGTCCTACCTTACGTTTGCCGATTCGCGATCTCCACTCGAGAACACGTCTACCCCAACGGTCATCGGTTCTACGGCTAATATGGCCGGCCCATTGCCACTTCAGCTTGCTTATTCTGTGAGCTTTGTCGACAATCTTGGTTCTCAGCTGTATCGCCTCGTTCCGTATTCGATCCCTCAATGAGACTCGTGAGAGAGCACCAACAACGGAGTCGCCCTCACGCCCTCAGCAGCAGCCGCCTCAGGAGACGCCGGGGGCTTCCGGCGCCGCGAGACGATCTCCGGCCACCGTAGACCCGGGCCTGCGGACGGCGAGTAGTGGGTAACTCGCCGTCCGATCAGCACCAGGCCCGAGAGTCGACGGCGCGTAGTGTTCCACGCGCGCCTCAAAGAGTTGTCAGCAAGAGACGGGGCCCGTCATGGCCGATGCCTGCCCGGGGGTTGAGGATAAATTCGAAACAGAGTTACCTCGCCCCTGGGCACTCAAAGGCAGGAAGGAACAGGGGTGGGTTTTAGTCAGTAAGAGTCTGACACGCCCTCCCGCTCCGCCCAGAGCGGGAGAAGTCATAGGATGATTTCCCACCCCCCCAAAAAAAAAAAAAAAAAAAAAAAAAGCATGGCCCGTTCCATAGCTCGCTGAGCGACCTTGAATTTATGGACCAGTCGTATCGTGAGTGTCCACGTTTCGGCTCCGTAAGTCATAACAGGCAAGACGCTCTGATTAAAGACCTTGGTCTTTAGGCTCTGTGAAATACGCGACGCGAAGACTCGTCGAAGCTTCCCAAACGCTGCCCAGCCCAGCTGGATCCTTCTGTTGACCTCCCTCTCAAAGTTGTTTTTACCAAACTGCAGAGTTTGCCCGAGGTAAACATATTCTCGAACAACCTTGAGAGCACCGCCATTGACAACAATCGGTCCCGGAGTGGCGTGTTCGTTGAACATAACCTGATTTTTGTCCAAGTTCATCCGGAGACCAATGCGTCCAGAAGAATCAACTAGGCCATCCAACATCTGCTGCAGATCATGCAGCGATTCAGCCAGTATGACGATGTCATCTGCAAATCTCAAGTGTGAGATGTATCCGCCGTTAATGTTAATGCTGCGTCCCTCCCAGTTTAGCGTCTTGAACACATCCTCCAATGCGTTAGAGAACAATTTCGGGGAAATTACGTCCCCTTGTCTCACACCTCGACCCAGGGGAATATTTTCAGTTCACCGATCTTGAATTTGGACGGTCATTGTCGCGTTTTCATAAAGACATCTCAACACTTGAATGTATCGCCAGTCGACTTGGCATCGCTGCAGAGACTCCAAAACAGACCAGGTCTCGATAAAGTCAAATGCCTTCTCATAGTCCATAAACGCAAGACATAGGGGCCGATTATACTCTTCTGACTTCTGTATAATTTGCCTCACTGTGTGGATGTGGTCCATGGTGCTGTATCCTCCTCGAAACCCGGCCTACTCCGGTGGCTGATTCTCGTCGAGTCTTCGCGCTAGACGATTCGTAACGACTCTTGGAAACAGCTCATATACTTGGCTAAGGTGTGAAATGGGTCTGTAATTCTTCAAAAGTGTCTTATCACCCTTTTTGAAGAAGAGAACGACCGCGCTCCTTCGCCACGCTTCTGGAGTTCTCCCAGAATACAGGACAGAGTTGAGAAGCTCCCAAAGCTCTTTCAGCACAGGGTTTCCTCCCGCTTTCAGGAGTTCGATCGTAATCCCGTCCTCACCAGAGGCTTTCCAATTTTTAAACTGTTTAAGAGCCGCTTCGATTTCGTCTTGGCTGATTTCTGGCAGGTCTTCTGTGAAGTGGCGGGTTACGGTGGCTCTGGAATCCTCATTTTCAGGATCAGGTCGCGATGCGTGCGATGCGTATAATTGGCCGTAGAAGTTTTCGACTTCCGAAAGGATCTCCGGCATCGAAGCGACGATATCCCCATTGGATTTGGTCAACTTCGTCAGATGGCTCCTCCCAAGTGACTGGACGAACACTTTCAACCCCCGGTTTTGCTCAATCGCTTTTTTTATAGAGCGTGTATTGGAGCGTCGGAGGTCGCGCCGAACCAGTGTCCTAATATTTCTGTTGAGTGCCCGTTGTTCTGACGAAGTGACAAGTGGGTTTTCACGTCGCTCCATCATAGGCTCCAGAGTCTCTTCTGAACGTTTCGACCTCTTTCCCGAACGCCGCATTTTGCATAATCGCATACCTTCCTCCCTGAGGATTTCCACCATTTGGTCGAACGCCCGGTTAACGTGATTTGTGGTTTCCACGGCAGCAAATCGGTTCTCCAGGTCTGACTGGAACGCTTCAGATCCTAACATTGTTTGCAGCATGTTTGGACGGAGCTTAGACTTCATCAAACGAGTCCGCTCAAGCTTGAAGTTGATATTCAGAGAGCCTCGGACAAGTCTGTGATCACCACCGGTGTTGAACCTGTTGACCACTGAGACATCTCTGAATATATGCTTTTTATCTGTTATGATGAAATCTATCTCATTTTTCGTCCCAGTATCGGAGCTTCGTCACGTCCACTTCCTTTGCGGCTGTTTCTTAAAGAAGGAGTTCATCAAGAAAAGCTCCTCCTTCTCAAGGAAGTTGACAAGCATTTACCCCCTATGATTTCTGCTGCTAAACCCGTAGGATCCTACTACCGATTCACTGTAATTTTGTACTACCACTTTAGCGTTAAAATTCCCCATGAAAACGCTGTAGTGGGCCTTAGTAGTACAATGCAAGGCCCTGGAGATGTCCTCGAACATTAACTCCACTTCGTCATCCGAGTGTGACGAGGTCAGTGCGTAAACCTGAATAACCTTGAGGCTATACCTCTCGGTTAACTTCATAACGAGGTACGCTACCCTGTTCGAGACACTGGAGACTTCCACAACGTTATCACAAAGGGATTTATTTACAAGGAACCCGACGCCGCCTTGGGATAGCTGGTCTCCCTCTCGAAAATATAAAAGGTGGCCCGATTCAAGGGTTATTGTGTCCTCCCCCTCTCTTCGGACTTCACTCAACCCAAGAATGTGCCACCTTATTCTTCCGAGTTCTTCATCTAGCTGCGCTAGGTGTTCGTCGAGCCGTAGTGTGCGTCCGTTGTACGTTGCCAAGGTCAGTTGGGTTTGGCGGCCCTTCGTAACCCGGGGATTCTTCGCACCCCCTACCTTGCCGTTACCGTGACCGCCGCCAAAATCAGGAATAGCAAGGCGGCCGGGAACGGGGGCCAGTGTTGATTATGACTTGCCATTTGGAAGGTTTGCCCATAATCGCTACGCTGGGCATGCAGGTTGGCGATCGCAAATCGCAGCTTCTCGCACTAGTAACGCTGCTGCCCGTCACCAGTCTGTGCCACTTAACTGCGAAGTATTTATACAGAATGGGTATACCGCCATTAATCGGTTGTCAAAGCCTCGTTTGTTGTTCAGCAGGGTGCACCACGAGCAGGTGAGGTTGACTTGGGGCACTGAGATGGTAAATGTGCCCCCATACACCCCAAGTTACTTGTGCCAGACGAAAACACGCAGTTACGGCGGTACCATTTCTCTGTAAGGGATGAGGCATCTGTACGCTAGTATTATATTCTGTGGCTAATTACAGTGTGAACAAGAATCATATGACGTAATGATGGCGAGACAGAACAAATCTCTACTAATTACAGTGTAAACAAGAATCAAATAAAGTAATGATAGCAAGACAGAACAAATCTCTGCTAAGTATGTGAACAAGAATCATATGAAGTAATGATGGCGAGATAGAACAAATTTCTGATAATTACAGTGTGAACAAGAATCATATGAAATAATGATAGTAAGACAGAACAAATCTCTGCTAAGCCAGTAGCATCTTCACGTAAATTCGTTGTTATGTTGTGCAGCTTTCAAATAATTTTAATAGCTTTTTATGTTTTGCCTGCTTGTTTTTACTTTGACAATGTCTTCTAATAACAAAGAGTTTGTTTAAACCCTTCTTTATTGTAAATAACAAACTATAATTTAACCTGAAAGCCTGTCAAAGTTTGACGTGCAATAAGATTTGACAGGTACTTTACTCCTTTTCAATTTAGAAACCTAACTAAGCCTAACACCAAATACTTATATTTACATGGTAGGCACTCAGTCTAACCGCTGGGTTCATAGTTCAAATTTTTTAAAAGGGAATGCCTATGGGCCCAGGGTTCGGTTTTAATATAAATTAAACATGCATAACCATAATTCAATTATCATGGGCTAAGGCTATGATATGGCCTATAGGTATTGTGACAATTATAGTCACAACCTTATGTTAGCGGGTCTGTGTCGGACAGACTGGCAGGTTGGAATATTCTAGAAATATTGGAAAGCCGGTTGAAATTAAACAGAATAGAGGAGACATTTGTTTTAGGGTTCAGTTCAGCGAGCCCGGCCGAAGAGGGCACACATGTTATTATAATTTATTAATATAGTTACTCTGAGTGCGCTATTCCTCTTTATTTTTAACACTACACACCGTAAGCAGTCAGGCCATACTGTGTCCAGGAGTCCTACATTATTGACTTATATATTACTATATAGGTTCCTATGGCAAAATATGATACATTTCGTCGATTTACTCAAAACTGAGTTGAGCTTTTAAAAATCTAAAACAACCAAGTTTTGCATTATGATTTGATACATTTGTTGTTATTAAAGGAGAACCCCGTTATTGCGCCTAACTGTTACACTAATCAGATATATACTAAAAAAATCGTCTATTTTGCTTAATTAACCCATTTAAATCTTAGCCTCGATAACAATGGCCAATTGTAGAAAATAAGTAGATTTATAATTATTTTTGTTTTTAACAACTTTTGTAAATCGTCACAACAGCTATTTCATTATACGTCGCTAACTTCACTAACTCTGGCATGATGTCAATAGAGCGTACCTACCCTAAAAATATGATCGATTAAGTGGAAATCGATACTGTTACAAATATGAAATAATGCTCCATTGTTTTAGTATAATTGTTTTTTTAGGTATCAAAATCAATGTAAAATAAAAAAATCTGGAATCTAATTGATTTTTAACGTCAGCATCATTAAAAAATCATTAAAACAAATAATGGATAAAATCGATTGCATCACAGAACGGTAAACCGCAAATGTCAGTCAACGTCTGTCAATTGTCATTTCATTTCATTAATATCATTCACTTTCAGTATTATTGCGCAAGTGAAAGTGTTGTTCCATATTTATCGGGATTTATAAGACTTCTGCTCGAATACTGGACTCCGAAACCGATTGCCTTCTGACTCGTCGTCGACGTTCCGACCTCGTTCCGTCGCCTGAACATTTTTGAAGTGAAAACTTCTTTAGGCGCGTTGGGCATTTTTGAGATGTGAAAAAACTATTGAACTCGCGCGACACCGACACCGCTACGAGTCACTTCTGTCGGCAGTCACCATGAATTTTTTTTTTTACTTACTACTTGAAAAACTAAAACAATATGGGTGGTGCTTACTCAGCCTGTCTGTGGTGAGCGCACTTTTTCTAAATTGAAACATCCTTTATGTAGTAAACAAATAGCTATAAAAAACATAATCAAAAAAACAATGATTGACATACTCGGGGGATATAGTTTGATGTTGCAGCTACCTACATATAGTATCATCACCGTCGAATATTTTTTTTAAAACCTTGCCCCACACTAGGAATTATTCCTGTATCATGGGTGCGTTCCAGACATGTAAACTCACATGCACAAGACACCCAGACCCGGCACAACTATCTGTAGGCCATACAAATATTTGTTCCGTGCGGGAAATGAACCCGCGACTTGCAGCGCGGCAACCAAATGCTCAACTATTGCGCCAACCGTGCCATCGAAATTGTACACCGTACCCTACCAAATCTGAAGTCACTCACTTCAGATTTAACAGATTGTTCTTACTGAAAACCTTAAAGCTCTAAGTGAAACTGAAAGCTTTTTTTTATTCTTGTTAGGCACGCGTTTGATCACTATCTCACCTGATGGTAAGCGATGATGTGGTCGAATATGGAGCACGCTTGCCTAGAAGCAACCCAACAACTCTTGACTTAAAGACTCTCAGGTTGTAGCTATCAGGAAACATAGACTCCGGCATGGAATTCCACATTTCTCAATTGTCTCAAGAGCATCATGCTGGTATCTGGCAGGTCCGTCCCAAAGATCAGAGCAGTACTCCATACACGATCGAACTTGCTCTTGATAAAGTTTGAGCAGTTGTTCCGGCGTGAAGTACCGTCTCACCTTTGCGAGGATCCCCAACTTTTTGGCAGCCACTTGAGCCTTTGCCTCTATGAAGGCACCAAAATTGAGGGTAGATGTTAACATAACACCAAGAATATCAAGTTGGTCGGTTATCGGCACGATTAAACCTCGGAAAGATAGAGCCGGGTGAAATTGGCTCCTTTTAGCGGAAAAAAACACGCGTGGGTCTTAGCAGCATTGAACTTGACCAGATTGGCATCGCCCCATTCTGAGGCAACCAGTAAGGACAAGTTCAAGCACCCAACCATAGCCTTTCGGAGAGACCGGACCTGAGACCCACTAGCTCGTGCGTCGGACACGTATCTCTCGGCAACAGTGCTGTCGTCTGCATACCCAAAGGTACCGGGTTTTAGAAGATCGTTAATATGCAGCAAAAACAATGTTGCCGGGAGCACCGACCCTTGAGGCATAACGGCAGTAATAGCCAGCAGTCCGGACGAGCAGTCCGGACGAGCAGCTCGGATAGATCGATCCCTCAGGAAATCTGCAATCCAATCACATAATCCAGCGGGCAGACCAAAGGAAGGAACCTTGCCAATTAGGTTATCGTGCCAAACCCTGTCGAAGGCCTTCGTGATGTCAAGGGAGACCGCAAGGGCTTCCCCTTGTTTCTCGATGGCCTCACTCCAGATATAAATGGCATACGCTAGAAGATCCCCAGTTGACCGATTTCGGCGGAAGCCGTGTTGTCGGTCACTGAGGTTATCGTTAACTTCTAGGTATGCCATGAGCTTACCATTCAGTACGCGTTCCATACTCTTACAGAGTATGAAAGTAACCGAGATGGGCCATAAGTCTAAGCTTTTTTATGTACCTAAAACTTCATCGTGATAGGCTGCAGCCGCTGCAGCACAGCACATATATATTTATATATAGTCTTCCTTATAGATTTCGATAACGCCGACGACCCTTTAAAATTATTTCCGAGCGTGTGCCCGTTCCAGATCTACGTAGGAAATAAAGCCTCAAAAGTAGAAAAATAACCTAAAATGTAGGTATGATGACGAAAAAACGACGACGGTTGTGCGACGTGAAAATTGGGCTCGTGAAACCTTTATATGTGCTCTAATTCATGGTCAAATTCCAGCCCTGTAACGCCAGGCCCAAGTTTATATGGACTTTGGGTTTCTCCTTTGCCGACATAGTTGGCTAGTGATACGGGAAACAACTTAGAAGGTCAAAGTAATTTTGATAATTATTTTATCGAGCTTCGTTATTTAATAAACGTGTTTCGTAAATTGCCAAGTCATCAGAAATAGAGTCAAAGTAAACTAATTTTTTTTTCGGAGCCTCTCACTTAATATACCTATAGGTATTTGGCATAAGGGCAGGAAGATGATGATGTATTTGGCCATTTTTTTACAAAACTGGCAGTTATAGAGTTTTTTTTCAATGGCAGGTTCTTAATTACAAGATGTACTCGTACAACGCAACATGCATTATAATCCGCGGTCCTCACTATAATCTGGCATTTTTCTTGTTTCCTTCGCTCCCGAAGCCAAAGCCAAAGCTTTATAGCAGCAGAAGCCAAAGGAACCGTGTATTTTGCCGAGATAAATCTGTAACACTCAACTTACCTGTACCTTTCTTACAGTAAAATATGTTTTGTAATCGAATCGGTACTGGCAAATATTACCTTCCAAAGACATAAATGCATTACCATTTTGTAATGTTCGTTCGCACGCCCAATTAGCAGACACAATATTAAAATGTGAAACTTACAAATTTATCATCTGTTAGTATTAGTTAATATCTTACATTTAGTTATTTCGAACTCACTAGCCGTCAAAGGCTTCTGTGGTTTAGCATACATATGTAATACTTTGTTACATATATTTTGATCACTAATAAAAAATAAATAGATTTTAATTGTTATCCGCACACCTTTTTTTTGTGGGGTGCGAAATCATTCAATAACATCTCCCGCTCTGGGTGGAGCGGGAGGGTGTATCACACTCTTACTGACTAAAACCCTCCCCTGTTCCTTCCCTGCCTGAGTGCCCAGGGGAGCGGTAACTCTTTACGAATTTATCCACTACCCCTAGGCATATCTGCACACCTGGTGTGCAGTTGACGTGTGAAGAGTTAAAAAAATATGTTACAACAAGAAATCCGACTATTTATTAGTTTGTGAGCTCCAGACTACGAGCGTAGCACTTTGCTACGGCAGACCTACGGATACTTGCTACGGACCGTAGAGCGTCGTAGCAAGTAGGAGGCCTTAACTTCACTCCACATACTGACTAATAAATAACGTATTAAAATGTTGAAATTGCTGTTATAAATTGTGAGTGTTTCATATTAATGTAAACACGATCATCAAAATTTCAAACTGAAGAATTATTAAGTGTGTTTAATGTTTTGAAGTTTTTTCCTAGTAGATTATATTTTCATTTGTACTCATAGAGAATTTGCCTGTAATAGGTATCTAAGGATGAGCCACCTTTAGTAATTAAGATAATATTATAATATTAATTCAAACAATAATTGATGGTACTGGCTTTTAAGATTTACTTTTTATTAAAAACAAAGGTTTACAAAAATACAATACAAAATAACTTGCAAAATTTTGTTAGTTATGATAATACCTATCTACTTATAAACTCTCAAAAACCCTAAACTGTTTTTACTAACTACACCTAAACTTGTTTCTTGTTTTTGTTTGTTTTTTTTTTATTGAAACTGTTAAAACTGTAAAAACAGTTTCAATGGTCAGACTAACTGAATATTTCGATGACGACCGACCGTATCATCGTAGTAACATTTTCATAGCCAAAGTACAATCAGGGGAAATAGGTTAGTCACCTTAAGATCTACTTTTGTTTGTACCATGCATGATGGAACTACTTTACGACTTTACCGTCACATTACCAACTCAAGATTGACATAAAGCCAATGTCATAAAATGACCCACAGCTGCTAATAAAATTGTGACGCTGACAATATAAAACAATACAGGTTTAATTTAAAGAAGAAGGGGCACGGTCCATACAAAATTAACCCACGTCCTACAGCAAAGGAAAGTATCTCAAAAAAATTATAAAATTGACTACAACAGGATGTCATACTACCGAACGCCATCCTTACAGTCTAACATATAAAAAGATTGCTATGAATATTAGTTCAGGGGCAGTAATATGTATAATGAATATAACTACAATAATAAAAAATACTTGGCTATTTTGACTTGTCTTCAATTATTGAGTTCCACCATCGAACAACTGAGGTTTTTTTTGACTTGTTCGACCACCAAACATCGAACTAGTGAGAATTATAACTTGATTTTTTGATCATTATCATTGTTAAATAGAATAGAGTAGGATAGATTATGGTAAATTTCTACTCTACATACTGTTATTGTTTTTTTTATTTTTGATGATTAACATAATTTAAAAAAAGTTTTAGTGTTAGCCAACTCTCCTGACTTGTGATCAAGCTATATTGACAGTAGAAGGTATTTTAAGAGGAACCTAGAGTTTTTTCATGCAAGGACACTGGGAGTATACACTTATTCAACAACAAAAAATAAATACAATAATAACAATAATTTAAAAATAATAGTATGTACAGTTGTAACATAGTCCACACTACTCTAGCTTATTCTGCTCTATTCTATTTAACAATGTTAGTGATTCAACAATCAAGTTAACACTAGTTCGATGTACGGTGGTCGAACAAATGAGAAAAAAACCTCAGTATTTGAAGTCAAGTCAAGATAGCCAAGTATTTCTCAAAATTGTAATATTGAGATACACATTGTAAATATTACTGCCCCTGAACGAATTTTCATAGCAATATTTTTACACGTTAGACTGTAAGGATGGAGTTTGGAAGTATGCCATCTTTTTATTCCCATTTTTATCATTTTTTTTGAGATACTTCTCTTTGCTGTAGGACGTGGGTGAATTTTGATACTTCGTCTTTCAAAAAATGGTTCGATTTTAATTTGATTTCACATCATTTTAGTGGAAGGTTTATGCTATTTTGACCTTTGTTTTCAAATGGTTATATTCTATATTTTTCCGGCACAGTAGTCTGGTCAAAGACGTAGCTTCAAAAGGTGTGATCTGTCCTGACTTGATAAAAATAATTATTTTTAACAACAATCAGTTTTGCACAGCTTAGCCGTTTCTACCTTTATCAACAATTAATTGACAAAGGTAAAAACGGCTAAGCTTTGCAAAATTTTGCGCTTAGGAATTTGATCTATTACATCACTTCATAAAACTATTGCGACAAATAAAAACAATTGCTACATAAACTTAGATTGCACTTTTCTCCCTTTGCAGTAACATTTCCAATCACCAAACAACTGTATACAGTACCAGGACTTCATAACACACAACGATTTTTAGATAGAGACTCTCACACACAAGTATGAGTGACAAAATCCAAACACTTTCTAAAACACGAGTTCGCTCACAGTTATTTTGCCTCTAACTGTAATCATAACAACAACCATATCAACGACAATAAAGATCTCTTTGATGCAAAATTAGAGGTAAAATAACTGAGAATGTTATGATATATTCTTTGTTCGAGGACAGAAGAAAAAGGCTACATACAGTATTTTTAGGGAAATACCTCCCTGAGTTGCCATGGTCAAGCAGCTAACTTTTGATGCCAAAAAACTGTGTGGTTGACTGCGTAACCAAGTAGTTGCCAGATGAAGTATCCACCATAGAATTGCATGCATTTATTGGCTGCGTGAACTTGCAGCGAGGTGTTCCAGTGAGGAACGCCCCTAAAACAGCCTCTCTCCATCGTAAGGTGCTCCATCCAGTTCTGGCTGCCTCTCACCCTCCGGAGGTAAGCCCCATCTGGGCCTACAGCCGTTGTGTGCATGGTATCGCGGGATGCGGTCGTCCCGGATCATCTCGTACGCCAAACGAGCTATTCCACCCTGGTAGTCGCTGATGCCGGTGTGGTACAGTTGTGGCCGGACGTAACCGTATACTGCGGATGGCGGGAAAAGTTAAATTAATGTTGTTATTTTTTCAATAAATGGGAATCTGTATAATAATATCTGTAATAATATCTCACAAATGGAAGGCAACGTGCAAATGAATGCCTGAATATTATTTCACTATTGGATTTTCAACTTTCGGCGCTAGGTTTAGAGGTGAATATCTAAAGCACGCTTTTATCTAGATGTCGTCTAATGTTATTGAAAACGAGTATATGGTGATTTTGGAATGGCAAGAAAGCAAGCAACGTTCTCTCAAACCAGAGGTCTGGACCTGGTCAGATATACCCACAAATCTATAAGAAACCTATCGACCATACAGGCAGCAAAACTGCGTTCCGAATTTCACTTCTCAATTTTTCTTTAGTTTTTATTTTTTTACTATTTATATGCACGCGTTTGACCGCTATCTCACCTGATGGTAAGCGATAATTTAATTTTCGGAAATTCTTTCTTAAATCAATATCTTAAAAAATATGCTTAATTCCCATGGCTAAAAGTGCATCCACGGGATGTCGTGACAAAGCTACATGAGCCTCCAAATAAACTAACTTGTTGACACGGCATCCACTTAATATTGCCGCCACTGGAAATACTCGTAGTGGCGATGGCATGCCAATTGGAGTGTGCTAGCTAACAAGTGGCAAATAATTTACTTTTAATATTAAATTGGAGACCGATATATTATTTTTCTGTATTATATTACATACCTATCTCTAATGTTATTATTACATTATTAATATAGGTACATATTCTATGTTATGTTTCATAAATAAATAAAATAAAGATTTCATATAATGTTAACGTGCGGAGCAGGCGAACTTCGTACTGCCTCAGAATCAATAAATCATTGCGTTCTCAAGATATCATCAACGAAGCCATTCCATACAAAATGTATGAGAAAATTATTATTTTTCATTTTTTTTTTCATCAATTTTTCCAACGTTCACTAGTTTTTCTGCTATTTGGGGTGAAGACAAATCCAACAAATCCAAGATTATAAAAATCGGCCGTTCATGAAATATAGGTAAATGGTGTAACTAACTCGACTTTGTTTTATATATATATTATTATACTAGCTGCGCCCCGCGGTTTCAACCGCGTAGACCGGGATAAAAAGTAACCTATGTGTTAATCCTAATAAATTCCATCCAAATCGGTCCAGCCGTTTGAGCATGTAGAAGTAACAAACACGCACACTCACAAACTTTCTATAAGATATAGGTGCCGATTCTGTTGGTCAAAAACTAAACTCAATTTAGGCTATTGCTATTTTTCTCTCTCTAATAAAACAAGAAAGAGGCTGACGTAAATTAGAGCTCTCAAATTTAGTTGAACTATTATTTCCAAACAGGGTACACGTAAAAACATGTCGACTAAAAACACGGTAAAGCGCAAGGCGTAAACTAGTTTGACATCTCTAAATTAGTTCATAGCTATAGCCGTCCATTTCTCGCACTGGCTTTTAGTAAAAGATAGCGATTCTCTAATTTTAGATTAGTTATCGAACAAGAGAATCGGCACCATAGTGAGATATAGATTACAGTGCATACTGTTGTATAAATTCAAGTTCATCAAATTTCAGATTACCAGGGGGTCGTACCCCAGAGCCGAAAATAAATAAATTAAGTACCTGGGCTCAGTTATCTATCACAGACCAGAGAGACGTAGACGCATACGTAGAACACAGAGCGAACGTAGCGTGGCTTAAGCCGCGATCTCTAACCAGGTTTCTATGCGATTCTCGTATGCGTATCAGAACCAAAGGCAAGATCTACAAGATGGCGGTGAGGCCGGCTATGATGTAAGGAGCGGAATGTTGGCCAGTGAAAAAGACACACGTACAAAGGCTCCAAACCGCCGAGATGAAGATGTTGAGGTGGTCCGGAGGTGTGACGAGGCTAGACAAAGTGCGAAACGAGCATATCCGTGGTAGTTTTAAAGTCCCCCTATATCAGAGAAAGTAACCGAGAGCAGACTCAGATGGTGTGTCACGTGATGCTAAGAGACGAGGAACACGTAGTGAAAAAAGCGTTGCAGCTGCCTGAACAAAAGAGAGATAGAGGACGACCTCCAGGTACGTAGTGGACCAGCATAACGAAACTCCTATTAGAGGAAGACCCGACAACCCAGGACAGATTGTCCTGACGTCACAAAATTGGGAGAGCTGACCACACATACAGTGGGAAAGAGCAAGGAAGAAGAAGAAGATGTGTTGCTAGAGAGTTTGTTGCGCCACATCTTTTTAGCTAAACACTAAAAAGTGCTGGCTCTCAGTCTATTTTGAATAAATGACTTATGATTTTTATTTTGAAACTATAAATACCCTGTGTTACCTGCTTTACCTGACCGCTATTGAAAATAAGAAAAGGGTAATGCAACACACTGACTGTATCACCGCTTCCATTTAAAATAAAATAAATGCGAATAAAGGTCTTTTTAACCGACGAAAAAAAAAGGAGGAGGTTCTCAATTCGACCGTGTATATATTTTTTTTTGTGTATGTTCAGCCCTCACTCAGTCATTTATGAGCCGATGTAGATGATTTTATTTTTGTTAGATAGGGTATACCTCAAGAATGGTCCCATGTCAAGGAAATCAGGATCTGATGATGGGATCCTAATAAAATTGAGAGAAAACCTCGAAAATTGTAGGCACGAATAGTGTTTTTGTGTGTATGTTCGGCGCTCACTCCGTTATTTATTAACTGATTTGGATGATTCTTTTTTGTTAGATAGGATATACTTCAAGGGTGGTTCAATATGAAAGAAGACAGGATCTGGTGATGGAATCCTGATAAAATTGAGAGAAACCCTCGAAAATATGGCACGAATATTGTTTCTGTTTTTTTTCCATAACTTAATCAGGTATTTACATTTAGAAATCATCACATCATAAAACTGAGCTGATGATGGAAACCATACCTTTCCGAAACAATAGAAGTTACATATAAAAACTGGTTTTAGTGACAGAAACCACTTAATATGCTTTGAAGAAAAGACGTCTTTACAATATTGGAGGTAACCTCAATTGGTCAATATCCTGGGAACCTCAAGGAAGGATGATTACATCATCAGCTCAGTGATAAGAGCCATACGACCCAGAAGAGCCAGTGAGGTACCATGTTAGCGGTGGAATCACCCGGAGCATGTACAAAAAGGTTGCCGGGGTTGCTAACAGGTGATAGAGCAACATAAAGTGAGAAAAGCAATCAAAAGTGAGGTCTACCCCCGCAACTGGAGGCTTTGTTAATGGTCATGTCGTAACAGAGGATTACTGGAAATTTAACACGTTTGAAACAAAAAGAAAAATTAATGGAATAAGGTGGATCCTTGGAATGAAAACTACATCACCGGAGCCGCAACCTGTTAAGATTTCGGCTTCGATGACATTTCGTTTCAGCCGAGTGCCGCCGTTGCATAGTTTTGGCACTCCGACTTTTACATAAATTTTGTGTGCTGGAAGACCTGGTGTATTTAGGGATTCTAAAAACTCTACCGAATAGTGGGTGGCATCTTCTACTTCCATAATCGTGTTAATACGGGTAGAAATATATTTCCTACTTTCCCCAGAAACATCACAACACAACACAACCAACTATGTAGTGACATAATAATTATTTTATAGGCCCAATGAATAACCAGTCGTTCCGTTTTTAACTGACTTCACAAAAGGAGGTTCAGTATTCGACCCGTCTGTATGTATGTTTGTATGTCTGCGATTTTCTCGAAAACTTCTGGTTTGATTTCGATAAGGTTTTCGTGAAGGGAGTTTTAATATATAATACATTAGGATTTGATGAAGATCTTCGAAAATAGAAAGTGAAACTCTTCAATAACTAACAGCAAATGACTCGCGATTGCTGTGATCGTATGATTATGTATTGTTACAATGAAAAAGTGAAAAATAAAAACTTTTTTACGATAAATAGAACCGTCTGCCGAAATTAAAGATATGTATTGCACTTTTTGTTTTTGAAGTGAAAACTTATTTAGCGGCGTTGAACACTTCTCTTGGGATGGGTATTAAATGTTAAACTCGCGTCAGGACACGTGATTCCGAAATATTCTAAATGCACAACGTTAATGTTCAAGTGTTCACTTCTGCCGGCACTCCCGGATTGCAACCTGTTGTTTTTTTTTTGGAAGCCGGTTCTATTTTTTGTAAAAAAAAGTTTAATAGAGAGACTGCTTACTAAGGTTTGCTTTTTGCTACGGAAAATATTAATTTAAATGCCATCAATTCAATTACCTCTCACTCTCTGGTACTTACCTAAATCACACCGGTATGATTTGAGCAATAGATTTTCTATTGTGTCTGTTGTCTGGTACTTCAGTAGTAGTAGAGCTTGTTTATTTATTAAGGTACACAAAATAAACATAATTTTCTCCTCAATGGTTATTTCATCCCAAGCATTTGCCGGACTCTCACAGAGAGGAGGCCTGTTGCCCCAGCAGAGGGGACATTAAAAGGCTGACGATGATGATGATTTGCTAGACCTACGAGGTTATAAATAGGTGCCTGCCAAAACCTAAGTAAGTACCATAAAAAGGTACAGATACTCATGCTACTAAAATAGTATGCTTATTAGCATGTTTTTGTGTTAATAATGAGCATGTCAACTAACAATTTGAAAAATTGCGAAAACGCGATCGTTTAATGGCGCGTGGGGTGAATTCACAAAGGGTGTGCAGCATATTTCAATGTCGAATAACTTCTTTATCCCGTAAGCTACAGAGTTGTCACTATACAAAATATAATTGAATTTTTTAAGACCATTCGAATGGTACTACTCTCAATTTGCTACAAGGTGGGTACGTTTTGTTCCATGTTCTTTGAGAAATTCTGTGCGTTTGGGTTGCCTCCTAAATGTGCTCGCAAATTAAAGCTCAAATGAGTCGATATTATACTACGCCATAAAATAGAGTTCTTTAGACAGGCACTTATTTCATCGGCTCTCGTTCCTCGGTGTAAGTATTATCGGGAGTGTCTACCTGAAGTCACCACAGAAAAGCACCGTAATGCCTCCCCATATGCCTAGGGGTAGTGGATAAATTCGTAACAGAGTTACCGCTCCCCTGGGCACTCAGGTAGGGAAGGAACAGGGGTGGGTTTTAGTCAGTAATAGTCTGACACGCCCTCCCGCTCCCACTTCCACTCCCACTCTGATTTCCCAAACCTACAAAAAAAATAAGCGCCTCCCCATCGGCCGGTCATGCCAATAACCGTGATTCACGTTCCTCCAAACTCTCCTGTGACCGGGAAGCCGCCATAAGAGAACGCTGTATACTAAGTCGAGACCCACGCTGGGTAGGCCTTTCTGACGTGTCTTGCTCGGATTGCTGTTAGCCTCATTTCACGTTCTTTTTCTGTTTCCTGAGACCTACTTAGTCTCATCCTTTTCGCATTTCGGCTACACATAGTGAACGGATTTTTTTTTTCTAGAAGTCATTTTCAAGGAAAAATTCGAACCTACAAATCAAATAAATTCAAAAGCGTTAGGTGCAAAACCAACACTTTAGGAATAACTAAAAGACATACTATTTATTTACTATCATTTTAAACAACGGACAGTTGGACAGCCTCGCATAAAGTCGAATCGTCTGTTCGTCTCGCGACTCAAACGAATCAACAACACAAACTTTCGAACGAATGAGACTATTCAAACTACGAAGTAAATAAAAGTACTTAATTCAAAATCAAGTAGAATCTTTAATTCGTACTTCAAATTAAAGACTGAACCAATTTTTAACAATACAACCAACCATACAAGCAAGACCTTTTCAGATACCCTACCTAACACAAAACTGTCTGCTAACTTGGGCGAGGGTCATTATTGTGTAGCGATATTTTACTTCTTGAAAACTTTGGAAATATTTTCGATGTACAAAAACAACTTTTCTACTGATTTGCGAGCTACCCATTACTCGCCGTCCGCAGGCCCGGGTATTATATGTATAGATGAGAAAAAGGTGGAGTGTCACCCTTTTGCTATATTGTTTTGACACTAAGCAATAACGACGGAACTTACATAGAAACAAGGTACAATATTACCACATATACTGTCACTGACTTCCTATCTAAAAAACAATATGGCTTCAGACCAAAGTCCAATACTATGTCTGCGACTGTTAACCTAATGGCAAATATAAGGATCAATATTGATAATCAAAAATAGGCCTAGGAATATTCATTGATCTAAAAAAGGCATTTGATACCGTCAGCCATGAAATACTATTACAAAAACTGAAAGACTTGGGTGTTACAAATACAGCGTATGATGTTTTTAAATCATATCTCACAAATATGACTCAAATTGTTAAAATCGGTAACCATCAAAGCACACCTAGAAATATTACATGTGGCGAGCCCCAAGGCTCAATTTTGGGTTCATTGCTATTCTTAATTTATATAAATAGTATACACGAGATTGGGCTAAAGGAAGAAATTACTTTGTACACTGAAGATATCAGCCTGTTCTATTTTGGTGACTCGATAAATGAGATTATGAATGAAGCACAACATGATTTGGACATCTTACACACTTGGCTCCAGTCAAACTTGTTACCCATAAATGCTTCAAAAACAAATTATATTATTTTCACATCAAAAAACAAAAAAATTGGTACCCATAGTCCATTAACAACTAACAATGAAATAATAAACAAAATAAATTCAAAAAAATCCTGGCCAACTTCTTGACAGTGGACTTACATGGAAGCCACATATCGAAAAAAAATCTAAGTAAACTGTTATCCCAATCAGGTGCCCTACGGCTCATATCCCGATACTTGCCTAGACACGTGCGGTACACAATCTTAAAATTCTTTGATTAAGCCTCATCTGGATTACCTAATCGAAGTATGGGGATCAGCAGCTAAAAGCAACATAAATATAGTACAGAGATCACAAAATAAATTAATTAAAACGCTATTTCGATATGATTACCTAACACCGACCATAAAAATTTATAAGGAAACTGGACTAATGTATTTAGCGCAAAGCTATATATGTATATAAATACAACACCTGCATCCTGGTTAGAAAAAATATTTCAAAGGATATTCACTCCCAAATAACATTTACCAAAAATATAGATCACCACAAACGTAATACTAGACAGGCAAATAATATCCGTTTGAAACCACCTAGAACTAGCTACGGAAATAAAAACTTTGTTACAAAAAACTAAAACCGACTTCCAAAAAAATATGCAAAATAATTTTAATTTTGGAAGTCGGTGTTCCTGGTTTGTGTTTTCTTTTTGACACTGACTTCCGAAACTAAAATTATTTTGCATATTTTTTTGGACGTCGGTTTTAGTTTTTTGTAAAAAAGGTTTTATTAGTCGGGTTTTTAGTTGTTGTTCTACATTAAATTGTGTTAACAATACAAACACACGATCACAGCAATCGCGGTTGATTTGTTATAAATTTTTGAAGAGTTCCGTTGTCTGTCTCCGAAACTCATCATCTGATCTATATGAAATTTAAATGGGACTATTTCCGAACAAACCCCTTTCGAACAAAAAAAGAATGTTTGAAAATTCGTTAATATATGACGGAGTTATGCCCGAATAAAAAAAAAATACAAACATCCGAATTGATAACCTCCTTCTTTTTGAAGTCGGTTAAAAAGAGCATTCTATACGAAGGAGCCCAGTTTTATAATAAATTACCTAAAGGCACAAAAGAGGCTAAAGACTTATCAACCTTTAAGAAATTATTGAAACGCTACACACATTTTGAAGGATCTTTCATTAACAGAACGATAAGAATTTTGTAAATTTGCTAACACTATGAACACTAACCTTAAACTAAATAACCTACCCCCAGCTTACTGCCTACGAAAAGCACCATTTTATTTCATATTATTTGTAAAACACCAAAATTGTTCAATTCTCGCTTATTCAAACGCACTGTGCCATAGGCCTTAATAAACAAGCATTGTTCGCGCCCAGCAGCATACTCACTATACACGCTCTGCACTTACATTTTAACTTAGATTTACCCTACTAAAACACTAATTGGTTATTTTTAACATGGATCTACCCTAATAAAACGCTAATTGTTTATTTTGTTTACCTATTATTGTATTTTCTCAGTAAGTGATTGATGTAATCTTTTGAGAAAAATAAATGTCTTAAACCGTAATATATACAGGATCAGATTCAATTAGCTAGCGAGACTTCGCAGCTATGATCAAATTCAAAATCAAAAGTCATTTATTCAAACTAGGCTGAGAGCCAGCACTTTTTGAACGTCAAAGTTATACATAAAGACAGCCACTTCCTAGTGTTTTAGCTGTGAAGAAGAAGTGCCCAAGCTGCCCAACAAACTCCCCAGCAACACATCTGTCTGTTAAGTTTGAAGTACTTGAATCTATATAATTATATGCAACAATCTTAACATATGTGTATGTAACGTATGTAATACAGAAAAAATAAAGATATATCGTCTAAAATATAATCATTAAATTAAATAATCCGTCACTTGTTAGCTAGCACACTCAATTATGCCATTAAAAACGAACTCAAGCATAAACACTAAGCGAAATTAAATAAGCCTCCATACATAACTGGTGTGCCTGCTTACACGTGCAAAGATAGAATCTATCAAAGGGCTGTGATTCGAAGCCACAAGTGATGAACTAAGGCGCGATGATGGATATCACTTAGGTACTTGGAAGTCACTGCAGCTGACTACGATAGATCAACAGCTGCTTTAGTGGTAGTCTTTAAAAATCTCTTCGAAAACTTAGGCGATGTGAGCTGTTAACGTATCTAATGACGTTTTTCAGGAAAAGTTAAGCCACCAGTTGGCGCCACTTACACAGGTCTTCTACTTTGAAAACGTAAATATGACTTTGTCGTCAATGCAACTAATAAGTTAAAGCGTTTTAGCAGGTGTAAGAAAGCGTACTTCATGCTCACTTCTAAGTTTTCATGATGAGATATTTGCAGAATAGATAGGCTGATTATCAGAGGTCGGAATTAGGTACAGTTATTTATGTACTTACACTGATTTCATAAAGCGAAAGAATAAAGTGGATATGCCTCAAATTCTGAGATTAATTTTAAAGAGCAGAAAAATCCCGTGATTTATTAAATAAAAAAGCTATTTACTTTTACACAATTTAAACCTCTGCACGCGCGACGTTGCCAAATTTACATCAACGACATCGGATGTCCAAATTTGCAAAATTCCAATGCACACACGCGCGATGTTGCCACATTTGTAGTTCACACCATGTGGTGTGAACCACATGGTTCACACCACATTGCCGCTATTATTTTCTTTTGTTCTCACAAGCTATGTAGCTTGTGAGAGCAAAAGAAAATAATAGCGGCAATGCGGAGCACTCCCCGCTTAACGAAATGTACTAGATTTTGTCTCTTTCTACTGCATTCAAACTTTCTATTAGCAATAAATTGGTTAATTCATTCACACAGCTCATTCACTTATCTCAGTTCGTAGAATGCGCTCGCTTGTTTCCTGTTGTGTTTTGTGTGGTGAATCCTGTTTGACCGTTTTTTTTAGTGGGGTGGGCAATCATCCGATGACATCTCCCGCTCTGGGTGGAGCGGGGAAGCGTGTCAGACTCTTACTGACTAAAACCCACCCCTGTTCCTTCACTGCCTGAGTGCCCAGGGGTGCGGTAACTCATGTTAAGAATTTATCCGCTACCCCTAGGCATGCAGGCACCGGCCACGATGGGCCCCGTCAGTGGTGGCTGACAATCATCTCTTTGAGGCGCGCGCGAAACACTACGCGCCGTCGACTCACGGGCCTGGTGCTGATCGGACGGCGAGCTACTCACTGCTCGCCGTCCGCAGGCCCAGGTCTACGGTGGCCGGCAATAGTCTCGCGACGTCCTACGCCCAGTGCCTCTCCTGCGGTGGTAGCGGGCTAGCGGCCGGGGCCGTGAGGGCCACACCGATGAGCTTCCCTCACCCGTCCCGCATCCGCCTTCGCGAGCGAAGGTGGAGGTTACTTTTTCTAAGTAAAGAAACCGAGAATATTAAGCCAGCCTACATAAAACTACGAACTGTATGACTCTGCTACTTCTCATGCTCCCAAAACGTCTGGCTAATACTTTCTATTCTACGTGCTACATACTTGCAATCTAAATAATTCAAGCACGAGTCAAACAAATCTTATTATATGCAAAACTCGCTCAGAATATCGTTAACAGAATGAAAACATCAAATAATTAGTTAAACAAACATTGTAAAAGGAAGTGCGCTGGAATTAGCCCGGGTAGTGTTAACAAAAATATCAGTGCAAATGTTGTTTGTTAAAAACAGTATATACTCACTTGCGTCAATGGTTCGTCCGTTTGCACAACAAAACATTTTGTTACACTTTCTATTATTTATAGATCAGATCATCATCATCATCATTTCAGCCCCGGCAGATGTCCACTGCTGGGCATAGGCCTCCCCCAAATGTTGCCACAACGACTGGTCCCGTGCGTCTCGCATCCATCGCCTCCCCGCGACCCTCACCCTCTAGATCAGATCATTTTGGAGAAAATATATTATTGATTCCAAAATATATATCCCGTAAGCTGCAAAACAAGCCTTTCGCAACTATCTTCTATATAACCGGATGCAGCTGAATACCAGTATTTTACATGGAGCGACTGCTTATCTGATCTTCACAACCTAGTTACTGGGTAATACGATACCCCATAGTAAGACAGGTTGTCAGACTTTCGGGCTTCTGACGACCCGTAACGACTGTCAAAGATCCACGATTGACAGCCGGGACCAACGGCTTAACGTGCTTTCCGAGGCACAGAGAAGTCTCGGTATGTAAAGATGGTCACCCATCCATAGACCAACCCATGCCCGGCAAGCGTAGCTTAACCTGATGAATCGACCCGTGCAGCAGTTATTACTTTAGCCACGAGCTCTCGAAAATTTTACAAAGTATCCCATAAAAAAATAAGAATAAAGTAAGTACCTATCCCATAAAATAATTGTGTAGGTACTTTAGTCAATCTGAACTATCTCTATCTATCTAGGTTGATCTAAATTGTTCCTATTTCTAGTATTGAGTTTTATTAGTTAGTGAATAGATGAAGATTTTTCCGAAAATACATAATATTTTCGTAAATATATTGACAAGGTACCGTTATGATATTTATATCCTTAAACAGCTCCCTAAGAGAATCACGCCTGTAAAGACTATACAAAAATAGACCGTAGAATACCGTAAGACATGATAGGTACTGTAGAACCCTCGGGGCTCCAGGGGTGCTCTTGTAACTTTGGGGAGCTGTCTTACTCGCTGGCGTGCGACAGTGTCGTGTAGGCAAGTGTAACTGATTACTTTAATAGTGTTAGAAAACAATGAGGGTACGGCACTCTTAATACTTATATTCTTTAAATTAATACAAGTGCCCACTGGGACGGGCTGAGCTGAACTCCTCAATAAACTCCTCAAGACTCAAGACAACATTCAGCCAACCACTCCGCTTTTAATTAAGTCTTCTTTTAGATCCTGGCGGCGTTATCGCAGCACCAATCCTTCACTTATACGTCGATACCCGGCGCCTCCTCCACTTGTGGAGCCCACAATATTATGAAAGTTTAAACGAAAATAGACCAGCCTTGCTGTTTCTACATCAGTAAATTGACGGATTTTTCTGACAGCATATGCTGCTGAACTTAACCGTCCTGCAAGAGATGTTATATGAGGACCCCATGGTAGCCTTGAGTCGAGAGTGATTCCCAGGTAAACCGTGTTTTTGACGAATTCTAGTTTCTCTTTGTTCAATACCTTGTCACAACTATTACTTTATTACTTTTAACAAAGTTTCTTATCTGGCATTAACAATATGGAACAATATCAATGCTTATAGTGATAGTAGAAGCCCAATCTTCTCAGCCTTTTGCAATCAACTGTTGCTGAACAAAGACCACTCATAAGTTGAGCAACACGCAGTTGTCTAACACCACACTTGTATTTCCCGGAGGGTTAGATAAAGGTGTTCCAAATAAACCCACCGCATTTCGCTAGTCTCCTTTCTCTGTTCTCTTATTCTTTTGACACTAGATTCACTAGATAATTATCAAAATCTTGCAGAAAAGATGCATCTGGAATACCTATTTTATTCATCGAATTATGTGTGAAAACAAACGACGATCTCGAGGTTTTGTTACAGATCCCCGATAAATATGAAACCACAATATTTAGTGATGACATAGCCTATGTTGTCCCACAGCTGGGAAAATGCCACCCCATATTTTTCCAGCTCACTTGCCTTCACCAGTCAATCTTTCATGTACCAACTTTATATTTATAAATTATGCAAAACGTATTTCAATGCTTGTTATGCGGATTTTAACGACTTCCAATCACGTATGACATTGAAAGTTGTTATAAACTTCTTTATTTACTCCTGCAAAAACAACTTTCTAACGACTTTTGGCAACTCGCAAGTTATAATGCAAACAGGAGTTAAGTATTAAAGTTTTTTAATCATTTGAAACTTATAGGTAACTAAAGTAGTACGAACTAAGCTACAGCTATATCAACAATATTCTTAGTTACATTCTACAACATTAGTGATACTGAATGCACTTAAGAACATTCCAATTCTCACAAGAATATTTACTTATTTTACAACACAATTAATATACCTACTTAAATAACTTATGAATATTAAACTAGTCAACAATATTCACAATAAATATAATCTATCTACAATACTTTAAGGGACCGCAGTAAGTCCTCATGAAAACAAACAATATTTAATAGACCAGGTACGCAATGGGACCAATCCTGAAATATCTGTTTCCCTCGTTTAATCTAACACACAGTATACCTATTACCATTGTCAACGACACAATCTACGCCAGCTCTTGCTCGCTGTAATACAAGAGCCTAATCTGACTAACCCCTCAATGTCGTAGGTAGTGGCTGCAGAGTGGGCCTATCCATGTCCATCTCATACAGCTCCTTGGCCACCTTCATGAGTTCGGTGTCTTTCATCGCCAGCTTCGCGGGCTGCGCTATCACCACCTCCTCTTCTTTCTTCTCTAACAACTCCGAACAGGGGCGGAGCTTCTTGACGCGGGGTACGAAGGGACGATTGCCGAAGTCTGGGGGAGAATTGACTCTGTAGTGGTAAGGAACGATAACTTTTTTTTTTTTGAGGATTTGATTGAGAGTGAGGTGAGAGAGGGGACTATCAAATAACTTTTCCCGCTCTGGGTGGAGCGGGAGGGCGTATGACTAAAACCCACCCGTGTTCCTTCAGTTGTTTGTGCATTCTTCTTGCTTCAGTTGTTGTTGGGTTCGATTCCCATCCAGGACAAATGTTTGTGTATTAGAGCACGATCATTTGTTCTGTGTCTGGGTGTAATTTATCAATAATATTTATGTATTTAGAAATATATAAGTATGTTTATCAGTTGTCTAGTACCCATAACACAAGCTCTGCTTAGCTTGGGACTAGATGGCGTTGTGTGATAGTTGTGGAATATTATTATTATTATTATTATTCAGGCCTCGGTGACTCTTTGAAAGGAACTATACTTGCTTGTATTACTTACTATTTGCCGATTTTAAAGGGTTACGGCACCGGTGCGCTGAGGTAAACAAACGTTACGAGCACGTCGATATCTTGGCAATAGTTTGACAGTGTCAGGGGGTTTAATACTTAGGCAAAGCACGTCCTAATGTTGATTACCTAATCCCGGCTTTATATATCTATTACGGTGAATTGACGACACGCATTTGTCCCTGGTATTTCTAAAGTCCACAGGCGGTGGTGATCGCTTTCCATCAAGTGGACCGCCCGCTTTACGATCCTCTGCCCTCTGCGCCCCGAAAATTGCAGTCAAACTCACTTATGCACTGCCACTGACTGTCAGTGACTGACAACAAATCGGCCGTGGAAAGTGGCTACGTCTTCGGCCTACAAAATTTATTTGTACCATCGACCTGAAGAAACCGTCTGGAAGAACCTAGGCCCCTAGGCCCCTACGAACTATGTATATAAAACAGCCTTTGGCATAGTAGGTACTTTACTATATTAGTTAGGCATGATATTTAAGGTTACCTTCAGTGTGATGAGCACAGTAGGAGTTGTAGTAGGTGGAGCGTCCTCGGAGACTCTTCATCGTCTCCTTGATGAAAGCCTGGACCTCTTCGTCTGTCCACTCTTTCTGTAACATGTAATAAATGAAAGTTATTATTAAATAGGAACTATGTAGGTGCGGCGGCAAGGACGACATTTTTCCCATCGTGGGTAGAACTTGTATGAGGTTCGCACAGAAGCGTGGAAATTTGGCATAAGCAAAGAAAGGCCCAGCATCATGATAATGATGATGATGAAGGTTCAGCTAAATTCATTGCACTTAAGTATGTAAGAAGTGAAATTCCCTGCTAGACCTTTAAGTCGAAATGTATAGTTCGCCTAGAGAATTGCTTTAGGCAAACGTGCACCATCACCGATAAAAAAATCGGATTACCATCAGATGAAATGGTGATTAAAAAAGAAAGAAAGGAAAAAGGCAAGAGTGCTTCATTGTCTACTACATCAGTAGAGCTTGAGATAGAGGTCAAACGCAACCCTATCAGTAATTTAGAAAACAATCATAGTTATACACTTACGTCTTGCGTCCCAACTTTTGGGTCCAGCCATTTTCCTTCGAATTTTGCCCATCTGAGCTCTGGACGACACCTGAAGAAAAGAAATTGTAAGAGAACCATTAGCAACGTGCAAGGATATATTGGGTTCTACGAAGGTTCTACATAACTTTGCTTGCACCGTAGGATATGTATTCGAGCAAAATCACAAATATTTTTGCGTAAGTTCAGTCAGCATCGAAAATAAAATCATCTGGCTATTCTATTTTAAATCAAAGTGTGGCTCACAGACGCAAAGTTCCTTGGGAATAGCTAATAGTTTTAGGCTTATGTTAAGTTTAGTGAAATCTGTGAAAATCCGCTGGGTGCAAGATCCAAATGACGGAACCATGTGGAGGCCTAATATCAAACAATGGACGTCTTGCGGTCGGAATGTTGTTGATGATGATGATCATCATCATCATCATCAACAACGTTCCAACGATGTAGTGGCTAGTCACTGGTCTGGGAAGACCAACATGTTGGGTGGGAGGTATATACCTACTTGTATCCACTAGAAGCAGACTCGTAGGTACTGGTGCTGACTCGAATAACCTAAGCCTTAGGTCCTAAAGTAACCTGTCTAAATACCTAATCTACGAAGGATCTACATAAAATATTATTAGGTAAATATGGACGAGTTATGTGCATGTGCAACCGTGTCTGCTTACAAAACTTACATTTTTGTTTTCTTGATAGGATGCTGTCGGTACTCGTCGAAATATTCTGTTAGAAACGACATGATTCACTTTTTAATTTATATTTTTGGTAAATATTCGCTAAAATTACATCGAAAATAATTTACAGATTGCAGTCGTCAATAAACACACAATAACCATTAATAAAAAAAAATCAGTATACAGTTTTTACAAAAAAGGATTTAGCGTTGGTTCTACTGCGTTAGGTCGTAGGTTTTCTAATCAACTGAACATAAGCTTGTAATTTTTCTTTGTAAGTTTCTTTCATAATAAGGTTAGAGTTATTGCGGTTTTGCATGTTCAGGCCGACATTTTTATGGGGTCGCCAACGATTTGACTTTGATTCAAAGTAACTTTTACAAACAATAAAATTATTTTTCTTTTCAACTTTTATGTTTATACAAAGAACATAAATAAGCATTAACCTTAATCATTTCAAATGCGAAAGAAAAACAACATTAAAAATTGTTTAGCTTAATTTATTATTCGGGATATTATTGTGAGTTATGATCGTTATAAAACGCTCAATCACTCGCTTAGAACAACATAAAAAATATATCTACTCGTATACCTTCACGACTGTTATCCTCTTAGGATGCGAGTCTCAGACACAGTGACCCAAGTCCCAAGTAAAAAATATTAAGTTTACGTCTTCTAGAGCAGTCAGGTAAAAATATTAGCTACCTATGGTCAAGTAGGTACTGTCCGCAAACAAGCACAACCAGGTTAACCAAGTAGGTGATCAAGGGACAGATAAACCAATTCATCCAATGAATCAGGCATTTGAACATATCTACTGGGTTGCTGTCGGAGTGTTTGAAAGACACCACGGCATGGAACGCAAAATTCAACTGAAGGATACGGTTGGGTCAGTAAAAGTCTGACACGCCCTCCCGCTCCACCCAGACCGGGAGAAGTCATCTGATTGCCCACCCTGACAAAAACGGCATTTGGACATAATCTGCATTTGGAAGAAATCAGACTGGATTGCCCTACAGAGAAATAAACAGGACATGTTGCAGAAGTATAGAGTATGCCATTCACATTTTGAGTGAGGTCATCGAGAAGCAATGGGAAGCCCTTGCGGTCTCCCTTGACACCTCGAAGGCCTTCGACAGGTTCTGACACGATAGCCTAATTGGCAAGCTTCCTTCCTTCGGTCTGCCCGCCGGTTTGTGTGATTGGATTGCTGATATCCTGCGGGATCGGTCTATCCAAGTGGTCATAGATGGCTGCTCGTCCGGACTGCTGGCTATAAATGCCGGTGTCCCTCAGGGGTTGGTGCTCTCGGCAACATTGTTTTGCTGCATATTAACGATCTGCTAAAACCCGGTACCTTTGGGTATGCAGACGACAGCACTGTTGCCGAGAAATACGTAGCCGACGCACGAGATAGTGGGTCTCAGGTCCGGTCTCTCCGAGAGGCTATGGTTGGGCGCTTGAACTTGTCCTTACAGAGTGTCTCAGAATGGGACGATGCCAATCTGGTCAAGTTCAATGCTGCTAAGACCCAGGCGTGTCTTTTTTCCGCTAAAAGGAGCCAATTTCACCCGGCTCCATCTTTCCGAGGTGTAACCGTGTCGATAACCGACCAACTTGATCTTCTTCGTGTTACGTTAACATCTACCCTCAATTTTGGTCCCTTCATAGAGGTAAAGGCTCAAGTGGCTGCCAAAAAGTTGTGGATCTTCGCCAAGGTGAGATGGTACTTCACGCCGGAACAACTGCTCAAACTTTATCAAGCGCAAGTTCGATCGTGTATATACTGCTCTCATCTTTGGGACGGATCTGCCAGATACCAGCTTGATGCCTTTGAGGCAATTGAGAAATGAGCCAAGAGGATCATCGGCAATGATAGGCTCGTCGAGTCGAAGCTCCAAAGTCTTGAGCATAGACGCCGAGTTGCTAGCCTGTCGGTTTTCTATCGGTTACATTTTGGGGAGTGTGCGACGGAATTGCATGATCACCATGTACCGGCGATGCATCACCGGTACATGGTGATCATCCCATCCACACGCACAAAACGTTTTGAGAACACATTCATTGTGCGCGCAGGTGGAATTCCCTGCCGGAGTCTGTTTCCTGATAGCTACAACCTAGGAGTCTTTAAGTCAAGAGTGAATAGGTTACTTCTAGGCAAGCGTGCTCCATCTTCGACCACATCATCGCTTACAATCAGGTGAGATAGTGGTCAAACGCGTGCCTATCAAGAATTTTAAAAAAGTATTAAAAAATCTGTGCAGCAGAACGTATGTAGACTCAGGTCTCATTTAGGTTTAAAATGAGACTTCTCTCCGTTTTCACTAGAATTAGTAACTGAGCCGAGCGTTGAATACTTATTCATTCCAATGCAATTTTATTTATATACGCATAAACGTCTATGAATATCATTATTTAAGTGTTACTCAAATCAGGCATTCCTGTTTTATCTTACTTTCTCTACCTACCTATTTGCTCACCATGGATGCAACTTAATTTATGAAATAGGAATAGATACCGCATCCTGCGTTTGTGCATTCCGTTGAAATCCCTCTTTAAATGACGCAGAACAGAATCAGTGACACTACACCTCGGCGTGATCGTCGAAACATCAAACATGGCGGATCTGCGTGACGCGCTCGCGAACCATGCGTAACCGCAGCGAGTGATGCGCGATCTATAACCGTCTAGCCAGCGAGGCGCCTGCTGCTCGACCTCTGTGTGCCTGGTAACCTTATTACAGTATGTATTCGTACCTGTAGGTACTCCACCTTTTCGCGAGACTGTTTGAAAGAGTCACCGCGGCCCTGGACTGCAAAGGCAACTGAAGGAACACGAATGGCTTTTAGTCAGTAACAGTCTGACACGCCCCTCCCGCTACACCCAAAGTGGGAGAGGCTATTTGATGATTTCCCAACCTCAAAAAGACGTAAACCTACCCAAGCGTCGCCACATCCTACCTACAGATCCTGTGCTTCTCGTATCCAGTGCAGACATCACTGCTTCTAAATACTCAAAACTGAAGTGTTCAAAAATAAGGCTCAAACATCGATCACTATAGTGATCGATGGGCTCAAATCATTAAATTCGTGGCTCACACTTAGGTACCACCTACTAAACCTTGAGATACGTACGTCAAGGCCAGTTATATACATTCCAAAATTATGCAACCTTGTATACCATTAAGACAGTACCATGCTATCACACCAAACCAGACGTTGTTATAGTCCAAATGGCATGCAAGCTACTTGCAGTTTTGTTCAAATACTGGAATATCATTATCACAACAATATTATAAAACAAAATCCCCCACCGCGTCTGTCGGTTCGCGATAAACTCAAAAGCTGAATACTGAATGGATTTTCATGCGGTTTCAACTAATAGACAGTGATTCATGAGGAAGGTTTAGCTGTATAATTTGTACCCGTGCGAAGCTTGCCGGGTCGCTACTTATTGTATATTCCTGGCCGTAAGACAGTACGTAGACCTATTTTCTTACTCCAACCGACAAAAAAAATATGTCTTCTAAACCCATCCTCATGTTGCGACTCCCTACCCCGCCGCGACCTTTCATCGGCTCACGATTTTTATGCTCGCTCGCGACTCAGACTGGCGGGCTGCGTGACCAACGCGCTTAAATCATGAGATTGCGCTATTTTTAGCGAACACTTTGTCGTAAAGTCGTATCTGCAAGCCGAAGCATATGAAGGCCAGCATCGATCAAAATAATGTACGAGTATGTTTCGTTCAATTTGTCGGGTGTCGTGTAGCTTTGCGGGACCGTGTTTGTGAGTGAGAGGGGTGATTTGTTACATACAAATCACCCCTCTCACTCACCCTTCCCGTTATAACATCACTAGTGTCCGTGAAGGGACGTGGTCGATGTGGACAGGGGTAGCCTGCTGTAAGTTGTGCAACGTGTTGTTTGCAATTAAAATTAAATTGTCATAGTGTGTTTTAAAAACATCCTTCGATAATGTTTTCCACATCTTGGTCTATAGGGTGTAACGGAAATGGTAGGTCATATTTTAAATACTTCTGCCCCCAGAAATGAACAACTTTCTTCAAGAAAGTCATAGTCAATCCCAAAAAAATTTGACCTCTCATACTAATTTTAATCAGCTGATGATAACTTTGAACGGAAAGTCCATTTGCTTTTATGGGAATTTCTTATGACTTCCTTGAAGAGAGTTGTTCGTTTCTGGGGGCAAAGTATTTAAAATATGACCTCACATTTCCGTTACACCGTGTTTAGTACCTACAGATACATATTTTAATAACCTCGCAAAATAATTATTTTATGGTGGGAATAGAACCCAACGTTTTTTGTGATAAAGGCAGAGCAGTGTTTGCATGAACCCCAATTCAAAACATTTATTTTTTCAAAACCATTTTTGAGGCTCTTCTGAACTGTCGAGGGGTTAGTTAGACATAGTTGTAGCTATTTCTTCACCAAATGTCTCGTAAAATAAATACAGAGTAAATCTTTGCTACGACAGATGAGCAGGCTGGGTGTGTTGAAGAAGTGTGTGTGACCGTGTGTGTTTTAGGTGTTGCCAATTGGCATGCTCTGGTAGTACTTGTTCTGTTCGTGTCGCGGTACATTAACATATGTAGTAATAATTTTTGAGCCCAGGAACTGGCCACGTTTATTGCGAAGTCGGAGGCCTTGTTCAGACCATTGAGGGTGCAGGTGAAAGCACATTTGGGACACTACAGCAGATGGCACAAGTTCGATCACGAGCACCGCGCTCGCACTGTGTATTTGATGGATCGTTTGCTTGTAGGTAAATTGTAGGAGTAGGTATTTATATAATCAAAGTAATAAATGTTAATATTAGTTTATTTAGCTTATCATAGGATGACAATAATCTGAAAATACGTAACATAACGAAACATTCACCACTCGGAAAAAATCAACATAAAACTCTTCGACGCATTGTGGTCAACATTTACACTAGATATGTTAATATTAAAATGATTCTCATTTTCAATTCATTGCGTCAATACCTAATTCTTAATTATATCTTAATTAAATCAAGGAGAGAACTCATGACAAATCAAGATTTTAAAAATAGCTATTTTTTATTATAAGATTCTTAGTATATAAAAATTAAGGGTTCCCCTTTCAAGTCATAAAATATACATAATATATTTATGATTTTCCATTCTCACACTACAATAAAATAAGAAAGTATTAGTGTAAACCGTTTATTCAAGTAAACAGATGTTGCATTGTGACTTAACTAATAAATTGTCTTATATTAACATTTTCATAATAATAAATTGAATGTTTCTCCACGGGACGCTCACGAATCTGTAGAGCAATCGTTTACCGGGTCACTACGCCTCGGGCACACGATTCTCACCTTTACACTCTTGTTTCATAGTCCATATCCGCACACAGAATGATACAAATGAGAATTCTTGTTACAAGTAAGATTGGATTGGAAATCAGATAAAATATAATAGACATTGATATAGTGTGAAGAGATTGGTCATTCGATATTTTATTCACAAAATTATTAGTACTAAAAATACGCAGCGCAGCGCTTAGTATTTATTTTAATTGGCAACACTTTAGAGCCGAAATACGACTTTAATAAAAACTAAACGTTTGCTTTATTTAATAAAAATCAAGTAATTTAATCAGCGAACATACCCTGATTTTCCTCGATTTTAAATGCAAAAATCACTCAAAGATCAGCTAATACTTTTGAACCCAATTAAAATCGCCAAACATGGTTGGATGACCTAAAAATAAATAATGATTTTATAGTCGAATGTAGTAACTTTTACGGAAATTGATGAATATCCTGAATATATTAAATGAATAAGGCCTGCCTTATTCATTTAATATATTATTCTTTAGCCTCATAGTTGCATAAAGAACTTTCATAATCACCATGATTACATTAGATTACACACCCCACTGCTACGCAAAAAGATTTCCTTTAATATATTACACCTTTAATATATTACATTATTAATACGGCTAAGTAGCCGTCACAAAGATATCATAAGACAGCTTTTCTACCTAATTTAAGGTACAGTCGCCAAATTTCGTCCCCTTCAATATCTATTTTTTAGGGTTCCGTACCCGAAGGGTCCAAACGAACACATGTCCGTCTGTCCGTCTGTCAGTCTATCAGTCTGCCCGTCGTCTGTCACAAAATATTGTTCCGAAATATTTTTTAACTTCAAATTTCAAGTTCAAAACTGGTGATGTTTATTATTACTTATATTTTACTAACAAATGCCTAAGTATTGACTTCCCTCATATGGTACGGAACCCTAAATGTACGAAGTCCAACACGCACTTCGCCGGTTTTTTTTTTTTCTTGAAAACCGCCATCTATTATTAGTGACCCAAACCAAAAGCTAGTTGCATCAGTCGGCCATTGTGAAGAAGTGGGAGCAGCACGTTCGGTTCGTACAGAGAGAAATTTGAAAGTAAAAAACGGGTTCAAGGTGAGTTTTTAATTGAAATATTCATAAAATATTGACATGCCTGACTTATTGATGCATTTTTTTTATTACTTTGAAATACTGAAAAATCTGTAGAAACTTGTCTCTGGAAAAATGGGAAGAAAACCCAGTTCTGCCGATGGAATTAGAAGAGGAGCTGGATAAAAAATAATGGAGGCAAAAAAGAAGCAGAGACAGGATGAAAGACTGGCCAAGTGCGTGTCGGATTTCGCACATTAAGGGATCCGTACCAAATATTGGTATTTGTTAGTACATTATACGTAATAATAAATATTATCACCAAATTTCAAATTCATAGGTCAATGGGCAGTTAAAAAATTCTTCGTAACAAAATTTTGTGACAGATGACGGACGGACAGACAGACAGACAAGTACAACAATAGAGCTCCATTTGGACCCTTCAGGTACGGAACCCTAAAAAATAAGTAAAAATGTAAAAAAAAAAACAAAACCAACTGGAAACATCAAAAATAAAAATTAAACCAATAAGCAACGAAATACACAGTCTTCTGATGAAGGAAGATCTTATGATGATGACCCAGTTTTGGTGTCCACTGATGAAAAGATAGAGAGAATGATGACGCTGAATGCCCAGTTTGTCATAATACCTATTTTCAAGACAAATGAGGAGTAAACTGGATAAGATGCATTCGTATTCAATGGATGCACGAAGATTGCATTCAGGACCAAAATTTGTACAAGAACTGACTAGATATTAATATGATGAAGTTTAAATTTTTATATAATATTGTTAGGAGTACAACTCCAGTTCACATACTGATTAATGTGATCTTAATATAGTTCCCGGGACAGAATTAGGATCCCAAGAAAAAAAAATTAAATACCCAAATTTTTTAAACTAGACGAATCATCATTCTCCTGCCCTTATCCCTTAGATGAATATTGAAACTAATTTTTGACGTTTTATTTATTACTGTAGTACTTTTTATTTTTTTTGGGCCATACAAAAATGGGGCGATATTTGGCGACTGTACCTGATCCCTCACACAGAGAGCAACCTTAATCATCAAAGCAGTGGTAAAATGACCGGCTGATTATATTTACATTCCATAAAAGTCACTTCAATCCAAACGGAAAAAACAGACAGTTATAAAGTTATTCTGTTGCCTCATTCAGAATAGCTATTACTCGAGCTGGTGCTAATATCGGTAGCTGTAGCGAACGTAATATCGTCATCATCGATATTATAATCGCTATCATCATCGTTGGAAGAGATCACATAAACAGTATCATCGCCAACCGTGACTAAAATAACGTCATCATCATCGGTGAGCGTATCATCATTGGCAGTGCTCGTAATACCGGTATCGCTGAAAGTGGCAGCAATATCGCCACTAGTAGATGTCGAGGCAACAACGCAATCGTGGGCTGTAGAGGAATCGCTATAGTTCATCACTTTAGTGCCAACATTAGAAGTGCTGGCAACAGCGTCAACGTTTGTAGTGGTGAAGGCCTCGTTGCTCACAGATGCGTCAGGTCCGTCAGTGTCCCCGTATCAGAACCTCGCGCGGATGTACACCGCGGCCACGTCGTGGTTGGCGTAGCCGAGCCGCTTGGCGTGCTTGAAGATCTCGTTGGTGGTGGCCGTGAGTGGCAGCGACTGTTCCAGGGTGTCGCCAAGACCGAGCGCAAGCTTCAGGTCTTTTTGCATATGCATCAAAGGCTGATGCGTCGAATAAGAGGATTCAATCATTGCTGTAATAAGAGAAAGGCTTGGTTAATGTTTTATTGTTATAACAGTTACAGTATAGTAAGGGTTAGCAGAAAGGAGGACGGTCATAAGAGGAATTTTTGCCCATAACAAACTCAAAAGAAAAAGTTTCGGTTTTTGATTATTTTTAAATGCCTAAGAGTAATGTGGTTTTTTGTTTTTTTTTTTGGGGGGGGGGTGGGAAATCATCCAATGGCTCCTCCCGCTCTGGGTGGAGAGGGAGGGCGTGTCACTCTTACTGACTAAAACCCACCCCTGTTCCTGCCCTGCCTGAGTGCCCAGGGGTGCGGCAACTCATTTTCAGAATTTATCCGCTACCCCTAGGCATGCAGGCACCGGCCACGATGGGCCCCGTCAGTGTTGGCTGACAACTTCTCTATGAGACGCGCGTGGAACACTACGCGCCGTCGACTCACGGCCCTGGTGCTGATCGGACGGCGAGCTACCCACTGCTCGCCGTCCGCAGGCCCGGGTCTACGGTGGCCGGAGATCGTCTTGCGACGTCCTCCGCCCAGTAAGCCCAGTACCTCTCCTGCGGTGGTAGCGGCCGGGGCCGTGAGGGCCACTCCGTTGAGCTTCCCTCACGCGTCCCGCTTCCACCTTCGCGAGCAATTCTGCTTCACAGAAGGCGGAGACTGCCTCCCATTCCCTCTCGCTCCGTACCATGGCCTGAACCAGGGCCGGGCGCAAGAGGTCGCATCCACGAGGACACGGTGGTGCTCCGTCCAAGCGGGGCAGACCTCCACCGAAGAGTAATGTGGTTGAAGACATATATATTTTTTTACTAAATAAGATTAAAGTGATAAATATAGTAAGACAGCAATTATTGGACAAAAAGAGTGTTTCGCCTTTTTTTTCGTCGATTAATCTTTAAATTACACTACTCTAAACAGGAAAAAGAAAACCGGGAAAAAGTCATGATGTTTTTCGTTGATAATTGTGTCCATAATACCAGAAAAATGTTTACCTTAGCAAAAAGGGTCCAGTAGTGGAGTATTGAGTTAAGAATAGATTGTGTATCTAGAATAGTCAATTGATAATAAGGAATAAAATAATATTCAAAAACAGTCACATTTTTATCAGACATTTGAAGTTAAAATGAAAAAACTAGATTTGTAAAAAATCTCATAAAAACAGGAAGTTTAAGTAAAAAAGTAATTTCTTGTACTTAGAAACATCACATAAAAGTCGTTTACTATAATAATATGAAGTTGTAGATAATAATTGAGCATAAAATCCCTCATTATTAAAGCATATGTTATGTGCCATTCCAGACTAATAATATATCTCTGCGACAGGATTCATCCACATCTGTTCAGCCGTTTCGGCGTGATTGAGTAACAAACATCCATCCATCCAATCCAGTTGTGGGGTATTGAGTTAAGACTAGATTCGGTATCTAGAATAGTCAATTGATAATAAGGATTTTAAAAAATCGGCCAAGTGCGATTCGGACCTCGCGCACGAAGGGTTCCGTACCGTTATCTATAAAAACGGCAAAAAATTACTTAAATATTTATTTTATTCTGTTTTTTAGTATTTGTTGTTATAGCGGCAACAGAAATACATCATCTGTGAAAATTTCAACTGTCTAACTATCACGGTTTATGATATTACAGCCTGGTGACAGACAGACGGACGGACAGCGGAGTCTTAGTACTAGGGTCCCGTTTTAACCTTTGGGTACGGCACCCTAAACAATTTTCAAAAACTAGCACATTGTTTTTTTTTGTTAGATATTATTTTGAAGTTGAAGCTCTGAAAAAGCATTTATTTTTCAATTAAAATTTCTTACAATTAACTTTTCTCTTAAAATTTCTGGTAAGTACTTGGAAAAACATCATATTTTAAAAAGTAATTTACTATGAACTTGTAAATAATTTCGGAAACTAAATGCTGAGAACCGGACCACGGTAAAAATATCTACAGTATTCTATCTTCATATAAACGATCGGAACTCGAATCATACCTAAGCGTCTCGATGCGGTAAATACTTGGTACACAAACAGCCGCGATTGCGCCGCAGTGACGAACGAACGGCAGCGTGGTGTGATAGTTTTTGCGTGCGATTTGTGAATATTTTATTGAAATAGATACAAGTAAAAAACCTTTGCAAAGATAGCCTCGTTAATCAATTGTTGATTATGTGATACCGCAGTTCTTAATAATTATTCATTATATTAAGAATTGCGGCATAACACAATAAAAGATACACTTTTTGCACTCACACCCTAGACTTTTTCGCAGAAAACCTAGGTGCAGTGAGCGATGAACACGGTGAGTGCTTTCACAAAGATATTGCTTCTATTGATAAGCATTATCTAGGAAAATTTAATCCTTCAATGCTTGCAGCCTACTGCCGTTTTAGGGTGTCGTACCCGAATGGTTACCAACGGGACCCTATTAATAAGCCAATCGTTGTCCGTCCGTCCGTCTCTCTGTCAGCGGGCTGTATCTCATGATCCGTAATAAGTAGACAGTTGAAATTTTCACAGAATGCTATTGTCGATATAACAACAAATAATAAAAATAAATTAAAATTTAATCGGGGCTCTAGAAACGATTTTTATTTTTGGCTTTTTTTGCTTGATCTTAATAATGGCAACGAGTAGACGCTTGATGGTACGGAACCCTTCGTGCGCGAGTCCGACCCGCACTTGGCCGGTTTTTTTTATTACGGAGACACCAAATCCCGCTTACAAAAGGCAGGCAAAAAGAATCACTAAAGTTAATATTCAAAAGCAATGAAAACTTTTGAAAATTACTGTCTAAAATTAATTTCTCTGTAGTATGATGGTTAAAAATTACAGAATTAGATCTCAGATAAAAAAGTTTTTTTTTTTTTGTTGAGTTTTGTTATTTTTCCTAAAGAACCGCTCGATGAACCATATTAATTATTATTCACAATGGTACTACTCCTTATAAACTTGTATGTGAGTACTAATTTATTTTAATTCACTGTGCTCTTCTATCCTAAGACAGAAAAAAATGCGCGTCAGTTTGTAGTGCCGAATTTAGCAAGCGAACTTTTTTTTTTGTGTGTGAGTATCAACTCACACACAAAAAAAAGTTCGATGATTACATGCACACTTGGACAAATTCATTCGAAACGATTAATGTCCTCTCTAGAATATACCTACCCTACCCTACATCAATAAAAATGTGAAATATTAGCTTTCAACAGAACAAGTACAAAATGACAGCAGACGAACTATTGACGAGAAATAGTGTAGTGTAGTGTGAGTTGTTCCGTACCATTTCAGTAGGAATAGTTCTTTTCATTTTAAAATAATTTGGTTGATGACTTAAAAAAATCTAATTAGTGTGTCAGTTAGATTAAAAAAAAATATTGGACACGTATTTTTTGTTTTGTGACGTAAACAGTAGATGACGACGATACAGTGCCTTAAAATTTCGCATGACGTTACACTTGAGTTAAAATTGTACCACTTTTTACTCAAAAGTAACGTAACAAGCCGGACGCCTGAACTTTGATGCATTCTATCTTTGTAATTTTTTACTGATTTATGCAGGGTGTAACAGAAAGGTGTGGTCATATTTTAGGAACCGGTTCTGCCCCTGAAAATGAACAACTTTTTCAAAGAAAAAATAGAAATTTCCAAAAAAAATTGGTCTTTCCATACAAAGTTATCATCAGCTGATCAATATTTGTATGGGAAGTAAAAAAACTTTTTGAAAATTACCGCAGGATTTCTTAAAGAAAGTTGTTCATACCGATATGGGCAGATCCAGTTCTTAAAATATGACCACACCTTTCCGTTACACCCTGTATATACGTTATTTGCCAGGATTAAAGACTTTCATTCTTGTGCAATATGCAAACTTGTTGGTTAGTGTAACCTTTATATTTCCTCTATTTTTTCTAAAATTCAGAATTTTAAAAAACAATTAAGTTTGGGCGTTGTGCCAGATTTTTTTTGACTGACATATCAAGATTTGTTACCCCATACGATGATGCCATACATAGTGATATAAAAAGAGCCACTCAGAGGAGTGCCTTTCTAGAACCGCACGTCGATCAGGTCCGCCTGGTTGAGTAGTAGGTACATACCACGGCCCTTCAGGATCAGGTGCGGTGAAGCTAGAGACGTGAGCGCGAGCACGTCGAGCAGGTCCGCCTGGTTGAGGCCAGCACGGTCAGCAAGCGCAAGCCCCTCCGCCAGCGCGGCTAGCGACACGCCGCCCACCACTTGCAGCACGGAGTTCATCTTAGAAGCGTTGCCGATGTCGCCTGAAACGGGGAGGCGTGTTGAATGACCATTTTGATTGGGGACCCATAAAAATTATCCTCCCGACCGAATTTCGATCACGGTGGTAATCTCAACATAGATAAGCCAAGTACGCAGGAGATATTATAGTGCACAAGCGTGTGCGCAAACACAGGTGCGCTCTCTGTTCTGTAGGACCAAGCGCTTAGCGTGCTTTCCGAGGCACAGTGGTGTCATACCACCAACATCCAAACTCCGGGTTGCTACAGCAGAGTATTTCATAATGGGAAAACCCAATAGCACTTTTTGCCCGACCGAGAATCGAACCAAAGACCTCACGCTCAGCAGTCACGCTTGCGACCACGAGTCGGTATTATTTACATTATATAATACTGACTCGTGGTATAACAGCAATTCGCGAAAGTTACTTAGTCGCGTGTCAGAGTATACAGCTCAGCTCAGTCAGTGGGAAGTTAAAAAATTCTTCGTAACAAAATTTTTTGACTGACGACGGACGGACAGACAGATGGACACATGAGTGACAACAATAGGGCTCCGTTTGAACCCTTCGAGTACGGAACCCTAAAAAACGATGTGTGGCTGTGTTGTGACAGCCGTGTATGTTTTACGTGAATACGTCTACGTAACGGGTAGAATTCGTTACGTGAAGTGAGGACTGTGACGCATCGCGCGCGGTGGAGGGAGATGCGCCGCCATTTTGAAGTAATTCTGCTGCGTTTCGAGATTTCTATTTAGTATAACTTTTGACTCGGAGCATCTTCGACGTTCGTTTTAGTTCCTTCGCCAGCTCTCGTCAACATTTATTGACTGTGTAATTAATAAGTAATAGTTTTAGATAGTTATAGTATAAAAAAATAGAATAAATTTTGTAATGTTGGCCAATACTCGTCAAAAAGCTAAATCAAAATATAAAGACAAAAACGCCCTTGCCCTTGAAGAGCCCATTTTTTAATGATAACCTTAAAACCATATGAAAGAATGAAACGGTGCTAAGAACGCAAATTTGTTTATTTTGATTTAGGCCAACATTAAAAAAAATATTTTATTTTCTTACTTAAACACTAAAAATGTTTACAATAACTATTTAATCCGTCAGGTTCCCGAATAACAGACACAATTAAAAACCTATTGTTGCGTCCCTGATGTGGGCCGCGCGGGAGCTGACGGAATTATTTTTTTATTTATTAAATCGATAAATCTTGATGACAGATGTCGAATGCACTTTAAAACGAACGTCATAGCTGCTCCGAGTAGAGACTCGGAGCATCTTCGACGTTCGTTTTAGTTCCTTCGCCAGCTCTCGTCAACATTTATTGACTGTGTAATTAATAAGTAATAGTTTTAGACGTTTAGAGAAACGCAGCAAAATTATCTCGAAATGATCAAAATGGCGGCGCTTCTCCTGCCGCCGCACGCGATGCGACACAGTCCTCACTTAGCGTAACGAATTCTTTGATGCTTTAGCTATCCAGTGTTGTAATTAAATATTGTATGGAGATGATAGATACGTAGCTGCAATACCAAACTGTATCACCCGATTTTGTTATCAATTGTTTTTTGAATTGCCTCGTACTATGGAAGAAATTTTAAAGACGTATTCACGTCAAAACTTGCAGTTAAATGAAGCGGAGGGTATTTTTCTTCTAAAATTAGGAATTTGCCGTCGCCCTGTAAAAAACACAAAACTTTATCGGTTAGTGAATGAGTGCTTTGGCATGAATATGTGTTTATGTTAGTAATGATAAAATTGCAGTAGGAGGACTTTTCTATTGGTGTCGTTAAAGCGACTAAGGCCAATTTCACTAATGAAACTGATCGCGATCAGTAAAATCTAAACTATGTTCAAGAGCAGTCAGCGTCAACAATGTTAAGGAATATTGTCACTGACAGCTCATGAACCATGTTTAGTTGTTAGTGATAAATAATATTTGTTTTGCAGATTGGTTGTAAAAAACACTTTTAAACATCAATTTTAACTAGATGTTTCCTAGCTAACTACCCTGAGAAGAAACAACGAAACTCTTTTAAACTCCATACATACATAAACATGTAATGATCAAAATCATATGAGATGGATGGATGGAGACAGAGATGCCAAAAGAAAAGATGGATGGATTGTGTGAAGAGTGTTAGGAAAGAAAAGGGAGTTAGTGATAGCGTGACGGCTGAATGGAAGAAAAAAAGTGTTGCGCCGACCCCAGGTAACATGGGATAAGGGCAGGAAGATGATGATGGTCAAAATCATATGAGAACCGTGTAGGTCAATGTCTGAGGTGGTCTTTTGAGGCAAGGACCACACAGATTTGAGTGGATCTGTTAAGGCATTGCAAGCATTTGTCAGTGTTTTGCTGCTCGCTTTCAGTTTCGTTGGCGAAACTCTTCGAGTTCATGTTCTAGAACTTAGTAGCATCACTATTGGTGATAATGATAGTGCGATCACTAATCTGTTTGCCAACCGTGGTGACAATTGCTACTGAAAAACTTACTTTAGAAGCAAAAATAAGGTCTAAAATTATATGCAGAACACGAATTACTGACCCTCACCAGAACCCATGATTTAGTAATGAAGTGCATGTGTTTGATGTTATTGTAATAACTTATTTCTATAAAGGACGCTCAGATAAGACGTTGACAGTTAACCAAATAGTAAATCTAATTACAACAAAAATTAAATCAAACAAAAATGCAAATACTATTAAAAACAAATAAGCCCGCAATGTCATTAAATGAACACGAATTAATAAATGAATCCATCAGAGGTTTGTAATTTTATGGTTTTTATGTTTTTTTATCTAATAAGATCCATTTTCTATTCATATTCCAGATACACATTTTTTTTTATTGATAGGCATGCGTTCGACCACCATCTCACCTGATGGTTGGCGATGATGTGGTCGACGATGGAGCATGCTTACCAAGTAACTGTTCACTCTTTGACTTAAATACTCTCTTATGAGGACCGTTCCTACCCCACCGCGGGCTGCAAAAACATAAATGTCAACGTCCAAGGTTCTATTCGTCCGCAACCGGAGCAGCTGACTACTACCTAGGTAAAAGGAGTTCTTGCTCATGGCCTTGAAGCAGGACTGGCAGTCGTCAAACAGCGACCGGTCTCCGGCGGCCAGGATGATCAGAGTGCCTTCCTCTGCTTGTGTTTTTGAGCCTTGGATCTGGAAATTGAGATAGAGGATATATTCGTAAAAGACTTAAGTTGCTATAAAGCTTTAGAAGATTATGATAATAACGTTTGTAGGCAAGTAGTGTTGAGAGCAGTGGTGGTAACGGCCCCGACTTACGCGTTGTAGTTCGTAGGCTCAAACCTAACCAGGCGCCTTATTTTGTGTATTTTATACCACCTATTTTATATGCCCGCGTGGTGCGTAACGGCCCATTACTCTCACAGAGAGAAGGTCTGAGTCCCAGTAGTGGGAAAATTAAAAGGCTGAGTATGTTATGTAATAGTGTTGAGGTAGTTTACGAGATTACATTCAGAAGATAGGCACAAGTACCAACAATGTGCTAGCCATTGTAATATAATGAATGCTATCGAGATTTCTTCCCTGTATACACAATATCAATCTCCTCTACTAAGTGATTGTGGTTATCGGCACAATTATCGTTGATTGTTGAAGGAAATAAATAAATAATACAAAGTTGTAGACACTTCTATATTTTATAACCTGCCTACATTATTAAACAATGTTTTTCTCCAGGTTTGCTTTTCTATTATTATTATTTTAGGGGTACAATTTAAATGCTCACTATATATTAATTTTGCTTACCAAAATGGATAAATACTCACCAAATATTGTTTTACTAAAATAGTAACATTTTAGGTTAGGTTAGGTTAAAAGGAAAAGTTTCATTTCTACAATAGTTCATTGGTGAACATTTATCCATTCGGGCAGGTATTTCGAATTTATTGGTAGTAAAATAGGTGCATTTCTGGTAGGCGTTTAAACACAAGCCTTATTTAAGCCTAGTGTCCCACTGCTGGGCAAAGACTTCCCCTATGTCCTTCCAGACACTCTTTTCTTGTGTCAACCCGATGTTTTTTTGTGCTAATACTCAAACAAAGTTTGTGAAAATACAGCATCTCACAGCAACAGCCATCAAACCAATAAAATGATTGCAACGAAATAGTCTATTAGTGGTTTTAATTGTGTCTGTGGTGGAAGAAAAGTACAAAAGTTATGTCCAGATTGAAGATTCACTTAATTGTGACAGTGAAAGTTTCATGGCTGCACTTAAACCTAATGAATAGACATAAACCGAGCTACGTTCTGAGTGTAACATAAAAATTCGCTGCTCATGACATTCAAGTCTCCTGCTGCTTCATCCAGACATGAAGAGCAAATTGGAATTTAAGTATGATTTCTTAACCTTTTGACCGCCATTGTTTTCCATAGAAGAGAAGAATTTTTATTAGAAGACAAATGTGGTAATATTTATTGTATTCAAATCAAATGCACTGATGTTTTAGCGTAGCGCACCACGCCGATGCGTTTTATTTTGTGGCGACAAAAAGGTTAAAGTAATTAAAAGCACTATGTAACTATTGTCAGTCAGACATTTTTATCACTCTACAAAGTAGCAGAATTTGTTTTGTAACAGACTTTGTAATCACTTATTCAGCAAAATATCGATTCTAATATTTGCAGATGTATTTTTACAAATATTATAAAGAACCATTTTTTCACTCGTCTGTGTGTATTCTAAAATATTAATTCCGTTACCTGTGCCTCCAAATACCGTCCGCCCTTCCCGCTGATAGCCTCGACGATGTCGTGCGACGTGTCGGAGTCTATGGAAGTCATCTCCACGTAGCCCTTCGACTCCAACGACGGGCAGTGCAGCACGCCGCAGTTGCCGAACACCATCTGAATTTAGACAGGAAGATTATGAAATAAATAAGTTACGCAGAAACTACAAAAAACTACCTTTTGCGATCCTTAGGAGTCCATTACAAGCAGCAAGCGTCAGTTAATTCCATAAGTCATGACTTATAGTTGAATTATGCAAAAATCAAAGTATCGAGATTTCTTCATCCAAACATCAGTCATTTCATTCGACGATAGGTTATCCGTCAGCCACAACCAAAGACTACAATAATAATATATAGGGTAGCCACAACCTTGACTGTGGTAAAACTGACAGCAAAACTGTCTTAAAAAACTGCTTTTTGTTTAATTAACGTTCATACTACTGGACATTATGAAATAAGAAAAGAAATAAATTGGAAGTAAGGCTGGCTGGCCTACATCCAAAATTTACGAGTAACTCTACCGGCCGGTTTTGCCTATTAAATTCACAATGAGCTCGCTCTTGACCTTCACCACGCCTGCTGGAAACTGATGAATAAGGTTTTCGATGGGACGAGCCAGCCTAAAACATGCATGCTGAGGAGCTGTTCACAACTGCAGCTTTTCATTTACCACATCATCTCCTTTTAAGAATCAACCACCAAAGCCGATCACAAGGCGGCTATACTGACCTTAAATAACATAACATTGCGACTCTATTCTTTATAGAAGGGAAGGCGCAGAGGCATAAGAGTACACCCACACTAATTCACCCGCATGTTTTAACCTTTTACCAGATTCCTGTACTCCCGTAACCTTTCCTCATACACGTACACAGACATTATTTTTAAATCATCAAATAACTTCTCCCGCTCTGTGTGCAGCGGGAGGGCGTGTCAGATTCTTACTGACTAAAACCCACCCGACCACCCGTGTTCCTTCAGTTGCCTGTACCAGGGTTTCGATCACTCTCGCGACCCTGGCAGACAAACAATGACATGGATCGCAAAACCGTTCCTACGGACACAATGGGATGTAAGACGTTTTAATACGAGAACGGTGCCATTGTAGTGTTGCTTACAATAGAGATACCTTGCGCGCTGTTCCTCGGCTTGGTTAGAAAATTGTGGTAGTGTTTATTCCGTAAACAGTACTTTCAATCTGATACAAGCTGTTTTAGAACCTTTGTTTTATTTTAATGAAACAGCAATCCTTCTTGACTTATAAAAAAACAAACTGTAATAAAAGGCTTAAAAGAAATAAGCCGTGGAACAGCTCAACAGTTAATCAAAATAATTGAATAAAACGCCTCCAGTCTTTTACTTTTATTATTGACTTATAAATAAAGGGATATCATATTATTTTGTTGGTTAGGGCAAGTTAAGTTTAATTTTAGCCCTAGGATTTACTTCTAAGCTAATCATCGCTTACCATCACGTCGCCTCAGTGCTTGTGTGTCCTATAGACCAAATTTATCGAAAATGGACTTTAAATGCCGTTTTGTTATGACTTAAATTTCAATCCTGTTGGTTAAGGAAGATTCATACCATATCATTCATAAGGAAGTTTTATTATCCTACATCGTAGGAAACGTTGTGCTTGAGTGTTCCATGTCCACTCAATCGACCAATCACAGCCCACGACGCCATATTCATTTCTATTCTATATTTTTATATGGCAAGCAAAGTTGATGTCGACTATTCTGCCAATGTCTAAAGTTAAATGGAAGAGCAAGTATGTTCTGTTATTAAGTAATTTACAAAACTGGAACTGGCCATATTCATTTGGAGCATAGTACAAATAAGCACGCAAAAATGAAACAGTCACTTAAAGTCACTTTGTCCTATTTACAATAAGGTTATGTTCTAAGTCCACATTCGTAATTTTATTTGTGCATGTTTGTTCTATGTCCACATTAAAACTGTAAAATAAGGTATAATTAATTAAAAAAAATTGATGAAAATTATAACAATCAATGCATAGGTAACTCATGTATTACGATAGATCTTCAAACCTAGAAACTCAAGCTTAAAAAAAAATAGGACAAAAATCTCTTCTAACTGTAAAATGAACCCAATGGTAGATAGAATAAATAAGCACTAGGGCGACGATCAGGTGAGATAGTGTTCAAACGCGAGCCTATCAATAGTAAAAAAGTCTATACGGCGGAAGCGCCAGGTAACCCGCGAAATTATAATTTGTTTACGTTTTTTTGCAATTTGCAGGTCAGTATCAGGTTGTACGTTGATCAAAATATTATTCGAAATATGATTCGCGGCCTGACCTGACACTGACCTGCAAATTGCAAAAAAGCGTGAGAAAGTTTTAATTTCGCGACGCTTGCGTGGTTCCCTTTAAAATACTAGGGAATAATAACTTAGCAACTAACTCACAGTTTGAAGACAAACAGGTATTCAAAAATATAATATTCTTCGTTCGTTCAAAATCTTCATCCGCACATTTGAGCAATGTCTTCCGGCCCACTTCCTCGCATCCCCTCCGTGACCCTTAATGATCCGCAGTAAAGGTCGGATCAGGGTTGCCCTGACTCCAACCTAACCTTTGTGCTAACATTTAGGCCCGTGAAATCTGTATTTATTAATAATATATCATTGAGATTGTCTTTTGAGGGCCGTAACTTTAGCGATCCCTCGTTTTTCACGGGTGCAATATTTTTTTTCGATTTCCCAAATTTTCTTTCATACAAACCTTGCCCCGACAATAAGACAACAAAAAAAAAATAAGAATTGCCAAATAGGTGCAGCCGTTCTGAAGTGATGTGCTTACATAAATTCGGCAATTAATTTTTATTTATTAGGGTTTCATTTTCTTTTTTAATTTTGTATTTGTTTTCTGCATTGTTGTTCATGTTGTTTGCGTTTAGGCAGAAGTCTTTTTATCTTTTTAGATCCTCTGATCATCCCTACTACTCTATACTACTTCTATTCCTGCAATGCAAGTAGCACTGTTACCTTACTGCTAATACCACAAAACTCACTACCTTCTGTGACTGGAAGATGATCTTTGCCTTTAGGGAAAATACTCTTCTCAGGTTCTCCGTTCAGAAATCTCAGTTTGAATAATAAGTTGTTACCTAGGTATGTATGTACGTGTTACCTCTTTCGCTGCTTGAGGGTCAGCGACGCAGGAGAAAGTGATGTCTGCCTCCTCCACCACGTCGCAAGGTGTCACCGCCAGGGTCGCGCCCACCTTCTCGAAGTCTTTGCACTGGAGGCAACAAACATAATACAATTAATTTATGAGTATGAAAGACACAAATGAAATGGTTTTCTGGGGTGGGAAATTCTTTTAGAAAAAATGTGTGGTCTTTTGGTTATCATAGAGAGTTAGCAGACCATCTACCTTAACGGAAAGGCGATAAATACTTTAACATAAGAGCGGCGGTTGTAACACATGCATCTTTGAATTTTTTGAACTAATAGGTATCTTGTGTACTATATCTAAGTTTGAAAGAACGATTCTCAAGGTCTCTTTTTGCCGCCCTTTCCTCTTGCCTACTAACCTGCTCCATAAATCTTGTAAAGTAATAACAGTTCGACAGTTATTCATTATGAGCATTGTACTAAAACAACACACAGCCCTTCGCTACAGCACTGAAATTACTAACAAGAGACGAAAAGACAGTTAGCCCCACAAAAAGTACAAAACATGCTTTCACAGCCAAATATTATGTATTCTTTGGACCACTACTCTTGACCAGACGAAATGCAAAACGAAACATCTATTTCCTAAATTTTAGAAATTGTACGAAAACTCAAGAGAAGCTCTTCAAAGTTTTTCTTAGGAAGATACAGAGAAGTTGTTAGCTGTATTGAAATAAAGATTGTAGTGTTCTATTCATTTTAATTAGTTAGCTAAGTTAGTATACTAAGGTTTTAGGAAGTAGGATTTGTTTACTTTTTATACACCTTTTTTACATACATAAATGACGACTACTTTACTTTATTTTATTATAATTACCGTGATTATTTCATAATATTTTACCTCATTTCGCCTGAAACACAGGTGTCCTAGTTCAGGCACATAACACTAGTGAACTTAACATAGATTTAAGCAAAAATGTATGTACTGTTTTACCATATAACATGAATAAAATTTTATTATTATTATTTTTATGCCTCCAAAAAATCTGCTGTTTTGCACAAATTTTACCTGAACTTTCTTAATCTGCCGTAATGTAATCATAAATTGTAAAAGTAAAGAAAACATCGTGATATAAACCTTGCACATGTAATGGAGATTCTAAATGACAAATATTTATTTCACAAAGTTGTAAGGCTTATTCAAAAACACATATTTTCTGGAACAAGTTTTATGAAATTTTCAAATGAACAAGTTTTTAAGAAGTTATGTACCTAGATAAGTACCTACCAACTACAACAAATTATTGTTAGCGCGTATTTGTAAAGATAGGTAGGTAAGTACCTTTATCAAGGGAAACAACAAGCTTTTCGACCATACCATGACGATAGACACACTGGGAAGAGCCCTCTTTAACTGTTTTTCATCTCCCTATTTTATATTTATAGCCCAAAGAAGAAAATTAATACACTTTAATTTACAGAGTAGGTACACACAATTTCCCTCCATAAACATCATACACCTAGCGCCATCTATCATCGTAAATAGAACTTCATGCTTCCGCTGAACGCTACTAGATGTCGCTGTACGTCGGCGCGGTGGGCCGGTACCAACGCGCAATCAATATCCGCGCCACGCCAGCCACCGGGCCGCGTCAACGACCGCGGCGCGGAATGGCCGACGCCACGCGCCGCCATTTTGAAGGCGATAACGGCGCCTATCTAGCCACCGCGCACGCAGCGACACGGCGTATACCGTGACGAATGTCAAACGAGAGTCTCGGCCGATTCATTTGACGAGCGCAACACTGTGTCAGCTTGACGAGTTACTGGAAAACGGATAACGCATCGTCGCCTTTCTAGCAAAAGCAAATCTGCGGCTTATCTTTTTGCAGTTTCTACAAAGTAAATTGAGCAATTTCAATAGTATTCATTATTTGCTTAAGGAAAAAAAAACTCCGGCAACAGAAGCACCGGCTGCGATGCTCTTTTATTTTTAGATGACCTCCCAGGCATTCACAAAAATCGTATAGACGGTACAAAAACAGTTTGCAATAGGCTGTGATATTTCGAAAAAGGTCAAGCATTATCCAGTCTGCGCCTTTAAAATGTAGAATGTATTGATTCAGAAGGGAACGTAAATATTAGCATATGAAAAAAAATGGCAAACAAAAGCCCCTACCCTAGGTAGAAATTCCAACTTACAATGTGAGAAGAAGAGGCATTGAATTCAATACTATTGATTTTTACTACAGACAGAACCGAACAGGTGAACAGAATACCAAACGAAGCGAAGCTGGTGTAAAAATATCGATTCCCAAATTCAATCTAATGTTTATAGAGGCATCATCAAAGTGTCAAGTGTTTATAATAAAACGTTCGCAAAGTATTGATGGTTCGCGACAAACAACTCTGCTGCGAAGGTCAATATCAATGTTTGCACAGATGGCGCCAGTTTCGCATCCCAGCTACATACTCTACTAGGTATAAGATAACACCCACGCAGACAGAGAGTAGATATCTACACGACCTACATACTCGTACATTGTAGCTACAGATATTACATCCAGCGTTCCTTCCCAAAATGTAACTGAATTTGTAATAATATTTATAAATAATAATGAAGATATGAATGGGTCAGACTTAGGTCACGTGTGAAACGTTATTTTGTTTGTCCATGACGTCAGAATTTTGCAATTATACAATGATAAATGAAGGACATCTATATTCAAATATGTAAATTACAGCAAATACTTTTATTAGTGTTTCAAGCAATCATAAATGATGCTACTGTTATCCTTTTCACAATATCCGCATCAGAGTAACATTCTCTGCCGCGATCGTTTAAATATTGAGATGATAGTGGATTTGGCACAAGTGCAGCACTTGGATTCATAATCTGAATCACAGGGCATCTGCTAACGGAAATTAATCGCATATCTCTCGGGTATCTGTTAGCTACAACCGTCAGTGTAATTGTAAACTGGTTCGTGTATTTTCGGGATCCCGTTTCGTAGACGTCTTATACTCTTATGGGTTGTACGGTGCGTGCAAACTATAAATGGCCGGTCTACGGGCATCCCCACAAAGGTGTCATTCACAGTTGTGTAGCTGGGCCGAGCGCTGGCATTTCAAAGCGGTATTTCAACAATTTCCTTCAAGACTCGCTCGTAATTGCTTTACTAAGTGCATATGTACCGTATTGGTACAGCGTTATGTATCGTGTTGAACTAAAAGATATGAGTACATTAGATAAGATTATTAGGACTCTTGTCTCTTTCTACAGATATTAATTTAAGGAGAAAGTGTAATAAGTGTGCATTTGCCAAGAGCTATCGAAATGTAACGCCAACGTTAGCATCGCAAAATACCTCTATACTTGTGACCTTTCTTTACACTTTGTAGAAACATACTTTCATCTGCAAACTCAGTTTCTACGTTCCCACCCACGATGAACATATTTTCTCAAGAAAAGACATTATTCAGGTTACCTAACGCTCTCATAAGAGTAGATGGCCTACAAAGAATTATAATCTAGAAGAATGCATCCTGGCATTAAATGATTGTTTAAATACAGTTCTTTGTCAGCGAAAGGCTTAGCTAGCATAATTTTTTGGAATACTTACTTCGTTTTAAGTTATTTTGATGAAAGCCGAAGCCATGTCGATTTTAATCAAAGTGAAAACCTATTTAATTTCAAACGATTGTACACCTCCAGTACAATAGGAATTGACATTTAATTTCTGCGAAGTTAAAAACCTATCCTAACAATTTTCTTCCAAGCCCCATCGTAGCATATGAAAAATTCCATCATTTGAATTAAATTATTACATTACATCAAACTTTCTTAATTCCACTAGTTTATCTAAAACCTGTTATTTTTAAAGCCTTATCACTTTTACCGTGGGCGTAAATTAGTCTGAGGTATACATACATAGTGTGATGTAACATGTGTCTGTATTGAAAACGTTATACCACAGCCTAAAAAGTTGTTCTGGTAGACTGGTCGATAGTTCTACAACAGTTACTGAAAATTCTTCCAACTATTTATCGTAGGGTAAACATTTTCGGTCAAGGTCGCCTTCATTCCATTTTCAAGATGCCTTTCGCTTCCATGGGTAATAAATTCTCGTAGTTTGAAAACTAGAAAAGTGTTTGTAGCAAAGTTTCATGCTGCTAAATTGAATTCGTTAATCTCTTTGCCGAGTGCTCTTGGCTGAGAATCGATACTTTCATAAGATTCTCCATTGTTCTTATTATTAAAAAGATGAGTCAAGCCATATGGGTAACACAGCTTGTGGTCGCTAATAGGACAAGAGTGGCTCTGGCAAGATAATAGCATTTTTTCCCGTCACACAACATACTCTTATCTGGTTTCACTCAGGCTCGAGTTAATTGCTTGATTAGTATTGCTTAATATTACAGACCAAATTTCATTTGGCCATGATTTTTTCCTTTACATTGTATCCTTCTCAAAATACATGGGGTCACCCGACTTCTATGTACTTACATGAATCTCTTTTTGAATTTTTTTCGTGTTTCTACACTTTTAAAAGAAAAGACTCATATTCAAATGAATCACTTCAAAATCGATATAATTTGTTCTACGATTTTAACTAATTCGAACACACGCGGTACGCCCCAATTTGCGTCAATCTGTCTAAATATTTTATCAGTCGTGCATTTCCTGCATTTATGCATTTATATTTACGCAATAACCCCTATCATTCATTGCATCACCATTTCCTGTGCCGTTACACTTGGCAGTTCCGTTGACCTCTAATTTATGTCCCCTGTTCGGTTGCGAAGGTTCCCACCTTCGCAACCGAACAGGAAAGGATTCCAGGTTTTGTTTGGTTTGCCAGTAGAAGTCTACTGCAATACATAGATCCATCGCACGCCATTTAATCGCTCCTAGGCTAGTCTCATCCAGTTTTCTCTAATCGTCCTGCGGAAGATCGTCCTTTTCTTTATTCTTCACTTCGCTCTTGACAGATAATCGTTGTCACGCCGAATTGTGTCCAATGGCTGGCGTTGTCGTACTTCACCTCACGATCTCTCTCTTCGATCGTCCTAACGTTTGCCGATTGCCGGTCCACACTCAAGAACTGCATTTTAATTTGTTGAATTAATACTGGTGTAGAGTACAGTGGTGATAATTAAAAATTCACAATGTCGGACGGAACCGCTTCGTCGATATTTAGTAGGTCGGACGTGCTCTTTCACCGTACTGTCTAAGGTTGTCAAACAATATTATATAATAATATTATGTGCGTCATGTAATTGAGCGTATCGAGCGTTCAATTTTGCTGTGCTGACATTATTACGTGTCTGTGCTTATTATTATATAAATCAGTTTATGCTAGGACTTAAGAGACTGACCCCGAGAAGTCTGTAACATAGCGATTAGTGGAGGAAGAACGCAATGAGAGGCCTGTGCCCTGCAGTGGGGCGCAGAACAACAATAAATTAGAGGCAAAATATGAAATATATGTATGTATAGAACTGGTAGGATTCATTGCTAACCAAAAACCATTTATGAGTAAGTATATTTCTCTTCAAGTGTGTCAGATTTCATTTCCTTATACATAGAATAATAAAATAAGGAAAAAAATATTATTTTCAAACCAAATTATTGTAGTTTCTATGAATGACCGTCTATTAATTATTTATAAGTTGTATATATACGGCGACTCCGAATCAAAAAGTTGACGACAGAGTATAGAAAGGTAACGAAGGCAATCGATAAGGAAAACCATAGAATGAAATTATATAAGACTTCAATAACGACATGGAAGTGAGCAACCTTATATCCGAAACGAATGGCTAAACAATGGCACGACGCGACGACGCGACGTAACAGACAGAATATTACTAGCACTAGAACAAGTCAACTCAATGGGATCGTTATTGTTACATCATTTCGGAACTGAACTTGATTTGGTCTCAACAGCAAGTAGCGAATTGCAAGCAAGAATGCAATTTATACTCCGAATATTTAACAAAGACTAAACATCCAATGAGAGGACTTAGGTAAATACATTTAGCACTAAACCAATTTAAATGTATTTATTAAAACTTCATGCAACACTAAGGTACAAAGGTGGACTTAACACGTTAGGCATTCTCTATTAGTCAACCAATGGTGGAGAGATTACACGACAGATGCAGATTATTCAGAAAATAATGGTACAAAAGTACATATTATACAATTAAAATTAGAATATATTTTAAATCATCGTTCTATTCCTGCCAATCATTTGAAGATGACAGCCAGGCTTTAATTGCATTTTGTGATTTGCTGTGCAAGTGTCTTAACTATTTGAAAGTCAAATACAGCGACTGCCTCTGATCCAGGAACATAATTATCAACATAAATGTATTTAAGATTTAGATAGTAATTGGCTCAACACCGCCAGACCAATCTACTAAAGATATGTTTAAAATTAATAAGATTACAGCAGGTGACCTAAATACTTTGTCATCCTAACGAAAATTGCACAGACAGAGAAAAGTGAAGGAGAGAAAGTGAAAAATAAAAAACTTTTTTACAAAAAAATACAACCGACTTCCAAAAAAAAAATACACCAAAAATGTATAAATAACTTTAATTTCGGAAGTCGGTGTGGCCAGCAAATGCGTCAAATACTATCAAACAGAGAATAGATAGCGCCCCTAAATACCCATAAAGCAAATACTGATAATGTGAGCAACACTAGCAAACAGTTCACTATCTATCAGCCGATACACCAAAAAGCATTCTCCGTACCAAACTTAGCGATAAGTAAGTATAACATATCAACCAAGGTCGTGTAGTCAGATAAAATATTAGATATTGAAGTAATATATTCACGAATATGCCTATCGGACGGCTAACAACACGTGTTTAAAATCGGACAGAATAAAAAAAAACCAATGAGATCGCACTAAATTATCTCAAACTGAGGACACTTGCACTGAATTATTTGGCGATAGTCCATAGACAGAGGAAATTATTACTTTGAGGACAGGTGCTTTAGCTGGAAACATCGAAAAAAAAAAGATATTTTAAGAGACAACTATTTTTAAGTGGCTGTGCCAAAACTAAAAGAACGGGTACTTAATTTTAATGTAAATTATGACCAGAAACAGAAACGGGTAAGCAATACCAAATCATATTATAAACAAGAACAGAGAAACGTATGGTCGTTGGTGCAAATACATTTGTTATGGTTAATGGACTAGCCATTGTCTTAAAATATAAACAATGGATAAGCCAGGCCAGTCAGGAATTTCTTTCTCAGAAGCTAATAAACGTCAGACTTGGTTTCTAGTTGAACTAAAATAGAATGTACCCGATATAGATACTAAAGCAAAAAAAAAAAAGAAAATACAGGTAGTTATGCAAAAAGCACTGCAGTAAACAGACGACGGGAACTAAACGATTAAACTGTTCCACAGGGCAGGGCACCCTTTGAAGATTAGCTAACATAACAGAGCAAAACTAAAGCGATGCATATTATAAAATTCGTTTCACAAGACTGAGCAACACACTTTAACATAAACACGATCTTAAAATAAAAGTCGCGAATCCCGTCGAGTTATTTTCATGATCGTGACTAAAAGAGGTTCAAAATAAACGGTTCAATGTGCCCCAGCATCTTCAGACCATAATAGCATCATCATAGTAATAAGCAAGCAGGAAAAGCGGGAAATACTGGTAGGTAATATCCGTTCCCTCGGAGCTTGACACCGATTAGTGGTTCATCGATCACTGTTGTTAAAACCCACGTGCCATCCGCTATATATCCATCTACATAATTACATTCAACTTTAGCAAATTTTACCGTTCTACGTGATGAAGCTTCTCAAACCTTGGCGTGAATCGATAATTGAGCTATTTAGCTTCATCATACTATGTTTGTCAAAACAACCCGTTGTGAGACGTCTTGGCAATATTCCAGCACATCTTTGCAGTCCCGATCCTTAAGTTCATTACTACTAAATAACTGGTAGCATTGAATTTGTTTAATAAATAAGGTTGGTCAGCCTTTAATAACTGATCAAGGTTAGGCTCGGGAAATAAACAAGGTGTCTCTAAAATATGACGTACACGTATACGTACGACATCTCAAGGATTTGTTTTGCTTTTTAATGAATGTAGTTTCTGTCAAAAATAAATAATCTTCATAATGAGACGTTGAATAGGCATGACAGCGAGAAAATTGTACAAAGAGACAAACAATTTGGGCACGTATACTTGTGCAATAGAGATTAAATAGGAGGTGTTAAGTGTCGTTAATGCAGATTAGAGAATAGGTCTATGTTCAGTGATGGGCGGCGAGCGCTGCGTGTGGAAGCATCTCTACGGGAAAGGAAACTCCAGCCATAAGCCATTAAATGAAAAGCTTTCTTGTTGTAATGGGACCGGAACTTGTCTTGCATAACTTACACCCTGTTCCCATAAATAAGAAATAGAAGACACGGTTGGGCATGAATTTGAAATTCAGGTTCTACGCTACGGTCGCACAAAATCTGTTTAAAGTAATGTTTTAAAAGATTTTGTGCGAACGTAGAGCTACTTAATATATAAAAATGGAAGTTGAATAAATTAAGGTACAGGCTTTGTCGAGTCCTTCATGAATTTTAACATTGAGAAAATAACAATGAGAATTATTTTATTACACTCATTTCTACACGTTCGAACCATTCAGAAAATGTAATAAATCATTTGATTTTCATGTAAATCAAATCGATCTATGATATTATAAACACGATAACTTGTAATCGTAAATATTTGTAAATATTTTGATAAAAGATCCTAAAATAACGTGATACATTTGGCAATATTTTATGTTTGTCAACGGAAAACGTGTATATGTCTGAGACGGGCAATAAAGCGGTCAGTCTAGAAAATCCGGTCGTGTTCTACATAGATGAAAATTTATAAGCGTGAGTATTACGAAAGTGCAGAAGAAAACAGATGTAGAAGGTTCACAGTTAAACTTGAACCTTCTAACTATATAATTAACGATGCAGCAAGAGCAAAATTTTTTATCTTAACAAATGGATTGTAGTATAATACAACAAGCTCCATACCTAAACGGAAAATCGATCATACATTTTGAAGCAGCTTGAGACTTCTGTACCAACTCTCGTGGCATAAAACGTACGTATAAGCAGTATTCATGTCCGCGCGAAGTTGCAGACAGGATGGACTATAAATATAGAACACCTGGGCATCAGAACGAAGCAAGCAGTTCACTCCGCGACTTCTCAGAAATCGCTGCGGTAACACTACTGTTTACAGCAGTGCAGGCGAAAAGAAGGCCCAAATATTTGAGAAAGAATTCGCAATTCAGTCCATTTCCATTAAAAGAAAACATGATCTAAATATGACTGACGTAACAATAGATTTATCAGGTCAGCGTTCCTAACCACCTATGTTCTCCTTACCACCTCCAAATTCATTAATCTTCATCAAATAATTCTGGCATGATTCATCGGTACACGTAAACTATACATTTCTCGATCTTTCCAAATCTGTTTGCACATCCTAAACAAATAAGCGTGCACATTTCGCAAGTCATTTAAAACGTCATCACCAAGAGGCTGGAGACCGGAGGCGGGTTATTAAGCTCTCTTGCGAACAATAGGGCTGCAACTACACAATGGATCTAAGGGCAGGTACAAGACTGAAACCCCTTGAAGGTAAGATGGTAAAACGCCTCGTAAATATACGTTTTGTAAAAGGATATAAGCTTGAGCTTGCTACGCGCTGTCGTTTGTGCATTGACTCATTAGTAGTACTAACTAATGGATATCCCGATATGGTGACCACATCCGAAAGAAACAATGGTTAGCTGTCTAAACACTGCCGTTTACGTCAAGAGACGGCTGATCATAAAACTTTGGTCAGCAAATATGGGTAGCACCACTGCTAAATTGCTAGCCTGGCCATATTTTTGGTCAAAAACAAACCCATCACCTTATGTCACCTAGTCGAAAAAGCAGGATAAATTGTATCTTCTCGTCAAATGGAAACGCGACACAATGATAAAAATGTTTGAGGACTTAGGGTTAATTGATGCTTGCTTTGCGTCATCCGCGAATAATTTGCGGCGCATACGCCTTGCCGCCGTGCGTGTCTTTGTTCTTGAGTCTTGACTCTTAACATGACTTCCGACTCATGCACGTGTGTTCAAGACACCTGGTTATAGAAGCGTTTATTAAACGTCTATTTCATCTTATACATGATCTCGCTATATGGAAAAAAGGGTTTTACAAGAAATAAAAACTACCTACACTATAAAATGTTTAAACATCAATTGAAGTAGTACCGTAAAGTCTGTGAATCCTGCTGTTTTATAACGAAACGAAAAAAAAATGGCAGGCAATCCACAGCATTTTTGCTTTGATACGTATTATGTTTGTTTAGATCACTCTGTTTTAACTAGCGAATAAAAAACTAAACATGGCGATATGTACGGCTTCTATTACAGATAAAGATGCAATCTTTTTTTGCGAGTTTCCAAAATATTCCAGATTATTCAAACGTTACACGTTTCTATTTAAAGTTGAGACATAGCAATCAAGGCTTGGTTTATGACCCAAATACGAAGAACTACTAAGAAATGTTTGACAATAATTGACGTGCGCTAACATACATTTAGATGTCCCAACTGTCGTTGGAGCATAATTTTAAAGACATACTACTAGTGGCCATAGATGGAGCTGACACAAAAAACAGTAGCGTAAAGGCTACGAGTGCAGGTGACGCTATAAAACGGTAAACAAAGGCACAATCAGACGCTATGAACCGTGTAGAAGAGGCGTGGACGGGTTAGGTTAGGGGGGTTCTTAAGAAATAAGCAGTTCCTTTGTACTATATTTATAATTATGTCTATTGTTACTGTGTCTCTGTGTGTACATACATGATTAAATAAATAAATAAATAAAGGAGAAGTTATGAAGATGATCAGCCGCTAGACGTTATGTAAATACATACCGTTTAATAGGTCCATCTTCTTCTTGGAAACCGCAGACTATAAATATAGTCTGCGGTTTCCAAGAAGAAGATGGACCTATTAAAGACCAGCAGTAAGTGATTAGAATATAATTGTTTGTTGTCAGAACATGTGAACGAAGGTAGAAAATACCGGTTATATCTACAAGATTGTATCCGCAATTAGTGGAGTTATTCTTAAATTCTATCTACCTTAGTAGGAAATAGACCTATTCATATTAGCTAAAGAAGAATGATACAGTTCAGCAAATTCAAGTAAATCAAAACCACAAAGGGCGGTAATTAATGTGGCTAGCCTGTGGCGACAAATTAATCAATGACTAATTTGTTATTTCCTTACCTACTTAATGCACCTTAAATTTTTGTTGGATTTAATATTTGTATTATGATTGTGCTTTCCTAGGACACACAGTGTTGGTTTGAAGAAAGCTGATATAAACTTGTCTTTATTTGATTATCTATGGTTAACATTTACCAAAATTGTCTATGGTTTTATACCTGACTCTCTCATTTACCAGCGTGCATCCTTGTCTAATCGAGAAGAATCCTTGACACAAAGCTGACAATGTCATAGCGTTTGTAAATTTTGGCGGTAAAACATCGAAATATTATCCAAATTTTAAAAAAGTGTTGAAATACAATAATTTATTGTATTAAATTAGCACACAGCGTTTATTTAGTATAGGTGGGGTTTAGTTGGGAATTCGAATAAAAGAAGACCTGAGGACTCGTCATCATCTTCTTCATCCTCGGAGGAGGAGGAGGAGGGGACATAGCTTCACCTCCACCCAACAAAAGACGAAAAATTTCATTTAAGTACAAACAAGTTCAGACATGTTTGGACACGCATCTGGAGACACTTATTCAACAAGTGGGGTTTACATCTAGTTACTTCACTACGTTAGTTAAGTAACTAGATGTAAACCCACCTCTTCTACCGACTAATTCTAGTCAATCATAGCAATTTCTCGAACAACAAGAGAGTGATCCAACTCCATTCACATCTAATTTTTTGAGAAAGCCGACAAATTCATTTTGTAAACTCTCTTTAGGTGAACTCGGTTCAGAGTTCGACAAAAAACGATGACAAGAATTGGCTAACCTTAAAAAAATTGATACTCCTTCTTGGAAAGGTATTCGTTACAAAAAACTTTACAATCTTGCATTGTCAGTCCTGGTTTTATAGGTCTTACAACTTAATAAAGAGTTGTGCCATTTTAACAAGAATAATCATTATTTAGCTCCAACTGAGCACTTATTAGCAGGCTTGTCTAACAATATTATGGAACAAAGACGTCTATTAAAGCCAGGATTACAAGATTTGCTTGACTGGGCACCGGCAAACACTAATAATTTTTGACCGTTTTTTAAAAGAAATTGCAAATCCCAATTTAAAAGCTACATTACAAAATTTTCCACCAAGTCAAGAATATCTGTTTAACCGAGAGGCTTTGCATCCTATCATAGCTTTTTAAGGTGGATCTCAGGTTTGGCTTAACACTCCAGGTTACATTAAGGAGAAAAAGCTTTAAACACATCTTCTTCGACCTCAGAGGTCTCAACTCAAACATGTGTCAGTGGACTCCCGGGTGTTTCCACTGCGAGGATCGCCCAGAGGACACGGTGGAGCATACGGTGGAGGTTTGCCCCGCTTGGGCAGAGCACCGCCGTGTCCTCGTGGATGCGATAGGCGGCAGCGACCTCTCGCGCCGTGCCCTGGTTCCGGCCATGGTACGGAGCGAGAGGGAATGGGGAGCCGTCTCCTCCTTCTGCGAAGCAATAATGCTCGCGAAGAGGGAGGCGGCATACGTTAGGGAGACTCAACAACGGCAGAGTCGCCCTAACGCCCTCAGCAGCAGCCGCCGCAGGAGACGCCAGGAGCTTCGGGCGCCGCGTGACGGCGAGTAGTGGGTAACTCGCCGCCCGATCAGCACCAGGCCCGAGAGTCGACGGCGCGTAGTGTTCCACGCGCGCCTCAAAGAGTTGTCAGCAAACACGACGGGGCCCGTCGTGGCCGATGCCTGGGTGGAGGATAAATTCGAAATAGTTACCTCGCCCCTGGGCATTCAGGGCAGGGAGGAACAGGGGAGGGGGGGTTTAGTCAGTAAAAGTCTGACACGCCCCTCCGCTCCACCCTAGAGCGGAAGAAGTCATAGGATGATTTCCCAACCCCCAAAAATAAAAATAAAACATGTGTCAGTGGAACATTTCCAGTTAATTTCACAAACAGATGTACCCAATTTCTTAGGACAGACAAACGATTGGTTACTGAAAATAGACATTCATCAGGCCAAAATTCATTTAGCAATAGCAGAAACACACAGGAGGTTCCTCAGTGTGATTTACAACAACGAAGTGCTGCAATTAACAGCCTTACTATTTGGCCTGTCATCGGCCCCAAAGATGTTTGCCACAGTAACAAATTGCGGAAATCTTACGAGCACAAGGTTTCCGTATAATAGTGTATCTGGACGATTTTTTCCTGGTCAATCAGGATCGTAAAATACTGGTTTCTCAGGCTGCAGAAACACTGAGAACATTGGATACCTTGGGATGACACATAAATTATCACAAGTCTGCTATGAAGCTCAATTATACAGCACTTACCTATCAGGAAAGTGGACTCCATTCGAAAAACCCTGGCATTCAAATATCAAAGAAATGAATGCCGTATTTGCAGCCATAAACAGTCAGCGGATGACTCTACAAGGTGCACACATACTTGTTCAGTCCGACAACAGGACTCTTCTTGCATACCACAGAAACGAAAGAGGGGACACATTCCCTTGCACTACAAAGGCTGACAACCAGGCTCCTAAAACTTGCAGAGCAGTTATATCTAACTCTTTCAGCCACTTACCTCCCGGGGAGTCTTAAACTGAATCGCGGATAGCCTATCAAGGGGTCGCGAAGTACCAGAGTGGCATCTTCTGCCCAGAGGCCACGGAGGCTATATTCTAAGTGTAGGGCGTCCCGGACGTAGATCTATTCGCGTCAAGAGAAACGGATATCGTATCAAAGTACGTAACATTGGATTCCAGAGATTGTTACGCAGTTTTCTGTGACGCTTTCAACCGACAATGGGACTATTAGCCGGGCTGGGCATTTCCCCCAGCCAGCTTAATAATACGAAGAGAGTATAGAGTGGACCAGATGCTTCCGGCTACTCGACCTGCGAGTGAGAGCCATAGCAGAGCCACTTTCGATAAAAAACCTGCGAAAGGTCTTAATAGATCGGAATACACTCAACTACCCTGCACAAGTGGACAAGTTGACTCTCCTTGCGTGGAAAATGGGGGGTGGGCCGACCAAGTCGGTCACTGGACCGAAGAGAAACAAAACTTGTTAAAAAGTAGCTGGCGGACATCTACTTTAAAAACATACAGTGCCCCAATTAAAAGATGGTTAACCTGGTGCGTCACCAATAAAATTAACCTAAAAGCACCTGAAGGCCAGCAAGTTGCTAGATTTTTGGCAAAATTATTTTTAGAAGACAAACTAGCTTCTAGAACTATTCTCCTGCATAATAAATCAGGTGTCTCAACTTACTTTGCAACAACAGAAGTAGATATCTCAAAACAATTTTTCATTCATCAGGTTCTAAAAGCCATTTCACTTGCTAAGCCAGCAGTGCAAAAACTACCAATATGGGACACCGCAATATTATTTACCTGGCTAAAGATGTAAGCAAATTCAGGTTCTTTATTTGAAATAGCTAGGCAAACAGTTTTAATTCTCTTGCTGGCCTCAGGTCATAGGATTCATGACCTCACATTATTAGAAAATAGCCCTGAAAATCTTATTTCTACGGAAGATGAGATTATTCTTTGGCCAAAATTCGGTTCAAGGACAGATTCAAAGACACACAGGCAATCAGGTTGGTTTTGCGGAAACACCCAGACCATCGTGTCTACCATATCAAACACATTAATAATCTTATAGATAGATCAGAAAATAGAAAAAGCACAGACAGGACTGCCACAAGTTTATTTATTTCTTTATCAGGGCAATTAAAACCTGCTTCAAGAAAAATGATTGCAGGGTGGATACGTAGTATTTTTAAAGATGCAAATATTGATGCCCCACTGGCCATTATCAGGTCAGCTGAAGCCTCTAGAAGTTGGTTGGAGAATAGACCTGTACAAGAAATACTTGACAGAGGAAACTGGAAGAGTATTAAAACATTTCAAAAAATTTACTGTCGTCCAGTAAACAAAATACAATGTTGACACAACAATGCAAACTACAATGTTGACTTATTGCATTAATTTTTTTCTAATTATATAGCTTTTGAAAACATAATTTTTTGAAAGATGTCAATAAGCTATTCCTTGATCTTGCTTTAATTCAGAATTATTTTCTGCTAATTCTAATATAGGTTAGTAGTTGATTAAAAAAAATACAATTAGTTTTTAGGAAAAATTACAACATTCCTTATGTTGTAATTTTTATTACATTAAGTTAATAATAAAAGTGAAAATATTCTAGAAAAGTATTATAATTTGTATCATCATAGCGTTTGTGTTTATCACCAGCAGATACCAAACAGGTCTTCAAACCAACACTGTGTGTCCTAGGAAAGCACATAATATGACTGTTTTGTATTCCACAAAAAAGGTATTATGTGTTGAATAGGACACACAGCGTCGCAGAAAGTCTCTTACTGGTGTGCTGGTGCTGGTGTGCTATGACATTCACAGCTTCGTGACAAGTATCCTTATCGATTAGAAGAGGATGCACGCTGGTAAATGAAGACAGGTATAAAACGATGGACAATGGTAAGTTTTAACCATAGATAACCAAATAAAGGCAAGTTTACATCAGCTTTCTTCAAACCAACACTGTCTCCTATTCAAACAGTCATATTATGTTCTTGATAATGATAAGCAATAAATATGAAATAAGAAATGCTCGGCATTTCATTGTCAAGTACTAGGGATGGTATAAGATGAGAGATTCTTGGGTCTCCCAAACATTTTTCTTAGATGAAATGACTGGATTGAGTAGGTATTCGTTATTAAATTACTGCTCCTACAAATAAAAATACTAATATTATTTTCTATTACTAAAAAAATACTTATAGAATTACTTATACGGACAATGAATGTGTTACAGAGCTAAACTAAAAAGTTTAGATCTGAAACACATTCATTATCCGTACAGCTAAGGAGTGGCATTCCCTGCTGGAGTCTGTTTTCTGATAGCTACAACAAAGTGTTTTTAAGACAAGAGTCAATAGGGTACTTCTAGGCAAGCGTGTTCCATCGTCGACCACATCATCGCTTACCATTAGGTGAGATAGTGGTCAGACAAACCTATCAAAGTAAAAAGAAAATCGTAAGATACATGCACCATTTCCGTTCTAGCATCTCTATTTCTGTACTTACTTTCTAAGATTTGTCAACAGCTTTGGCAACAAGAGACAATTGCAAACCAGCAGTTTTCGCGTTATCATTTCCTATGGAAGGAAATCCATAAAATCACTCCATTCACCATAAAACTGAATGGTCTGAATGGCGTCCATTTTCTCCATAGATCCGCGTCATAAACCGAGCAATAACGCATAACCTTGTGAGCCTAGACCGCCTGGTTCGCAGTCCGTGACCTTCTAGAGCAAAAAGTGTGATAATAGACACGTAACACTCCTAAAATAAACTGGGATCAGTCCTCTATGTATACCCTTTTGTTTTCGTGTTGAACTGTATCAATTTTGATGAGCAGGACTTGTCAGTAAGCAGCAGAGCCTAAACAATGATGGTAAATGGACAGCAGTGGCCGCCACAATGTCGGGATCATCATAACAAAAGCCATGATCACGCTGGAGTTGTTTAAAGAGAACGTAAATGTCTCGTCATCATTTGATGTAAATCTTCAAATTCATGAATAAATTTTATAGACCATAATCTTGATACAAAATAATATACCTATTCACATATAACTTGCAAAACCTTTCCACATCGATCATTTTTGGCGTTATTCATAACTTATTGTCATAATTCAAGGCGTCAAGGCGTCTGGTGCGATTAATTCCATCGTGATTCGTGCCGAACTCCAAGGGTACCAACTAACCGTTTTATACGCATGTAGGTCAGGTTGGCAGCCTGTATCGCGAGGTAAAGGAAATCTTGTTTACATCCAGTTTTCGCGCTTCCTTTCATTATCTGTTTCAATTGCAAATACTTCGTCGAGTTTTCCGTTCGGTAATTCCAATTTCGAGAAATTCAAGTCTGATAACCTTGTTTTGGTAAATAAATTAGCTTAAAGAAATATATTTCTGCGTAGTATGTATTTCATAAAAATGTGTTGTTGGATTGCTAGAATCTAGAACCGTTATTTCGCTTTTGATAAGATATTCGCTGATTCCCATGTGGTTTCAATATATTCAGATTCACACTTGAACAAAGTGGGACTCCTTTGTTTGTACATTCTGGTATAAATCAAATAATTTTCCCTGTTTCGCATTTGTGTGCTAACGAGCAAAAAGCATGAAAACCGGCTAAATACCTATAACTCATTTACGTCATCGGGCGTATTGCAGACAGTTTTATTTTAATAAATAATAACATTCAAAATTGTATTCAGTCAGCTTCTTAGAAAGTCGTTGCTGTATCATACTTCGGAGAGCCAGGCCAAGGCTTGAATCTCTGAAGGTATTGAAGCTAGGACAAACCACTCCCGGAACAATAGAACCAATCGCCAGCCGAAGTGACTAATGAAATGTTGTGGAGCGGCCTGCTACGTCACTACACGTTGCCAAGTCAACAATAGCGACTAACAGATGATTGGGCCATCTTATATCTACATTATCCACTTCTTGTACGCCCTCACTTGGTCCACGTGAGTTTGTTGACCACCTAATAGCCTATAATGTATACAGACATCCTTCTCTCCATCGATCTTTCCTTGTAGGAATATTCCTACGTCCGGAACAACATTTTCTTAGTCCCAAAACATCTTCCGTTTGTGTTTATCAAGGAGTATATTAGCTAAAGAACAATGCACGAAAACCAAAAAATATTAATGTTACTTTTTAGGTTAGGATTTTCCGATATCAAATAGGTAATATAGAAATAAATGTGCTAGAACTAATTATTAACGCCCGACGTTTAGTCTAAAACTGGAATACTTACCTAGCTATGGTTTAAAATGTCTTTGTAACTTTGTGAATTCTTTAAAACCAACTTTACGTCACTGCTTAGACTCTCGATGATTGTCACTATTAATTGAGGGTCTAAGAAAAGTTCAAATTTCAAAAAAATCTGTTTCAGTCGTGCGTACTCAATTACATACATACTACATGATTAATTTATTTAATTACCTATTATGTTATTTTTATTAATCTGTATTATACAAAGACTAATACTACTATTTACTACACTTATACTTACTGATTAAATAAAACGTTAAATAAAGTCAAGAAGCAGTGTGTAAAAAAAAAAAAATACAGTCGAATTGAGAACCTCCTCTTTTTTTGAAGTCGGTTAAAAGGGTAGTTGAGTTGCGTTGAAAACGTAGTACTACGTTTACCAAGGGTAAAGATATTACCGTAGAATACGCCCACATAAAAAATAAAAAATATTCCTTCCCTGCGTTTCTTTTAACATTGTGATAAGCGTAGTTAATATACAATTTAGTTAGCTGAATTTTAAGATTTATTTCATTACTATACATAGGTGAAAATTGGGCATTCTTCTTTTGACATTATAGTTCTCTTTTCTGGTTTGTTTTTGTTATGCACCATTATTTATTTACGAGAGGCTTGAAATAGTTCTTAACTTCTAAAACCATCCTGCGTACCGATTTTAGCAACTTTTCATATTTTATGGCGAAAGTAAGCTAATTTTAGCTGAGTAATGTACCAGAGGGTTTGCTAGTTAGGGCTACTGTTTGCTTAGTTATAATTAGCAATATACCCTTATTAGTATATATGTTATGGGCCAAGCGATTATTAAGAAATTATAAAAAATGCCCGGGCAGTTTGAAATACTTATGTTGTTATGTTATTGTTACGTTTTATGATTGTTATTTTTATTTGTATAGAATCAATATCATAGGGAGATTTTATGTGCTAACGACGCGATGTTCGTAAATAAGCGACAAAGCCCCGTATTATAAGATGAGGTGGTCGACGGAGCTCCGCTACGCAGTGCTCCTACTTCTGAATAGTTTAAAAAAAATAACCATGAAGGGGCTGGCAGGGTCTGTTCACTCGCTCACTGGACCCTGTCATCCCCTTCTATCCTAACCTGTCCGTGTCCGTGCCCTAAGTTCACGAGCTCGCTTCGCTCGCTCTTGGACAAACATTAAAAAAGAAAAAAGTACTGCCAATTTCCAACGGCATTATTTTTGGGTCCCAGCGGCGTTGGCTGCGGAGGCACTCCCAATCTGGGAGTGCCTCCGCAGCTAGCGCTGTGACCCGTAAAGATTAACTAATCCATAGTTCTGTTGTGTCAAGTTATCGTGCATCGATATTAAACTGTTCTTCGTGTTGTAACTATTGTCTTTTACTGGATACTAACCCACGCCACCACACCATGTATGTGTATTATCAGATTGCCCAAAGACCACACGGCAATATTTATAATGTCGAGGCAATGTGATAAATAAGGAAGTTCAAATTATAATTATTTATTTCGCCCTAAGTAGCTTGTCATTTTTCATAACACGCGGGCATTATGAAAAATGCCCCTATTTATGACTTGGTCCATATCATATATAATATTATTCTTAATTTAGCAAATTGTTTAGAGTTTGTTAAGGGTCTATAATAACTTCCTCGCGGGTGGTGTATAATTTCTTTACGTATTCTTGTTAAAACAACGTTTTCCCATGAAGTTTCGTTCGGTGTATTCATTATATTATTATTCGCGTGAGAATCTCAAAAACATGGCTCCCAAAAGATTTTACGGTGTAGTTATAATGTGTGCGGAACATGATTTCTTGCTAAACTCGTTTATAATTTGAAACTTATAAAAAATGATACTTGTTTATGAAACTATTGCCAATATAATAATATTTCCTATAGGGTATCATCGTTGTGGAACGTGAGTATTAATGTAATCCAATTTTTGTTATTACTTATGGCATACTGAAAGTTTCTGGATTCTGATAAATAAGATAAGATATAAGACACGACACATTTATTGTTTTCAAATTATATTACCTCGCAATTAATGCATTTTCGCATTTGCTGCCATTGTACATAGCAGTTGGGTCAGTCTTCCTTAGGGACCTCTTCAATGGTTTCATGGAACGCATTCACCGCCAATTCAGGGCTTGTAAAAAGTGTGCCTTTAAGTTTGTCTTTAATTTCTGGAAACAAAATGAAGTCGCAGGGTGCGAGGTCCGGGCTGTGTAAGGCATCATCAGTTACACATTTGAAGGCTTCAAATACGCTTCCGTTACCTTACTGGAATTTGAGGATGCGTTATCGTGGTGAAGCAAGACATTGCTTCGAGGACGATTTTCGCGAACTTTTTCTAAGACGATGATGTACAATCTGCAGTCACTGTCCTTTGATCTTTAAGCGATACTTTAGTTTACACTAAAGTCCCGATTTTCCGAAAAAAGAAGCAACCATTTTTCTACCAATGCTTCGATTTTTCTCAACTTTCGTCGGCAAATCATCAAAAGGAAAGACGCACTCTTCCGACTGGTTTTTTCTTTCGGGTTCAAAGCAGTACACCCAGGTTTCGTGAGGCTTCCGGCGACTGGGACCGCAATTAACTCGGACCGCGGTCCCAGTTGCTGGATCCATTTAATTAATAATATTTTTCTTCCAGTGTCTGGGACCACCCATAAGTGAATAAAACAATCTATTGTTCAAGCCAAAAACTTTACAGTCAAACGAAAATATGTTTACCCCTTCAACCCCCGCGGCCAAATCCGGGTTGTCAAATTGAACCCCGACGACAACCCGGGTTGACAGCCGATTATTTTTTTTCTCTTTAATATTTTTTTTTTGTCCGACTCACCAGTGAGTCGCAGCGCAGGGCTTTAGTAATAATTATCGAAAATAAAAACTATTCTAAAAAAATAGAACCGACTCCTAAAAATTGCAGAATAACTTTAATTTCGGCAGTCGGTGTCAAATAACGAAGAAAGAAAAAAAATATATACACTATTATTTGGTGATGCTGATGAGTCTGTTAGGTGGCTATTTGGTGATGTCTGAATAGGGAATATGCATGAAAAAAATATTTATTATCTAACCGGTTTATCGAGGAATATATATAAAAATAGAGTACGAACAGTGAAAGCAGAATCAAAATTAAACGAGATACTCGTATAACAATTTTTAACAAATATATCCGTCCCTCTCTCGAAAACACTGTTTTCTGTGGCAGTTGTATGGCCGTCATGTCCTTTGACGTCAGAACACGTCGGACTTCTCTTTCTAATTATCAACTTTAAAGCTTTATAACTTCGTCGCTGATGGTGATATTTTGAAAATTCCTTTATATTTGTTCACTATAGTTAAGTCTTCAATTGAACGAATAAAAAATATCATATACCCTATTAAAATCTCTGGCAACCATCTTGTTGACTTAAGCCACAGTGAAAATCATAAAAAATCATTGAACGAAAATTTTCACGAGTTTTTTGTTTTTTTTTTTTGGGGTTTGGGAAATCATCCAATGACTTCTCCCGCTCTGGGTGGACGAGTTAAATTCATTTTGATAGCGACACACAATTTTCGAAAGGAAGCCACAATGAAAAAACAAATGACAGTCTAGCAAATTAAAAAGTAACATGTTCCCAAAGAGTTCCATTTTGAAATGCCATTAATTGTTTTATTTTTATATTCTTTTTTTTAAGTGGCCGGATCCAGAAACTTTCAGTATGCCCCCCACGTACAGTGCCGTTAACTGTTTAAAGCCTGCGTCAAACTAGATTAGATACCGAATAGCATAAAGGCACTAACATGTCTATAATATTATAACTATATTATTTATTTAGCATACCTTCCTTCACATTTATTGTAAAGAACTCTAAGGTACGACCAGTAACATCGATTGACTGGAAATCAAACGATGTTTTACTGATCGTACCTACAAAGTCAATACGTCACGGCAATTGTCAACAATTCGATAAAACACACATCAATTAATGTAACTAGGCGACATTGTCGTTATTGGTGGGCTTAATAGATCGAATAAAAAACTAAGCCGCGTCTTCAAAATGAATAAGAGGAGCTAATAAAACAATCCTCGACTATTCTCATCCACGTACAGGGTGTAACGTACTGCCAGGGTCGCGGGAGTGGTTGAAAGACGCACAGCAGCCCTGGCACAGGCAACTGAAGGTACACGGGTGGGGTTTTAGTCAGTAAGTCTGTCTCCTTTGATGATTTCCTTCCTTAACAAAAAAGGCATATTTTAGATACTGCTTCTGCCCATGGAAATGAACAGCTTTCTTCAAGGAAGCCATAGTCAATTCCCATAGTTATCGTCAGCAGAGAATCCTATCCGATCATCATTTCAGATGTCAATGCCAATGTATTCCAATTCGTATACCTAGCGTGAACACCAATGCTATTTCTATAGTACCTACATGTACTGTATTGTGCGATAAGGATCCCATATCTGTGTCTGTGTGCAAGCGCCGTGACGTAACCTAACCCAATGTGCTATACAGCTATCAGAATGTGCAAAAACCAAACGGCCTTGTCAAAATTTCACTGGTTACGCACACAGACGCAATTAAAAGTGTGTAGGTGTAAGTTAGTGTTAGGCAACGCGCGTTCGATTTAATCCTTTTAGTAACTGCGTTTATAGGGTACCTTGTGTAGGTACGACGGTCTTATGGAGTTGCAGATAATAGATAGCGGTTATCTAAGAGATTATTTTGATAACGAATATTCGATTTTGATTGCATCGTTGTTTTTGTAAACAACGTGCTGAAAACATCAATATTATTTGGACATGGTGATGGAAAATACCCATGATAAATGAGCAATTTTCTAAATTGATGATGAATAATAATTGTGCTTCTGGGGGTCTACTCCGAAGTGTTTTTACGAAGTATCGGCCGAATGTTCGGACATATTTATGTGAAGTGTTAAAGTGAATGTGCCATACCTTAAATTGTAGCGAAATGGCATTACGTATGTTTTTGGTGGAAGAAGCTCTCAGAGAAGAGCTACAATTTTAGGTATGGTCCATTCACTTTAACTTTTTACACAAATATATCCAAACATTCGGCCGATACTTCGTAAAAACACTTCGGAGTAGACCCCCTGATTATGAACGATCTTTACCTACTTCTCTAGTTGTTAAACGTTTGGTACATCAGTGTTTTGTTCTCCAATGGTTGAACAAATACTACATTATCTTACGCACATCATTGACGCAAGTTTTGCATAAATAAGGAAAAGTTATCACACCGCGAGTATTTTTATCCCGCGATTTCAAGTGGCACAAAAATAGATTTTATTCGTTACTTTTCCGTACACATTAGGCAATCCCATTTGTCGAATCAATGAACGAGTACCTAAGATTTACAATACATGGTCGTACGAGTATAGTTGCCGACTCGATCAACACATGGCCGTGAGTATGTGGGTTACGATAAAATCTATACTCTACTTAATAGGTATAACCTTATAAGAAATAACACCCTTATTTGCAAGAAAATGACTAGAATTATATACAAGCAGTTTCCTTCTAGCACCTAGCAGGAGGTTTACCACAATGTAGGTAATAAGTACATTTATGAGCCTGAACAAGTTATAAATATTTACAATAATTACAAAATATATAAAAGTTAAAGAAAATAAATAAAATATGTATAAGCGGCATAAAAAAGATAGGCGTAAACTCAATAGGCATCGAAAAATTCGACCACATGGCTGTCAATGGGAAAAATGCCCGCTGGTAGCATTGCCACGTTGAATGACAACGCCGATTCTTTGGCTTAAAAAAGGCCAGCCCTCTGGTCACGTGAAGATTCGACTAACTGCTTGTTGATTTCACGGAAAACTCGACGAGCACTCGGACCCCATGACCCTAGCGGTTCACCCCCAAACGGCTCAAACATATAACGCCCAATATTTGCGCCGTTTAAACAATCAATCCAATGAAACTCTATTTGGAGAGAAAAGGTTCGAAACATGTTGGTGCCCAGCCCAGAATAATCAGTCTAGATAACATTCCTACTGCTGAGACAGGCTTCTCTTAGAGAGGCTATAATTCACCGCGCGAATCGAGTACGAGTATATGGATTTCACATATTATGTTCTCGAAGTGCCTCGAAGTCTTGGTTCTAAGACGTATCGGTTAACTCTTGATGTTAACGATGTATCTGGCTCGATCGATGTAATAACACAATTTAACGTTCAAACAATTCTAGACGCCTTCGCACCAGAAGCCCTTCAGGTGACAAGGCCAAGTTCGTTTCAGATTCACGTGTCCAGTCTGACTACATCTTCCATCTTTTTTATCCTTTATTAGAGTAAACGAGACAGCAATACAAAAGACACGGGTCTGGGGTTACAGTTCAAAGTAAGCTATAATATAGTGAGTTCTAGACGACGAAAAATACGCGTGAAATGGCGGCAAGTGGATTTAATGAAGTCTTTGTACGCAATTATGTGATATGCGATCTTTGAACTCGGTCCACGGGCATAGGTCGCCTTGCAGTGGTAGTGTTGGCATCTCTTCCATTAATCTTATCTTACTAAAGAAATATCAACTAGATCGTTTCATATTCAAGAAGTTGTCTATTCTGTTGACTTTGAAACAGAGGGATCGTTAATACAAAGTCAGGGCCGTAATACTATTTCGGCACGTGACCGTGATTCTGCTACAGCGATTAGGGAGACAGACAATTTATGACATAGAACAGCATGAACTAACATTAATCTTCGCAGGAACTCTGGGCAGATCTAGGTCAGCCGTGTTACAATTGCATCCGAACCGAAGAAGGAAGTCTCCTGCAACGCATCAGAGATGGAAAACGCACGTGTGAATTATTTATAGCCCAGAAAAGTGTCCCTTTCATACTTCAGGTTTTGGAGTGAGATAAAAAACCACGTGAATCCAGCGACCGGTAACGCTGACGATTTTTAGGACAGACATCGGCCCTTAATTATACTGATGGAGCAATTGCTTTGATAAATGGGACGAGCCTCCTAGTAATCGACAAATGGATAAGCTTGATGCTCGTGCACGCTATTTTTTCTCTATGAAATGAAATACCACATAAATTGGCATGAATGGAGTTTATTTAACAGTATTGGTATGTATTATATATATATTGAAAATATTTTAAACGTAAACTTTCGTAAATAATGGTAATGTATTCGGAGAAACTTTAGCAATGTTTGGAGTCGAAATTAGTTTTGCTAAGTTCGACACGAAATGCTAAATTAAAACACTGCTGTTTCGCTTACGTTTACAAAGTATATTTCCCACACATCTACAAAAAGAGGAAAAACCTTTGTATTATTAATCGGTTGATAATAATATTATCACATATCGGTGGGTCTGAAACAGGCGGCCAATTAAAGAGCTGATTTTATATAAATACTTTATGCGCGCTAAAATGTGGAGATTGCCAAAACACTGACGTCTGTGTCCTAATTCTAATTGGATTTCCTAATTTAGTTATGTCCTCTATTAAGGCTTACAACATGTAGAAACTACGTATGTACAATAAGTACATGACTAGATATACCAATTCTTATAATTACACTTACAGATGAAATCTCATTCTCGTTCATCAAGAGAGTAATCTCAAGACTTCATAGCATCTATGAACGCCTGGTACAATTTCTCGGTCTTTGAAATAATCCCGGAGTTTGGCAAGATGCGTTTCTATATTTAGAATACGTTAGTCTCATTGATAATGTAGAAACCTTATATTATGACAGACACTGTTGCGGATTCTGTTGTGCACAAGCTAAACTTAATTTAGGCTATTCCTATCTTTTTCTCTCTAATAAAACAAGAAAGAGACGGAAGTAAATTAGAGCTGTCAAATTTAGTTGAACCAATATTACCATACAAATTTAGGGTACACGTAAAAACATGTCGACTAAAAACACGGTAAAGTACAAGGCGTAAACTAATTTGACATCTCTAACTTAGTTCATAGCTATAGCCGTCCTTTTCTCGCACTGCCGTTTAGTAAAAGATAGCGATTCTCTAATTTTAGTTTAGATATTTAACAAGAGAATCAGCACCAATGGCAATCTAATAAAGATATTCAATTGAATACTTCCAAAAATATGTCGTATACCGAATATCAAACTTTAGTCTGTCGCTCTATGAATGCCTTGTACAATTTCTCGGTTTTTGAAATAGGTAACCCCGAGCTTGGCAGATACGTTTCTATAATTCAACTATACCAGTCTTATTGATAAAGTAGAAACCTTACATAAACATATGCCAGACATTGGCAATCTAATTTAAATGAAGACAGTCAATTGAATACAGGGAGTATTCGTGTTTACCTGCCGTATTCCGAATATCTAACTCGTCTTGGAGTGTGTATGTTTGTTTTGTCTAACTGAATCCATTCACTCAACATTCTACAAGGTCGTTTCCATATCCGCTTTGTTTACTGTTCAATTGATTTACTATAGCGTTCCCAGAATAGATTTCTAGCTAAGTACCTAGTGCGTCTCAAACCGACGAATTTTAGATTCTATGCTTGAATATTTAATACCCAAATATAAATTTTGATTCGCGGCCGTAGCAAGTATGTGTCTATAGAATTATAATCATTAAAATCATCAATACATCACTCTCAGTTAGAATTCATACAGAAAAAAAACACAGAAATACTTACATTTGGCATCAATTCTAACTGAGAGAGTTCTATTGATGATTTTAATGATTATAATAATTCTATAGACATATACTTGCTACGGCCGCGAATCAAATTTTGACCAAGATACAACCTTACACTGACCTGCAAATTGCAAAAAACGTAAGAAAATTTGAATTTCGCGGGCTACCCTTTTTTTTGGGGGGTGGGAAATCATCCAATGACTTCTCCCGCTCTGGGTGGAGCGGGAGGGCGTGTCAGACTCTTACTGACTAAAACCCACCCCTGTTCCTTCTCTGCCTGAGTGCCCAGGGGTGCGATAACTCACTTTCAGAATTTATCCGCTACCCCTAGGCATGCAGGCACCGGCCACGATGGGCCCCGTCAGTGGTGGCTGACACTTCTTTTAGGCGCGCGTGGAACACTACGCGCCGTCGACTCACGGGCCTGGTGCTGATCGGACGGCGGAGAATTCACATTAAATGAATGAAGCCGAGTCGTTGTATAGGTACTTCTTTTCTGCCGGGTAATAATACGCAGAAATCTTATCCTTTCATCTTGTGTTCTTGTATCACCTACTAAGGTAAAATTATGATTAGATATAATTTAAGCCGAAATACAGGTTCCTCCTAGTTCGGCTCCAGATGCTAAAACTTTTGTGTACATAATTACTGTTCATTGCACTTATTTGTAATTTATAATAAGTACTTTTTTGTGTAAGAAATAAATTATTATTATTATTATTATAATTTGAAGTCGCGAAATATCGTTTAAGTTTTATGTCGATATGGCACCATGTCGTGAGTCGTGACATGGAATATAAATATAATAGCTTTCTATAGCAAAAATGTAAGGTCGTCTTGCACAGAGCCATTAACATCAGTTGGCCACGCACCGCTTGAACAATCTGGATCACACTGAACCTAATGCATAGGACGATTGTTGGTATCTTCTGAAGGTTAAAACTTTTTTCAAGCCATATTCTCATTTTCTGGGAACCGCTAGGCTGGGATGGGACCAGAGTATTGGAACTACGACTAATGTTTCAGGACGATAATTCTTTAGAAAGGCTAGTCAGGTATTCCAGTCCGCTCAGTATGCGGACACAAAAGATTATTTAATGTTCAGTGTTATTTACACTGATATTCATTGTAATTGCGAGCTTTTTATGAGGCATCGTGTAATGACAAGAACAATTTGAATAACTACTTCGAATGAAGTGACTGTTCGATGGATGAGCATGGAGCGAGCGTGAAGCGTATAGGCGAAGATCTAATGAGCTATGAATATAGAATATGGGCCAGAAAGCCTTCAGCCAAATATGTTTACAGTCATCGTTTTGAACTACAGATGTCAAAAATCTATCAACTACAGACACTTGAGGGACGGAGCAACCCAAATAAATCCGTCAATTTAGAGTTCCAATTCGGTCCAAAACGACCCACTAATGTGACAAGACAAAACGGCAGCACGCGTTACTAATTTAGCACTCCTATCAATTCCGAAGTCTGCAGGAACTAACACGATAACTGCTTTAATTCCCAACCGAATCTAATGAACGTAAATACTAGAATACAGGCGTGACATTTATGACTCACAAATTAAGAGGAGCTGAAAATGATAGGCGAAACTTTTAGGTGTGCTGTACACGTGATTCGCATAGCAACCACTCACACACGAAACTACGAAGCACGAATCTATAAAATTATTGTTGTGCATCAAATGCTAAGACATTGCTCTACGGACTTTGATCATACAATGCGACATTGTGTTGCGGCGAAATTGTAACACAATTTGCATGTCTGGGCAATAAGGAAGACTACTCATTAAACTTCGTAGGCGATAGTCTGAGTCCTGCCAATATTGTGTGTTTAGGAGCATTCGAAATTGAAACTACAAAATAATCTGCAGTTACAAAGTTTGTGAACACCTTGGCCGTTCTCACGTTTTTCGGAAAACAACTACCTATTTCGGTCTCCTGACTCAGTAATAAAGATTTTTCTAGAAAATTTAATCTCGGTCGGAATCAAAGGACATCAAGGCTGGACGGAAGCAGTGCTCGCCACCAAAGCGACTATCTATTTGGTAAATTGGTACGAATCTACTGGTATTCAACCGCATGAGCGTGATAGGGACATATTCTTATAAATTGAACGTTACTGCTTTTTTTAATACCTATAAGAACATGACTGGCATCAAAAACAATTTAGTAGGCTTACGTAACAGCGGCCAAAATCTCCTTTATTGGACCCTTGCCTTTTTCTAACGTTCATCTCCATCACTCGTGTTATTAGGCTGTTACCAAATGACCGAAAGATTCTAAACACATGTTTGGCACCGTATAGCTTAATCGCCCATCGGCGCTAAATGATAAGGATAACGATGATGACGCATAATACTTAAAAGGAAATCTGTCTGCAAACAGAGATAATGGAGTTAGCATGCTAAGTCGCCCGCTGAATCAAATAATGTTTGATTCGTGATTACCTGATGTCCTTCACGGCACATTGCTCCGATTTGTGCCGAGTCTATAAATAATTTTGTTAAGTGTTCTGCGGGTTAAAGTCTAGACCATTTTCATCTAGAGACCTGAGTAAATCACGTCTTTAAGGCCTATTTTAGAGTGGTTTTGTAGTATTGTTGACCACCCTCTTGATAAATGATATAACGTCAGAGTCGCTTCCCATAATCCCATGTTTCGTGCGTATACTCATGAATACAAAATCCGCCTTTTTTTAGGCAAATCACACTTGGCAATAGGCCAGGATAACACCATAATAATACCGAGTTATATAATGTTACTTTGTATTCTTATTGCGTCGGCTTACAAACCACATTAAGGCAATTCCTTATAGACTTTTAGGTATACCTCGCCTTTCTGATGAAGAAATGGTACCTTTCACGCCTCGTAAAGATACTGTAATCAAAAACAACGTAAACACTTCAATCGTTAATCAAGTTACGTGATATAGAGCTCTACGTGGTCACTATTCTGCAGATTGTACTTGAAAATTTGACATTTATCGCGGCTTTAGTTCGTTGCGTAAGGATATGGAAAAATCCCAGGGATTGTTTCAGCTAAATTGTTTTATAATCTCCTGGTACTTAATACGGCTCGTCCTAAATTAAAAACATACCTAAAGGCTCAAAAAACCTCGTAAATATTTGAAGAACGTATGCTAAAGAATTAGGAGCAAAAATTACTTCAACATGTAACAGTTCGTATCGGTCACGCCTTGTTACGTAACGCTACAAGTTTTGCAATTAACGTAATTATGGTAAACAATGAGGCCATGAATGGAAATTCCAATTAAAACGTATGGATTACACAGAATTAATTAATAGGGGCGATTCGCTGAACCGATTGAAGTCAAAGTTGTTTGTAAACTTGAAACCCTAATAGTGTTAGACTGGATCTGTTTTTCAGGCATCGGACAAATGTCGGCTAGCCTTGGAACGCTCAGGGAACAGTAGGTGGATAATATATGATTACAGGCGCGAGATGTGACGTAAGCTTAGCGGTCTAAGTGGAGAATTTATCGGTATTTTTGGGACTTATGTAAGAACACACTACATAAGTCACACACTACGTCTGTATTTTCCGGAGGGGTAGGCAGAGGTTTGACTAGTACACCCACATATCGAGAGACATTTGATATGGTTGTGATACAGTTAGAAACTACTGAAATGTATATGAAAGAAACCATGCTCATCGCACATTAATAAGGATAAAGACACAGGAGGATGATGATTTCGCCAATTATGTATTGATTGGATGACCTATCAATACGGTGCAGACCCTTTTATTATGGCGGGCAATCATCAGATGACACTTATTAAGGCAATTATACGACTTTTAATGGTTTTTAATTGAACATCACGTCTAAACGACTACTCTTATTTCTTTGAAAAAAATATGTGTTACTCTAGACAATTTCCGTCGTAATTTGATCTCAGAATATTTGAAATTGTATTTTTATAACATAGTGTAATTAATTTGTAAAGTTAGGTCTAACGCGGATAAAAAATTGAGAATCACGCAAAAACTATAAAGCGTATTTTTATGAAACCCCATTTTAAAGATCATTTCATTATTTATAATTTAGTCTCAGTGTTTTAGTTTAACACAGTTTTCAACAGTTTTATGAGTAATAAATTAATAATGCTAGTTTAATTTCGGACAGCGCTCTTTGATGGGCGATTCCTATTACTGGGTGGACATACGACGCGTTACGTGAGCTCAGCGCAGACCACGCAAGCTAACCACTCAAGGTCATTGGCAGCTAATAGCGCTATAACTGATCTCTGACTTTTACCCACCCATTTTCCTTCATTTTTCCTTTGCGTTCCACGGTCGTAATAACTCCTTTAAACAATCCCGCGACGCAGGGCTACCCTGAGCCGTTATTGACCAATTCCTAATTGAAAAACCCCATAGAAACTTGACTCGAATTGGGACTGATCTACACAAAATCAATATGCTATTTACTACATTGAGGTCAGCTTCCAGATGTGGCCAAAAATTCAGACACTCGCTTTCTAATTTAGCTACAAGTCAATGATGGATTACCTATTTCTCTAAGGTTAAACCAGTTAAACCACGCCGAATGAGCGGTGGGCCCGAAAAACTCAAGATTGTTATATTGAAACCGCAAGACGAGGCTGCGGCTGATCACGAAAGAGATGGCGAGATGACTTAAATGTCTTCCTTGAGAATTACAAAGAGGTAACATAGAACCGATAACAGTGGAAGGAATGGAGCGAGGCCTTTGTCTAGCAGTGGGACAGTACAGGCTAGATATATGTAATAATATATAATATAATAAACCAGTTTCCAGGTGGCTATCTTCTATGAAAATTAGTTCACTTGCGAAACATAGATAAGTAATAACTAGTACGTCATGTTATCTTCGAGACACGTCTCATCTCCTGCACGCCGCTTATCTGTTCCCCGTTACATAGCGAGTACCGCTTTACGGGCGGCGGCGCCAACCTTTATGTCAAGCATTAACTTTATCACCTAGCACGAGGGTATTACCAGCAGTAAACGACTATCGTGGGTATTTTTTCATAACATAAAGAGAATGGAATATATTACACACGGTAAATATAATCTTCCCTCGAAGTTTTTTTATTTACTCTCCATTATCTCAATTTATATTTCGGGAAGGTGTAACGTGCAGCGCCGGCCTTGAGTAGAAGGAGAGGAGCGATCGCTCTGGGCTCCAGATGGCAAGGGGAGCCAAAAAGCCAAACGCGAAAAACAATTTCCCGCGCAAAACAAAATGTTGAAGGCGCGGGGAGCTGTGTTAATGTTTGAAGTTCATTTTTAATCATTTGGGAATTAATAACAATTTAACATAAAACCGCAGTAGAATTAACGTGAAGAAAAGCGTCGACCAAAGGTCGCCGAAAGACAATCTCGCTTTACCCTGGCCGGCACTGATATCATGTCTTCTTTCTATGCTTCTTCTATTAGTCGTTAGCTTAGTGGTCACCCCATCAGGTGAGATAGTGGTTAAACTGCGAATCTATTAATGGTTAAAATAAAACCATCCACAATTATTCTCAAAAATTTTATATCTTCCTCATTCCTCCGCATAACATGCCCGTACCATTAGAACGGTTTTTTCCTTTCTCTCAATATACATATCACAAGCATTAGTAGAGTCTCTAATATCTTCCACGGAGCATTTGGAATTAGCCAAGGCAACATTGGCTAAACGCAACGGGGCTTATTATTTTCAGGCAATTACAAAATAGGTAGTGTGCGATTTAAACACAATTTTTAGCCGAAATCGTATTCGGTTGTTCGGCTCCCCTTCCGCCGAAACCATAAGTGAAATTAATGTCGTAGCAGAAAAAAATAAAAATAGCTGACTTAAAAAAGTTATCAGGCCATTGAACATAATAATAATACAACGCAATTTGTTTTTTTTTTGTATGCTTTGCTAAAAATATTTAAAATTATAATTGATATGTGTAATCAGTAAATAAACGAAATACAATGCAATTAAATATAAACCCTAGACCCCTCACTAGGATTCCAGTGTCCTGGGGTCTAGTTTCGGTTGTCTCAATTCAGACCTAACTTTCATAAAATACTAATTAAGTTAATAAAACGATGATGACACACTAAGACGAAAAGCTCAAAGACGCTAGTTTCCGTCAAGCCTAATATTAGGCCACTTTTTGGCCGAAACTCAACCTTCAGCCGGACACAAAAAAAAATAGGCCTTTGGATAAAGATGCTGAGGACTGTCGGCGCCCTGAGACCCAGCCAGTGTTTCTCACTGTGAAAAATTGAGTGGAGTGAGGTTTAAGTGAACTGTCATTCCTCCTTGATAACCAAAGTTGTCACGGTATAGCACTAATGAACGGCCAGAAAATCAATAGCGACCCTTACCGAGAATGTTTTCATATCACAATGACATAAATGCTTGTCACTCACTAGTTATAAACTGTCATTGTTTTCAGTCCACAATCATTTCATCGATGCGATATCCGTTGGAATATCAATTGGGACTAATGTTTATCATTATTGTTTGAGTCAATGGAAGAATTTTTAACGACACAATAAACTGTATTTGTATCTCATCATCATTCTCTTTTCAATTTATCTGGGGTCTTCGCAACATGTCTTCTACTTCCGTAGCTCTCAACAGGGTATAACGGAAAAGCGTGGTCGAATTTTAAATACAGCTTCTGGCCATGGACGTGAACAACATTCTTCAAGGACGTTACTAAATTCCCAAAAAAAAGGGACTTTTCGTACAAAGTTATCATTAACTGATCAAAATTAGTATGGGAGGTCCATTAATATTGTTGGGCAGAAGCAGTATTTATAATATGATCACGAATTTCCGTTACACCCTGTATTAGTCATCTTGATGATTGAAGGTGATGTGTATTTGAAAGGTGGTGCTTACCACCTTTCAACACTCCACCAATCGATTCCTAGGTCTTCCCTTGTCCCCTTGCAATAATACGTAATCATATTATGATTACGTAAATAAACCGGTTAGACTGTGTGTGAAATTAAATCTGACTGTCTAGCTTTTTCCTAACTTAAAACTATAGAACTAGTCAGTGAGGAAGTCCAATGAACTAGATGGATTTTAAATAAGATACAGATAAGAGAACATATATTATTTTAAATCCATCTACTTCATTGTCTTACTATTATCAGCATGAAGTCCTATAAATAAAGGACTTGCCCCCAATTACATGCAACTTAAATCTTCTTCTTTCAAATCAATGGTTTCCTACGGGTACGCAAATATGGAACTTCATATAACTGGTAAAATAGGTGGTCTAAATCTAAACCTCTCTCTCCGTGGGAGTATCTAGGGCGCTATGTAATCCAATGTAGGCATAATCGGAAAGGGAAAAATTTTCAAAAGTTGATTTACCTACCTAGTTTTAAATGACATTTCCCAGCAGTGGGAACCTATAGACCGATTATGCTTATACTTTTTTTTTTAAAGTCATTTCTGCTGTCGTAATCTCGTAATGAAAGCCTTTGCTTATTCAGTTTTAAATTATTTTGTACATTGTATGGATTATGCGGCACTTTACAGCTTACTGCCTTTATATAACCGTATTTAAGTACCTATTTTTTATAAAAGTATAAAGACATTTTATAATTAAGTCTATGGCGACCACGGGCGTCATCGTAAAAGTAATGACCGTGCCGACGTAGGTATTTGGATGTCAAGCATCTGTTAAGGACCAAAAAACTTCATTGCATAATACGCTTTATTGCTTCCATCGTAAAGATCATAGCAGCGTATTCAATTTGGCAAACGACACTGCCTAATTTTCAATCTCACGTCTGGGTTTCAAGTAACAATGAATGACTCATAAAAAAACCTCTGTAAGAACGTTAAATATTGCTACGGAGGACGGAGGTAGGTCGAGCACGGGCTTACGTTATTTGACCTTTGAACTTGTGGGTTTCATAATTACTTTTTAACCAGCTGGTAAGCTACGTAACAAAATAATGGAATAAGAATTGAATACATAATCACTCCGCGCGTGCCCTTATAATTGCTACATTTGCGTAAATTATGCGCTCCATAAATTATCCTTCACAAACGTAATCAATTGCCGCTTGATTACAGAAAAACCATTTTAAGATTCCACTACAAATGATCAATTTTTTGTAACATTGCAGGTATAAAATGAATAATGAACGTTTTTTTACAACTGCCAGTCTGATCCCTAATAAATAGAATGAATAATGAACGTTTTTTACAACTGTCAGACGGATCCCTAATAAATAGACTTGTCCCCTCGTAGCCAAGAAATACTTGCAAGAATGTGTCGGTGTTCGGACACACGGCGCGCTTCCGAAAGCACTTTCGCCTACGTTCGGAGTCGCTCGGCAGACTCCGCACCCCACAGCTGACTGGGCCAAGGTGGGAGCGAGAAGAGCATGCGCGGCCCGCACGCGCGCGACAAGGACCGCGCTCCGCGCAACTCGCAGCGCCGCCATTTACTTCTTTTCAGTGCTCGGCCCCCGTCGTAGTGACAGTGTGTTTCTTTTATCACTAAGCGGAGAGCTTATTCGTTTTAATTGTGAAATTCCTAAATAAAATTGTTTACAAATGTTTGGAAACGTGTAATTTGTGAATGTGCAATGGAGTTAAAGTTAATATAGGTGAAAATACGAGCCGTTCGTCCGAGCATGGCTGGCTTCATCGCATCTGTTGTCAACATAAAATAACGTGGATTATGCAAGTTGGAGTAAAATGTGCACGAGTGTTGGGTGAATTATGTGTTATAATTACATTAAAAGTGTCAATGGTTGTATTTGTGAGTGAGTTTTAGTTACAAGTGTCCCGTGGTACGTGGTACAACTGAGTTGGTGTAGGTATGTACGCCGACGGCTGGCGATTGTGTGGAGTTCGTTCGTAGTGGAGCCTAGTGTAAAAGACGAACACAGTACACGCGGTGCAATTCGATTATCTTCAATTGAAATACATAATACGAGTATGTCATTATAAACACCTACTAATGAACGGTTCATACTCGGCTCATGTTTTTGTAATGAAAACCTTCCACGAGCGGTCGACTGGATGATCGTTTCCACTTGACAATATTAGTAATTACACTCACAAATTACAAAACATCAAAAGGAACTATGTCACTGGATAAAATAGCTGTTTTATACACTACACAATGAACATTTAAATAGACAGTCATGATAAATAATTTAGGAAGTGTTTTAGTTGCCTTAACAGTAAGTTGATTGCCGTTTAAAACCTTGAAATCTAGGTCTAGGCGAGCACTCTTTTTACACTAACATGCAATGTAACAGTATCAAAACCGGAGCCTGCTATAAATGTGATAGCACCGTTAAATACCTATTTTATTGAGAACAAAGCATGAACTCATTATTTAATGTACACAATCACAGACAATCACGTTTATCCAATACCAATATATTCGTTTTCATATTAGGTACGAGTAAGTCAAAAATGAAAAGTGCCAAAATGTAGATTACCAAACGGAATGCATAAACAAGTAAAATATTCATTTTTCTAAGTTGTTCATTCAACTGGCTACGCTTTCCTAAAGAGCCGAATAGTAAGGGTACAATAAACAAAGTGAACACAATAGATAACAGACCAGGAACTTTAGCAAACAATTTTCTATTGTTACAGTAAATAGGACTATGAGGGTTGTAATATAATGCAGCGGCTGCACAAAGTTTTAGCGCTGGCAATAATTTGCGCAGCGGTGAGGGCGCAGGAGTGTCCCCCGGCCTGCGTGTGCAACAGCACCCACCTGGCGTGCGTCTCTGCCGCCGCACCACAAGACCGCCTCCAGAAAGACTACTTAAATACCACCTACGGCAACCTGCTCCGGGACCTCTCCTGGACCAACTCCAAACTAAACACGCTAGATACACACGTGTTTGACGGACTTAATGACTTGGAGTACATCGACTTGAGCAGAAACGAAATCAGAAGAACCGAGTACGGCCTGTTCGGCGGACTGAGGCGACTCAAATCTCTCAACTTGTCGAGGAACTTCATCGATGATATTCCCCGGAACACGTTCGCCGATTTAGAAAATCTAGAAGTTCTAGATGTTTCCCACAACCGGCTCCACGTTATACCATTCCAGGTCTTCGGGCCGATGATCAGACTCCAATATTTGGATATATCGTATAATAAAATAGCTACTTTCTTAGATTACTATTTTAATCCTAATAGACAACTGAAAGCACTGTTCCTAAATAATAATAGCCTAGTCAAAATTACGTCTCATGCTCTAGTCAACCTGAAGGAATTGGAGACACTGGACATCTCTAGCAACAAACTAGACTACATACCCAAGTCTATCTTCGACAACTTCGAACAATTAAGGGAGCTGAATCTGAGCTTCAACCAGTTCCAGAACATATCACAAGATATTTACAAGAATCTTAAAAACTTAAGGTGGTTAAGCATGGGTGGCAACCGACTGCGAACACTGCCACCGATGCTCTTCCAACATAACGAAAATCTTAAAACGGTCTACCTCGATCACACAGAACTAGCAGTTATACAAAATACTAATTTCAAAGGCTTAAGTACTCTAGAGCAATTATACATAAGAAATAACGAATTTTTACGAGAAATAGAAATGTTTGTATTCCAAGACACGCCAACCATCACGCACCTAGACCTGAGCAACAATGCGCTGCTGTCGTTGCCTCAGTCCATGATGATGTTGAACAATCTGCAAGAGCTGCGACTGGCCGGCAACCCCTGGGTGTGCGACTGCCACATGGCGTGGTTCGCGGGTTGGGCTGAGAAGAGGAAAGACATAATCAAATCGGAGCTGAGCTGTCCGCTCACCTACCCCAACGATATGATAAGAATATTGAACCACACCAATTGTAAACCTCCTACGTTGGTACATAAGAGTCCGCTAACACTGTACAGGTTGCAGAAGGACGCTCTGCTAGAGTGCAAATTCGCGGGAAATCCTATGCCTTCCATCACGTGGATCACGCCAACGAGGATGGTGTTCCACTGGAACTCCGAGCCGCAGGTTCAGGGTATCTTCCATAAGCATGGTGTCGCGCACGACCAATACTACCACCCCATAGACAATTCCAAGTCGAGAGTGCGAGTACTCGAGGACGGGTCACTGTTCATAGGAGATATACATAGAGAAGACTGTGGAACTTACTTATGCTTTGCATCGAACCCCGCAGCCAACCTCACGGCGGAAGTCGTGCTCAACATAGATCCCATGACTATGTTCGAGATTAAAATGTACAGTTTATTGTGCGGAGCGATCTGCGCCGCCGCCTTCTTAGGTCTTACACTGTTCGTGCAGTTCCTGCGCTACATATTTTTCAGGTGAGCTAAATTGTACTATTGAGATTTCAAGTTTGTGTGTATGTGTATGCCAGTCTAACGTCGTAATGTATTTTTGTTTCCAGATTCCGTCTGATGGAGACGTGTTGCAGCTGCTGCACATGCGTGCGCCGCGACGCGCCGCGCTCCAGACAGATATTCAGCATGCTAGACAACATCGAACAGTACAAGAGACAGCAATTAGAGAAACTACGAGAAAATTACGCAGTTCAAGTGAGTTTATCACACTAATTAGTTGCCTCTCGTCACATGTTCACATGTAGGTATCTATTCTAAGCCGTATATGTTGTTACAGGTTCATCGCATCAAAGAGAACTGTACGCAACAGATGGACTGGATACAGAACAGTTACTCCTCACAAGCAAGCCACTTAAAAAACATTCGAGACATCGGCAGCAACCACTTGAGTGCCATGAGAGACCAGTACTACGACCAGGTATTAACATACATTATTAGAGTTGTATTTTTTCATAACTACATCTGTGTTCAGTCTAGTTGTCGACAATTATGGAATCAACTAATTTGAACTGAATTGATCGCACAGGTGAAGCGGGTGCGCGAGTACTCCACGTGCCAGCTGAACTGGGTGCGCGAGAATTACGTGTTCCAGCGGAATAAGATCCGCAAGTTCAGCGCGCACCAGGTGCTGCGCCTGCGCGAGTCCTACAAGTACCAGCAGCAGACGCTCAACAAGGTACTGGAGAACCTGCCCAGCCTGTACTTCGAGAACTGCCGCAGCGGCTCGTGCGGCCGCAGCGACTCCATGGCCTTCGACCCCGACGTCGAGGTCATCGACATGTACCTCAAGACGAAGATCGAGAAGCTTTCGAACCTGCCCAACCCGGTATTCGACGAGGAAAGCAAGATATCCGTGTACTACACGCCGACGGAGCGGTCAGTGAACTCACGGAGGAACTCGCCCATCCCGGATGGCATCCACATCAACATGATCGAGAAGGGGCCGCCGCGCTTGCTGGCGATGATAAAGCCACTGCCGACGGAGCCGCCGCTCGCGTTGGGCGGCACGTCGCCACCGGGCTCGCCGTCACCCACCACGTCCAAGGCGGCCGGGCACCGCTCCGGACGGCGGCGCACGCGTGTCGAGGAGCCCAAGCCGGCCAGCGAGCCGCTGCTGGGCCGCGACGTGGTGACGTACGAGCGCGGACGGCGGCGCGTCACACTGCCGGCCAGCGCGTCGTCGCCGGAACTGAGTGCGGCGCGGGAGCTGGACGCGCACCGCGCCGCGCGCGTCCTGCTGGCCGTGGAGCTGGCGCGCCCGACGTGCCCGGCACACGCGTGCGGCGAGTGCGCGGACTGCGCGCGCGCGCCTTTGTAGTACCGGCTGCTGACGCGCGTGTTCAAGATCTACGCCGTCTCGCGCGCGCCCGACGTGCAACTCTGTGATTTTGGCGGCGAATCCCCTTCCTACGTATGATAGTGTTCGTGAATCTGAACATATCTTGCCGGATGTCAATAATATTGTAAGGTTAGCATAGTGTGAAGGGACCGTTCGGACGCGGGCGCCGCCGCCGCCGATGCCGCTTGTACTTCTAAGTAAGCTGTGATAGACTAGATTTGAATTTAGCGACAATTTAATTTCGTACTATCTCTAGTGATAGGCGATAAGGAGTATACTGAAGCGATCTGTTCTAATCGTTCGTAGTAGTGAATCGAATGAACCTGTTTAATTAAGCATTCTGTGGGTATTAGAACTTGTAAATAACTTCTGTTTGTTTCAATGATTTTTCCATTTTGATGTATGTTTAGGGTAAACTCTTAGAGTTATGCATTTTATATTGTTCAACTTTGAGTGAGGCATAAGAGAGTTGTTACTGTATAGTTGTAATTGTTGCGCGGTCATTGTACATGGTGTATCTATCGGGAGTGGCCTGTCCCTCTGGCGTCTGATCGTTGATCTCAGCTCACTGCACATACCATCGTCACACATCACATCGTCCACGTATATTCGCGTGTTACTGATCAAACTGTCTATATAAACTATTCCTTATGATATTTATATATTTTGTGACTGTCCTACAGAATGTATAGCAGTCTTGCAGTGATATGCCAAAAAATACAATCCAGCAATGATTATTATATAAGGTTTCTTAATATAAAATATACAAATATTGTTGAAAATTTTCTAAATATATAACAAGAGTAAAACCGCTAATCATGGAGAATAAATTATTTTTCAATGTACATGTTTAGTCTTATTTGTGCGTCATTAAGATGGCAGTAAACATACAGATCAATCCCAAAACACAGTACAACAATTTTATGATAATAGTTCTGATAGCATGTTAATTATAATTATCTTTTGCGCCCATCAGAGTATCAGATGGTCACAATCTAAATAAAAGCAAACTAGAACAATATTCAACAGAAATGTTTTACATTTACAGACTAATAACATTTCAATTAAATTATTTAATCGATTCTCATTCCAATAACAAATTTTAATGTAATTTTAACGACTTACACAACATTACAAACTACTTTTTCTATTTTTCGATAATATACTCTTTAAGAAATTGCAAAACACAATTAATTTGTGGAGTGTGCTTAGTGATTAGAATATTGGCTTGATGTTTGAGTGCAGTTCTCTTTAAATGGACAAACACACTGTGTTTCTGTAGATAAAAAACTATGATAAATGGCAAGCATAGCGCCATTTCCCGAACTTTCATTTAAAACACGAAAGTTCTTTTAAAAATACAATTTTGTAATACATAATTTCTGTTATGTCTTACAAGACGCTGCAAATTCGTGTGCATTAAGTAGAAGTACACAAAATTAAAGTGTCAATGACCGCACTATTGCAGTGACTTCAAAATGGTGGACATACGCGACAGCGAATTGGAGCCGTACAAATGAAACACTTTGTTCTCAAATCAAAGTTTATTTGACTCGACGCATCTTGCATAACAAAGGCAATCCATACTCCACTAAAATATTAAAATAATGACGAACACAAACTTACATAATAATATTGTCTGACAAACAATTAAATAACGTCTAAAGCTACAAAATAAAGGAAAGCATGAAGAATATGAATAGTAATGAACGTTGAAACCTTTATTTTGAAATATCACGCGACGTGTTCTATAGAAACTAGGCAAATAATTATCGAAGCTTTCTAAAAACATATATAAAGAAAATAAATTATATTCCATCGTCAAGAAACTAGGGGGATATAAGAACTATAATGGCTTGTTTACTAGCTGAGAATTACCCTGACACGCATCATACACTCTAGGAGTTCAATATACCTACATCATGAATTAATAATCAGGTAAATACCATTTAGAATGTAATGAATATTTAATATCTATTCAAGTATTGATCTGTAATACTATTGTAGTTATTCTTCCATGATATTGCCTTTTAGAAGTAATAGCACATTTCTTAATAAGTTCTAGTTCACCTTGCTATTTATGTATATGAAATAGCTTTTGACTGAGAGTGCGCGCCAAGCCGCAAATATTTAAGTAATATAGAATAGCATTGGGCGAAAGTGTGCCGGTAGTGCACCCATATTTCACCAGTTATTCTTAAATAAGCAATAATTATTCTGCTTAAAAGGTTATTCAAGTACTGCTTGCTCTAAATTAGTCCTAATTCGTTTTACTGTGTAACCTATGTCTAAATAAAATAGATTTCAAAAATACTAATCGACGTACATCAAAAACTGTATGCCTTTTTACCATTGGGCTGGGCAGAAACTGATGAACGTTTCAATCCTATCAAACCCATAATTCTATGTCATACCCAAGCCAATCATACAGCAGTTGGCGAAGATCTTTGACACACGTTGCGGGTACTCAGAAGCTTGAACGTCTGACAGGCTGTCTTGCCAAGGGGTATCATGTAAACCAGTAACTAGGATGATAGACAGTTAATCCATATAAAATACTGGTATTCAGTTGCATACGATTAGAATGAAAGGCAACCCCAGCAATAGGTGAGAAAAAAAAAGCAGATTGATTGATCTAAGCCAATGTTATAACTTCATTTAAAAAGATTATCTGATCACAAACAAAACTGCTTGCTCAGTGAGTGCAAACACCGTGAAAGCTAACACCGGGGCAGCCACTAGTCACTGGTGTCATGTTACAATACATCAGCAACTTATCAGTTTACATGGGGAATTTAATTTACGGCATTATTTAATAATAAAAAATACCATGTGATTAGTTCTGATTAGTAGGATCTTAATTCAAAAATGTTTGCCCGGAAGAGGGTTAAGAGTCAATGGTAAAGTGCTGACTTGTCATTTGAAGGAGGTTTTGTTCTAAAGACAGCTGAATGTGATGGATGAGACGTTGTTATCTTGAATTTAGAATCCGCTAATCAGTAAATAAAGTAAACATATGGTTAGTGAGTTTAATAAATAAGGCTGTAACTTATTAATACTTAGTTTAAAGAATTACATCTATGTAAAGGCGGCTTTAGATCAAAGCAGTGAATGCTAACACTATCTGCTGTCTATTCTTAATCTACCAAATTCTTGTATATATAGAGGCAGAGCTTTCTTCTTTTGGTTTTATCTTCATACAAACTGGGGATTTTGTTGCGCTACTTCTTCCCAGTTAAACCACTAGGATGTGGTGACGCGTGGCCCTTCTTGGGGACTGTCTTTATGAAGAACTTTGACGAACAAATAGTGCTGGCTCTCAGCCTAGTTTGAATAAACGACTTTCTATTTTGAAACAAGGAATGAGCGTTGATCACGGTTTTTTAATTATGAATACATCAAGCATACCTGTATTCTCGGAAGGAGTAGACAGACATGTAAAATTCTCGCTCTTTTCACTAGATTTTTCGGGCGCCATTAAAGTTAACCCCGCCAGTCGGGGGTGCGTGTGATTTTAAATGTATCCCGGGCCCCGACTCATTGTAGCGGTAGGAACTGTGGGGATCTAGTCGGTCGGAGTCCGACATAACACTCGGTTCTCCCCAGGCGGAGAGTATGCATGAGGATTCCTCATATGAAAAAAGCACCAGTAAAAGGGTGACGACTCTGGCTTTTACATAACATAATATCACGCTCCCTGAAAGGTTAAGGAGACATATGCCTATGGCACACACTCACTTTGCTATTTTAAGTCTCATTTAGGGGGCGAACCTACAACCTTTAACCACGAAAATGTGTGCCTGGCCTGGCACAAATCTAAGCCCTGAGGTGTTAATGAGAAATTCCTAATGGAAAACCAACCACACTGCCCGACCTACTAAGAGTTACTTGGCTTTTCACCTGACTGCCCCTGCATTTAAATCATTAACTAAAATTAGTATTGTGTCTTAGACAACTATCCATTAGCATTTTTTTTAAAGTAGGACTTTGGGGTTGAAGAGTCAGTATCATATGGGGAAATCTTACCCCCTGAAGAAGCTTCATACCGTTCATCGACGGTAATTCCTTAAGATTGCAAGGGTTATGTTCTAACAGCAATGGAAACTAGTATCTTCAAGCCTCGCAGTCATGCCAACTTCCATACTACGTTGAATACACCGGTTCCCGTTCGATCACCGATATTAAGCAACATCGGGCGCGGTCAGTACTTGGATGGGGGACCGCCTTTTTTTTTGGTGGGATGGGAAATCATCCAATGACTGCTCCCGCTCTGGGTGGAGCGGGAGGGCGTGTCACTCTTACTGACTAAAACCGACCTCTGCTCCTTCCCTGCCTAAGTGCCCAGGGGTGCGGTAACTCATTTTCAGATGGGTGACCGCCTGGGAACACCGCGTGACGTAGGCTTTTTATGCCTGGGGTCGCGGATAAATTCGAAATAGAGTTACCGCAGCCTTTGGCACAGGTAACTGAAGAAACAAGGATGGGTTTTAGGCAGTAAGACTGACACAGCCTCCCGCTCCACCCAGAGCGGGAGAAGTCATTAAACGATTTCCCACCACCAAAAAAAAAAAGCCCAAGGGCTAGTGGCAAGTTCAAAAATACCAGAGGTATTAAATTTAATAGTCCTGGACTTCACTAATAGGTTTTTAAAAAGTCACTATCAATTGTATAATTGTGTTTGTAATAATAATCTATTGAAATTGGCTCCTTGTAAAGACTCTTTAAATTTTCTATATATATAGTCCCTATGGTAACGTCATTTACTTATTAAAACTAAGTAGTTAAATAACATATTAGTAATAATTAATTAACTAAGTAGCTAGTAACTAAATAAAGTAGCACATAATTTTGAATTTCTCTGTGTGAGGAGGCCATTGTTATAAAATTAATCATGGCTTGATTATTCTCATTAACTTATATTTATGTAATGAAATGTTATTACATGTTGATTGCTCCATGCAAATATATGCCTATATCAATGTGTTTCATGAGTATCAATTTGTATTATGAAAATTACTCAACGTAACGCTAAAAATTTTTAATAAACGGCTAAATTCAAAAATTAATTTCAAAAGTACTCCTTCTAATGGTACTCGGGTTTCGCAGTCAGTCCATGGTGGACCATTGTGCGTGGGCCGAAGTGGCCATTACTCCAACCAGCCCACCTTTCTCCAAAAGCAAAAAAAATAACTTATTTATGGTGTATCTAGTTTTGTTTCTTCGTTATTTGACACTGACTTCCGAAATTAAAGTTATGTTGCATGTTTTAGTGTTTTTTTGGAAGTCGGTTGTAATTTTTTGTAAAAAAGTTTTTTATTTTTCACTTTTTAGTTGTACCCGTTAACTAAAACGAAATAGTAAAGTTATGCCTGAACTGAGCCCCTAAAACATGGAATTTAAACATAATTGGAGAAATTAGGGTGTATCAGGGTGAACTGTACAAATCTGTGTACCCCTTCAGAGCGTATCAGCGTGATGTTATGTTATGAAGTGGTCTAAACAATAAACAGACATGTGATTGATTGCAGCAATTCCGGAAGGTTTGCTATCATTTATTGAAGAGTTCCATTGTCTATCTCCGAAGTTCTTCATCAGGCCTTAATGTTAAAGTTTAATTAGGCCTCAGTTTATTCAGGACGACCTATTCTAAAAACCCAATAAAAGACTGATCAAGTCTGTGATCATTAGTGAATCAGCAGACAAATCTCATGCAACTGCTGAATACATACTACTAACTAAAAATAATAAATTACTTTTATTTTGTAAATAGGCTATATATAAATAAAACTTGTATACGTCAATTTTTTTTGTCAGTAAGCTAGATTAGGTCGGTGTTTCCTAGCTACCCGACTACCCGAGAAGAAACACCGAAAAAAACTCAGAGGTCAAAGTGTCTTTTAAAGTCCATACAATCTGTACTGGTTAAATCATATGAGAACCATATACGTTAATGTCTGAGATGAGCTCTTGAGGAAAGCACCACGCAGGTTTGAGTGGACCTGTCCAGACAGTGCAAGCATTGGTCAGTTGTCATGTAGCTCAGAACTTTAAGGAGCTCAATGACTCGACGAGCAATACCGATGAAAGGACAGTCGAATAGCTTGAATAATAACGACAGTCTGAAATCTTTCAACAATGTGACAAAAATCAAAATAGGCTTCCAGTAATCTTTTTTTTTTTTGTAGTGTGAGAAATCATCCAATGACTTTTACCGCTTTGGGTGGCGCGGGACGGCGTGTCAGACTTTTACTGACTAAAACCCACCCTTGTTCCTTCATTTGCCTGTGCTAAGGGCCGCGGTAACTCTCTTTCGAATTTATCCGCGACCCCAGGCAGAGGCTTCCAGTAATCCTGAGATACTGTCGAAGATTTTATCCTAATCTTCAAGACTAAACTACTAAATAGACCTATATTTCAGTATTGAGTATCAAATAACTGGGTGGGTTTATTTTATTGATAACTCCTCTGCCACCCGGACGGTAACTGCAATGGCCTATATTGAAAGCACTCAATCGGTTACGTACCCAGGCAGGCCGCTGCAAATATTACTTAGCAAAATATAAGGTTTTATAGATTCGTCTAATATCCAATGTAATTGCGGTGCCTCTGTCCAGAACATGACTCACATACTGGAATGCCCCAAGTGCCCATACACCTGCACTAATGGAGGACTTGCTGAACTGCTGAACACTGCCGCTGCACTTAATGTGGCCAGCTGCTGGGCCCAAATTTAAAAATTTAAGAAACCATTGATTCGAAGATTGAAAGAAGAAGAATAAAATAGCGCTACCCATGAGAACAAAACTAACTTATCTTAAAGATTCCTATCAAGTTTTAACGAGGTGCAAACCTCATACACTCAAGTAACGCCAAGCATGCCACTTACCTTGGCTGCAGTTCTGTTCCAGATGACAACTTTGTGCCCTGAGTTCAGCAGGTTCTTCACCACACCACTACCCATGATACCGAGGCCGAGGAAGCCGAACTTCATCTGACTGGCTTGGATGTTCTTCTCCAGTAGTGTCTCCGACACATTTTCCAGGTCGAGCGGGGGAGTGTCCTGCGGATAGAGGAAAGAAGGGTTTAAGAATGCGTTTTATTGGAGCTTTAGTATAAAATAATAATAATTCTCCCGTCCAAATTTCATTCACGGTGGCCAACCTCAACGGAGGTTAGCCAAGTACGCAGATTATAGTGAACAAGACAGGTGCACTCTCTGTTCCTTTACTTCCACAGTGCGATGCGACGCCATTCCGACACGACCACTGACTTCCAAACTCCAGGCCGCTACTGAGAAATTCTTTATGGAAAAATCCAATAACACTGCTACACTCGGGAATCAAACCCAGGGCCTCACGCTCAGCAGCACGCCGTAATCGCGCTTACTGACCACTTGACCAACAAGGCAGTTGATGGAGCTTGAGTATGTGAGTATTGTAGGTGCCCCTCTGCCTAGCCCTTCTGATTTGGACCGTGCGGGAATCGATCCTATAAGGAAAGAATTTGATCGCAGAGCCATTGCTTGCTAACCGCCGTGCTGACCGAAACCGCAAACCGTATGTAATTCTGCTGGTTTAAGGTTCAGGGTCTGAGCGAAAGTAGATCCTAGCAAGTAGTGAGAGATTATTTATTTCATAAATAACTACACAAATTATACACAGAAAGCTTCCTGGTTTAGCGGTCATTCTATTAGTGAAAACCGCATTAAAATCCGTTGTGTGGTTTAGGAGCAGTTAGTGGAGAAACAGGCAGATGCGGAAAGCGACTTTGACTTATACTACGAGTACCTAGAGATACGAGATTAAGTAGATATATACATTCTTAGCGAAAAAAAGGCATCTCTAGCACTTTCATTGGCACCTCTATTGACATCGTTAGGAGAACTACGTATATATCGCAACAAACACGCCAAGCGCGTGCCTTATTTGATTATTAAATATCTAAATTTTATATGTACGTAGAAATAAAGAAGGCTAGATGTAGGTAATTAATCATTTTATTATTTGGCGCCGACTCAAAATTAGTTTATATAAAATTTAATATTTTATGTAGGTAAATAAGCTCAATACTCAAGCTTTTGCTGCTTTTTAGTTATTTTTCGTCGGTTGAATTTTTTGTTAAAAAGTTTTTTATTTTATGTTTGTTTGTGACTCGCATCATCTTTTATAACTCTGAGGCTAATTTCTAATCCTTCATCATTCCTCTTGGCACTGAGCTGATAATGTAACCATCCTTCCATGAGGTTCCCAGGATATTGACCAGTTGAGGTTACCTCCAATATTCTAAAGACTCTTGCGGCTTTTCTTCAAAGCATATTAAGTGATATCTGTCACTAAAACCTTTTTTTTATATCTAACTTGTATTGTTTAGGAAAGGTATGGTTTCCATCATCAGCTCAGTTTCATGATGTGATGATTCCTAAATACATACCTGATTAAGTTATGAAAAGTAAACAGAAACAATATTCGTGCCCAATTTTCGAGGTTTTCTCTGAATTTTATCAGGATTCCATGATCAGATCCTGATGTCCTTGACATGGAACCACCCTTGAGGTATACCCTATCTAAGAAAAAAAGAATCATCAAAATCGTCGTGCCCAATTTTCGAGGTTTTCTCTGAATTTTATCAGGATTCCATGATCAGATCCTGATGTCCTTGACATGGAACCACCCTTGAGGTATACCCTATCTAAAAAAAAAAGAATCATCAAAATCGGTTCATAAACAACGGAGTGAGGACCGAACATACGTACAGAAACGCTAAACGTGCCCACAATTTTCGAGGTTTTCTCTCAATTTTATCAGGATTCCATTGTCAGATCCTGATTTCCTTGACATGGGACCACCCTTGAGGTATACCCTAACTAACAAAAAAAAATAATTATCAAGATCGGTTCATAACTGACGGCGTGAGGGCTGAACATACACAAAAAAAAAAAAAGTTTATACGGTCGAATTGAGAACTTCCGCCTATTTTTTTCGTCGGTTAAAAAGTCATGAGCAATGTCATTCTCGCGACGATACTCAAAAGAAAGTTTAAAGTTTAAGAAGTTCCCATTCCAAAAATTCAGATGATCCCAACCGATATGCCCTTCGAGTTTAAACGAATACAATTTCCGATTCGTCTTGCATTCGCCATGACGATCTACAAATCACAAGGCCAATTGTTGAGTGTCTGTGGCCTGTATCATGAAAAAGAAAATGTCTCTCACGGTCAGTTGTACGTAGCATGTTAACGGGTAGGAAAACCATCCGCTTTGTTCAAACCTTGAACAAACCTAAAAATGTCTTATATTACAACGTCCTTCAATGAAGGGAATCGACTCGAGTGCATCCCATCAAGCAAGTAATTTAAAAAAAGTACTTAGTGCTACAATGCTACGTGAATCATTTCTATTCTGCCACGTGAATTACATTCATTTCAATGCAATTAACTCAACTAATAAAATGTAACACTACATTTATTGATTCTCAGGCGGTACGAAGTTCGCCAGGTCAGCTAGTATTTTCATAAAACCCAACTGTAAAAAACAAAAAGTTCCTAACAAGTAACTTTTCAAGCAGTTGATGGCAGATAATTTAGTTCAATTATTGATTTCATGGCACCAACTGCACCGACTGCTTGAAAAGCGACTTGTTTGGCACTTTTTAGTTGTTTTTAAAGTTTGACGTAAGAATTATCAAAATCGGCCCACGCGTTTGGTCTCTTAAGCGCCACAAAGGAACAAACATACATACATAGGCTGATAAACACATAGCCCTCCCTTGCGTCGCGCAGTCGGGTAAAAAGATTATTTAATGAACTTTGTAACAAAGCTACAATAAACATGTTACAGTTACGATAGACGCCGCATTTATTGTAATCTATTTATACAGCAGCTGTCACACTTGATTGTTACGATTTTAACTATTTATCTTATGAAATTATGTGGCTTTCATTTAGTTAAATTATTTCATTTCAATTTAAAATTACCATGTCAATGCTAAAAACCTAAAAGAAGCAGGAGTGCACATACTTACCTGGAACCTGGAACGTGATTCGATTCACTTTATTTCTACCAAATTTAAAATCACATTAATATTATAAAGGCGAAAGTTTGTGTGTGTTTGTATGTTTGTTACTTCTTCACGCTCAAACGGCTGGACCGATTTGGATGGAATTTGGTATACCTACCTACTTATCATTCAATGTGAGTACTTATGAATGCGACGCCTTGTTAATTGTTAATGCCGAATTTTCGTGACTTAGTTGTTATTTGTTTCAAAATTAAAATGAAAGAATTAATAAAATTGTGTTAACTTTGACATGTGCCTCTTTTTTTCTAATGCTTTTGTGAATAGAGTATACTAAAGCAGGAACTGTTTAATTTACTACAGCCAAAAAATACGTAGGTTCCTACAGTGGTCCAGACATCGTAATTAATTGGCAAATAGCTCAACCGCACATTTCTACATAGTGGTTTTAAAATATCTTCTGAAAAAAAAAAACATAATAGCTCTCTTTTTGCCCTTTTTAATCTCGTACTGTATGCCTAAGGTATTTTATACAACATCGACACTAATTTATAGAACAGCGGCGCCGTATGTACAATGAGGAATTATCAATCTGCCTGCGACATAATAGACTCTAATGCAGTGGTTGCCAACTTTTTATTGCTCCGGAACTGAGGTTTCTTTGTTTTGTTGTTAGCAGAGACCAAAAACCGAGACGCAAAATTATGTGTGTTAATATAAAGGTATATATATATCACTAGTTCAAAACTTGGAGCAGACCAATTGTTTCAAAATCAAAAGTAACGAAAATTGTTATGAAAAACAACATTTCTGATAGAAACTTATAATTAGGGCCCTTTGCCTAACCTGCGGGTAGCCGCCCGCGTGCGGGTGATAGCACGGTCCGGCCACACACAGAACAAAAATTTCGTTCGCCACTGCATTGTCGTACATGTCGTCCGCGTGTGTGTTGCACTATGCGTACTGTACTGTGACCATGCGTGGGATCTGAACGACTGTAAAAACTACAATGGCGGCAGAAGAACGCGCGCGTGCTGCCCCCGTGATTGGAAAAACATGTATGAAATGATAGGATACCGGCAGCCCGCACTCGGGCCAGGATCGCATGCGGGCGGCTACCCGCATGATAGTAAAACGGCCCTTGGCATCATGTTACTTATCAGTTGGAAAGTTTGTAATTTTGAAGCTTTCGCAGATCATATTTTAACCCTTGCGGACCGCACCACAGCCTGGGAACCACTGCTATAAAGGCTCATGCCCTGTCAGAAATATCATGGGGTGATTTAATTAGATATATATTTTAATGTCTCCTCTCTCGAAAACTTTTTTTTAATGCACCCATAGTTACGCTTCAACACACTGATCAAATCAAACGCTTATTGATGTTAACTAGTCTTATCTAATTAACCAACTTTCCAATTTTTCCTAGATAATTACTTCCAGTTCTTACAGGTACTTGGTACTTCAATCGGATATTACATCTTAAGAAGAAGAGTGCTCTATGTTTCACAGTATTCAGTTTACCGCAACTCAATACAGCTGCGAATAAAACAACAACAAAACACCTGCTTCGGCGGAACCTCTTTAATAATTAGTGCGCGTAGCAACGTTTTCCAATAAATGCAACCACACAAATATATTTTTCATTGAAAATTCAGTTATAATACTAAAACACTAACGTCGAAATTCGTGTATGATTGATGGTTATAAAGGTAGGTGTACCTAATCCGAAGTGACAGACAGGTTCCATCACTCCCCAGTGATGGAATGTACCTAATCCGAAGTGACAGACAGGCATATTCCATCACTCCCTAGTGATGGAATATACCTGTATTTGTACTATGTAACTATGTTGTGTATGTTTGTGTACTGCACTCTCCCCCTGTTCCTAGTAAGCATTACTCCGGTCTGCTCGGACATCAACGTTGTCAGATTCATGGCGCAGTTAAATTAATTGCTTGTTCACAGAAATTATTTTCATATTCGTATGTCGAACGTATAATGTTACTGACAGGTAGTTTGTGCAAACTGAGGTAGATACTAGTTGAATTAACGTTTGGTATACAGGATGTGACGGAAATGCGCGGTTATATTTTAGTTACCACTCGTGCTGATGGAAAAGAAGAAGAAAGCCATTAGGGGCTTCAATTAAGGGGGTTAAAAAATCTCTACATGCCGACGAGAGACGACGACAAAAAATGTTATCACGGACGCACACACAGACCCCAGCTTGCTTCTTGAACTTGTGTTCAAGAGAGTAAACCGGGTAGTTGAGGTACGGCACGTCCGATGGGCTTGTTGTCTTCGTCTCCGTTAGGAAAAACCGGTGGCGCTTCTCTGTCTCTAATGGTGATAATGGACCGGATCGAGATCAGACTGCAACCCCCTGATTTTAGTGAGGTGCACTTTTAGTGGGAGGAAGTGCAGCCGTTGTTTAACCTTATTCTTCATTGCTTATTTCATGTAAACGTGAACCAAGTGGAACACTAGAGCTAAACCAACCTATGGCGAACTCATCTGAAAACTGCGGGGATGCCCGAACCCCCCCGGATATGTCCACCGGGTCCTCCCATCCAGTAGCCAGCTGGCACGGTGGAGCATACCGGAATTTTTCGCGAGTTGGCGGTGCAGCCTTTAGCACGTGGCTGGCGTGCTACTTGGGCCCTCTACTGACTGCGGTCGGTCAACGGCTGGTACCGTGCTTCGGATCCAGCTACCCTCCAAAATGAGTTACCTGGCAAGTCTTGCCCAGAGACCAAGGCCCCCTCTGAACAGCGCAACTAACAGCCTCCTCCCCCAAAGGCAAGGCGTTTTTAAGTTATTTACCTATTATCTTAAAGATAATAGGTAAATATATCATGATGAGATAATAGGTATATATATGGTGGGTTGCTGAATAGGGTTCCGTATCTATAAAAAAATCTTTTTTACAAAAAAATAGAACCTACTTCCAAAAAAAGTGCAAAATACGAAGACAACACCAGAAACACCGACTTCCAAAATTAAAGTTATTTTGCACTTTTGTTGGAAGTCGGTTCTATTTTTTTGTAAAATAGTTTTTTATTTTTCACTTTTTAGTTGTGGTTCCCCATTAAACTGTGTTAATATTTCATAGACATACGATCGCAGCAATCGCGGTTGATTTTCTGTCAATTTTTAAAGAGTTCTCCGTCTCCAAAACCCATCATCAGATTTCACCTGTAACTTTGCAAACAATCTTAGAAGTTTAATTTGACCTGCATCCCGGCTTCCAATTGAGTCGAAATTTTGTATACATGTTTAATTTTGATAAGAATCAAAATGATTATATTTGCTTAGCATGGGTGCTAAGCAATGTCATTCTAAAACCAATATGGCGAACTAGTTACTTAGCATGGGTGCTAAGCAATGTCATTCTAAAACCAATATGGCGAACTAGTTACTTAGCATGGGTGCTAAGCAATGACATTCTAAAACCAATATGGCGAACTAGTTACTTAGCATGGGTGCTAAGCAATGTCATTCTAAAACCAATATGGCGAACTAGTTACTTAGCATGGGTGCTAAGCAATGTCATTCTAAAACCAATATGGCGAACTAGTTACTTAGCATGGGTGCTAAGCAATGTCATTCTAAAACCAATATGGCGAACTAGTTACTTAGCATGGGTGCTAAGCAATGTCATTCTAAAACCAATATGGCGAACTAGTTACTTAGCATGGGTGCTAAGCAATGTCATTCTAAAACCAATATGGCGAACTAGTTACTTTTTATGCATTCCCATGATATGGGTATCAAATGAAAGGTTTGCTGAAAAGAATACGAAAAATAAAGCGTGATTTTTAGTTTTTTTTAATCTCTAAAGTACCGGACACAATAGAAAATCTATTGTTCAAATCACACCGGTATGATTTAGGTACCTGAGAGGTGACTAATATTTTATGACTGAGTGGAATTGAGGGAAGTTCTCCTTTGTTACTTATGTGGAACCGCCAAAAGATAATAGTCTCTAGGATAACTTTCTCGTCCCTTCACGCCTTCCGCAAAGTTGTTTTGTATGTTAAAATAATAAAAGACTCTAGAAATCAATGATTTATTCATAAATAAAACAATAAAATATGCTAATTTTCATATAAAATACCAAAATTATAGTTTACAGTTTTTTAGACATACTCGTACTCGTAAATCAAATCCAATGATTTTACAGTCAGCAATGAAAGTTCATTATCACTGTTACTTTCAAATAACTATTGCTGAGGAGTTGGTTGCGCCACTTCTTCCCAGCTAAACCGCTAGGAAATGGTGACGGGCAGCGTTTTTGGGGGACTGTTTTTATGTAGTACTTTAACGTTCAAAAAGTGCTGGCTCTAAGCCTAGTTTGAATTAATGACTTTTGATTTGATCAACTAAATAAATAATAATAATTCGAAACACTGCTTTCCAGCATTTTATGTTATAGCTAAAGAGATTTTAGTCTCGTAATTGTACATCTGTATTTTTTTTATATAAAGGGTGTAACGAAATCAGTGATCATATTTTAGATAGGTACTGCTTCTGCTCATGGAAATGAACAACTTTCTTCAAGAAAATCATAGAAAATTACCAGAAAAAATATTGGACTTTCCTCTCATTAGCTGATCAAAATTAGTATGGGAAGTAGATTTTTTTTTTAAATTTGCTTTGATTTTGAAGATAGTTGTCCTTCTCTATGGGCTGAAGCAGTATCAAAAATATTACCACCGATTTCCGTTACACTCTGTATTGCACTACTCTTCAACTATCTTATTTAAAAAGTATTAATCGACTATCATTGCTCACCATACAAAAACTCAATTTAGCACCAAACTCTTTGGTCTACGTAAAAGTGACATAGTACAATGATTTAGTATCTAATTAAGGCCACACGATAGATCAAAAAGACTACACTTACCTTGCTTCAACTTTCGGCAATGTACAAAGAGAATCGGCAGACTTCTGAATTAAGAATTTAAACTTGTGTGTTTGTCAAACTCTACTTTAGCCTGAAAACCTGTCAGACTTTGTCATTAAAGTAGTTTCACGTTCACACGTCCGAACTCAAAATTCTCAATTCGGAAACCGGTCATATTTTTTTTTTTGTTGACATTCTTACACTTCACAATAAGACTACGTTGACTTTTTTTTAAAAAAAGCGCGCGCACGACTAGACCGCGTGTTTCGCGTGGGGACCGTTTTGGTGTGCGATCGCTTGGGCTTGCGGCCCGCTGCAGCTTGTGTCTTGGCCGCCTCGTCGAGCGGAAGGCGTTTAACACGAGAGCTTGACCGAGTGGAGGCCTGGTGCAAAAGAAACTGTATTCGCAACTCTTCTTAACTAGACGCTGTTTAAAGCGTCAAATAGTGAATAAATGCTCACCAAAAAACCTATCCTAATTTATTGCGTGTATTATTTTTTTAAGAAAATTGCCGGAAATTTGTCATTTCATTTCGGAGAAAAATAATTGACCAGGCTAAGGCCCGACCGAGGCTGTAATGCTTTTAATTTTTTTTTTGGTTTAATTTTAAAATATTTTGGTGAGCGTTTAACTAAATTATAAACTGATAAAAGTTACTCACTGGACGCAGAATGTTGGAAGGACGGTGCAGCAAGCTGGACTTCTTGGAGAACGAATGGTTGAGCATGGAAGGCTTCTCATGCGCAGCGATGACGTCGGCGTAGGAGCGAGCCGACTTGCTCTTCTTCCGCGGCGTCGACTTGTTGCCAGACGACGACCGTTTTATAGGCTTCACCTTTGAAATGCCCAAACGAATCTATAAATATTGAGAATGGTCATTTGTGAAGTGGTAAGGTTGCTGCTATGCCATTACCAACATGCTTTTTGCCTTTTACCAAGTTCATGATGGCCTAAAATATTTTGATTATGTTCTTACAGCTGGGACTCAGGCTTCCCCTCATCGAGAGGATTTAAATTACTGTGCACCGGTCACATGCGGCTTGGTAAAGAAATAATGATGACATGCAATCATGCATGAAGAAAAACCGTGCTAAGTTAGTCCTTCCTGAAGAGTTTAATTTAGAACCTGGACTGTCTCACTTTTGAACAAAGACCTCCCTTTTCTCCAGCTACCTCTCTCCGTTCAAAAAATAGCAAGGATAATTTGGAAAACAAGTCTAGCTGATCCCACCATCATTTAGAACTAAAATAAATATTTTTTAGAGAGTTGCATCTTCTGGTATCTGAATGAAACAAGTTATTTATTCTAATGTCCAATCCCAACAGCATTCAACTTCTTCGATTGGTGAACCAATCACTTTAGCCAACATGACAATTAGATTTCAGCCATGAGAACTATCATCACGTCTGACTGTCTTTCTTTTCCAACTTGCCTTTCACAAACCTTCCCATATCAACTTTTTATTTATCTTTTGTTATTGTAACTGGCCTGGCCTTTCAGGAATCCAGGAACTGCCACAAACCTCAACCCATTACAGCAGCAGTAGAAGAAAAAAGACTATTCAGTAAGATGTATATGAACCCTCACCTTAGGAGTGGAGCTCTTCTTCTTCGAGGTGGTGGGCTCAGCGGCGGCCGGGCCTGCCTCCTGCTCGTCGTACATCATCTTCTCATCCTGGCTATCTTCCTCCTCCGCTGCTTCATCGTCCTTCAGTTTGTCGAAGTCCTCCTCTGTGTTGCGGACATGCTCGTCCAGGTCACCGAATTTCTGAACAGACATTTTGGGTTAGTTACATGTATAGATTTTTGAGGTGTAGATAGTGTGGAAGAACAAAACTTGAATTGTAGAATTGACAACTAAATTCTAAAGTTGCATTTATTCTAACCACGAGGAATGTCGCTCAACCAAGGAATGTAGAAGACAACCAGGACATTTTTATCATTTTGATACTTACTATCCCACAAGCTGCCAGACAGCAGGGTAAAGGCACCTTGTCATCAGTTTGAAATTGAATGAAACAAAATAATCTAGCAGAAACAAACACATTTTGACATAATAGTTTGTATTTGTGGAACAGAATTGCCAGTTCATGGAGTTCATAGATCATTCCATTGTAACTGATTTAGATATTGTATCCACATTTAGACCATGACTTGCTAATTGCAAACAAGTACATTTAGTTCTTACTTGTCCCGCAACTTCGCTTCTCTGACCTGTTCCTCAAGAACCGTGCATATTTCCAGAATAAGAAGTACGACGTCGTCGTGACGATTTCTATAAATCAGAGTTTTTGAAAAATCGGATGAGCTTTTTCGGGGATTATCTCCTGCACCCAGATATACAGATATAATACTTTTTTATGTACTTACACCAAATAAGTTTCAGAAAAAAAAATAAACGATTATTACAACATAGGGAGACACAATGGACGGTTTTCAGATCTTTACAATTAATTGACATTTTAAAGCGGTCAAGTTTGTGTAGACTGCTTGCTGAATCTAGAAAGGCCCCAAAAACTCAACTGGTTCAACAGTGTAACCTACCTCCGGGCTGACAATAAACTCTTCGATCTGGTTGACGGCCTCCTTGAATGCGGCGGTCTTGCACGACTTGATCAGCTGCTCTTTGAACTCCTGGTACGGTTTGATATTGTTATCCTCGATCCAGGCACTGTTGACAAAAAACTAGCAATCAGTTTCTATTTATGGGGGTCTATTATTGAGTCGCGGGAGTGTTTGAAAGAGTCATCACGGCTCTGGAACGCAAAAGGCAACTGAAGGAGCACAGGTGGGTTTTAGTCAGTGAGAGTCTGACACGCCCCCCTCCCGCTCCACCCAGAGCAGGACAAGCCACCTGATCATTTCCCACCCTCAAAAAAAGGGAGCTAGTATTGTCGTACTGTTTTTAAATTTACTTTTTTGTCTTTTTAGTTACGATGCTCCTTACAAATTACGTAAACGGTCGGATTCTGAAAGAATTTTTGATCGTGTGGTTGATTAGTAGTTTTTAGAAGCAAGACAACTCATAGCAAGCCCAGAAAGAGATGGGACTCTGCTTAAAGCCACGTAAACCCAGACCTTTAGTGAATAGGTTAACGCTTAAATCGGCAACTGCCTGGTCTAAAGTTGTACCCTGCAATTTATGAACTGTAGGTAGCTGTCGAGCATAAAATTAAAGAGAGCATACGTCGCTAAATCTTGCGTTTACCACGTAAAGCATCAAACTCTGACAAAGACGGCTCGATCCGGACACTAATACCAGTTTGGTTGTCTGTTATACTTGAGTCAACACATACCAGAAATACAGTTTGTGGCAGTTCTTCCACCTCCAACTGATGTCTGCCTTGCGCAGGATACTCTATTTTCCAGATCACGCCCATGGCACCGTTGACGAGCCCATAATTAATATTGTTGTTCCGTCTTAACATGGCTCGGGACCACATACCTATTTCGAGTTGATTTGGTGGTGTTTTATTGGGATCGTCAGGTATATACTCCTTTCGTGGTTTTTGACCATATGTTTTGGGATCCAGTGAAATGTCTACAGCATTCATGGTGTAAACTTTTGTGACTTTGTCTAACTCTGCTGTTAGTATCATAAGTTTCAATGGAATGCAATATACAGGCTAGAGTCAAGGAGTTAAGAGAACTTTTCAAAGAGATTGAAATTCTCACGGTGGCATCCAAATTCATTTTTGCAAACATATTAATCATCAGACAAAATATACATTTATACACCAAAACCAGTGATATCAACAATTTTAACACCAGAAACAAGCACTAACTACATGCTCCTTTCCGCCCTCTTCGTAAGGTTCATGCCTCGTTTGTAAGTCTCGGTATCCGCTTTTACAATAAGATACCCCTTTCTTTCCTTGACCTGCCTTTTAATGCATTTAAAACTAAAGTTAAATCTAATCTTTGTTCGAAAGCATACTATTCCATCAACTATTTAGATGATAAGTGTTGAACGCAAAACAATGTTAAACTTGATGTTCTTTCCCCATAATTAGCTTATGAAGGTTATTTATGTTCGTATAATAATTCTTTATTGATTTTACGGTAATGGCCGTAGTTTAACAATGTCTTTGAATCATAGCCCTATCGTTAGATTCTACCGTTGCACGTGTAATCGGGCACACTAGTTATGGTTGGAGGCTTATTTTATAATCGCAGCTGCTAAGTGTTTTATATGGGACTCGGTTATCAACTACGGACTCAGCAGCTATGGGAGAACTTAATATTATCATACACACCTGACAGATATTTATAATATACAACTAAGAATATTAAAAGTAATTACGCCAAAACATTTAAATAAGAAATTCAAAAACAGTGACGACGACCTCTTTAAATATTTTAACGCTAAGAATGTGTTGAATTCTTTACTCTTGCGGAAGTCAGTAGACCTGAGCTGCTAACCTAAAAAGCAAGACCTGACTTTCTGAGCCACTACCTCGATACCACTTAAAAATAAATACATCCTACCAAAATTCAATAATCTGTACGGGATGAGGGTTGCTGAATATTTAGTTCTTTTTTTTTAATAAACTTCCAGAAGACCTGCAAACGTTATACAAAACAAGTTCGAAAAGTTAGAAGAACAAATTCAAGCGTTTCCTTACACAAAATTTCTCATAAAGTATGTAGGTACATATACTTAAGAATTATTATCATCATTAAACAGTATTTATTAAGTGTCATTGTAGTAATTAACATTTTTGTAAAAATTAAATGAATGGCTCCCCAGCTGCAGCACACACATAAACCCTGAGAGGTTTTTGTTCTGTGGCTAAAACCAAAATAGGCTAAGTCTTTAAATAAATAATAATAATATTTAATGAGCAGTGGTGGCACAGCGGTATTGGCCGCGACTTACAAGTTGTAGGCCGTGAGTTCAAACCCAGGCAGGCGCTTTACTATGTATAAATTATTTCATCACCACTGCTCTCAAAACGGTGAAGGAAAACAAACATCGTGAGGAAACCGGCATGTCCTAGAACCAAAAATTTAAAGACATGTGACATCCACCAATCCGCATTGGGCCCGCGTGGAGGATTACGGCCCACACCCTCTCACAGAGAGGAGGCCTGTGCCCCAGCAGTGGGGACATTAAAAGGCTGATGATGATGAAGAAGATGAATATTTAACTTGGTATAATGTTTATGCTTGAGTTTAACCGTTTTTGTTGGCATAATGGAGTGTGCTAGCTAACAAGTGGCGGATATTTTAATTTTAAGATTATATTATTTTTCTGTTTTACATGTTACATTCAAATATGTTAAGATTGTTGCATACAATTATATAGATTCAAGTTCTTCAAACTTAACAGACATTTGTTGCAGGGGAGCTTGTTGCGCCACTTCTTCTTCACAGCTAAAACACAAGGAAGTGGCGACTGGCGGGCGTTTTTGGGGAACTGTCTTTGTATGCTACACCAGTAGTAACAATAACTCTTTTGCCATAATTATCGTGTGCTAATCGTCGTATTTGTTCGACGAGTAATTTTATGACGAAATTTTTTCCACTTCCCGCACCACCTTTTAATATACGTAGGCTCATCCATAATAATGTGAAGTAATTTATTCGCGACTTTATTAAATAGTTGTCGCTGCTGAAATTGATCGATGTTACAGCAGCTTGGTAATGCGGATCTGATATTACGATGTCAGAAGGCACCTCCTCATAATCAATGATGTGCTCGTCTGCATCAAGTATGCGTTCTATGGGATCAATCATTTGATTTCCATCTGTGTCCTGGCAAATAGACTCTGCTATCATATTTTCTGCTACTACTCGATATATAATATTTTGAATCTCAATTTCCCTTATATCAAACGTTTCCACATCAGATCCTTCTTGCAGTGGTCGTAACATATTTGACTGTTATTTGCTTATGAAAAAACCTTATGACTACGAAAATAAAGATCACTAAAATAAAGGATCTAGCATGGTGTCGTTCAAACCTTGCGCTAATAAAGTACATCATAAAAATTATGAGTAGAAATCATGCCATTATTCTACATAAGAATACAGTAAGCATCATTTTATGAAAAATCGTTATACATGGTGTAACGGAAAGGTGTGGTCATATTTTAAGAACTGCTTCTGCCCATCGACATAAACAACCTTCTTCAAAAAAATCCGAGGAAATTCTAAAAAAAAAAATTTACCGCCCTTACAAATATTGATGATGGTAACTTTATATGGAAAGTCCAATTTTTTTTTTTTGGAAATTTTCTATTTTTTCTTAGAGAAAGTTTTTCATTACCATGGGCAGAATCAGCTCTTAAAATATGACCACACCTTTCCGTTACACCCTGTATACCCAGGTAATTTTTACTTATAAGGAAGATCCCATCAAATTGTAAAAGCACCATCATGGCAAATTTTCAGAACTTACTAGGTTTCGAAATGATTAATTGTCTTGTTAAGGCATTACATGTGTGTTACTACTAGGTACATGAAAAGATTTACAATTCGCTATTTATATTGTTAAAACACAAAAGTGGGTATGTGCTTATTTTGTTATTGCCAAGTTATTAATTTGGTTAAGTATACGGTATGATAAGTTATGTATATGATAATAATATAATTTCGCCCTTGAGACAATTGAGAAACGAGCCAAGAGGAACATAGGCAAATGATAGGCTCGTCGAGTCGAAACTTCAGTCTTGAGCATAGACGCCGAGTCGCTAGCCTGTCGGTTTTCTATCGGTTGCATTTTTGGGGAGTGTGCGACGGAATTTCATAATTTAATCCCGCCAAGCCCGTTCCATCATCGGACCACAAGATGTACGGCGACCGGCACGCCGCAATTGCAGCGGTAAGACTCCTCTTTGAGGAGTGGCTGGAGAGGCACCACGGCGTCCTTATCTTCCGCCTGACGCAGGTTCTCACCAGACATGGAAGCTTTGGGAGGTTCCTGTGTAGGAGGATAAGGCGGAGAGAAACTGTGAGAATCGCCCAGAGGGCACGGTGGAGCATACGGTGGAGTTGTGCCCCGCTTGGGTGGAGCCTCGCCGTGTTCTTGTGGAGGCCCTGGTAGGGAGCGAGAGGGAATGGGAAGCAGTCTCCTCCTTCTGCGAAGCAGTAATGCTCGCGAAGGAGGAGGCGGAACGGGTGAGGGAGGCTCAACACAAGTGCCCTCACGCCCCCAGCAACAGCCGCCGCAGGAGACGCCCTGGGCGAAGGACGTCGCGAGACGATCTCCGGCCACCGTAGACCCGGGCCTGCGGACGGCGAGTAGTGGGTAGCTCGCAGTCCGATCAGCACCAGGCCCGAGAGTCAACGGCGCGTAGTGTACCAAGCGCGCCTCAAAGAGTTGTCAGCAACATATGACGGGGTCCGTCATGGCCGATGCTGCCCAGGGGTCGTAGATAAATTCGAGACAGATTTACCGCGCCCTTGGGCACTCAGGGCAGGGAAGGAACAGGGGTGGGTTTTAGTAAATAAGAGTCGACACGCCCTCCCATTCCACCCAGAGCGGCAGAAGTCATAGGATGACTTCCCACCCAAGGAAAAAAAAAGACGTACGGAGATGCGCCACTGGTACATGGTGGACATCTCACCCACACACACAAAACGTTTTGAGAACACATTCAGTGTGTGTACAGCTAGGAAGTGGAATTCCCTGTCAGAGTCTGTTTCCTGATATCTACAACCTGGTAGTCTTTAAGTCAAGAGTGAATAGATTACCGCTAGACAAGCGTGCTCCATCTTCGACCACATCATCGCTTACCAAGACCGTGAGATTCTGGTCAAACGCGTGCCTACCATATGTAAAAAAAACTGTGGCAGCACTACAGCTAACAGCTGATTTGAAAAAAAATAAAAATTACAAGGGACCTTGTAAAATTTATTTAAAATATTAAATTTCTTTGTTTTCACGGCATATTTCCAACTTCTCAGTAAGTAAATAGGACATTAATGTGTTTTTAGTGTTAGATTCATGCAACCGAGTATAAATAAGTGTAAAGTTTCAATGAAACTCGGTGTCAGTTAGAGGTTAGGGGTTAGAGGGGGAGGAGAATTTTTGCATTGTCATCTTGATGTCAGGTACAATACTTTACATTTCACTTGCTACTATACTGTTTGCGTTCTATTAATGAACTGATTATTTCAGTGTTCATTTTTTATATGGCTAAACATTGATGCCAATGACCTTTGAAACGTAAACATAACCTTCATTAGTATATAAGAATTAGTGTATATGTGTGTAATAACTTTAATTTCGGAAGTCGGTGTTTGTATTTTATTTCTTTGTTATTTGACTTCGAGTGCCGAAATTAAAGTCATTTTTTAATTTTTAGTGTATTTTCTTTTTTGGAAGTCGGTTGTTTTTTTTTGTGCATAAAAGTTTTTTATTTTTCATTTTTTAGTTGTTATACCCCAGAACTAAAAACCCCAATAACATGGAACGTGGCATTTAAACATACTCGTAATTGGAGGAAACCAAAACGTCATCTATGTATACATATTTTTCGTTTTTGTTCAGTTTTTCAAAAAGCGCTGAAGCAATTTTGATAAAATTTATATAGACACCCGGGAACAAACAAAAAAAAATCCAAATCAGTCCAGTCATCTTCGAGTAAAGGTTCCGACGAATTGAGATACTCTTCCTTTTTGAAGTATGTTAAAAATGAAATGGCTCAGTTATACATTCAATACACTGAGTCCATAGAAGCCCGGGATAGGCTCCAACTTGTTGTGGACGGATTCAGCCAGTGTAGTACTGAATATGAACAAGCTCTTAGTCACAAATATTTATTGCAACAACAGCTGCAAGAGGCTCAAACACGAATATCACAACTTGAGACAACAAACCTGAACATTAGCCTCGCTGAATCAAAGTTAATTCAGGGAGTTGGTTCCTATTGCCCCATCAATGTTTGAATTAATAAACCTATCTGACATTATAGATTTAACCACTGATGATGATTCAAAATCAAGTAAAACAGTCAGGGTAGTCTGTAGTAACAAAACAACTTAAAAATGTATAAAAATAAACAAATACATTGTTAAAAGTAAAAAATGGTTAAGAAACAAAAATTCTTTATTAAAAATGTGAAACTAAATAGGGAAACGTTGAATCTATTAAAAAAATTAATTATGCATTCTTTGAACTTAAAGAAAAGTACTAGAAAATACACTGACACTGAAGACTTCCAGTGTGAACTTGACTTTTTACAACAGAAACTTAATTCAATGACCATTAAATATACAGTCAGAGAAACAAATGAGGGAATATGTATTAGCAATGAATGAACTATTAAGCTCACAAAAATCAAACTGTAAGCATTGTCAATCACTATTACTGGCATCTACTCCAGACCATTCATTGCCAATATATGATACCACTTTACCAGTCTTGTGCCAGTTTGCCAGTAGAAATGAGTAATTATTTATCGCACCAAATTATAAATAAAGAAATTGGAAAGGATTTAGGCCACCTTTTGTTAAATGATTATCCGGGACACTCAATAATAAATAACTGCATGCCTTTTTTTTAATGTTAATGAAAAAGATTATAAAATGTAACTTAAACCAGGATAACTATACTCATAATTTTAGTTGGTGTCTGCGCGACAAACAAAACAATACACTGCGAACAAAGGAGAATTGCTCCAATATTGTAGTACTGAATAACAGCCAAGAATTTGGCAAAACAAATTTTAAAATTATTAATAATTTAAATTAGGAATCAAGACAACAGAGACAATGATGCGGATTCTCTTGTTTAATATCTAAACTAAAATTAGACAATTGCTATCTTTTACTAAAAGGCAGTGCGAGAAAAGGACGGCTATAGCTATGAACTACGTTAGAGATGTCAAACTAGTTTACGCCTTGCGCTTCGCCGTGTTTTTAGACGACATGCTTTTACGTGTACCCTTAATTTGTATGGAAATATTAGTTCAAACTAAATTTGACAGCACTAATTTACGTCCGTCTCTTTCTTGTTTTATTAGAGAGAAAAAGATAGCAATAGCCTAAATTAAGTTTAGTTTGTGCACAACAGAATCAACACCAATCTCTAGCTATTATGTAAAGAATGGCGAAAACAATGTTTTAAAATCAACAAATAGTATCAATCTGGTGCACCACAATATTCAAGGTTTTATGAACTAGGATTTAGAAATAGAATTATTCCTTAAATTTAACAATATAGATATTCTTTGTGTAACTGAGCATTGGCTTAAAAGCCATTAGTTTATGTTTAATTATAGTAATCACCAGGTTGGTAGTTCGTTCAGCAGAGTAAACTATAAATTTAATAAATAATCTACTTAGGTTTAAGGACCGCAAGGATATTGTGAGCCTCTCTGTTGAACAGACAATTGAAATAAAGATATTGAATTGGAGCAGTTTCACATATGGATTGTATGATTGTTTTGAAAAAGTAATGGATGAAGTGTTACACAAAATCTGTAACTCGAGTAAGTCCATCATCGTTTGTGGCGACTTTAATGTTAATTTGTCAGAAACTTCTGGCTTAAGCACTAAAATTATAAGTGTGTTTTAGTCGTACAATCTTGCAAATCTATTTATGGAGCCTACTAAAATAAACCCTCACTAGTGCATCATGCCTAGATATATATAATATAATATTTATACAGATATTTAAATACCCACAAAAAGAAATATTAATTTAATAGACTCTGATCATAGCGGACAATTGATCACTATACCAAATATAAACAAAAATAAACCAAAACAAAAATAGCACTGTTAACGCAAAATCTAAAGATCGCTTGGAAACATTTAAAACTAAACTCTCAAATAAAATCCCACTTTTGTCAACTAATGATGACCTAATCAACATTATAATGATTTTTTCAAAATGTATTATATTATTATTGCACGAAATTTGATATTACTTTTATTCCTTAGACAATTTCGGTAAATAGCAATACTTCCTTCAGTTACTGGGCTACCTTTGGTATTTATAAAAGTAGAGAACGGCTGTATGAACTGTATGAAGAACGGACTTATATTAACACTGTAGAATATAATTTATATATACACTTTTTTTAATCATAAATTTATATTTAAAAAATACTCAACTAACTATATCTACACTAAAATCAAAATACTTATCATAACTACGTACATATATAAAAAAACAAAATACGTTCAGGCGCCGAAGTACTCCTACACATCGCTGTCATCTGGAAACGTGCCCAGAAGATTGGCAGCATTGCCACGTTAAATGGCAATGCTAATTCTTTGAGGAAAGAACAAGCCAGCCCTCTGTTCACGTAAAGACAAGTGTCGATCAGACCCCATGACCCGAGCGTTTCGACCCCAAACGGCTCAAAACTGTAATTCCCATAAATATTACAGTATTTGCTGGTGCAAATACTTGAGGGCCTCGGCAGCTGCAGCGGCAGCACCGGCACAGCCCGCTATTCTTGGAACAACGACACCCTTGCGCCATAGGGTGTCGACACAGGTTGCGAATATGTTATGAATTATTGTAAAAAGTTTGTAATTTGGCGAAATCTCGCTACATAAGTTCAAAAATTAAAAATGGTAGTTAAGTAATTAAAATGATTTGGGATATTATTAATAGCGAAACGGGAAGGTTTGCAACCGAAGTAGTGATTACAGCCTTGCTATTGATGACAGCATCATTAAATCTGATTCGCAAGTCGCCGCGGCATTTGAAAATTTTTTGCAGAGATTCCCGCATCTACTACAAAATCTCTAAATTCATCACTAACTGCTGCAAGAAACATTACTGAAAGAAAACGTTCCAGTTTGTAAATTCCAATTTAATTTCCAATGTGAGGAGCTCGTGGCTAAAGTAATAACAGCCGCACGGGTCGATCCATCAAGTTAAGCTACGCTTGCCGGGTATACCGGGGTTGGTTTATGGATGGGTGACCATCTTTACATATCGAGTCTCCTCCGTGCTACTGGAACTCCTCGACGAGTAAGACAAGGGGGTAGAGTTTGGGCTCGTTTTGTTAGTAATGCTACGCTTCAGGTCACTCGGTCAAGTCCGGAGGTAGGGCCTAATCATAACTAATATAACGAGCCCAAACTGCCAAGCCGTCACCTAGTTCTGCTCGTCGAGGAGTTCCAGTGGCAGTCACTGAAGTATACCTCCAGGTCACACCATCAAGGTAGAGGCCGATGCCTACCCGGGCGTTGAGGATAAATTCGAAATAGTTACCTCGCCCTTGGGCATTCAGGGCAGGGAAGGAACAGGGGTGGGTTTTAGTCAGTAAGAGTCTGACACGCCCTTCCGCTCCACCCTAGAGCGGAAGGGCTCATAAAAAAAGGTGTCATCATAACTAACAAAACGAACCCAAACTAGGCTCACCTAATTTTACACGTCGAGGAGTTCCAGTAGCAGTCATCGAAATACACCTTCAGGTCACTCCATCAAGTCCGGAGGTAAGGTCTCATCATAACTAACAAAACGAGCCTATACTCGGCTCACTTAGTTCTGTTCGTCGAGGAGTTCCAGTGGCAGTCGCGGAAGTACACCTCTAGGTCACACCATTAAGTTAGGAGGTAAGGTCTCATCATAACTAAGAAAAAACGAGCCCAAACTCGGCGCACCTACTGGTTCTACACGTCGAGAAGTTCCAGTAGCAGTCACCGAAGTACACCTTCAGGTCACTCCATTAAGTCCGGAGGTAAGGTCTCATCATAACTAACAAAACGTACCCAAACTCGGTACACCTAGTTCTACTCGTCGAGGAGTTCCAGTAGCAGTCATCGAAATACACCTGCAGGTCAATCCATGAAGTCCGGAGATAAGGTCTAATCATAACTAACAAAACAAGCCCGAACTCGGTACACCTAGTTCTACTCGTCGAGGAGTTCCAGTAGCAGTCATCGAAATACACCTTCAGGTCAATCCATCAAGTCCGGAGATAAGGTCTAATCATAACTAACAAAACAAGCCCGAACTCGGCACACCTAGTTCTACTCGTCGAGAAGTTCCAGTAGCAGTCACCGAAGTACACCTTCAGTTCACTTCATCAAGTCTGGAGGTAAGTTCTCATCATAACTAAAAAAAGAGGCCGAACTCGGCACACCTAGTTCTACTCGTCGAGAAGTACCAGTAGGAGTCATCGAAATACAACTTCAGGTCACTCCATCAAGTCCGGAGGTAAGATCTCATCATAACTAACAAAACGAACCCAAACTCGGTACACCTAGTTTTACTCGTCGAGGAGTTCCAGTAGCAGTCATCGAAATACACCTTCAGGTCAATCCATCAAGTTCGGAGGTAAGTTCTCATCATAACTAACAAAACGAGCCTAAACACCGCTCACCTAGTTCTGTTCGTCGAGGAGTTCCAGTGGCAGTCGCGGAAGTGCACCTCCAGGTCATGTCATTAAGTTAGGAGGTAAGGTCTCAGCATAACTAACAAAACGAGCCCAAACTTGGTTCACCTAATTCTACTCGTCGAGGAGTTCCAGTAGCAATCATCGAAGTACGAAAACAAAAACGAAGTACCTTTAGATCGCTCCATCAAGTCCGAACGTAATTAGTAAAAATATAAACAGCAGTAATAAATTAATATATTTTATATACCATAATTACAAAGATATACGTAAAAAAAAAAACTTTCAAAGTATCAAAATGAGTTCACTTGACTACTATTCCCGCAGTTAGCCGTGCTTACACTTGTTTGAGTGACCCGTGTCCATGTAGTAGTTCGATTCGATACCTATCCATTTTGAGAACGCGTCCTAGTAATAGAATTCAGAGAGTTGATGTGGACGGCAAAAGGTCTCCCGGATCTGTAATCAGAATGGGGGTTCCTCAAGGCTTAATTCTGGGTCATTTTTTGTTTCTAATCTATATCAATGACTTGCTATACCTCATAAAGGATAAACGTGGTATAGTGTTGTTTGCAGACGACATTCCACTTTTATTAAAACTCAAACGTCAACAGGTGGTTGTTGATGACGTAAATAATGCCCTTTCAACTGTAGTTAACTGGTATAATATCAATAATCTTCTCCTTAACGAGATAAAAAAACATAACACATAAAGTTCACATTACCCAATGTCACACAAGTGAACACTAGTGTGTCAATAAAGGGTGAAGAGTTGAAACCCGAGGATTCCACAGTGTTCTTAGGTTTAACTTTGGATGCGAATCTTCAGTGGAGCCCCCATATAGATAAACTGTCCAAAAAACTTAGCTCTGCAGCGTACGCCGTTAGGAAAATTCGTGGCTTAACTGATTTCTAGACAGCTCGTTTACTTTCTTTAGTTATTTTTACCGACTTTCGAAAACGCAGGAGATTCTATGTTCGACTGTTATGTCCACCGGTTTCTCCGTCAGTTGTGGACCGATTTTCAAAATTCTTTTTTTATCTGAAAGAATATACTCCCGAGGTGGTCCCATATAAATTTAAATTTCAAAAATGAAAAATAAGTATACCTCGATGACGTTTTGGTGTTCTCCAAATGTTTAAATTCCACGTTCCATGTTATTTGGGGTTTTCTATTTCTGGGGTATA